>JBBGZY010001574.1:0-600000 GCA_037952925.1 Lithobates clamitans | reverse complement strand
ACGGTCATGCTACACTGTAACCATGTGAAATTTTTATCATTTTCTTCACACAAAGAATTTTCTTTTGTTATTTAATCATTGCTGTTTTTTTTTTGTAAAAAAAGAAAAAAAGAAAACGACCGACCATTTTGAAAAAAAAAAAAAAAAGTTTTAGTTTGTCAGTAAATTTGGTAAAAAGTAATTTTTCTCCTTCACTGATGATGGATGCTGATGAGGTGGCACTGATGAGCACTGAGGCGGCACTGGTACGCTGCATTGATGGGCGGCACTGACGGGCATTAATAATGGGCAGTGAGTATTAATGCCCTGATTACATGTCTGGATGTCCCTTGCCAGAAGAAGCCGCTGATTGGCTCTCCTTGCCACAAACTGTCAGTGTGAGGCGATGAGAGCAGACTACCGGCATTTCCGTGTTTATATGTGACTGGCTGTGATTGGACACAGCCGATCACATTCTTAAAGAGCAGCGGCTCTTTATACAGATCGGAGTCGTGCCGTGTCCTAGCAACACGGCCCAGGTGTGCGAGAGCGGCCGCTCTGGGATGGAGTCGTATGAAGTGGTCCCAGAACGAGAGCCGTACCGCCCCTCAATCCTTTGACAGTGGGCGGGCGGCAAGCCGTTAAAAGCATAACTAAAGGCAAAACTAATGCCGTAACATAATTCATAAAGTGCACAGTGCTAAATGGATAGTGCAACACATTAACCAATGCCATAGAAAACGTCCTCTAAAAAACAGCTCATATAGTCTTCAATATGGTATGATGTGGGAGACCATCACAGCTTAGAACACGCCCAAAAACACCCCGAAGTGCACAGTAGGGTATCCTACGCCGCAGAAAACCATGACCCCTTTAGCTAAAAATCCGGGTGAAATTAGCGCTTAAGTGGATGAGTCATGGATCATTTATGGTTTTTCTCTGGAGTGCATCAAGAATATCTTTTTCTCTCCTCCATGCCACCAATAACCACATTGAAATGAGAAAAGGGGGAACAAATAGCTTGATACCGTTTATTTCATAATAATTTAAAAGCATAAAAATGCCTGCTTACATGTTTAGGTGCCTATCCCGGCACTAAGGATGGCCCGCATTAATTTTTTCCACTTATAGGTCACCTACAGTATTGGGGAGCAGCTTTTTTTTTTAGCATTTTTTTATGTCACGTGTTTAAACCCATATGCACGAGGTACCTATGAAACAAAATAATTTTGATCGTGTTTGGTCCTCCAATGAAACAAGTGCCAATCTGCTTCACATTTAAACTGAAATAGGTTCTAATCCACCCAAATCACCACTGATTTGCCTCTGGATTCTATGCTTTCAATAACTAATCAGGAGGAAGTATGCAGCAAGTGAACGCAGAAATGCACAACCATATACTTGCTCCTGTTCCATGACACAGAAAGTAATGAAGTACTGTCTCAAGTTCAAAACATGTCAATGTTGATTGTTGTGTACCCATTTGGGAACAGTCTCCTGACTTTTGAATAATAGAACATGGATGTCAAACAAAGAAGAAAGAAAAGTGCTGAAATTTCCTCTATAGGAACACAAGCCACATTTAAAATACAAAATAAGCTCTAAAACCTTGGGATCTACTCAAACACTGGGAGGAATTCAATAAAGCTGCTGCTTCACTTTTCAGGCATTAGTCCCTCGTTAGTAATGCACTAAAATTCATGAAGCTTTTACAACATGTTTGGCTCTGACAGCGACTCAACGAATTTGGTTAGTACTAAAAAATGCGCCAAATTCAAAATAAAATACAACAGTTCATATCTTACAAAAGTGGAGCCAATTAAGGCCAACCCTTTCTTGGCATGCAGAGTGAGAAACTGGCGCAGATAATTTTTGAGAAAGCGTCTCTCATGTACTCCTAAAGTTGCACAGCATGTGACAAATTCAAGTACAAGTTCTAGACAGGTACATGAATTTGGTGCATGCTACGCCACTTTTAGAACACATGAAAGACCCTTTTGCAAAATCTGTCTGCACCAGTCTTTAGGCATTCTAGGAACTATTTTTGTGAGAATTGTACGAAAGCATGTCATTTACCTTTACTTAGGGGTAAAGGACTCTGAAAAGGAGCAGTATGGCTACTAACACTGCACATTTACAATGGAAATCAATATGCTTAACAAATGTGCACAACACACCACTGGTTTCAGGACAGTGAAGTTGATGAAGCACAATAAAACCAATGGATGTTCTCGGAATATGAAAAAAAAAAAAAAAAAAACAAAGTAGTTTGGTCATGTGACCTGTAAAAGTCACATGACTGGTTCAGTTTTCTTTGCTTCATTAACCAGAGAATTCTGTGGGGCTTTGCCTGCTACATACCATGGCCCAACTTTTATAAATGGGACGGGTTGTGGTGTGCACAGGGCAGTGGTTCATAGCAAGTGGATAGCAATATCTACTTTACACTATAAATGAGCCCCTAAGTAATGAAGTGACATGCTGCTTCCATGTTTGTGCTTCCAACAAGTGAATGTTCACATTTCTGGGATATTGTGGCTGTGTGTTTGAATCAGCCGGGTATACTTGGAGGGGCATTAAACAGCTGTGACTGGCAGAAATCCACCCACACCATGTTATTGCCAAAAAAATAATAAATATTTGATTTCAAATACATATTTGTGTGACAATGTAAAAACAGCTTATTGATATTATAAATTTTTACCCTGTATTCCAAAGGCTTTTTTATTTTGAACATGTCTCCAGCAGCAGAGGACTAGAAGCTCCTCCTGCTTATGTTGCCCTGCAGACAGGCTGGGAAAGAGCTGGGTCATGTGACAATTGTATATCGATTAGGAAAAATGGTACTTGATTTTTTTTATTTTTTATTAAAGTAATTACAGTGCCATCATCCACATACAAAAATAGAAGGGACAACATAACTTAAGAAAAGCATGGGATTTTTTTTTTTCAGTTTCATACTTACCTAGGTGGATGCAGCATCAGCCCGAGCAGAGAGCTGCTGACTGTCAATCAGCAGCTCTCTGCTATGCTCCTCCTTGCTCACTGGAGCGCTGAGCTGTGGAGGGGCGGGGAGCAGCCATCTCAGGCTGTCAGCAGTTCGCCGAGATGCTGGGACGAGCATCAGTCCAGGCACCTGGTGGATCCAGACTCCCATTGTCAGGATGATGCGGTGCCTGGACTGATTTCTGTGTGGGCCGAAGTCCGCTCTCTGCTGAAAACTGGTCACAGGAGTGAAAAACGAATTGCACTCCTGTGATCCATAGGAGAAGTACAGCCTTTGGCTATACTACTTCTTTAAACAGTGTGTGTCTAGTATCTCTTTAACAGGCTTGTTAGGACCCTAGACCTTTCACAATTCTGTACAGCAATTCATAGTTACACCCAATACTGCTGGAGTAAAAAGCATGCACTTACTGTCCATTTCCATCATGAATATCCACTGCAGCCTGAATATCTGCATTTCCAATCAGGAGTCTTAGGCACTCTGAGTGTCCATTGATTGCTGAAGGGGGGGGGAGGGAAAAAAAATAAGCACTAAAGAACAAATCAGTCTTAGATTACACATATTAAACATTAAATGCATACAATTCTATAAACTGAATTTTTAGCAAGTTAATCTATCAAGTATTTAAAAATAAAACAGTGACTGGGAGTTCGTACAGAACAAAGCCAAGACTGCAGACGGCTTCAGGATAATTTTGAAAACTCTAGGATTAATTGAACTGTGGCTGCACCACTACATATATTACAGTTATACAACTACAAGCACAGCAACTGTTTTTTAAATCTCAAAAGCTACTTTAAAATGACCCTATTTGTAGCCGATGCATAGAAAAACCAAAAGGTTAATTTAAATGCTTGTCCTCTACTCTTACTTCTACTCCTCTGCCAATCTGTTTACCTGCAGGAGCACAAGACAATATAATCTCCAACTAGAGCAATTGGAAGCTTTAAGTGTAAGATCCTCTCCCCATGCAACAGCGCTGGTACCTAGCAACTGGCTGCACAGGCATCCAACAAAGCATTTTTGTAAAGAAAGTCAAATGCTCCCCTAAATCTGGATGAACCCAGTTTTTTTCATAACCTCAGTAGGCCAAACAGAGCCACAAGGGATCAAAGCAAAATTAGGTATGCAGGAAGTAGAGTATACAAACTGAACTTATTGCTTTGCAAAGCACAGGTTCACTTTAACCACATGAGGACCAGGTGCCGCAGTTACACTGCGGCAGGTTGGCTCGCCTGGGCGAGCCGTCATAGCTGTACGTTGGCCACTTTAAGAGCACTAGGGGGCGCGCAGGGCGACAATGGAGCCGATGCGCGTGCCCAGTGGTCGCGATGTCCGCTGGGCACCCGTGATCGCGCCCCCCCCCCCCGAGAGCGACAGAACAGAGGTCTGTCAATGTAAACAGACAGATCTCCATTCTGTCAGGGGTGAGGAGACTGATCTGTTGTTCCTACTGCTTAGGAACAATTGGTCTCCTCTGCAGTCCCACTCCCCCAACCAGTTAGAAACACTCCCTAGGACACACATTTAACCCCTTGCTCACCCCCTAGTGTTAACCCCTTCCCTGCCAGTGACATTTATACAGTAAATCAGTGGATATTTTTAGCACTGATCGCTGTATAAATGTCAACGGTCCCAAAAAAAAGTGTCAAAAGTGTCCGATCTGTCCTCCGCAATGTCGCAATCCCAGGAAAAAATAATTATAAAAAAAAAATAATAATGCTGATCATCGCAATTACTAGAATAAAATGCCATAAATATATGCCCTATTTTGTAGATGCTATAACTTTTGTGCAAACCAATCAATATACACTTGTGATTTTTTTACCAAAAATATGTAGAATACATATTGGCCAAAACCGAGGAAGACTTTTTTTTTTTATAATTTTGGGGATATTTATTATAGCATTGTTTTTGGGTTTTTTTTGGTTTTTTTAAATAAAAAAAATTAAAACCACAGAAGTGATCAAATACCACCAAAAGAAAGAAAAAAAGGATGTCAATTTTGTTTGGGTATAGTGCCACACGACCGTGCAATTATCAGTTAAAGCAATGCAGTGCCGTATCGCAAAAAATGGCCTGGTCATTAAGGGGGCAAATCTTCAGGTCCTTAAGTGGTTAAAGTAGTATTAAACAAAAAAGAAAACCATTACATTGCAGCTTACTACTTTTTAGATGTGATGGTTGCATTAGTTTCCTTTTTAAAGCTCTCATTTTCACCTGGTGATCCTGCCTCTAAGACCGAGAAAGGAGCGATCAAACATCACTGATTGCTGAGCTCTCGGTCTTCAGCCTGCAGAGAGCTGAGCGTTAGTCAGCGGCTCTCAGCTCTGCCCCTCCAATGCTGGGCTGTGGAGGGGGTGGGAGCAGCTGGCTCAGGCTCTCAGTGGCACGCTCAGAGACTGAGCCAGCTGTTGGTCCAGACTTCCCGGTGGATTTTTTTCAGAGCCTGGACTGGCTCTGTGACATCAGCTGACAGTGGGCTTTGGCCTGCTGAACTGCACTCCTGTGACCTACAAGGAAAAGTAAAGCCAAAAAAAAGCTTTAGTCATACTTCTCCTTTAAGCGCTTACGAAGCTTTAGCTGGCACATGGCTTAAATTTGTTTAATGTATTTAAATCTGCTAGAATATATAACACTATGCAACCCCAGACTGGTTTTGGGTTTAATAGCACTTTAAACTCCCTCTAATTTGCCATACCTGCTGAATGAATGGGAGTCCTTTTCACAACATAGTCCTTTACTAATATTGATGCGCCTTGGTTGATGAGAACATCTACACATTCAACATGTCCTTTGAAAGCAGCCAGGTCCAGAGGAGTCCTTCCAGTGCTGTTCCTTACATCCAAGTCGAGCAAAGATTGTACTAGCACCTCTAATGCTTGGTGGTGCCCATGGTATGCCTGGAATAAAAATTTTATTGTTAAACATAACTTGAAACCCTTGGCATAAGTCATATGCACACTAGTGATCAGCCAAAAAGGGCCAGAACTTGGCATGTGATTTATTTTTATAAATATGTACTGAAGCTCATGTCAGAGAGACTGTTCTATTCACAGCATAATTATGTTATTTAGCTAGAAAACATTTTGTATTCTGTCTTTCAATTTAATTCCCCACAATGAAGCTACATAACAAAACTTCAACTGAGAAATAGTGCTATATTCTTTAGGTATGCTAACCAAGAAATGGTTTCAGCTGGGGTCCTGAAATGGTTACACATGCAAGGTATTTTATACATTACTGCAGTCACAAGACTACTGTCAGGCTCTCAATTTTACTACAGAACGCCAGGTAACAAGGCAGCCAATGACCTGCTAATGTTATCCAAGCAACACACAAGCTAAAGCCACAAAGTATATCTGGGCCCACCAGGACGACCCTAAAAGTATGGGCAGTGGCTAGGAAGAGATTCTTGCGCCCATGTCAGTACTCCTCCTTTACACCACTTTGGGGGAACCCATCCCTCCCTCACTTTAAAACCATACCAGACCCACAACTGTGGGCCAGATTTGGAATTAAGGTCCTCAAGGACATAATTCACTCAGGGGCATTGCTCTCGTTTCAGGAATTAGCAGAGAAATTTGGGCTCCCTAGTAGAATGATATTCAGATACTATCAGTTGAGGCATGCAGCTAGAGCTCAATTTCCCAATCCTATACACCTAAAACCAGACCCCATTGAGGAAACACTAGCTCAAGAAATTCTTAAGACCCTTTCCACCCTGTACCTTGCTCTAGTGGAAACTGATTCACCTAAGATGCACTCATTATGGGCCAAATGGCAGACTGATATTCCCAGCCTGGACAGGGAGACTTGGGAAGAATGCTTTGAAGACGGGTCCAAGTTAATGATTTCATCTAGAGATAGGTTGCTACACACAAAATTCTTACACCGGGTATATTACACCCCACAGAGACTGCACCAGATTTACCCGAATAGATCACCAAACTGTAATAGATGTCAATCCCCAGACAGCACATATTTACATGTGTTCTGGACCTGCCCTCTTATTGCGAAGTTCTGGGCAGCCATTTTTGAAAGTATTAATCTCCGCCTACAGTTAACGTTGCCGGTATCGCCCGAGCTGGCTTTTAGGCATCCATGATGATGACCAGAGACCTAAGTACACAAAAATACTGATTTCATTGCTGCTGTTCTATGCCAAGAAGGAAATTCTTAAGAAGTGGGCGTCACCGTCTTCCCCCAGGGTGGAGGCGTGGGACTCCACTGTTAATGCTGTGCTACCTCTATATAAGATGACTTACACCAATAGAGGATGTCCGCAGAAGTTTGATCGAATATGGCTGCCTTGGACTGAACAGTTCTAGTACCCCATAATGTGATAAGTGGGACATTGTGTGTAGATTCTATGGTATTAACATAAGATAGCGTAATATCCCCCCCCCCCCCCCCCACCAGATAAGCAATATCTTAAAACCCGACACTCTAGATCCTATGCACGTGGACAGCTATATCAGAGATACCTGCAATAGTTAGCACAGTTTTTCCTACCTATATCGGACTCCGCATTTTATGTTGTTTTACAAATGAATCTTTTTGTATTTTGAACCTTTTACTTTTGAATTGTATATGAGAGCTTGATTGTAAATGTTAAATGTACAATGATGTCTTCTCCAATAAAGATCAACCTTGTTGTTAAAAAAAAAAAAAAAAATCCACAAAGTATATCCAGTTCATACATATTAGAGTCCATCTTTATAAAAACCAGTGCAAAAAGCTGAGTTAGACTTACCGGTAACTCCTTTTCTGAGAGTCTTCCAGGACAGCCCATGAGACCTTGGGCTCCTCCTACCAGGACAGGAAACACTTTACCCCCACCAGATAAAAGGGCGGTCCTCCAGGCCCCATGTCAGTCTTCTCAAGAACCGTTGGACGTCCCTGCAAAACACATGCATAATACATATAACTTCAGACAAAACCGGGTGGGAATCCAGCTGTCCTGGAAGACTCTCAGAAAAGGAGTTACCGATAAGTCTAACTCAACTTTTCTCCAAGCGTCTTTCAGGACAGCCCATGAGACGATGAACCAGAACATACCAGTCTAGGGAGGGACAACTGCCTGAAGGACCTAACGACCAAACGCCTGCTCCTGAGCTGATAGGAGATCCAGGTGATAATGTTTAATGAAGGTCGAGTAACTGGACCTTGTGGCAGCCCTGTAAATTTGTTCCGGTGAGGCACCAGCCCTCTCAGCCAAAGAAGAAGACAAGGCTCTAGTTGAGTGTGCAGTAACAAAAAGGTGGAGGAACTTCCCTAAATTTGTAAGTTTCAGAGATAGCTTGTTTTATCCACCTTGGTAGAGTGGCTTTAGATGCACTATTTCCCCTGTGAACTCCAGAAAAGAGGACAAACAAGGCATCAGTTTTTCTAAAGGTCTTGGTGACCTCAAGATAGACTAGGAGAATCCTTCTTACATCTAAAAAAACTAAACTTTCTTTCTAGGTCGCCTTGTGGCGAACTACAAAACGTTGGGAGTACAATGTCCTGAGATCAGTGGAATGTACTGGCCACCTTGGGCAAAAACCCTGGAATGGTTCTTAAAACAACTCGATCCTTAAAAATCTTGAGGAAAGGCTCCCTCACTGATAGGGCCTGCAACTCACTTACCCTATGAGCTGAGGTAACAGCTACAAGAAAAACAGTTCTTAATGTGAGTAACTTAACTGAGATATCTTCAAGAGGCTCAAAAGGAAATTCAACCAGGGTTTGAAGTACTAGGGATAGGTCCCAAGTTGGACAACTTCTCACCACTACTGGTCTGGCCCTAGAGATTGATTTGAAAAATCTGGCTATAGTGGGATTTTCCAGAAGAGAAAACTGGAGGAACACACTGATAGCTGCCGCCTGTACCCTTAAGGTACTAACAGAAAGACGTTTGTCGACACCCTCTTGAAAAAATTCCAAAATTGAAGGAATATCATGAGTTAATCTTTGATTTTCAGATAACCATGAGTTAAATCTTTTCCAAACTTTGGAACATATGGCTCTAGTGACTGGTTTTCTACAATTTACTAGAGTCTTGACTACCTTCTCAGAGAACCCCTGGGCGCTCAGTATCTTTTCTTCAGATACCAAGCAGTCAAGTTTAAGGAAACCACCTGTGGGTGTGACACTGGACCCTGCGATAGTAAGTCTTCTCTCTTCGGAAGAATCAGTGGAGGCTCCAAGACCAGAGTCTGAAGCAGGGAAACCCATGGCCTCTTGGGCCAGAAAGGGGTGATTAGGATGAGATCCGTTTCTTTTAGAAGAAACTTCTGGAGGACTTCCGGAATAAGTCTGATTGGCGGGAAGGCGTAACAGAGGCCGAATGGCCACGGATTCGCCAGAGCATCGATCATCAATGATTGATCCGCTTGGTTCAAGGAAAAGAACCCCTCTGTCTTGTGGTTGTTCTGATTTGCGAACAGGTCCACTTCGGGACATCCCCATCTGTTGGCGAGATCCGCAAAAACTTCGGGATGAAGGGACCAATTGTCCCAATCTACCTGGAAGCAGCTGAGGTAATCTGCCAGCCAATTGTGTCCCCTTCACGTGCACGGCTGAAATTGAAGCCAGGTTCCCTTCTGCCCAAGATAAAATCTCCTGGGCAATAGATTGAAGTATCCGGCTTCTTGTGCCTCCCTGTTTGTTGAAGTACGCGACTGTCACGATATTATCGGAAAGAATTTGGAGATTGTGACCCTTGATTTCCGTGTGAAATGCCTGCAGGGCTCTCAGAACTGCTAGTAGCTCTCTCTGATTGGATGAGGTCCCTCGAGGTCCACTCTCCTTGTGCCACTGCATTGCTGAGGTGAGCTCTCCCTCCCCAGGCACTCGCATCCATAGTGATTCTCTGGGATATAGGAATGGACCATGGGAGACCTCTTGTTAGGTGTAGAATTGTCCCCCACCACCATAAGCTTCTCTTTACCCTGGCAGGTAACCAGACCCTTGACTCCAGGGACCCTGCGTCTCCGTCCCAGTCTCTCAATAGAAACAGTCGCAATGGACGTTGGTGAAATCTCACCCATGGTACTGCAGGAAAGCATGAGGTCATCAGACCCACTGCTCTCGAAATCTGCCTCAGCGAGACCGACTGGTTGGTCTGTAATGCTGACATAGTTTGGATCTTTTTGGAATTTTCTCCTGCGGAAGATAAACTTTTTGGTCTACCGAGCAAAAATCGTATCCCAGTTATGTCACTTTCCCTGCCGGAACTAAGGACTTCTCTACGTTTATCAACCAGCCTAGGGACTGTAGGAAGTCTTGCACCGTCTGGAGATCCGCTAACAACCTTTGGTACGATTCTGCCACTACAAGGGAGGTCGTCCAGGTAAGGTATAACAGTTATCGCCTTTAACCTTAGCGGAGCCAGTGCCTCCAACATCTTCGTAAAAATGCATGGGGCTGAGGACAGACCGAGGGGGAGGGCTTGAAACTGAAAGTGCCGAGTTTCTGTTCCCATCTTGACTGTTCATCTCAAGAATCTCTGGCAGGATGGATGGATAGGGATGAGAAGGTAAGCATCCCTCAAATCCAAAGTGGCCATGAAGCAGTTTGGGTAAAGCAGATTTTTGATCGTGAATACCGTCTCCATACGGAAATGCTTGTACCTGATTGAACGGTTTAAAGACCGGAGGTATAGGATAAGCCGATACTTCCCTGATGGCTTTTTGATGACAAATATATGGGAGTAAAACCCCTTGCCCTGGTCTGGCCGGGGATCAGAACTTTTTGATCTAGTAAGTCTCCAATTTGGAAACCCAGAGCCTTTGCTTTTTCTCAATCTCGGGGAGGAAAAGTGACCAAAAACCGCTCCGGTGGTTGGCAAAAAAACTCCAGCCTGTACCTATTGGTCACTAGGTTCAGGATGAAGGGATTTGAGGTGACTGTCGCCCATTGTAGGAGAAAGGACCTCAATCTTCCTCCCACTGGAGGACCAGAGTCACTGTGGCTTGGCGGGTTGTTGGAGGATTAAACAAGACTCCCCCTTTACCTCTGCCTTTGTGCCCCGTCCATAGCTTTTTGAGCCTGTTGTCCTTTTCTTTAGGACCTTGCTGCCTACCTTGGCCACGAAAAAAACTTTCTGGCTGTCGGGTTTTTCTTTTTCTCTGGAAACGCCTTTTTCCTATCAGCTGTGCATTCCAGTGCCTCCTGCAGTCCTGGGCCAAAAAGATGATCACCCGTAAGGGGAAGACCACAAAGGCGCAACTTGGAGGCTGAATCACCTCACCAGGTATCAGCGGAAGAATCAGCCAAAAATCCTACTGCCTTAAAAAGGAGAGGGAATGACTTCAAAATCTGCTCTCTAGAAGTACCAGCCGACAAATGTGTTTGAATCTGAGTTAACCAAACCTCCAGATTTCTGGCTACACATGTGGAGGTCAGAGCGGGTTTGAGATTTCCAATAGCAGAATCCCAGGCTCTGTGGAGAAGGATATCCCCTCTTTCGTCCATCAGATCCCTAAGCGCACCCATATCATCAAACGCTAGGTCCGAGTTTTTTTAAACCTTTGAAAGAGGTGCATCCAACTTAGGATTCTTGTTCCATGGCTGCGCTAAGTCCTCCTCAAAAGGAAACCTTTTTAAGTTACCAGAAAAGAAAGGTTTTCTCTCTGGATTCTCCCACTCCAGTTTGATAGTATCAATCAGGGAACTATGTACTGGAAAAACTCTAGACTTCTTATGCAAACTCTTATACATAAGATCATGTTTAGATAATTGAACCTCCTCCTCTTAATTCAAGAGTAGTATAGATAGCCTTTAATAAGTCATCCACATCCTCTAAAAGATAAATTAAACCTTGAGCCCCTTGTGGATTCTCTATCCCTGGGCTCCCTATCTGACCCTTATTCTTCTGGAGAAGAACGGGTAGAGCTGACCTCAGCTTCACAGTCTTCACTCTCTGCCTGCTGTGGGGTGCTACTGACTGAAGCTCTAATTGAAGACTGACCCTCAGCTGGCGTCTGAAGCTTGTCAATTAGTGCTTTAAATGAGCTGAAGGTAGACGTAAGCTCATCTCTGACAAAAGACAACATTTTCTGACAGGAGGTCACTGGGTCATCTTTTACTAGGCCTTCTTTACAGGTGCGACAAACTGCTTTGCTCCATGAGGAGCTCAATTTGTTTGCGCAAACCGCACATTTCCTTTTTTGTGGTTGCGTTGGGCCTTGTCTTGAGTCTTGGTCTACAAGACAAAATAAATGACCCATAATGTAATTTAAAAGCCACCCAATAACTCCGTAACACCACGTGCAGGAGGGAGGAAATGTGTCCACTTACACCCACTACTACAGAGGGGGAAGGGAACAATCACAGGGATAGCAAGCTGGTGACAAAACACCCCAGGCTTACCTGTGAGGTGCTGGTGTTGGGAACCGCATCCGCTGCCTGTGCAGGTACTGCTGAAGGATCCATCCTGCCCCTCTTGGTCGTCCACAGCCTGGCTGCTTTTCACCAAGAGAACACCAGCAGCCAGCGCTCCCTGTTCGTGCCGTTTTATGGAGACTGGAACCGTGTCTCCGGTGCCCAATGACGTCAAGCAACCCTCTCCAGGCAATTCCTGTGGGCCGGCTTGGAGCGCAGTAGCTCCACCCCCTCGAGCGCTGCGGCTTCCTTTATTCCCTGCACAGAACAGCCACGCTGTCGGCAGGGAAAGGACACCGCTGCTCAACTGAGCTTTTAGTGCAATGCACCGCGCTTGGGGCCCGACATCACACCGGTCCTGGCCCTCTCCAGGCACGGAGGACAGGGAACAGCAGCACAGGCAACTTCCCCAGAGGTGATGCTGCTTCTGGCAGAGGAAAGGTAAGTAATATGCCCCCCAAAAATAGCCATACAGAGCCCCTGCTCATGAGACCTATGGGAGCAGGTTCCAGGAACATGTTACCCCCTGTCCGGAGGAAACACAAATAACTGACATGGGGCCTGGAGGACCGCCCTTTTATCTGGTGGGGGTAACGTGTTTCCTGTCCTGGTAGGAGGAGCCCAAGGTCTCATGGGCTGTCCTGGAAGACGCTTGGAGAAAAATCTTTTTTTGTGAACATATACCGCTCTCTGCGGGAGATTCGGTATATGTGGGTGATCATATCCCAGCTGATGGGTGCGTATGACCATCATGGACAGACTCCCTTCACCTTGAATCTGCTGTCATGGGTTCACCACCCCATTACTACTGAGGTAGGACACAATGCTTGGTAAAACTTTTGCAGGATGAGGTGTATCCTTACCATTATGTGTTTTTTTTGTATATCTTGTATAATGTATCCAACGGCCATGAAAATGTGTGATATATTTTCTATTTGTTTAGTAGTCACTATACCACACCCTTACCTGAAGAAGCCTATATGGCGAAACATGTTGAAAATAAAAGTATTCCAACCGTGACGTAACTAGTATAACATTCTTCTACTCTCAATGGATGAGGATACTTGGATATATTAATGTATTTATTCCTATTTGTGTGACCTAATAAAGATTACCGTTTTAATTGATTTTGCTATATGGTTCTATTCAACAAGCACCTAGAAAGTCCTGCATCTCTTTTCTTCCGTTTTAAATATTTATCCATATTGGAGTTACATTTCCAATAGATTTAGCAAAGCTTCTCATTGAGTTTATGAGTGGTAATGCAGGGTTTTGTTACACCAGTCTGTGCAAACTCCCTTTCAGACACTTTGTCCTCACAATAAAGCATTTTCTTCCACATTTAGTCTGAGAAGAGAATCTATGGCAACATTAAGAATTCACCTAGGCTCTACGCGGACTATATGCTCCTCTTTTTGGAGGACGTGGACAACTCATTGTCTCATGCAGTGTCCCTCATCGCCGATTTTGGCCACTATTCAGGCCTTACCATTAATTGGTCTAAATCCGCATTGATGTTTCTGGATAGAGTGCAGAGCTTCTGTGCCCTATCCCTATAGTGACTTCCTTTAAATATATGGGCATTTACATATCCTCCAAACTGACTGATTATTATAGTCTAAATAAATATATACCCCTTACTGACTCGTTTCAGAGACAAAATATATGGAACAGACTTAAAAAGTCCTTAGCAGAAAAAATCCCCCCCAGGATAAAATTGGAGCAGCTGCAATATC
This sequence comes from Lithobates clamitans, assembly GCA_037952925.1. Taxonomy (NCBI): domain Eukaryota; kingdom Metazoa; phylum Chordata; class Amphibia; order Anura; family Ranidae; genus Lithobates; species Lithobates clamitans. Next base: position 585,909 of record JBBGZY010001574.1, on the reverse strand, counting down.
CGAAGGGGGGGGGGGGGGGGGTCTGGCACTCCTCAACCCTTGGATATACTATTTGGCTGCACAGCTGCAGCCCCTGATAGGAGCTATGGCTCCCAGACCTGTTGGTTCATCAGCTAAACTCCTGCTAATTGGCACAAGGGCAGTCTGTGCCAATGGCCCAGCAAACAAATGCCCACTTACACACTCCTTCAGGTGTGGAACAAGGTCAAACAATTGCAGCAAGTAACAGGGTATACAGCTTATAGCACACTTTGGGGGAATAAATCATAAGGAACCAGCCAAGCTCCAACAGGGACCCAGGTGGTGCTCCATGGGAATAACTCATCTCAGGCATGTCTTTCACAACGGGACTCTGCTTTCTTTCACAGACCTGCAATCTAAGTTTGCACTGCCTTCTAGCATGCTATTCTATTACTTACAACTAAAGGATGCTGTAAAAGTGCAGGGTACCGCAGCGGAATGGGTACAATGCCCCACCCCTGTTTTCCACATTCTGCAAAATGCATTGAACACAAAGGGTATAATATCCCAATGCTATCTTATGCTCCTTTCTGCACTCTTGGAGGGATACTCCACGAAAGCAGCGACCCAGTGGGAGGCAGACTTAGGCCCCATTACTGTAGGAGCAATGGGAAGAGGCCCTTCAGGCTGTTAACATTTGTTTGTTGAATGTATCACAGAAAGTATCCAAATTATATATCCTGTTGAGAGCACACTATACCCCAGTAAAGCTCTATAAAATGGGCAAATTACCTCACTCGTTGTGTGGCAAGCGTAAAATAGTGCCAGGTGTAAAAATAGTGCAAGGTGACCTGATACATCTCCTCTGGTGTTGCCCCAAATTCCAAAAGATATTGGAAGGGGGTCCTGGCCACGCCTAACCAAGTATTCCAAACAAATTTCCCTCTTGATCCACTATTTTGCCTTCTAGGTGTACTGGAGGGGGCAATCCCAGAGGAAATTACAAATATGGCCTTCGCCAGAGCCTTATTCCAAGCTAGGAAAATGATGTTTTACGAGCTGGAAATCTGCCATCCCACCGTCAGTTAAATCCTGGATTCAACACTTGGGTAGCACTCTTATGGAAAAATACATATATCAACATAGGGGGAAATCCTGCGAAATTTGACAGATTATGGGCCGCATGGCTTGAAACACCAGGTATTAGTCCCAGAAAACTGATGCAGATGAGGCTGCTCAGATGCCCATAGATACAATGGATGCCCAGGAAAATGCTCGCTTGAGAAATATGTGATATTGTAAGGGGGGGAAAAGCAAGGATGTTATGGCTGTCAGTACAATGGAAAGGGTTTGCAGTGTATAACCACGGGGAATTAAATACTGGATGTGTCATACAATGACTACTCACAGTTACCTGTTTATTGAAGGGTATGACTAATGCTTATGTAACTGATTCTTCACTGACAAATTGAAGTGCATTGTGATCTTTGTTTGGATCTGCTTTGTTTTTCTTGTGCAATAAAAACCTTTTGATTAAAACAAATAAATTTACCTAGGAGGTTCAGTGTCAGTATGCAAATTAGACACACTCAAGTTAGCTGCGTCTCCAGCGTTCGGTCCCATTCACAATTTTCATAGTGGGGCCTGTTCGCTTCAATCAGCTGCCCTATGTGTGTTTGTTGCCCAATATAAGCTCCTGCTCCTTTTTGGTCATCAAGCCTTACATGTTTTTTAAGTCGCAATTTGCTGCGATTGCAGTGTGATTCTGCTGCACAGCAAAATCGCACTGTTTGGGTGACATTCATTCTAAGTGGCACCCCAAACGCATGTTGTGCACCGATTGCCACAAGATTTTGAATCGCAGGCAGAAAGTGTAAATAGGGCCTTAGTTCAGATGCTATATTTTTTACATTGACTAGAATAGATTTTTAAACCTCAAGACCCCAATTATGTACAGGAACCAGAATTTGTTACCTCCCACTGAGCAGTGTGTGTGTGTGTGTGTGTGTGTGTGTAATATATATATATATATATATATATATATATATATATATATATATATATATATATATATATATATATATATATATATATATATATATATATATATATATACATATACACACACATATATATGTGTGTGTGTATACACGTGTGTGTGTGTATACACACGTGTGTGTATGTATACACACATGTGTGTGTGTGTATGTATACACACATGTGTGTGTGTATGTATACACACATGTGTGTGTGTATGTATAAGTGTGTGTGTGTGTATGTATAAATGTGTGTGTATGTATACATGTGTGTGTGTATGTATACATTATATAATATATACATGTGTGTGTATGTATACATTATATAATATATACATGTGTGTGTATGTATAGATTATAATTGTGGATTGTGCATGAATGTTTGACCACACACAAGGACAACGGTCATAAGAGAAATTTTGAGGCACACTTCGCCTTTTGAAAGTGCCTGTTGCTTGGCTGTCATGCTGATCCAGTGGTTGAGTGGACTCAAAAAGCACAGAGAACACGTTCTGACTCTTCTCTCACTTTTATTTGATGCCTGCTTGTGCTGGTCTGAAACTAAAATATAATACATTTAGACAAGTAGATTTACCCTGTTTGTCACATGCTGCTAAACTGCTGTTGCCTGTTAATGTCCAGTTACAGTAGCAATACCTTTACAGATCATCATTCATTAAAAGATAACTCACAGGAACTCTGTACTTGTGTTCTTTTACCCAGAGAATCAGCAAAGAACATTGCCAATTACGAGTCTCAGTTGCCAGAATAAAAATATATATATATAATTCTCTATAGATCTGGCAAACTGGAAAGAACATATTGAGAAGAATCACCCCACTCACCAATTATCAGTGCGTTGTAGATACATTTTGCCAAGTTTTTAATCATCTAAAAATTAAAGTTCTTACCGCTAAGTGCAATGGACTTATTGGAGCTCGGGTATCTGCATCATTCAACATGTCTGTACCTGATGTTTCCATGAGCTGTAATAAAAACAAAAACAGTGGTCCTTTTAATTCTACGTAGTGCAACTGTCTATTAGACCTAAGCCAACTTCAGATCACAGAAGTCCACTTTTGCTGTAATTACTATAGTTAAAAAAAAAAAAAAAATATATATATATATATATATATATATATATATATATATATATATATATATATATATATATATATATATACACACACACACACACACACACACATACATACATACACACACACACACACACGTAGGTTAATTGGATCCTGTCTAAATTGTCCCTAGTACGTATGAATGTGAGTTAGGGACCTTAGATTGTAAGCTCCTTGAGGGTAGGGACTGATGTGAATGTACAATGTATATGTAAAGCGCTGCGTAAATTGACGGTGCTATATAAAGTACCTGAAATAAATAAATATATCTATCTATATCTGGATAAATAAAATGTGCTGCCACAAGAAGCCAACCTAAAATGCTCGGCTCTCAGCCTGGGATGGCCATCTCCAGGATAGGGGACAATCAGAGCCATGCATTAAATAGCTAAAGGACGACTGAACCCAGTTTTCCTCATTGTACTTCCAGTTAGAAAGTTCTAACATTTGGCTTTGGACAGTTTGCTTTGCAATCATCATATGTCACTGTCTAGGATGCTAAACATTACAAAAATTCTAAATGTTATTCATTCTTACTGATTTAAAGAAACAAAATTGAAGGTTAAAGCTAAACCCCAAGCTATCAGGATTCATATATTTTACAGGATAGTGACAACTTGCAATGGCCACCTTGCTCCAGTTTTCAGAGTTCAGGAGAAAAAAACAAAAACAAACACTAAAAAACAATATACACAAGTTCAGAACTATAGAATGACATTCATTCCTGTCATCTTGGAAATATGTTACTTACAACATCTAGAGGTGTTTCTCTAGCGACCTATACAAAAAAAAAAAAAAAATTGTTAACACTTTAAAAAGATATCAAGCAAAGTCAAAACACTGTCTATTCAAACTGGCAGTTCTCCCAGTCCGTGTTTGCACTTACATATCCATATTTTCAACTGCTATGATTTTCCTGACTGAAACCTCCAGTTTTACACTTTTAGCTAGATACCATGATATTTATTTTATTTAGAGGTAAAATAACGTGTGCCATTATTTTATTGACTCAAGCTTGGGTGAACCCCAATTGATAGGTTTGGGATTATAGTACAAACCAACCTACAAAAAAAAAAACAAACAGGTAACATTTACATAGTAGGTGAGGTTTAAAAAAGACACAAGTCCACCAAGTCCAACCTATGTGTGATTATATGTCAGTATTACATTGTATATCCCTGTATGTTGTGGTCGTTCAGGTGCTTATCTAATCGTTTTTTTGAAACTACCGATGCCCCCCGCTGAGACCACCGCCTGTGGAAAAGAATTCCACATCCTTGCTGCTCTTACAGTAAAGAACCCTCTACGTAGCTTAAGGTTAAACCTCTTTTCTTCTAATTTTAATGAGTGGCCACAAGTCTTGTTAAACTCCCTTCCACGAAAAAGTTTTATCCCTATTGTGAGGTCACCAGTATGGTATTTGTAAACTGAAATCATATCCCCCTCTCCTCAGGCGTCTCTTCTCCAGAGAGAATAAGTTCAGTGCTCGCAACCTTTCCTCATAACTAATATCCTCCAGACCCTTTATTAGCTCTATTGCCCTTCTTTGTACTCTCTCCATTTCCAGGACATCCCTCCTGAGGACTGGTGCCCAGAACTGGACAGCATACTCTAGGTGCGGCCGGACCAGAGTCTTGTACAGTGGGAGAATTATCGTTTTATCTCTGGAGTTGATTTCCTTTTTAATGCATGCCAATATTCTGTTTGCTTTGTTAGCAGCAGCTTGGCATTGCATGACATTGCTGAGCCTATCATCTACTAGGACCCCCCAGATCCTTTTCCATCCTAGATTCCCCCAGAGGTTCTCCCCCCAGTGTATAGATTGCATCCATATTTTTGCCACCCAAACGCATTATTTTACATATTTCTACATTAAACCTCATTTGTCATGTAGTTGCCAACCCCATTAATTTGTTCAGATCTTTTTGCAAAGTTTCCACATCCTTCATGAGAAGTTATTGGCCTGATTGGCTTAGTATTGTCCGCAAATACAGAGATTAAATGGTTTATCCCATCCTCCAGGTCATTTATGAATTAAATAGCGAGCACAGAACCCTGGGGGACTCCACTACCCACCCCTGACCACTCCGAGTACTCCCCATTTATCACCACCCTCTGAACTCTCCCTTGTAGCCAGTTTTCAATCCATGTACTCACCCCTATGGTCCATGCCAACAGACCTTATTTTGTACAGTAAATGTTTATGGGGAACTGCATCAAATGCTTTTGTAAAATCCAGATACACAGCTACGAGCCTTCCTTTATCTAGATGGCAACTCATCTCCTCATAGAAGGTTAATAGATCGGTTTGGCAAGAACGATTCTTCATGAATCCATGGTGATTACTGCTACCGATAGCGTTCTCATTAGTAAAATCTTGTATACAGTCCCTTATCCCCTCCAAGAGCTTGCATACTATTGCTGTTAGGCTAACTGGTCTAATTCTCAGGGATGTATTTTGGGCACCTATTTTTCAAGTACAAAAATCCCCTTTTGCTCATTTGGATTTGTTTTTTAGTATTTGTAAGGCTAAAAACAATTAAAAACATTATTATTTTCTGTCAAGTTTGAAATATCGCAGATATTTGGTAGGGGGGAACTGGCAGCTTGCCACAGACTCTTTTAAAGTAAAATTCGAGCATCAACCTAACCAGTCTTAAAAATGTCCCTTCCTAACACCTATGCTGACTAACCTGTGCAAAAAAAGATTGATCCCATAGGTAACCAGAGCATCGACTGCAAAGGCCTTTGGATCCCAGATCCTGGCCACAAACTTATTCACCTTGTTCAATCAGGATGCCAACAGATCTACGGCTGATGTTGCCCAGAAGTCACAAATGTCTTGGAACATCTCCGAGTAAAGAGATCATTCCTCCCACATCTAGATACTAACGAATAAGAAAAGTCTACCTGCCAACTGTCTACTTTGGGAATGAGTACAGTGGACAAAACTGGAACGTGCCTTTTCGGACAAGCCATAATTAGATTAACTTCTGGAAGGGCCCAAAGGCTTTTAGTGCCACCCCGATGATTGATGTAAGCCTTGCTGTTGTGTTGACCCACTAAACCCTCATCAGTCACCCCTGAACCTTTTTGATCCACCCTAGCAGTTATAAAGCAAACAGCCATAGTTTAAGACTGGATGGAAAGTTTGTACCTTCACGACCAAGTCCCATAGACTGGTTCCATCCCTAGGACACCTCCGAATCAGGTTATTAGGAAAAAGAATTTCCAAGATTCCAGCACAATGCTGCTTAAACATCAGGTCAGGGATATTCTGACCTTGGGACTTACGCACATGGGCCAGTCCAGAGACTAATAGGTTGTGCCACACATTCAGCACATTGAGCTGCAGAGAACTGAACTGAAACTGGATGAACAGCATTGCCTTGAATGAGGCCACAATACCCTCATGCAACATCATAAAACTGGAAACTTACTGAAGCCTAGGGAGGAGAAATGAGCTCTGGGGGCCAATACTCAAACACCAAAATGGCAATCGGCAATGATTAAGCACAATTGTACTGTGTGGAACGCATCTACAAGACTGGTGGTGGTGTCCTTTTTGATGTCATCCTGGTGATGTAAATAAACTGCATTTTTTTAAATCAATGTGCAGCCACTTCTTGTTACATATACCTATGGAGGCGGCCGGGGCTTGCACTTGATTGGAATCCTATTAGGCTTAATCCATTCACCTGGAGCGGCGAGTTCTTTATCCCTCTCAAATGCAAAAAGCTTGGACTGGGTCTAAGAATAGGCCCAAGTACTCCAAGTGATGGATTGTATCCAATGTTTGATGTCTTCCATTAGTGTGGGGGATGCCCTGAGGGTTAATCACAACTGTAACCAGTTCTTTCCAGTGAAAAGGCCACCACGTGGGAACTCCCTGCTTTGCTCGCTTTGACCCAATGTCAAGATGTAAAAATAGCCAGAGCAAGTCGACAATTAATATACAGAAATTAATGAATGTCAATGTAGATTATCGATCAAAGTGGAAAACTAATGTGGACCTGAGGGTTACCTGCCATAAACACTAAAATTACAAGCCCACGTTTGTGAGTGAAGCATGTTTAGGCATGGTTTACACACACTGCCTTACGGACAGCGTTTTCTGATGTAAAACCACACACAAAAAAAAAAAAAGAGAAGAGAAGGAGGTTGCCTCAATAGTAAGTTGCTACATCCTTAGATACACTCCTCCACCAGCACTAGTTCAATCTTACCTAAGGGACATATTCACACTTCTGCATTTTATAAAATAAAGAGCTGTCATGCAGCCATTTATTAGATCATGAATTCGTTTTCAGAAGGTCATGGAAATCCAAGAGCAATAAAAAAACATTGGTGAGATAAATAATGTGATTTTTGTTTAAGAAAAAAATAAATAAATAAATCTCTGAGCACCCACATGCATTAAAAATTGAGTGCTTAAAGACTCTGATGGCCAGTATGTTTGCATCGGGCAGTGTTAAATGGATACTTGGATGGGAAGAGGGCTGGAATATACAGAATATAAATGTACAAGGCCCTTACTTCAAATGACAATTTTAATAGTATGTCTTATTAAAAATGCTGCTAGTAGTTTTGCACTAAAGGTACCCGCACACCAAAAGTCTATGATTTAATACTATAGGTCAAATTTTGAATCATATATTGAACTGCCTGAATAATTGTTTGCATGGTCTTCAGAAAATCCGACTGTCCATCCCAACATTAGAAGGCAATAAAAATGGTGTTATGCTGATCCCATAAAACAAATATGGTCACAGTATATTACATTTGTTTAGACTGTGTAGTCATCACTTTTCCATTCTCAGAAAATGCCCAATATGTTCAAGTAATTCCCATGCCTATGGTCACACTGATCTTCATTCCTGTATTCTATACCTCATAGATCCACACATGTTTGAATCACATTAAAACATGACAGATACACACCCCAATATGAAGAAAGTAAAGAAATGAGACTATCACACTTACACATTGGATTGAATTTATGAAGACTGGAGCAGCCAGAATCTGGGGTTGCTGTGCATGGCAAGCAGCCAAAGTTTACCTGAGCAAGTTGAATATGAAAGCCGATTGGTCACAATGCACAGCTGCTCCAGATGTCTGCACAAGTTTCCGTGAATTAGCTCCAATGTGTATGTATTAGTAAGTCTCACCCCCCCCCCCCCCCAACAAATTATGTTTTAGACCTCTACCTACCAGTTCTAGACATAAACGATGTCCATAAGCTGCTGCATAATGAATTGCGTTGTACCCTTGTTTATCCCTGATCCCTGGGTTTGCATCATTTCTTAATAAGTATTCCAGGCACCTATAAAAGAAAAATAAGTTATTCAAGAGAGAATACTCTTTTTTAAGAAATACTACTACATCGTTATAAAAAATAACAAACACTCTGTTAATGAAGTAAACATGGGTATAGTTGTCATAGACGTGGAACAAACAAAACAATAAAAAAATTGGCTGAGCAAGTTTCTTTTAGAATAACTTTTTTTAAAGTTTTTAATATTGCCATACATTTAAAGATGATATATGGAGGTAATGAACAAGAAAAATATTTCCAGTGGGTTTACAAAAATTGTTAAGAGCTAATTGCTGATTAACTCCCTTTCCGACCGTCCGTAATGGTTCTCTTTCCACAGACTACTCAGATTTTGCAGTCAAAATCAATAGTCAGCCTAAGAACTCACAATCAAATATATTTGGAGAAAAGAAGGGGGAAAAGGGGAGAATAAAAGACGAAAAGTGAGATGCATGACGACGTTCTAAAAAGCTAAACATTCGTCTGTTTCGTCCAGCTTGCACAGAAGATTCTGTGTGCACCTGTTTAGTAAATCTCCCCCACTATATCCAGGGATTCTATGATTTTATTTCAAATAAACCAATTTCATCATTCAAAATAGTTATTTTTCATTTGTCATTATCCAAATTAACTTAGTATTGCTCAGTGAAAACGGGATAGATGAAAACTTCCATGACCTAGCGACTGCCATCCATGCTGCCAGAAATATATCCAAAACTAGGGCATGGCCATCAGATATGATTTACTGAGCCTTCTTGCCCACAACCTCCAAAGCAACTAGGGAAGGTGCCAGACATCCTTGTAGGTACCAAATTCCGGCTGAGCAAGTTTCATTCAGGAGAAAATTAAAGAGGATTACTTCTGTATGCCCTTAGTTCCATGTGTTTTATAATGATGCAATAGTGAAAGAGGGTACAGACATTGCATGGTTGCAGTAAGCCCTAATGAAGTTAAAGTATCAAAGAAACATTATTTTAGCCATGTTGTGTAGTAATATTGTCAAATTTGCATATTAGCAGTTACCCAGGTTTACGAACAGACAAAATGAATAGTTTGTTAAAAAAAAAAAAAAAGCGAGCTTTTTTTTTCTGTTTAGCTCTAGCAGCCCTGTGGTTGCATTACAGTCCATCAAAGGATTTATGTTAGAATGAACAGGATTGCAACTGCTGTCACACATCTACAGAAAAATACAATCAATTTTTTCCCTGTACACATTATCATTGCATGGCAATTAAACATAATGAACATTAAAAGGTAAAATGCAACCTTTCCCTTTAAATAAAAATTCTAAGCAACTGTACATCTAATAAAAACTTGACATGTCTTTAGAAGAATAAAAAACCCTCCCACATATTACACAGGAAGGATTGGGTTTTTCGATTTTATGGCAGTAAAGGCTTTGATTCTTTTAAGGACCACTTGTGTCAGAGCATGCAAATGCTATTTCAGCTTGACTGTTATGGACACTTATGCACATATTGTCGGTTTACTAAATGTAACACTGGCATTTAGTCAAAATATTTATGAAACCCCCCCCCCAAAAAAAAATTAAAAAAGCAAAAATAGTACTTTTATACTCACTGTAAAATGTTTTTCTTGGAGTCCATTGAGGGGCACAGGAAGCCCTGAAACTTTGGGTTATACTGCAATCTACAAAAGGACTGGACACTGGTAAAAAAAAAAAAAAAAAAAAAAAACACACCACTGTAGGCCAGCACAGAATAACTCCTCCTACTACCAGCATGCCTCAGTTTTGTAGCAAAGCAGTACCAAAAGCATGGTCATAAAGACAAAGGGGTGGGGTGTGTGTCCCTAAATGAACTCCAAGAAAAGGATTTTAAATGAGAGAAAAAAATATCCTATTTTCTTTCTTGCCACTGACAAATATTGGATGTCTTTAACCTTGGGGGCTTTCAAAAGCAGTACCATTAAGGGGTGGAGTGCCTTGCAAGATCAAGCTGCCAGTTCACACAATCCCCTTGCAAAAGTGTTTGCTCTAAAGAAAAACTACCTTATTGGGGAATAAAGAAGATAGTCAACTGGTTCCAGTGGTGGTTTCCAGAGCACAAAAAGACCAGAATCAAATCTGTCACATGGGAATGGACAGGGGGAGCTACATGAGAGACCTTCTGTGCAAAAGGTTTTAAAAGGCTAATGGCTTCTGAAACAGAAAAGAAAGGGCATAAACCTGACCTCTAAAATCCATCTGCAGAAAGAAGAGGACTCTTCCCATAGAGAAACTTCTGGGGTGGAAGCTCTGAGACAAACAAAGTGAAATATGCCATTACAATGATAGACCTTGCGAGAAAGACTTCCTAGCTTTTAGCATCGAAAAAAATCAAGCTTGATGTCACATCCCCCTGAAACTGTGCTTCAATTGCCAGGCTGCTAAAGCTAGCAATCGTGAAGGATGCCAAATTAGTCCTTGGGACATAAGATCCTGGTGATCTGGCTGAGCAGCTGTCTCACCTGGGCCAGTGAGGGGAAATGAGAATCACTGGAGGGGGAAATGAGAATCACTGGAATGGGAATGTAACAGTTCTATATAAAACCTCCACTAAACAGATAGTAAGGCTTGTCAGTGCTTGAAGAGGGCAAATATCTATTAGGGAGGTTTCCAAATTCAACAGAGAACAAATGGAAAAGCGGATTTAAAGGGAAAGTCTTTGCGGCCTTAGGGGGTTTTTAATGACCCAAGGATGGACACAGCACTGGTAGAATTAACAGGTAAATCCTCTACTTTTAGAGTGGTGTGCAATAAGTGTCAAAACAGCCTGTAATTTGGAAGTAATCACAGTAGACTGCGACTTCTCAGGAGAAAGCTTATCAGTCAAGGGTGGGAGCAACTTGGAGTCACAGTCTCACCATCCGATGCCTCAGAGCCGTTAAGGCCATTGAAAGACAGAAATGGAATCTGCCAGAAAGGGCACACATGAGCTTGTGTCCTCTGAGATCAGACTCTACAAATTAACTAAAGACCTGTCTTGACCTTGTTGTAATAAGGCAACATAAAGGCTCAAGGTAAGAGGCAAGGCCTCAGGTACTCGTAAAACTGGGAATCTGGTAGCAGGTGAGAGTCAGATGGTCGGCAGCAGAACAATTTAAAGATCAAAGTTCCACATGGCTCTTTGGAAGCAGGAACAGCAGTGGCTCTAGAACTAGAATGTGCTACAGCCAAATTCTACCTGAAGGGCAATTGAAAAGCACCGCGAATGTCATTTTCAGGACAGTGGGGTTTGGATGCTGCACTCCAAAATCCAAGCTGACAACTGTGCTACCTAAAGCTGCAACTGAAGAGCCAAAGCTCCAGCAAGTGATGCATTAAAAAAAAAAAAAAGTGCTGGCAAATAAATAGGATAGATTTTAAAACAGCAGGCCTGAGAAAAACACTTCCACCCCTCCTAGGACTAGCAAGAACACAAAAAAAACAAAAAAAAAAATAAAAAAAACTGAGGAATGCTGGTAATAAGGAGGCTTACCCAGAGCTGGCATACAGTTTAGTTTTCTATGATCTAGTTCTTCTGTATGTGGCAGTATAACACAAAGTTTAAAGACATCTGGTGTCCCTCAGTGAACGAGAAAATCATCAATTGAATTTCAGATCTACCCAAAAAACTTTGACAGATGAAGCTGCAAATCTAAATACATTTTATATAGAACTTGTATTATATATATTGGTCATCAGGTGGCAGAAATGTGCTATGGTTCAAGAATCTGAATCACATTTGACAATATCCTTGCACAGCAACCAACATGTATTAGGCTGGATTCATGCCTTTGCAGTTTTAGTGCATTTTGCAGATTTGCACTACAGTCCATTTAACATGGTTTCCTATAGAACGCGTTCTGTAGCGCAAATCGGCAAAATGCAAAAAGCACTAAAAATGCATAGGTGTGAATCCAGCCTTAAACTAAAGCTTGGACATAAAAAAAAAAAAAAAGGTCTTTGCCAGATTTAGAATGATAAAAGCAGTTGTTAAATAGATTATATAACTAGAGATACTGTACTACCCATTTATGGAGTACTGTTGAGAGAAAGTGATCATTAATACAGTCAGAGATGCAGCTATAAAGCACCATAAAAATGAAACCAATCTACCAAAGCAGATGCAGTGTGTTAAAATAACCTTCAAACTACCTGCCAATCGCTCACGATAAATATACTGCGAGCGGGCGGCAGCTACAGGCACAATCACGTACAGGTGAGTGACCGCCTTCCGCGCCCACTGCCAACCCATGATGTGATTGGAGGGAAGAGACACACCCCCACCCTCTTTTACACAGCAGGAAGAACAAGTACAGCTGTCCATAACAGTCACAGACTGTGCTGCAGCTCACTCCCTGAGACTATTTTAACTCTTGGTGACAGAAAAGCTGCAGAACTGAGAGGCTGATAACAAAGGAACCAGGCAGCAGAGAGCACTGACACTCAGAGCTTTAGCAAGAGACAAGTACACAGTATAGAAGGATGTGCTTTTTCATATTTTATGTCCGAGGTTTACAACCACCTTAATGGACTTGAAAAAAGGCCTTCCTTCCTGTGTAAATCGACATAGGGAAGCTAATTGCTGTACTAAGTGACTGGCCAGCAACATCTGCATGTGCAATTAAGATAAAAAAAAAAAAAAAAAAAAACTTACCTTAAATTGGTCCCAAAGGCAGAAAGTTTATTTACCTTAATGCGTTCTATGCCTTAAGGTAAAAAGCTTTATGCAAGAGGCTGGCCAGCAAGTCAAGTGGAGCAGCATCAGCAGCATTTAGGAAACCAATCCCCCTTCCTCCTGCAGCAGCTGAAAGGTGACTTCTCCTCATATTCCTCCCACTGGAATTCAGCTGCTGCTGGAGGAAAGGGAATCAGTTTCAGTAAATGCTGACCCTCCTGTCCAAGTTCCCCTTCTTTCTGCTGAATACTTTAAAAACATAGCCCTTTTTTACTGTAATATTCAAAGATACAGGGTGACCCTGTCTTATTTGTCCACAACAATGGATCCAGCTTCCAACCATTAAGGTGGGCAAACCCCCGAAGGGGTCTACAGGGTCTTGTTTCCACAGAGATGGACCACAGGCCTTGGCCTATAAAGCACCCTTTGGCTAACTACATACATTGGACAAAGTGCTGATCTGAGTGCTCATGCGGAATTTAGTGCCAAAGCAACTTTACAGGCTAGCCCACATTGTGGGGTATGGGTACAGTTTCAAGATTTTACGGAGGTTGCACAAATCTAGATGCACGATTTCTATTGTTGTATTAGAAGACAATGAAGAGTTAATCCAAGATTCTTAAAATAAAAGCAGTTAAACCTAGAGTGATTTCTCCCTAAGGGTCCATCACCATAGAACACTAGCAAAAACTGAGGAGTGGGGTATGGTTATCTAGGAGTGCATTTGCAAAAGCTTGCTAGTGTCCAATCACCTAAAAAGGTACCATCCTACAATACAGGGTCTATGAATACTCAGCCTGCCTTGTACTGTACAAATAAGATTAAAAAAAATAGCTGATATAACCATCTCTCTCCTACAAACCGCGTAAGGAAACAGGCATATCTTGCACTTGTTGGCAAACCAAATGATCAGTGAGGATTGAATTGAGATCAACAAACTTGGACCATAAACCCAGAGTCTTGCAGATAGACATATACTAAAATGTCTTACACAGGCACAAAAATGAGGGCTTTCTAACGAACCCTATTCTACATTAATATTTTGTCTGTCTCTTTCTGTGCAGCCAGACCCTATGTGATTGTACCCTGTTGCGCTAAGGCAGTTTATGCCTTCCTGAGTTTGAACCCTTACAAATACAGAAAGAACACAGACTGCTAACTAGACTTTCTGCAGACCCTCCTATGTGTCACCCCTCACCAACCAATAGGAGCCTGCTGCCAGCTTGATTTCCTCTGGTGACAAAGAATGGCAGACATCTCACTATGAAAGATCAAAACTGGAAGAAAAAAAATTCAAGTACAAAGATTGAACTGTGCAAACACAATGTTTTTTATTAAAAGCGAATTGAGCTGCCCTTTTAGAGATAGCCTCAGTGTGGCTGAAAAATTACTGCAAAAAAAAAAAAAAAAGGCTGGGTATGGAGAGAAAACAAGTGATTCTTTGTGGAGGTAGCAAGCTGCGTGACAGTCAGCACTGGCATAGAGAACAAGTTCAGAACACCCTTCTTAAAAAGCCACATTCTCACATTCTCTCTCGTCAAAGACAAATGTCTAAGTTCCACTGCACATCGCATGTGTCTTGTGAAACCCATAACTTTAGGAAAATGTAATGCAAGTAGAAATACTCAACATACAAAACATGAAGACAACTTACTTGCCATCTGTATCTGATGCAGCTGCATAGTGCAGTGGGGAACAGCCCCTCTCATCAAGGTCATTGACACTGGCTCCAGATCCCACAAGTGCAAACAGGCACTGATAGTTACAGTTGGCAGCAGCATAGTGCAGTGGTGTTCTACAGAGAAAAAAAAAAAAAAAAAAAAAAAAAGAAAGAATAGTTAAAATTAAAGATTAGCAAACCTGAAAAAAAAAATGTAGCTTTCTTTGATAAGTCCCCCCTCTAGGTCTCTGAAAACATTAACCTGTATTTCCCTATTGCCTACAATAGCAGTGATCTCTTCCAGTCCTAGGTAGTCTCTCAAACCTATTTCACCTAAAGCATCTCCTGAGGTCTCCAATGCCTATAAGCATGTTCCCAGTTTTAGGTTCTCTTGTGCAAAGAAAAGTCCATAGTCTGATCATCTCTTATAGCAAGAATTTCCTGTTGCATGTCTGCAGCATTACATTCACTGATTATATGCAACCCTTGTTATGTTAAGGACTGCATTTAAAACCCCTATATCAAGAAAGTTGACCACCATTCTTGTAGAGTGTTACAATTTTTTTTAAACATCTGCACAGAAAATGCTACATGTGCTGCTATAATACAGCATTTAATAATTCTACTGACAAAGATCCAATTCAAATCTGCACCTAATAGAGCCACAGCAGATTTGGCTTGTCATATCATTAGCAATCCTTATGGCTAAAAGCAGCAGCTTTAGTCTGGCACCTGCTCACTTTTCAAAGAGCGCTAATAGCGTTCCAGTACAGTGGTTTTCAATTCTTGTAAAACTAGGGCCCAGTTAATACTTTCAAACAGCTTCCAAGCCCCAACAGAGTAAAAAAGAAAAAAGTTTATGCTTATAGAGTTTATGAGCTAGGATATGATTATGTAGATAGGATTATGAAGACTAGTGTACACAGTGCAGCAGTCCGGACTGTAATCTAAAACTTACCACATTTGGTGCAACAGAGGGCAGGGTTATGTAATTGCACGTCCTGCGAGTGCAGTGGTTATAAGTTTAAGTGTCCCCTTATGTTGGAGCTCCACTCAGCATGCCCCCTTACACTGGTCAACAGGAGCTCAGCATGTTCACCTACCCAGCTGGTCAGCGTGGTCCCCATTGCTGGGATCCACCCTCCCCTTTCACAGCTTGTCTTTGCCGCATAACCCCTCCCCAATCCTGATTGTATTGTACAGTGTAGCAGCCTGTGATGTTGGCACCCCCTACCAGGAGGGCACAGAGTGTGTCATTAAAAAGCACAGTGCTGCACAGAATGAGGCAGCTTTACCTGTCAAGCTGTGGCCCAGCAGGGAGAAAGAGACCCCTGCAAAGCCCTGAACATGCAGACTGCATGAATGATGTCAGGCAGTGGCCCAGGGGTAAACAATGATCAATTAGCACAATGTTAAATGATGGAGTCATAAAATAAACATTTTGCCCACTGACAGCAATAAAAACAGCTTATGTGTGTATGTAACTGTATATATTACAATGCAAATTAATTAAAAAGATAGCAAAATACTCAAGAGCCATGTGATTTTTTTTTACCCAAGTAAAACTTACCTCCCAAACTTGTCTTTTTTATTGAAATCAGCACCTGTATTCAGCAACAAATTCAAACACTCCAGGTTCCTGAAAATTAGATTTTAAAAGGGCTGAAAAAACACAACCAATCAGCATGTTCAAATCAGCTAGATAAAACTCTGAACATCTTCAGTGTAAAAGTGAACTGATTCTGAGCAAAATATACATGTAAAGGAAACACTGATCCCCTAACATTTCTAATATTTTCTATATTCCTTCATTCTGAAGAAATTGAAAATTTGAAAGCGAGACCGGCAGACAATATTTTTAGTTGGAGGGGTCAACCAATGGCACAGGTTTCTGTAAGGATCAACCTACTGCACTATAATGCAGTACATTTTTGAGCTTTAATCTTAAATAGGCTAGCAGCATGCCACAACTTATGAAAAAATGCACCTGAATCATTTTTGGCAGCGCAGCATACTACATTGCATGCTATATGGGCTGTTCTGCAGGCGATATGGCAATTACTGTACAAGGGTATTTGTCTGCCGTTTTAAATTGCATTGAAACACAAAAATGGTACTACACAGTACAATACAGTATAAGTTACTGCAACGCACCAGTGTGAATAGGCCAGAAAAGAAACCTGACAGAATAAGCATCTCCATTCTGAAGATGTAAGTTTGTCTGAATGTCATGCTGAGTTTCTGGCTTCTATAATTTGAGTCACTGACCAAGTATACAGATAAGGACTTCTGTAACTTTCCACACCTGTACAATTGTTCCAGGTTAGGGACCTGCAGAGTACTGAAGCAAGAATGCCAGCACAGCAAGGGAACAAGCAGTTTCATTAAAAAGTAAACAGAAGCCCTCATATCTCTCACTTCATATTTACATTAAGCACATGTGTATATCACCTAGTTTAAATATATTTGTTCTAATGTGTCAGTTTTCAGCCGTTGAAAAATTAAACTTTAGCGCTTTTCCTTATCCAAACCCCAACTTCACAGCTCAGGCACAATTTTTACAATCACGGTGATCAACTGTATAATACCACAGAAATAAAAAAATAAAACCGCACCAGAGTAAAAGTTTCAGTGATATAGTACAGAACCAAGCACTGTCACTGACCGGTATTTATTTGAAATCCTGATAAGGCTACAGTATTTTAAACTTGTCATAGTGTAAAGCCATTTACATTCCTCATGTGGGCTGAACAAAAAAAATCAAATCAATTACCAATCCCCGGTATACAGCACAGATTGAAGAATCTCCAGCTATGGCTATCATATTCTGACTGCCACAGATGGCGTCTGCCAGAATACTTGAACCGTGGCTAAATCCGATTGGATGTAGTTACTGTTTGGCCAACTATATTCCGCCTGGCTTCTTTGTTTTTTCAAATCAAGGGATGTAAGGTGGGAGGTAGCCGACAGGGCCACTCATGTAGCGAATGTCAACCAGTTCCTGAGGAACTAGCTGAAAATTCACAAAGCGTTTATTTTTATTTTTTCAGGCATCCCATCATAATGCATTAATAACCCAAATAAAGTTTATATATGTTTGCTAGTGGATCTGAATTTTATCTTTTTTTTATACTTACTATTTAGAAAATCCTCTTGTGGCCGTTGCCATGAGGATTGTGGGCATGTGAAGCCCAATCACAACCTCTTCCTGGATTTGCAACGGGGTAACCAGCATGCACCTCTCAATCTTGCGCATGCGTGATGCGCCGGCAGCCGTAGCGACGACTGTTTAGAAAGTTTTCATTACAGGCAGCGACAGAGGAAGGTCCCGCCCAGTTATGGCAAGACAGATGTGATCTGCCTTAAATCGCGTCATTTCCTGACGGGAAATAACGCGATTTTTTTGCTCACAGTACTGCCCACTGACTCCTGGGAAATGATGACTCACATTTCCCAGGAGCACAGGCGAGGAAGGAAGTGATGCGGAGCACTGCGGATCCAGAAGTGGCAGATTAGGAGCCACTACATAGCAACAGGGTGTTTCTGGTGAGTAAAAACACCCCCCCCCCCCCCACCCCAAATGTTTCCTAATACTATGAAAGGACTGAATATGTAAAAATGTTTTTTAGGGTGGAACTCCGCTTTAAGTATAATGCCTTATTCCATAGTGTAAAATAATGGGGCAGCGGAGTGAATCAGATACCAGAGCATTGCAAATCCATCTGGCCTTATTTGTCAGTGATGTTCAGCAATTTTGTCAGTGTGATCTTCGCACACAATATAACTGCAGCTTATTTACAATATTCTCATGGTTTAAAAAAGAAGCCCTTGTCCAAAATGTTTAAGCAAATGTTTCATAGTGGTACTAAACTCCCCAATTTAAAGGATTCCCAAAACAGTTACATTCAAGGCATGATGTGAATGCCTATGTTAGCTCTCAACCAAACCATCAAAAAGGTGTCATAACGTATCAGATGTGAGGCACCATGGCATCTGCAGATCAACCAAAGGCTAAGATGGCAGCTTCCTCGGTTGTAAAGGCTAGGAGGGTTTAGGTATGCTTTAAACTGGCACTGCACTAAATAGTGAACTTCCAAACTGAACTTTAAGCACACGCTTCTAACTGCATCCCCCAAATATTCTACACTGCCTCTTTGTGCCTTTTTCTACAGCTTGGCTCTTTGCTAAACGTGTAGGCAGGTTACTGAGACATACCCTCCAGCTGCAGCTGCATGTAGACAAGTCCTGCCAAAGTCATCTGGGGTATCTATGTCAAACCCTACAATAATAAAACATAGATTAGTACATAATTATTTATCAAGAAGCTCATGAATAAGAAGTGTCATGTCAGTGTACAACTTTTCCAACACGCTGCCAAGATTGTGTCAAACACTAATAAAAGTATTGATCAAAACAAAAAGTATGGTAAAAATAATAATAGTAATTATGCAAGTTGAGTGTTCATTCCATGGTGAATTAAGCAATATACTTTAACTCAGGCAATGACAGCAACAAAAGCCTTACAGAGGTTAAATTTCTTCCCCAATAAATACAAAGGTAAACAAAACGCCTGGAATTATACTTTAAGGTAAACCTGTGGCCAGGCTATGAGCATTTATGCAATTACATTTTCCTAACCAGCAGTAAATAAGCTTTAAAAGAAGCTTTTAATCATTTAGCTGAAGGCACTTTATTTCTTCATTGAGCAGGCTCACCCTACATCGCCAGGCAGAACTTGCTTTGTGTTTACAACAGGGCCGGATAAATTTACTAGAGATTGGCTCGGGCGCGTTTGAGACCTGTGCAGCTGCGGTCTGGGAAATGTCTTACTGCCTGTGATTAGCGGTGTGCAGTGTCAGCTTCCTGGCGGGATCAGGCAGGTGGGTTGGGACTAGGATCCTGAACACACCCGAGCCCATTAATTACAATAGAGAATGGGCACTGAAGGCAGACAAATCCCTCCTGGCAGGGGGGCAAGCTAAGCTGCTATATGAAAAAACCCAGTGCTTCTGCTGTGGACTTTGAATTGCTTCACAGTTTCATATAGTTACAGAGATAAAATGAGGACATACTTTAACCATCTCCATCAGGCCGTACATATATGTATGGCCTCGTTTTGAGGTGTTTATACTGGGATCATGACTGATGCTACAATAACGACCCTGACTTTTTTTTTTTTATAGTAGGAAATTCTCTTTCTATGTTTTAGTTGACATAACTTTCAAAATTAGTTGCTTACCACAGCATGCAAGTAAAATTTCAATTACTATACCATACATGCATTAGTTACATGCTGAATAATTTTCACTAGTAACACAGAACACTTTTATATCCTCAAAATTCCTTAGTCATTTTATTATACTATTCTAATGGAAGATATTACTGGAGAAGTTATTTTTAACATTTGATCAATGCAACATAGAAAGGATTACTGAAAATCTATTTTATGATCACATTATCCTCCCATCTACGAATAACACTAACCTGAAGAAAGGAGCTTTCTGCAGCAGTCTGAGAAACCACTCAGGGCAGCCAAGTGGAGAGGAAACATTCCATGGATGCCTCGCCTGGAAGAGATCATATTTTATTGGTACACAAAACTGTCAAATAACCACGCTTCATAACAGAGTGCATAACTCCCCAAAAATAATCACAATCCCCCATTGCATGTATACATTGAGCCCCGTGAGGGAAAAAAAAAAACAAAAAAAAACATGCTGATGTAAATAAAAAAAAAAATAAAAAGCGCACACAAAAATCAAAACAATTGAAAAAAAATTGAAGCGAGTCATTTACAGAAATTCTACTTCACCAGGAGTCAGGATTTTTTGCTGGGTCCTTTTGGGGAGATTTTCTTTCACTTCCAAAGACACAGGAGGCATAAATATAAAACTAACCAAATACTTTTTTTTTTAATTTTCCTTGTTCAGCCTGCAACTGAATGGGAGAAAATCACTTGATATTCCCAGCCAGTTATCAGAATACCTGTGGTTTCCACAGCTGCCAGAATACCCAAACAGTGACTGCATCAAATAGGATGCGATCGCTGTTTGGCAAAGAACTTTCTACCCAGCTCAGTAGGTTTTTTAAATGGACTTTTGTGGAGCCCATTGATGCCAACAGTACCACCCATGGATTGAATATCAATCGATTATGCAGGAATCGGACAAAATTCTAAAGTACGGCCAGCAAAAGAAGAAATCCCTAGAAAGCAAGGGTTTTAAAATTTTGTATTTACCAACACTTTCTGTACAGGAAATGACAGTCACCAGAACAGATACAAAGCGTGAAAATCTCCACAGCGAGAACACAATAAAAAATTGACTCGGAAAGCAACAGTTCTAAATTTTATTCAAGACTAAGGCCAGGTTCACACTGGTATGACATACTCTCTGACTTTTGGAGTACATGTCACATGATGTGTATAAATTAATGGTTCCCAATGAGAGCCGTCTTAACTACTGGACCCACAGAAGTCGGTCCGACTGAAAAAGATTCCTGCTCCTACTTCAGCCCATTGAAAATCATTGAAGTCGGATTATCATCTTTACTGATCTGACTTTGGCATGCGACTTGTGCTCTGAGGATCTTAAAGGGGAACCTCACACACACACAAAAAAAAAAAAAACATGTGTGGGGTCCACCCCCCCAAAATCCATACCAGACTCTTAGGGCATGCAGCCTGGCAGGTCAGGAAGGGGGGACAAGCAGCACCACGGCTTTCTTTCTGGTATCACAGGAGGCACCAAGAGCAGCAGGAGCCCTAGGCTCCTTTGACTCCAGTCAAAACCTGTAAGGAGGGAACAGGGGTGTGGCAAAGGCATGCTGTTTATGGCTGCGTGGGAGTGCCCCCATAGCGGTCAATGTTCTGAGGGGGGGCAACCTAAGGAAGGAAAAGCAGATAGCACCAGTGAGTGAATGCCAAAATGGGAGGCAAGGGACTGTCTGAGCAATAAAAGAAAATAAAGATAGATAGATAGATAGATAGATAGATAGATAGATAGATAGATAGATAGATAGATAGATAGATAGATAGATAGATAGATAGATAGATAGATAGATAGATAGATAGATAGATAGATAGATAGATAGATAGATAGATAGATATATTGTTTTAAGCTGGCTAGAGACTGGATTTTTTTCATTCACTCAGCTAAAAAAAACAAATAAATTCCTCCATTCACATAAACAAGGTAGAGGGAGGAAGGCTAGATAGGAGGAGGGGAGAGGGAATATTTTTTTAATACCACCTTAGACTTTTCTTCCACTTTAAACTCTACCTACATGTGCACTACTTTGAAGGTAAGCCTTGAAGGCGAACTATCATAGTTGCGAATGTGTTTATGTCAGCTCTCAAACCTTTCAAGCCGTCAAATGGCTTATTTCATAGATGATCACATGTGCAACACAATGGAAACTGTAGCTCATGACCACTGGTATGTTTCCTCTCATAAAGCTGGAAAATATACTTCCGTATCCCTTCACCCTGGCTTGAAATTACTTTTCTATGTTAAAGAAAACTAACCCCACATCGGTATAACAGACAGGCACTTGTAGCACATTACCTTAAAGTATGACTAAATTTAAAACTTTAAGTTTTGGAAAGAGTGGAGCAGAATTAAAACACCTGTCGGATTTTTATTGCGGTCTGTTCTCCATTACGGAGATTCACCTCCATTTGTCATGTTTACCGTTATCATCGAAAGCGAAAGTAAAAAAACACTCCAAAAACATGCTGGAGGTTTAATTGGATACTGTCCAAATTGGACCTAGTATGGGTATGTATGAATGCGAGTTAGAGACCTTAGATGGTACGCTCCTTGAGGGCAGTGACTGATGTGAATGTACAATATATATGTAAAGCGCAACGAAAAATTATATAGCACTATACAAAGTACGTGTAATAAATGAACGGGGAAAAAAAAAATTTGGGTTGTACCCAGAAGAGTAAAGCCTCATGCCCACGGATGTTTTTACAGCAGCTTTTTCAAGCGTTTTTTGCAGCTTAAAAACTCCTCTCTATTTAGCCTATGGCCTCATGCCCACTATGGCATTTCTGAGCTGTAAATGGCATAGCCGTTTTTAAGCTGCAAAAAAAAAACCCAGGACCAGTGCATTCTGAAGCTCCAGCACTAGACCTGTAAAAACGTCAGATGCCGGTAAAAGGTGTTAAATGTGATTTAATGAGGCTTAACGCTGTGTTAAGCCTCGTCCGGCGTTTCTGTCTCTATTCCAAATCAATGGTTCCCTATGGGAGCCCATAGATTTGAATAGAGGTCGCACCAGAAGATCCGACTTGTGTGCTGAAAATCTTGAGGGTGGAACCCAGCAAAAAAAAAAAAATTTGCGTGAGGTCCCCCCCACCCAAGACGATGGGTATGGATATTAAGGGGAACCCCCACACCAAAAAGAAATATATGGCGTGGGGGTCCCGCCAAGATCCATACCGGGCCCTTACCAGAGCACACGGCAGGTCAGGAAAGGGGGGCGAGCGCCACCCCCTCCTGGACCATACCAAGCCACATGCCCTCAACATGGGGGGTTGGTAGTTTGGGGCAGGGGGGGCCCTGTGACCCCCCACCCCAATGCACCTTGTCCCCATGTTGATGAGGACAAGGGCCTCTTCCCGACAACCCTGGCCATTGGTTGTCGGGGTCTGCGGACAGAGGGCTTATCGGAATCTGGGCACCCCCCACTCTGTGTGAATGAGTATGGGGTACCCCTACCCATTCACCTGGAAAAAAAAAAAAAGTCAAAAAAGAAACCGGGGGTCTCTTCCGACTTCTACGCGCTCTCCGGCCTCTTCTCCCGCTGTCTTCTGCTGTTTTGCTAGGTCTTGCCCGGTCTTTTCCGTTGTCTTCTTCCCTCTTCTTTCGATGCTGACTCGACGCTCTCTCCCGCTGTAATGCCGTGTGCGCAACGACTTGTATAGGCATGGAGCAGGGTCACAAGGTGATGTCATCCAGTGACCCCGCCCCTTATGACGTCACAGTCCCTGGGTATGATGGGGCTGTGATGTCATAAGGGGTGGGGTCACCGGATGAAATCACCCAGGGACCCCGCCCCATGCCTATAGAAGTCGTTGCGCACCCCCCCACACGGCATTACAGCGCGAGAGAGCGTCGAGTCAACATCGGAAGAAGACAACGGAAAAGACCGGGCAAGAGCTAGCAAGAGAAGAGAAGTTGAAAGAGACCCCCGAAGTCGGAAGAGACCCCCGGAGCTGCCTAATAAATTACTTTAAAAACCTGTGTAGTGTGTTTTTGTATTTTTCCCCAGGTGAATGGGTAGAGGTACAATGTACCCCATACTCATTCACATAGGGTGGGGGGCCGGGATCTGGGGGCCCTCTTATTAAAGGGGGCCCCCAAATTCTGATAAGCCCCCTGCCTGCAGACCCCGACAACCAACGGCCAGGGTTGTCGGGAAGAGGCCCTTGTCCTCATCAACATGGGGACAAGGTGCTTTGGGGTTGGGGGGTGCAGGGTCCCCCCTGCCCCAAAGCACCAACCCCCCATGTTGAGGGCATGTGGCTTGGTATGGTCCGGGGGGGTGGGGCTCGGGGGGGGGGGGCTTGTGCAGGGCTGCGTGCTTGGATAAGGGTCTGGTATGGATCTTGGGGGTTCCCCTTAAGAACTATGCCTATCGTCTTGAGGGGGAACCTCACGCAATTTTTAAAAAAAATTTTTTGCTGGGTTCCCCCCTCAAGATTCTCAGCACACTAGTCGCACCGCAAGTCGGATCCTCTTGATCAGACTTCTGGTGTGACCGCTATTCAAATCAATGTGCTCCCATAGGGAACCATTGATTTTGAATAGAGACCGAGAAACGCGGCTGAAAGCCAATGCGGAGTAACGTGCATTGAATTCAATGCAAAGCGCGGATAAAAATCACGTTTTTAACGCCGCTTTTTTCCTGGCGTCTTTACTGGCCAGTTTTTTAAAACATCCGTGGGCATGTAGCCTAATAGAGGGGAAATCTGCTAAAGGGAGCACTACTTCTGGTAAAGGCAAGGATTCCCTCACTTCCTCGTTTTGGCTATGAGACAGAAAGAGAAAGTAAATCTCTCCAATAAGAGACAGATGGCAAAAAAAAAAACTGCCAAGGGTTTATACATGTCACTAATGCTGGCCATACACTATGCGAAAAATTGGTGGAACCCATTTTCGAAAAACGAACATTCGTCAGTGAGAGCAAACGATAGTGCCATCATGTAATGACCAATGATGTTCAGTGGACAAATTAATCCTTTGTTCTTTTTTGACATATACCTAATGCAAACAGTTTGGACGGGAAACACATTAACCTTTCAATTTATCGCTCGCTCGGCAGAAAATTTCCAAACCTGTCCATTGTTTTTTTTCAAAAACGTCCCAATGATTACAGATTTTGTGCCCATTAACTGTCCGAAAAACAAATGAACTGGCCAAATGACCGAATTTCGGCCGATTTTCCATATAGTGTATGGCCAGCATTACTCTAGTCAAAATAGAAAAGTTTTGCCTTAATTCTACTTTAAAACTGTAGGGAAAATAAGGATGGAAAATATTTCAAGTACACTATAAAAAGGATAAGTTTACCGTTGGAACATGTTACATGTTCCAGCTCCTGTACCTTCTCCCCCTGATCCCCCCCCCCCCCCATGACAGGGGACGGGGGTTCCTCTCCCCATACCAGCTGTCACATTTTAAAAGTATCATGGCTGTGTAGGGCTCAACCACACAGCTGTGCAATTCATTCAGCGCTTCCTATGAATAAACTATAAGTACCATCAGCCATAGTGGCAGATGTACTTATAGTTTGAATGAACTGCTGGTGAACTGATTAGCATGCCTGTAGTTCATTTACACTGTCTACAGCTATGCGATGACAGGCAGTGTGTGCAGGAGCTTGACATTGCAATCTGCTGACCATGGGTGCAATGCTTTTCAGGCTCCGGTTTGAAAAAAGAATATAAATGCATTTTTTTTTACCAACAAAAACCTTTAAATATTTTACTATGCATGAATACCTTTTAACATAGACCAGTTAATACAAATTTGTTCATTTGAGTATGGCAACTTTTCAGTGCCGTGAAAAAGAAACACAGAACAAGAATATTCAGTGAATTATCTACTTACTTTGCTGTATCTGCACCACTGGTAATTAAAGTGTTAATGAGGAGCTCATGGCCATATCTAGCTGCTATGTGCAATGGTGTGTTTCCATTCTTATCTTCACAGTCTATCTCTGCTCCTGTGATTGGTAAAACAATAAATGGCAGTCAAGTTTTGTTGCAGGTGTTAATAAAAGATACCTTTGATTGCCTTATTTTTACAAAAATGGTAAAGTAGGGCCGGGAATCAACCAATTGGTCTAAAACTTTACAGCTACTTGCCCCAGAAATGCTCCCCCAACCTGGCACAAGCAGTACAAACAACTCTGCTATTCGCTATCTGTAAGTAAACGGGCCACAGCACATAAGCCCTATGGCCCCTTTCACACTTGTGAGACCCAAAGCCACAGGACGTGTGAAATGCCATGTATCTCTATGACAGCTGTGCCAATTGACACTACTGAAGTCACTGCGACTTCAGAAAAGGTTTCTGCACTACTTTGACACTACTTCATTGCCAGAGAGTGTAAAAGTCTTATCAAAATCACTTCAAAGTCGGACTCCAAAGTTGCACTGAAAATCGCCCAACTTTGAAGTCAGCTAGTGTGAAAGATGCCTTAAAGTGGATGTAAACCAGATTCTATAAAGTTAAGCTGGGCACATATCTGCAGTGTTTTCCTCTCTCTCTTCAAAGCACTAAGTCCCATGGCTTTCAGCTTTTTAACTTCTTACAAGTTCTCTGACACATTATAAAACCAGCCTGAATTGTGTGTCAAGGAGGGTGCTATAAATAGATTAGCAGAAAGCTGCTCTACTCACATGGCAGCTCTGAAAGTCTCTGCCTATCTGGAGGGGAGGTGTGCCTTTCCTCCAATCAGCTGTCTCCCAGTGTAATCCAACACTACACTGCTACTGCTGAATGAGAAGTGAAAATTCTAACACCATCTGGACTTTCTAAACAGTATATAAAGATGAAGACAGCAGATATACATGTAAAACTTATGTAGGGAGATTTTTTTCATCTCTGTGTATCATCTGTTCACTTCACTGGGTATATCTGAGGGCTTACATCCACTTTAAGGAAATAATCTTTTCGGTGGCAAAAAGGAAAATTATGTGCAATCACACACATGCAAAAGTCAAAACAAACTTGTGTGCGCATCCCTCCTCAGCTGTTTTAACTTTAAAGGTCTAACAAACGAACCAACCTCCCCCCCAAAAAAAACCTCAGATTCAAAAAACAGAGCTTCTATGTGTTATGAGAAATGGCGATAGCTACAAAGGTAAAGGACATAAGTTATCCACATATGATACCTTTCAGTTACTGACTAGACCAATCAAATCATATACCAGCAAATAGTCTATATTCAGATGTCAACATGAAACCACTTACACTTAAAGTGTATGTTACCCCAGAATTTGATATTTCTGATATGTCTCTGTGGTACCATGTACTTATATTAAAAGTTTTCCTGTTCTTTGCATTGCTTTCTTTGTGTGAAATCCCTGGTGATCCTGCCAATCCCCCCCTGCTTTCCTCTTTCAAACCGACTACGCCAGGTATGGAAGCACATCCCAGTATGGTCAGTTTTCTTCTTTGCATTCTACTTGGGAGCACAGCCTGCTACACTCCAGTGGTCAGATTTCTTTTGACACATCACCCAGCACAGCTAATCACTGGGAAGGTCAGTGTACTGCTGTTTCTCTGCCTCTTGCTAAACGCCCCCTGCTCAGCTCCTTACAGTGTATTTCTGCATGAATTATACACAGGACTGTTTTAGTCCCTCAATCTTCTCTGGTTGTACCCATTGATCGACTTTGATACAGCCAGCCTGATTTTTTTTTACATGCGATTACTGCCAGCAGCTATAGCCTCTAGCAGTAATCGTCATGTTCTGCTGGCCGAGAAGCAAACTCTGAAACAACAATTCTCTATCAATCATAAAACCACCATGTATAACGTTTCTAAACACACAGAAATGCTTATTAGCTTCACGGCCTCCCATCGATTCCATTCTCCGCTGCACTTCCTCTCTTTCTACTCTGTCATAGCCAGAATCTTGCAGTAAACTTTAACCAAGCCTTCTTTTCGTTTGTTACTATGGCAACAATGACCCATATAACCAATAAAAATACTACCCGCTCCCTGTGCCGATCGTGCATGTTATTGTTCACACCCCCTGTGACGTAGCTAGTTACATGGGGTGTTTCAGGAAATCCTCAATAGGTCTGCATTGCAATATCGCAAGATTGCTATGCAACGAGTGCTGATGACAGAGACATGGCAAAAGGATGCATTGACTGATGGCACACTGAGCGTGCCGTGAATGGGGGACAAAGTGCGCATGTGCCAGTGACGCACTAATCATTGGGCTATTTCTACTAAAGGGGTGCAGGTTGGGACACTACAAAAGACAGTGACAGGTAGGTTATATCACAGCACTTAAGAGAAAAAGTGTTGATTGAGAGTTGACTACCGCTTTAAAGCAATAATGCTTATCTAACAAAAATAAAAAAATTCGATTCGTTTTTTTACTCATAAAACAGCATTTCACTTAATCAAATTGGAGGCGATTTAACATGATTCAGCAGTGACTTGCTTGATGGAAGATTGGTAAACAAGATTAAGAACACATGTTTTTTGAGATTATCTTTATAGTGCACTGGAAGACCAGTGAAAATAAAGTAACGCCCTCACTCATTTATCTTGAAATGTCTGATAAAAGAAAGAATTCCTGTCCTCATTTACAGATTATACTGGGACATGCAAAGCTGAATCATTTAGGTCACATCTGCAACTGAGGAGTCATACTAAAAATAAAAAAGGGCAAATCCATAAACTTAAAAACAAAATTTTAAATAGTTAATAGTTAAAATATAAGGCTCCAGTATTTGTGGTAATTCAGCTTTATAAGGGTTAAATTTAAAGTGTTAACAAATCCACATGCGTGTGTTGCATACCAGATTTACTTCTTTAGTATGTAGTAAAAAAAATTGTAACCACTGAAACTACAGACCTCCCACATTTCATACACCCCCTCACATGCACAAGGGTCACCCCCTGCTACTTCTGGTTAACGTAATGCCCTCTCCATGCCAACTTAATTACTTTGAAGTTTATTTTTGAGCTGAGATTTCAACCCTCTGGGAATGGCTGTCTTGTTTCACCTGAATGGTTACTCTTGTTTTGTCCTGCTGTTCTGTTTTAGTATAGCATACATCATTGGTTATTGTAAATGTACATTGATACCTTCATGAAAACATAAAAAAAAAAAAAGAAAAAATTGTAAGCACTTCATTTTTCCTTTAGGCCCCATTCACATCTTTGTGTAGCAGGAACAAGCAGCATTCCCACTATGCGATTTTGTGGAGCGAATGGCACACAATTTTTGTGTATCGCACAGGGACAGCCCATTCACTTGAACGGCTGCCCTACGCGTCTTTGTCGCCTGTAAATAAGCTACTGCTCCTTTTCGGACAAGATTTATGCAATTTTCAAAGATGCGATTTGCCATGTGAGCATCGTGGCAGAATTGCATCAGGTTTGGGTGCCATTAAGAGAAAACGGCATCCAAACACACATTGGCCTTGTGCAGCGATCCAAATTGCCAAGAGTGAATAGGGGCCTTAATGCTCTATCAGTAAAAAACAAGTCAGAAGGTCTGAAGTTAGCACTCTTCATAAAGATTCTGGCTACATGCTAAAAGCAAAACTCCAAAGGCCATTGAACAAAAATAAAATTACCATTCTGGATTATTATTTGGGACCTGGAAAAGCGACCATGGATGGCAGTCATGTGAAGAGGAGTCTTCCCATCTTTACTCTACAAAAAAAAAAATGGAATTCTGGTAAGAAAAGCTTCTTATCACAAATTTTAACTATTATAAAGATATCAATACTGTATATATGCAACACTTTCTGCATTTCAGCACATTACTGGAAACCATTGGACCATGTACAAAATTTTTTTACAGACTGCACTGCCCATAGGATCAATACAGATGGCTGTATGCTCAAAGTGCTAAGCATATTGGATAACAATTCAGTTTTTTTCAAAATCCTTTAACACTACGACTGATCAACTTGTATGGTTAAATAAATAGGCAAAATTAATATCGTAATAAGCTGCATATCAAAAATGATCTGTTAAAAGAGGTGGTTGTCTGAGCCCGGTGACAGCAGGGGGAGAGGGGAGCGTGCTACTGCAAATTGGCACAGCAGTTGGTCAAGGACTCAGGTAAGTATTTATGGGGGCGGGGGGGCGATACAACCACTGGGATATTCAACTTAATACAGGGAATGCGTTAAGGTAAAAAAATGTCTTGACTTTAGAACAATTTTAAATTTTATTAGAAAATTTCAAGCTGGGTCAACCCTCGGCCTCTATATTGGTCCCCAAAGGGAAGACGACCAAAGCCAAGACTTTTCAAACATTGATATTTGCATATAACATCGGCTGTCTATCTCTGGATCTACTCTGACATGTAGTTTTCACTGAAGGCAACCTCAGCTTTTGCATATTTTCATCATAACCTCAGTGAATGACAAGTTTACCACAGCCTTAAAAATGGTGTCTTCTGAAAAAAAAAAAAAAAAAAACTACGGTGTAGGTGCAAAAAAATGACTGCACCATTTTTTTTCCTAACACCTTTTAAAGGAATTCTCATTGATTAAACTTACTGTAATTGACAGATGCATCACAAACTACAGACTGCTTAATATCTATAAAACTAAGTATTTTTAACACAGAAAACTGAATTATTATTTTACTCCTCAGATGCACAGCAGCCTATCTCATGTCAAGGAAAATGATAAACTCGTAAGTGTGCTTGTTCAACCATAATAAATGTGCTATATGTTTAACACACTTCACAAATGCATTTTCAAGTCATTCATCCATGCAGGGGCATCAAGTAAGTAGGTCAGCTTTGACTTAATTTTGGTCTTTTCTAAAATGCACTTAGGATTGAACCCTACAAAAAAACTGCATCTCTGACTTGATGTAGTACACTCAGTGCTGGAGCAGATATCACTCACAAAGGATTCAGCAGAGACATAATTGAAGCTTACTGAAAAACAAAAAACACACGGTAGCACATCCATTATGGTACATCAGCTGCAAGCACAATTTGCAGACAAGGACAATATAAAGTCAGCAATAAGTGAGGCGCTAAATATCTTCTGACATTATATAACAGATCCATATGTCTTTTAACAAAGAGGCCTTTACTTGTACCTACAAATAGTATTGTGCAGTAACTTGCAATACAAGCAATCTTTTGCTAGGTCACTGCTGAAAGATGAAACTGTGAATGACTGGTATGGGTTATAGAAGTACAGTAAATTCACCAGGTGAGAAATTTTGGATTTTAAGGCCTCATGCACACTGGAAGTTTTTACAGCTGCTTCTAGCGGCGCTGCAGCACGAGCCAGTCAGTCGGTGCCGGCACCCGCTGAAATAAATAAACACGTGGCTCGCTTCTAACAGCAGCAATGTGCAGGGAGTAAAAATTGGCACATCGCTTAGTGAAAACAGTGCACAGCACACACATTAAGCCCCTTGATCGCCCTAGAGGTTATCCCCTTCCCAGCAAATATTAGTACAGTGCCAGTGCATATTATCAGTACTGATCACTGTATTAGTGTCACTGGTGATGGCAGTCAGTTCCCACCCAGGGTCAGTGTCAAATTGCCCACCGCAATATCGCAATCCTGCGATAAGTCGATGATCACCACCATTACTAGTATAAAAATATAATATAAAAAAAAATTCCCCTGTATAGTTACCATCGTTTGTAGACGCTATAACTTTGACGCAAGTGGGATTTTTTCTTCATGTAGCAGAATACATTTTGGCCAAAATTTCCAAAGGAATTTATTTAATTGGATGTTTTATAGCAGAAAGTAAAAAAACATTTTTTTTTTTTTTAAACTTTTTTGTGTATATCACAAAAAATAAAAAAAACCCAGTGGTGATCAAATACTACCAAAAGAAAGCTCTTTATGGGGAAAAAAAAGCACACAAATTTTGTTTGTGCACAGCGTTGCATGACTGCGCAATTACCAGTTCAAATAGCACAGTGCTGAATCACAAAAAATGGCCTGGTCATTAAGGGGGTAAAATCTCCTGAAGCTAAAGTGGTAAAGAATTATTCTCAGTTCAATGTGACACGCTAAAGTAGTTTAAACGTGTCATTGTTAGGCCAACTGAAAAGATCCCGTGAGGGAGCATCCCACTGACTGCCACCATCCTACTTTAAGAGCTAGGCTCTATCTGCCATGGGACAGAGTGTGAAAGAGAGCGAGAAGTATAATCAAGCTTAGGAGAGTTGTTAACGCTGATTTTCTCCTGTCAGGAAAAACAGCATTTACAATAAACCAGTGTGCACAAAGCCTAAAATTGCCACCGAGCAATCACACACACACAAAGAATAAAAATAGCAATTTTTTGCCATCTAAAAATTAGCAAATAAAATTACACATAAGAAAAATGATCTTCAATATCAGGTAAATGATGTTATCTGGTGCTTAGGACTCCCCCATACACATATGGATAAACCAAAAAGGCAACTTCATGCCTACAACCGCATGTACATGTCCTCCATCCAAAAGGGTGTTCGAGCCCCTTGAACCTTGGATGGAGGACATTAACATGTGGTTATACGTGGAAATTGCTTTTTTTGGTTTATTCATATTGTGCTGGCATTCAGCATATGGGTGGCAGCATTATTGGTGCAAATAATAAAGTATGATGGCACTTTGAGATTTTTATGGATTTCCTCTTATTTGAGGGTTTCCTGTGTGATACTGGGTTTTTCAGTATAAGGATACAGTTCACTTTTAAAGACTTAATGAGCTATTGTACAACTTACTGAGTGTAGATGCTGAGGAAGCGAGTGATTAGTGAAACATGTTAATCCTTAAACACCAGAAATCAGATCACGTATCGGATATCGAAGATCGTTGTTTCAGTATGTAATTTTTGCCAATTTTAAATACGGGGGGAAAAAAAAAAAAAAATGGTATTTTATCCTTTGTGTGATTTCTCAGTGGCAAAGTTTAAAGTCCCAATTTCTCACCTTTGCACCCCCTCCCTTTTCTTCTGGGCTATTAAGGGTGATTTTACCTCTTTAGTTCTTTAAAGAATGGTGTCCACTGAAAAATACAGCATTTCCACTTAATTCTATAAAGACTGCTATGGGTTACTGTACTTCAGTACAAATCTTTTCCAGCCTAGTTTTTATGTAAATAGATGGGAAATCAATGCATCCATTGTAAAGGTACCTTTGTATAGTGTAATCATTTTAAAGTGACACAAAACTTGTTTAAAAAAAAAAAAAAAATATGTATACATAAATATAGAATATTTAATTTTTAGGCATGTATTCTCAACTCAAAAACGTCCTCTCAGCTCCCTTTAAACTCTTTTTTTGGGTTGTGTGATCTGACCTCCTGTCAGAGGGTGGTTACGTTTGTTCTCTATGGTCCCACTGTATGTAGGAACTTAGCCACCCTTGCTTTCTCACCCTCAGAATGGACTAGGGACTACAGGATTTGAAGAGCGCATAGAGCAACGCACAAGACCGCAACTAATGTGCGCTGCTCATTAACAAACAAAAGCGAGGGGGGGGGGGGGGGGAATGAAGAGGTTTCGGAGCTCACAGAGAACTATACAAGGCGCAAAAAAGCAAAGTAAAAAAGAATTAAAAATACATTACAGGGCCATTGAGTGGTGAATTTGCATTAATTATATTTGGATAATAAGAACTTTGTTTGTCATTGTAAAGTCTGTGCACCAGAGCCAAGAAGGAAGACTCCTGTCTAGCAGTCTGAACGTTAATACTTTCTCACTGCAATGAAGCAATTAACAGTATAAAGGAACCAGTCAGGTTTTTTTGGGGTTTTTTTTTCCACCCCAGAACAAAGTTTACCTTAATATTTACATCTGCACCATTACAGACCAAAAGCTCCAGACACAGCGCTCCATGTGTTGAAGCAGCAGCAAAGTGGAGAGGAGAAAAACCCCGCTCATTCACTTGGTTCACATTAGCGCCACAATCTAGGAGTTCATTCACAACCACATCTTGACCATTGTAGCAGGCAACATGAAGAGGTGTGTTTCCATAAGCATTTGATTCATTCATCTGAAGAGGAGAAACAGGAGAAAAAAGTTTAACGTGCACCAAGTCCAATATTGTCTTTAAAAGACTATGTTCAGCAATAATTTTATTAAACCGGACTTGCTATACACCATATAAAAGTGAACTATAATTACATTAGAGTATAAATAGAAGGCAACATTCGCCTATACACAACTTATATGAGAAAAATAGCCATAAAGTTCGACTGTATTCTTTTTCTAATCAAGTACAATCCTAGGTAGTAAGGTGTACCTGTAATCTGAAGTTCAACCCCCTCCCTCCTTTCCCTGCAGCTTTCTGGGACACATCACTGGTCCCAGAAGACTGAGGGACCGTTCGCAATATGCAGTGCTCTTGCGCAGTGGGAAGCCAGCTATAAGGCCAGTTTTCCTTAAAGATGCTGACACCTGGCCGATTGAGGAATTGGCTCGGATGAGCACAGTGCTGGATCCCTAAGACAGGTAAGTGTCCTTATATTAAAAGTCAGCAGCTACAGTATTCATAACTGCTGACATATTTTGCTGAAAGACTGGAGCTCCTCTTTAATGTGAAATTTATGACAGGTGAATAGATCAGTTTTGCACTTTTCTAGCCAACTTATCCTTTTATGGTTTGGCACAAGTCTCCTCTGCATTACCAAGATGTACCGTCAGAACGCAGCTTCAAGGCTAACGAAAAGGCAGTTCTGAGTGCTCCAATCGCCTTGGGAACCCATTAAAGCAATGGAGTACTGCCACGGCCATGGAGATTCTGACACAGGAGGAACAAATGATCACTGGATGCAGTGTTTTCATTTTCTTTATAAGAAAACAGCCTCAAAATTTGAGCACTCTTAATGCATAATAATGTTTATATGAATTCTAACAATACACAAACACATTTCAGAAAAATAATATTTCTTCTCTCTAATGAAAAGGGGTGGAAACACTTCTTGCTTTCCACTTACATCAACTCCTAGATCCAAAAGATACTTGACAACACTGATCATCCCACTTGAGGCTGCGGCATGGAGTGGTGTGTACGATTTCTTGTCTTTGCACATTACTTCTGCTCCATGAGTCACAAGCAATTTAACAACTTCAATATGACCTGACAAATAAAGCAAATGGGTTTAGGTTTTTCTCTGCTGTGCTAGAAAACCACAGAACATTCAAAATCTTAAGAAACTGCAATCAGCATAAAGATACTACAGAACAGATAGACTTACCCATGTATGCTGCCCAATGTATCGCCCGCCTGTCTTTCTTATCAAATGCATTGATGTTGGCACCTCGTGATAAAAGTAAACTGACCATCTAAAATATAAAAATACAAATTTTAAATAGGTTTAAAATTTATCAAGGTGCCCTTTACATTTTACTACAGCAATAAAATTATAGGTAAAACCAAAGCAAAACACGGTAAAATGTGCTGGTGCAATAAGGAGCCTTTATTTAAAAGGCTGCCCAACACACTTTGCAGAAAGGAAAAAAAAAAACCAACACTACTTTTGAGATGTCACAAAACAGGAATACTTTCTCCAGTGACCACCATCTAACGTCTAGATGGTGGTCGAGCGAGCTTCAGCTTGTGTAGCGTAAGCACCAACTATTCAGCAAGAATTTGTGAAGCTTTCTTGAAGCCTTTGGAGTATATTTCTAAATGTGCAGCCAAACTGGGATAATGCCTATGTTATATTTGTTACATGTTCACGTTTTTTCATAGCCTAACCTTAAAAAAAAAATATTAGGATTTTTTCTACAGCTTAGGTTTCATGCACACAAGACACCAGTGCAAACTCTGCTGAACACGTTTTTAAAAGCTGAAACCGATGTTTAGAAATGCCTGTTTTGCTGTGTTTGCGTCTAGAAGCGTTTAGTTAAGATAACAAAGACACTCCCCAAGCTCAGAAAGCATGATAAATTTTAACTGTTGCAGAGCAGAGAATGACATTTTGTGACCCAACTTTGGGGCCCCGTATCTTGGGGCCACTTGGTGCTAGGAACCCCAACTTTGGATGTTTTTGCACACCAAATTTGGGGTTCCTGCCACCATGTGGCCCCGAGATACTTGGCCCCAAATTCGGGTCGCAAAATGTCATTCTCTGCTGCAGTTTACCATTTTATTTCTGTGTTTTCTGGTCCAAAAAATAGGGTTCCTTTAAAACACTTACAAACGCAAACGGAAACGGAAACGTGGAAAACTTTTGCGTCTGAACCCTTTTTTTGCTTCTGGAAAAATGAGGTTAAATGCAACTGCCTAAAAACGCCAAAAAACGAGACTGTGTACATGGACACATAGGATAACATTGAATGAGTTCAGGGGCAGTTGAAAAAAGTGTCCAACTGCCTCTGAACGCGCGTTTAACAGCATCTCGTGTGCATGAGGCCTTACCTGTAAAATCCTTTTCTTGGAGTACATCACGGGACACAGAGCAGCCATAATAACTAACTGGGTTATACACCACCTACTGGTAAATCAAACAAGTAGTCCTCCTCTATATATCCCCTCCTACACAGGAAGTACCTCAGTTTTGTAGCAAGCAATAAACTTCCCAGACAAGAGGGGAGGGATCTCTGTGTCTCGTGATGTACTCCAAGAAAAGGATTTTACAGGTAAGCTGTAGAAAAAAAATCCTAATTTCTTTATGGTACATCACGGGACACAGAGCAGCCATAACAACTAACTGGGACATCCCCAAGCAATGTTTTTGAGGGGAGGGAACCCATTATGACCAAAGAAACACCATCAGAACAGGATCTATATTGCTGCTTGCATTACACTGCGTCCAAATGCAACATCCTCCCGAGTCCTAACATTCATTTGATAAAACCTAGTGAATGTATGCACCGAAGACCAAGTAGCAGCTTTGCAAATTGAAGGCATCGATGCTTGATGATGAACTGCCCATGAAGCACTCACTCTTCTGGTAGAGTGTGCCCTTACTGGAAAAGGCAGGGCCTTACCCCTTAAACCATACGCCTGAACAATCATTAGTTGAATCCATTGTGAAAAAGTTGACAGATGATGCCTGTCCCTTCTTGGGACCTTCTGTCAATATAAACAGAACGTCCATCTTCCGCATCTGAGCCGACATCTTCAGACTGCCACTATTACTGTTTGTAATACACTGAGACCAAGGCAGTCTCCTCCATGTTCTTGATGTCCATCTGGTAAAAACTCAGTGGATGTAAAAAACTAAAAAAGACCAAATAGCGGTCACGTACCTCTGGACCACTGACACCTGATGGCGCATGGCCCAAGATACTCCCACACACCTGGTAGTGAATCTCTTCCCAGAAAAAAAAAAAATGGGATTTTGCCCTTTAAAACCATAGGCATCCTTGATAAACTGGCAGATCCACTGCTAAACATTCGACCTGGATACCGCCTGCCCTTCCTGGGCTCCTCTGGTTGCACAAATCAGGATTCCTGACCTGTGTCGGCAACTCAAATAGACCCCTGAGCGTCTGAACTACCTCTAGAGTAAGCAGCGATCTTTCTCCTCCTGACTGTGGATAAGGAGAAAAATAAAAAGAGGCAAGACACTGTCCTGATTCAAGCGAATACTAGAAACCACTCTAGGCAATAGAGATGGATTAGGACGCAACATCACCCTATGCGAGAACAAGAACGGCTCCTTGCATGAAAGACACCTGCTCTGACACTCTACTTAGTGAAGTGATAGCAACAAAAGAAGCAATCTTCTGAGATAAGGGACTAACAGTCTTCCAATTGGTTCAAACAATGGTCTCTGCAAAGACAGCAAAGAGCGAAACCCAGTCCCAAGGACACAAGAGTGGCCTGATATGTGGGACTACCTATGCTACAAGCTGTATGAAGTATGAAACAAGGAGTGAGAAACAATGGCCTCTGGAAAAAATGGATAGGGATGAACTAGAACCCTTAAATGGTACTTCAGGCCAATATCCTTTCCCCTACTGACTGGAAAGAAAAGAAAATTTCCCACTCATATTCCTGTGGGTGCCACTTCCTGGCTTCCCCCTGGAAAAAAATATTTCCAAGTCCTGTAATTGAGGTTCCCCGAAACCAGCTTCCAGGGGCTCAGTGTGGAGATGCAGGACTCAAGTCCATTAGGTCCCGCTGGCCTAGGAGTGTTCAAGGAGCAATCCCCGCAAGCCTCGCTAAGTCAGCATATCAAGCCCTCCTGGGCTAATGCAGCTAACACTATTATTAGTGTTACCACCTCCCAGATTCTTCATAAAAGATGTGGGAGAAGTCGAAACAGAGGTAAAGCATCAAATGGAGAACTGGTCCCCAAGGTGTTAAAGGTGCATTTGCCCTTATTGTCGGTGGGACTTTTGTCCCAGTCTCAACCTGTTCCCAGGAACTTGGAATCTAGTAGATCCACCTGCAGAGTTCCCCTTGCCATTATTCTATACCTGGAATATGTACTAGCGATAATGGTATCATTAACTGTTCGCGCAAAGAACAGTGTAACTGAGATGAAAATTAGTAGTGATAAAGACAGCACTTATTGTACTGTCTCAGACAGCATGTGGTTCACCTTCCTGAGCCCCATGACTCCTGGTGGTTGATTATATATAATCAACCACCAGGAGTCATGGGGCTAAGAAAGGCGAACCACATTCTGTCTGAGACAGTACAATAAGTGCTGTCTACCAGTATTATATATATATTTCCGGATTACACCTACAACTGGATCCCAACATTCAGAGTAAGGCGTACTGGCCAAAAAATCCAAGATATTGATGGATAGCATTTTCTCCTATGGAGACCAAGTCCACTGAACTATAGCCACCTTCAAACCAACTGGAGAAGCTGGCATCAGTGGTTATCTTCCCATCCATTCTCCAGATTTCGAACCATCAATCTTAGCTCTGCAATACCCCGGGAATAGAGCCCTCTGGTGCCTGGAACTTCATGTTTCAGAGAGAAAGATCCTCTACCAAAGACCTGGAGTAGGACTGTACATAAGGAATGTGCCTTGACCTAGATACAACGTATCAAAGAAATGCAGAAACGTATCAAAGGAAAATCTGGAACAGACTGCTTCCTGAACAAAGATCGAGGTAAACTGAGATTGGCACAACAGCGTTTTCAGCAAGTCCAGTACTAGGAGCTTTGTGAACCCTCAGTGCTGTGGCCAGCCCGAGGAGCAGAGTCACTAAAAAAAAAAAAAAAAAAAAAAAAAAAGACGACTTTGCACTGCAATTTGCATAAAGACTCTTGACAAGCCTGGAAAAAACAGCACATGAAGATGTGTGTCATTGATGACTATGGACCCCGAAAATCTACCTCTCGCAGAGGTCAACACTAAATGGACAGAGTTTTTTTAATAAGCCCATACCATCTGCTCCAAAAGTCAAATGCAAGCAAAAGACTGATGACTCTGTGGCAGATCTCGAAGGACAAAAGAGGCGTACCTACATTATCAAGCTTTTGCTGGCCAAAGATGGAGCAAAAAAAAAAAAAAAAAAAACACCTCAGGAGACTGCCCTAAGATCTTTTGACCTGAGATACTCTCAAAAACACAGCAACCTCAGATGCCTCCATTACACAGGTGGAGAAAAGCTTACGGCATCTGGTATTCCCGGGCAGTCTCACCTCTATATACTAATCAGGCTTGATCCTGCTTAGGCTTAAATCAACAGATCAGGCATGATCAAGGTGATGCGGCTGCAGTCCATCTGATGAAAATATATGCTATGTATACTATGCTGCACCTGCCTTTCAAGCAGCCAACACCACTTTAAAGGGAACTGCTATCCATTCAGGGGTGTATTGACTTACAGTTGTACAGTTCCCCCAGATAAACAGTAAATATGTAGCATATAATCATGACTTGTCTGCCAAACAGTTGGCCCATAGAAAGTACTCACACATTGTTAATATCCATGGGCTGCTGTTATGTCTCCAAAGTCCCTGCTAACCACATGGCCATGGCTGCCCTTCCACTTCCTGCCTATATGAAAATAGGCCATACTGAGCGAACCAGCGCCCTCTAGTGGCGGGAGGAGAAACAGCAGCCCACACGACTAAAGTACACAGCATGATTAAAAGAGCACACTGCCCCCAGTAGCCACCAGGAGAACAGTCACTTTTTTTTTTTTTCTTTTTAAAAGAGAAAACTGCAAAAACACAGACTTACCATTCCTGCTGCAGGCCTCTGAACATAAAAACAGGAGTCCAATCTTCACCCATCACGGCGAGCTTTGTCATAAAAGACCTTCAGAGACTGGATCCCCCTTAATCTGGGGTCCACTCCCCTGGACCTGTATAGCACCCTGCCGGAAAGCACCTCGGTCAGAAAAAACACTGCACAGGGTTCCATTACGTAGGGTCCAGCGCAATAAGGCTGCATTACAGGCAAAACCTTGAGGAATCTACTCTCCTTCCAATGAGGCTCGGGTACTTTTTTGGCCGATAGCTTTTTCGAATGGATCCGATTGAAGTCCATGATTCTTAATAGAACCGTCCAGACCTCCAAGTATATTCCAAGAGCACATGTCACATCAGTGACCATCCACCTAACAGACACTGGCAAAAAAAAAACTGAGGTATTTGTTTGATTGATTTACTAGTGTCCATTCACCAGTAGGTGGTATATAACCCAGTCAGTTATTATGGCTGCTCTGTGTCCCGTGATGTACGATAAAGATAGAAATTGCTCGCCATTTTAGATGCCCTTTTCTCATAGTTCCGTGAGTACTCAGTTTTGTAGCAAGAAACTAAAATAAACCAAGAAATAGAAGGAAGGTCTGCCGGTGTCCTGTTCTCCAAGATATGGGCAAGTCCAAAATCCTCTCACTTAAAGTAGAATTATAGGCAAATTTTTTTTGTCCCCATTTCAGATTGCGTAAAGGAGGGTTATGACCCCTGTCAGATTTTTTTTTTCCACCATCTGTGTCCCATAGCCAAACAGGAAGTGAAAGTAAATCCCTGCAAATTAAGGGAATTCCCTGGGGACCTCTGGGTCACCATAACTAGCTTCCCCATTGGAAGGATTTCTCCTCTTTCTTTTCGGGGAACAGCCCAAAATTTGGGATTTTTTTTTACTTTCAATGATGATGGTAAACAGGACAAATAGAGACAGTGAATCACCCAACGTGAACACTGGCAGCAATAAAAACTGTCATGTGTTCTAATCCACCTCCACTATCCAAAACGATAAAAAATAAAAATCCAACCTTTTGCCTTTAGTTAGTTATACTTTAACACAGGCAAAGTATTCACAGACCCTGGGATGCCCCTAAGTAATGACTGAGAAGGGTGGAAACTAGGCTGACAGAACTGTGCCAAAAGGACCAATAAGGGACACAGAGCCAACCTCAGAGTGCTGCTGCAAGAGCCTTGCAGCCGAAAAGCTGCATCTGCAGGGGGACCGACTGCCACCTGGTAAAACTTTGAGAACGTATGAGCAGAGAACCAGATGTTAGCCTTACACAGCGTTTCAGAGGCCGGTGCAAAAAAGTCCAGGAAACGCCCACAGTCCTGGTGAAATGGTACGTAAAAGTGCAGTAGGAGATTTGTCTTTGAGAGTGACAGCTCTAGCAATCAGATTTCTTATCCATCCTGCGATAGACTTTGAAGCAGGGTGTCTCTTGCGAGATCCTGAAAACAGGACAAAAAAGTAATCCATCTGTATGATCTAAGCTGTAGCTTTGAGGTACACTCTAAATGGCTCTGAGTAGTTAGCTTAAGAGTGATTTCTCCATGACAGAGAAGTGGTCCATCACTGTAAGACACTAGAACAAAACTGAAAAAAAATAAAAATAAAAAAAATATCACAGAATGGGGTAGGGTTATAGGGGAGGTGTCCAGGGTGCATGTCGACCAAAGCTTTCCATCATCTGAAGGTACTGGCCAATAGCCCAGGGTGCCCAGCTTATGGTAGCAGTGCCTTAAGCTGAGCACACACACCAATAATTATTTTGCTTCGTTAAACTAGCGGGCTAAACTAAAAAAAATAAAATAAAAAAAAAAAAACTAAACAGATTCCTGCATCCACCCAAGCCACTGGCTGCAGACCACTGATCGAAGAAGGCCGAGCAGAACCATTCAACAAAAGCCGATGTAATAATCAGTTTGCGTTGGTAAGGGAAGTCCATAGAGAACCATAATTGGCCTGTTCCTGCTCAACTGCCCGAATATCAATCTGTGTGAACCAAAGCTTTAGATTTTTCCCTGCAAATACACAACTATGAGGATGAAGGCACATTCACATGCTAGAAAGTGCAAGGTTATTTTTCTGGAGGAATTCAAGACAAAAAAAAAAAAAAAATTTCAGTGGGCAGCCAAGGCACAATTAAAGTGGTTGGGAAGGCTGAAGGTTTTTTACCTTCATGCATAGAATGCAAAAACTCTCAGAATGGACACAGCGGGAATCCGAATAGACTTGCTATAAGGGCACTCTGAAGGGGGGGGGGGGGGGGGTCAGGAGTGGAGAGCAGGGGGACTCAATAAGAGAATTGGGGATGTTCTGTGCAAAAACCACACAGAGCAGGCAAGTATAAACATTTTTTATTTTATTTTTTATTTTCACTTTTAGAATCACTAACATTTCTAGATGTTTCCTGTAACACAGCAAATTTTTACTTTTTTGATTTCAGTCCCAGTTTAAGTGAAAGGCTGCAGGGCAAACTTACATTTGTCACTTATATACTATAATAGCAATCCTTTCTCCCATTAATGTGGACGGTTCTACGTTCAATTTAATAATTCAGGTAAACTTTACAGCCACAACACAACATGATAAATACAGGTTTCCCACACAGGTTAGAATTCGCACAACAAAAAACTGCAATGTGAAAAAACGGTCAGATTTACTTTACAGGCAAATGTAACATGCTTACATATTTAGAAACTCAGGCTTTTAAAAAGGCTGACTAACGTTTTTTTCAGCGAGACAGAAGACAGCTGTGAAGCATCATACCCTACAGCAAATATATCTTCATCTCTGATAAGACTCCAGAAACTTTCAGGAAGTTATTTTTAAAATGTCAACAACAATTTCTATTCCAGATTTTACATTTAGGGCACTTGCACATGGCTGGACAGTACTGTACCCGACACCTTGTGACCCTCGAGAGCCCCAGCTGCAGGGTAATTTATATCCTATTGACATGTACTGCAGAATAGGCTGCAAATATATGCGCATAATAGCTGGCACCCATGCTTTCATTTGCGCACGTATTTTTCAAAACCTAAAAAATGTTATGGCTAGTTGCCACCTGAATTTTGTTGGTCCAGGGCAGTGAGAATAGGAGAATGCCAATCAGTTCAAAAACTTCATGGGAAGTCTGGACTTCACAACCATACCTCTTGGACCATTTTCATTCCTAGGACATTCAGGTTTACAAGAGAACTGAGTTGAGGACTTGGCTTTTGAAGTGAAGGTCTGGGACAGGTGCTTTTACCACCCGTGACTTTCTTGATAAAGGTGTCTAGTGATTTTCCAAAGAGTCACGCTCCAGCAAAAGGAATACTTTCTAAGCATTCCTTGCAGACCAAGTCCACAACCAGAGGGTCCAACAAACATGTATAGACATGAAAACCAGGCAAGAACTTTGGTGCACGGAGTCCAAACTCCATGCAGTAGTGCAAGGCTACTGGAAGGAGCTCCAAGTTGTGGAGTACTGTGAAACCTGTCAGATCGATCCAGGGTTGCATGCCATGCGCTTGGGTCCAGACTGCCAGAGTTTAGCAAAACAGTCAGTGTCAAACGCTGCAAATGTTGGTGTTATCATAGTATAAAAAGTTTTAAAGGAGGGCCTCTAATTTCTAGTGCATTATAGTCCCCCCCACTGACCCCAGCGATGGGGCACCAGTCCCCCCCCCCACTGACCCCAGCGATGGGGCACCAGTCCCCCCCCCCACTGACCCCAGCGATGGGGCACCAGTCCCCCCCCCACTGACCCCAGCGATGGGGCACCAGTCCCCCCCCACTGACCCCAGCGATGGGGCACCAGTCCCCCCCCCACTGACCCCAGCGATGGGGCACCAGTCCCCCCCCACTGACCCCAGCGATGGGGCACCAGTCCCCCCCCACTGACCCCAGCGATGGGGCACCAGTCCCCCCCCACTGACCCCAGCGATGGGGCACCAGTCCCCCCCCCACTGACCCCAGCGATGGGGCACCAGTCCCCCCCCCACTGACCCCAGCGATGGGGCACCAGTCCCCCCCCCACTGACCCCAGCGATGGGGCACCAGTCCCCCCCCACTGACCCCAGCGATGGGGCACCAGTCCCCCCCCCACTGACCCCAGCGATGGGGCACCAGTCCCCCCCCACTGACCCCAGCGATGGGGCACCAGTCCCCCCCCACTGACCCCAGCGATGGGGCACCAGTCCCCCCCCACTGACCCCAGCGATGGGGCACCAGTCCCCCCCCCACTGACCCCAGCGATGGGGCACCAGTCCCCCCCCCACTGACCCCAGCGATGGGGCACCAGTCCCCCCCCACTGACCCCAGCGATGGGGCACCAGTCCCCCCCACTGACCCCAGCGATGGGGCACCAGTCCCCCCCACTGACCCCAGCGATGGGGCACCAGTCCCCCCCACTGACCCCAGCGATGGGGCACTAGTCCTCCAACTGACCCCACCGATGGGGCACTAGTCCTTCCACTGACACAAATGATGGGGCACTATTATTCCCCCCAAATACCAATGATGGGGCATGGTTTACTCCCACTGTCACCAGGAAATTTTCTTCTACCACTGGCCAGTCTGGTCCTCTTAAAGTTTGAAGGACTGTAAACTGGCCCTTTGTTTATAAAGTTTGGAGAC
The DNA here is from genome assembly GCA_037952925.1 of Lithobates clamitans. NCBI lineage: Eukaryota > Metazoa > Chordata > Amphibia > Anura > Ranidae > Lithobates > Lithobates clamitans. Next base: position 541,155 of record JBBGZY010001574.1, on the reverse strand, counting down.
CCCTGCTCCAGTCCACGAGGTCTTTGGAGACTGGGATATCCTCAATCAGACCAGTAAGAGATAAGTCGAAACCTCCGCCTGCTTACTGCTGCGCAAACCCCTTGGGAGATGTACACATTTTGTCTGGCCTTGGACAGTCCTTGTACAGAACATTCTGTACAAAAGGGTGGAAAATGACCATTGGGTTTTAGTTCTGGGAAGGGATCATCTCATACTGGTGACCTTAGGTCTAGCAGGTGGGAATGGTTTTAACTTCAAACAGGAGCACACCTTTCTTATCTACGTAATCCTTAATGGGTTTTTTTTTTGAGCTTTTGAAAAGAGTTAAGGAGACTGCACTTCCCCCTGGGAGGAGTTCTCAGACTGGACAAGTTAAAATGCAGGGGAAGCTGACTGGAGGCTTTGAGTATCTTGCAGTCTAAGTGCAGAGAAAGTCTCCCCCCACCCCCATCATATCTACCAAAGGGTCAGAAAATTCCTCTCTAATTAGAAAGGAAGAATGAGGAGCACCCAAGGAGATAAGGGGAGACTCTGAGGTGTGGAGCCTTATGTCCATGGACCCAGGTTCAGAGTTTTCAGAGAAATCCACAGAGGAAGGGACAAAGGCTCACCACACCAGGGTACTGGCTCCTTCCTAGGGGAAAGGCCACTAGGTGGAAAATCTACTCTTGAGGGCATACCCACTGCTCCATGAAGAGAGTCTTTAAGGACTGGAACTGCTGGGATTCAGATCGCCACTGCCCTTGACTTGTAGAGCACTCTGCAGTTAACTACAGTGCTGGAGCCAACATAGGCTGGTCTCGTTTTCAATGGGGCAGGGTCCAGGTGTGGTTCCCAGAGGCACTACAAAGGGGTAACAGATCTAATCCTATCTCTGCAGTTCTGTTGATGCAGCCAGGGGGAGAAGAGATTTCTCCATGTGAAGAATCAGTCTTCAATCTGCCAATATAATCAGAATTCATAACCCAGAAGCCTGCTTGCAGTAGAGAGGAGGCGCCTGTGTCTTGTATTGCATAATTAAGAAAAAAAAAAGGGTACTTAAACCAATTTTCCGTTCCATTTATATAATTCATTATACACGGCAAAAAAAAATATCCGCGACAACTTTCAGGTGAAGTGGCGGCTTTGTACGCTCACATGTTAGAAAGAGAGGTAATAGATGGCATTACAGGATCTTTGGTGTAGCTTTTTCTAATCAACAGAGCCAATAAAAAAAACCTGCAAAGTGTCAAGCCTTGAAAAGTTCTGTATCCATTTTTATGCTAGATAGACATGCACGCACTGCAAGGCTGACTCAACAACAAAGTAGCGCGGCAGGTAAATTTTTTCCAAAAATAATTATCAACGTTTTTTTACAGCTCTGATGTGCGAAAACACAGTCTCTAGATCTATATAGGTAGAGCTTAGCAGTAAATTCTAGTATACAATACAAAGCATATAATAAAAAACCTTTTCATTTAAACAAAGGAACTGTTCCCATTTTAAGCTCCCCTAGAAAGATTAAGAAAGATCATTTCAGTAAGACATTTAACTATGAAAACATAAGCAACAGCAAATAAAATGCAAAATTTTTTTCCTGTATATTACCGAATAGTACTGGTTTGCAATATACGGTAATTATCGAAGCAGAGAGAGAGAGAGAGAGAGAGAGAGAAATAGAAAATCAGACTTGAAATGAGGTACATAAGTAGGTTTCTTGAATTGTATTCATTGCCACAGGGGACATGCCACTTATAGCAAACCTATGTCACAAGGAGGAAAAACAGTTGAATAGCTTGAGTACATTCAAGCAGAGCTGCTAAATTTGCACAGCAGATGTCTCTAAAGAACATTGCTGTGCACGAAAACGATTGCAGCCTAGAGGTCTCTAGCTCTAACAAAATAATTGCTCCAAGGCCATGTGCTGTTTTGGGTTCATGGTGTAAATGTAATTAAGGTTTGCATTTAAATAAATCATTTTAGATATATGCCCCCATCATACCTCGACATGACCGCTGAAGGCCGCATGGTGTAATGCTGTTCTCCCTGCTCGGTCAGATACATTAACATTGCTAAGAAGAGGCACCAGTGCTTCTGCACACTTCACAGCTTTGTTTGCTGCAGCTATGTGCAAGGGGGTCTGCCAGTTTTTGTCACGGGCGTTGACATCGGCTGAATGTTTTAACAACACCTGAACAGCATCCTGTGGACATAAATAGAAACTGTTAAAAAAATGCAACATCATAAAAGATTAATGGCATACTATTCCAAAATAGAGACTTCACTAAGAGCTTGAGATACTAAAAGATGTTCAGCAGATGTTACAATCCCAGGGCATTACAATTTTTTTTCCCCACGTGTAAACCTCACGTACAACTTGAGTTTTTAAAAAATCTGCATACAATTTAAGGGGCAACCATTACAGATTTATTTTTGAAGCTGCAGGCTCCAGTGTGGTCTATGGCCCCTTTGACACTGAAGGACCGATCGAGTCTGCCGGTCAGTTTTTCCAGACGGACACTATCTGACCATGCATAGCGCTCTATGGAGTGGCGGATTGTCAGGGAACAGGTGTCAGTTGACACCTGCCAGCATCCGATCCAATAAGACAGACAAATGGGGATATGTTCCTTATACGTCCAGTGGATCAGAGGACAGTTGGATGGAAATGGACAGGCAGTCTGTTTCCGTCAGACCACCCCATAAAGTAGAGCGAGCTGTGTTTGTGTTCCCTCTGCATAGTGGAGTGGACATGGACCTGTCATCCACCTGCTCAGCTCAGAGATCCCTCGCTGAGCAGGTGCCTCTGCCGCTCCTGAATGGGGCCCAACCCTCCCTTTGCTGTTAGTTAGAAAGAGTAACTCTATTTTTGTTGAGAAAAGAAAAGAAAAAAAAACAACAACATTCCCCTCTAGGTGATCTATGTACATTGCAAGGTTGCATGGCAGATTCCTACCCTTTAATAATCAATCAACCAGCTGCTGCAGAATCAGAGCTCTAGGAATGAGGAAAGTGTCAGGGTCTGCATCCGTTTAGACGTTATTTCCTATTGGGGGTATCTTACCAAAAACGACATTTTTGTTGCAGGGAATGCCAACAATCTGGCTTGTGTCTTAGTGTAGACTTCTGGAAAAATCAGTGAGCCAATCACACAAGTAGAAAATTATGTTTCTGGGGGGCGTTCTGTACACATTCTGTATGCAGAACACCTCCAGGTAGCCATATTGCATTGCACTTTACAGAAAATTACAACGATGCAGATTGAAAAGGAAAGGTCATTTTTAATGACATTCAATATGACTTGTATCACAATTGTATATGCTATTTTTTTCCCCATCAATGTGGAGTTACCCTTTAAGTCACTGACTTGTAGCAAGCAAATATATCAGGTGTCAGGACATGTCATATGCACATGGTGACAGGTTCCTTAAAAAGAAAATATTCAAAGATCAAGTCTACTTTAAAGTGGCTCTAAAAAGGCAGAAGGATTTTTACTGTAATGCATGAAGGTAAAAAACATACTGCTAGCAAAACCATTGCACAGAGCAGGTTAGTATAGAATCACTGAGCAGATGTTATTTTTGGTTACTGCTGAAGAGTTAAATCTGACAAATTCATACGCTTATACCTTTGTTGTTCCTGGGTATAAAAGCCATTTTCAGGCCCACTCTCCCTGTTGGATTTCTAATATTTAATGTTATGGAGAGTGTTAAAAGAGGATCTGGAACATGCCAAGATGAGCAGAAGCACCAAAAATTCCTAGGTCGACAGGAAAAGTCAGGACATGTAACCAAAAAATCCTGCTGTCGGAGACTCCCAGGACAAACCAAGGACTGACTCAGCACACCAAGGCCCATCTATAACTAGATAGCACTTTAAGTGGAGTGCCCCTAAGTAGATTGGTCACAACAGTTAATAATCCCACAGCTGAAAATTTGGTGATGGATGCTAGCCATCTAAATGACATCATAGCTTACAACATTTTATTGGGAGATTGTGGCATAGTTAGATTAATACATGTATTCCAGTAAGGAGTCCCCCAGGCTCAGACCAAAACACTTATTTCTGTTTCAGCTGTGGAAAAGTTGGTAGAGGCACTAATTGGCTTCTCAGCCAAAGACAGCCAAATAGTGCCTCTGCTTCAAACTAAATCCACCCCTGTTTGTTGATAAATACCAGAAATAGGGATGTCAGTCAACGCAAGGAAGATGTGACAGAAAGGAAGCTAAAAATATATTGTGACACAAGTCAAGTCACATGGTTTTAACAAGATTGTATTCCTCCAGTTAGGTTTCTGCTCTTCAGCGGGTCTGGACACTACTGTACTTGAAACCTACTTTCCTGACAACTGAAGAGGTATAATTCCTCCCAAAAACATGTTTAATATATTGCAGACTGTTAATCTTTAAAATGTGGTGATGGATTTTTCATTTTTTTTTTCCCCACATAGTGACCCGGCCAGTAACACTTCCAGTTTTAGGGTCTCTTCCTTCGGGATTGGGAAGCAATGGAGACACCTTAGGACAGCAGCATTGACAATCTGGGGAGAGTAGTGTTAGTCAGATCCATCTAAATCCTTTAGAACATCTAATAAATTAAGCCCCCATCAGTGCTGAAGTGGAACTAAACCCATCAATTTAACGGTTTCCCAAACTATTTTATTCAAGGCATGCGGTCACATTTACTTGTGCTCTCTCCCAAACGGCAAGGTCATCAAATGGCTGGGGTCAGAACGGATCACATGAACAGCACCCATGGCAACTGCAGATAAAATGTAGGCCAAGATGACAACTACCTCGGCTATAAAGGATAGAAGGGTTTAGTTCAGCTTTAAATGGTTTGTCTCAACCCTCTAACTGCCAGCTTTGTTGGACAGCTTGGTCCGTTAAAGTTGAAAAATACCAGACTTGCTGCCTGAAGCACAAGGTGAAAATTAATGCAAAAAAGGCTAAAAAAGAAAATGCAGCCACCATATTTAAGAATTGATAAGCTGCAATAAAATGTTAGTATTTGGGTTTTATACCTCTTTAAATGCCAGCTGTTTGTGTTTCTCTTATTTGAGCAAAGCAGCCCTGAAAATGAGTATAATAAGAGAGAGATTGTACTGATGGGATGAGCGGTTTTTATACATACCTCACTGCGGGATGCCACAGCTCTGTGCAGAGGAGTCAACCACTTGCTGTCTTTGGCATTTACTCTAGCTCCTATATTAAAAAAAAAAAAAAAAAAAAAAACACAAAGCAGATGAGATTCGGTTTGTTTGGTAGTCCTGTAAAACAAAGATAACAGTCCTCCTTTGAAAACTGAATTATCAGATCATTGACTTCAAGTTCAACTGATCTAAGTGTAACATATATATATTTATTACACACACATACACAGTATATAGTTCAATCATTACCCCCAAGAGAAATTATCAATAAGCAGGGAACTCACTTTTGGTAATTTCACTCAATGTTATTTCAAAACGGTCCCTCTTTAGTCCATCAACCATAAATGTATAGTAGCAACAAAACTGAATACACACACACACACAGACACAGACACACAGTGGTTCACATGTGACACACCAAACCACAATGTCTCATTGTTGAGTGGCTTTCTAGAATTTTGCCTGCATAAAAAGTTCCACAAAATTAGGCACAATGAGATGAGTCACTGTTCATAGCAGCAACCATAAGAACCAGTAACCACAGAAACCAACAGGGATATGAAACTCAACATTGAAAACAGACCATTATTGAAAAAAAAAAAAAAGATAATTAAAAGAAAGAAGAAAAAAACAGGATGTCCGAGGCAGCCTTCTGTCAGGTTACTCAGAATTTACTAGTCTGGATTTCCAGCATTTCCTTCCTTGTCATAGCTTTTGAGAATGTCATTAGGGAACGGACTGGTTGTAGCAGCAGTGCTTCAGGTGGCAGTGTATTCAACCTTTTTTGGTGATCCCCAATATCAGGTTTCTCTGGCTCCTTGTTATGAGAAAAGTTTATAGTAATAGAAAACAAATTTCACAGAAAGAAGCCAGGACTTGTTTAAAAAACTGCACTGAGGCAAAACACTTGCATTTTTTTGATCACCTGGTTTTTAACAGCTGGCATAAATATAAATCCCTCAAAAATCTGCTTTATTCATGCCAGATAGATACTACTGTCAGCGGTGATCTTCCAATGCGGCTACTAACCGTTCTCTGCTCCCCCCCTTCCAGTGCACATGAAAATGAATAAAAAGGGAGCGTTTAAGAGATGAGGGAGAAAAATGCAATCTGCCCTAGTCCATTTACAGAACACCTAGTATTCTGTAAAAAGAATATTAGACTTTTGCGAATGGATGAAGGGGAAATAAAGACAAAACCTCCACTATATTATAGCTGAAATTGTCAGTAGAAGCTCCTGAAGATCACAGCTGACAGTAGTGATACAATAGTGTAAATATACGGTAACTAGGATTTTTATCAAATCCAGCAGCCATCCAGAACTAGTATAGACAGCATTAAATGTAACTTAACTGGTCCAAGCAAAAGTCAAAAATGTTTTCCTGGAGTTCTACTTTAAGCACACTTTGTATGCTTAAAGTATAACTAAAGTCAAACTTTTTTTTTTGTTTTGGATAGAGTGGATATGGATTAGAACACCTCGGTTTTTATTGCTGTCTGTATTCCCATTGGGGAGATTCACCCTATTTGTCAACAGTGAAAGTAAAAGAAAACTCCAAAATTGGTGGTTGTCCCCAGAAAAGTAAGAGGGGACGTCTTTCAATGGGGACATTAGTTCTGGTGACCTGGGGGACACCAAGAGATTCCCTTAATTTGCAGGGCCCTACTGTATGGATGTGGGACAGGAAGTGAAGGTTAATCTCCCCAATGAGACACAGAATTAGAACCCTACCTTACCTCTATCCAAAATGACAAAAAAAAAGTTTTGCCTATAGTAAAGTAATAGAGAGTACATAATTAAAAACAAACCGGAATGAGGTTGGTGAAAATGCAGTACAGGACAGAAAAGGAAGAGAAGAATGGTTCTCTATGAATAGAGATATGCAATGCACATCTGAACAGACTGCAAAAATCAGCTTCAGAGCAATATGTGTACATTGCAGATTTTAACTACAGATCAAACTCCTCTTGTACATGATGCTGCTCTGCCCTGAAAAACAGCAATACTTTCCAGAGTGGCTCACAATAGGTAGATGAAAACCTTGACAGAAAAGGTTTCAAGACAGGTTCCCTTTTAGCAGACATCACAGGGAAGAGGAAACAGCTGTGGTTTGCCAGTGTGTCTCTTATTATAAAGTTCAACTGAGACCCAGACCAGGAAAGTTCCTTCGATGAGACAAGCATCTCTTCTTAGAAAGCATGCTACAAGGGTGGAGTTGCTGACTCCAACTCAGCTGACTGTCATTCCCATTAAGACACAACATAAAAGTAAACAAACGATCATGCTACTGAAAGACTCTGAGACCCCTTTCACACGGGCAGACTGATCAGGTCTGCCTGTATGTTTTTTGGGGCGGACTCAATCAGACCACCCATAGCTCTCTATGGAGCGGCGGATGTCAGCGGATGTGTGTTCACTGACACCCACGACATCTGATCCGGTCCGCTCTGCTAAAAACTGACGTTCCCCATCTGTCTGCTGGTTTGGATGACAGTTGGATGGAAACAGACAGGTGGTATTATGGAGTTCTGGCTTTGAAGATGAAGCCCGAGGATAGCGATGGGCTCCACTTCTTTGTGAGGAGGTAGAAGGCCCAGCAGAAGGGGGTTTAGGTCTATTTTATTGTATAAGAACTTCTGTTACATATTTTACGCAAAGGGCCCGGTATGGATTGGGGGGACCCCACACCATTTTTTCATTACCAGCATTTTTTTTTTTTTAAACACATTCATCATTCACTCATCGGTTGTTAAGGACGTGGCGGCCGACTACCTCAATAACCATGACAGTTACTGGTTAAGGATGCTGGCAGCCGCCCACTCCTAAACAGCCAGCTATTTGAAGCCTGTGTTAACACCGGCAGCAAATTACCACAGACTTTAGCTACTAAAATTCCGCATGACTTCATAAAATAACTCATCTGGTATTTTAGCAGTGTTTTTTAGTTAATGCCAAAAAACTTTTTGAAAAACGCTGTACGGTAAAAATACCACTTTGTGAATGGAGCCCACAATCCAGATGCAATATTGAGGCTTTTGTGCACAGCAAAAGTAAGCAAACCTACATAGGCAAGCATACTGCATGGAGCCATAACATCAGCTAGGAGTATGAGAAAACTTCAACAGCTTCCTGTAACACTGCCTCTAGGTGTGGAAAAAGCTTGATGCTTTTGCATTATAGACAGTAATGGCTGCATTAAAGCTGTTCGTTGTCCAAGAAAGTCTGACATGGTTGAGAAAATAAAAATCCGCCCTGGTCAGACACCTGTTGCGTGTCTGGGACAAAGCTACCTCTGGACTCCAGGACAGTGCACTTTAAGGACTTTTAATCCACAGCTGCCGGTGTTCTGTCGAGAAGTGCCCCCCATCGGATAGAACACCGGCCTCCTTTACTGAGCCCGTCGGCTTCCCTTTGCGCTCTCTCCATTGCTAAAGCTCGACATGGATCCGTAAGTCTCACTTGCTCTTTTCTAATGACACGGATGAAGTTTAACCCTTGTACTGCTATTATAATTGTACTAATAGTGCTGTTACTTCACTGGGATGCTGCTTTGTTCTGTTTAATGCTGAAACTTGTACACCGGCTTTCCAGATATGTGACGGCTCTGAAATTTTGTCGTGGCTCCCTTGTGCCTGGTTTCTGCCATTGCTATCTGTGAGATTATTCCCCGGTGGGGTACACATGGGTGTAGAAATGGGGAAAGAATGTCCATGAAGGAGTACACAGCAACCTGGGTGTTGACCTTCCTGTAGTGAAGTCTTCATGGCAAAAGGGCGATAAGGAGTACCTTACAAAAGTTTCAGATTGAAGTGGTGGTAAAAGGGCACCTAACAATATAATGTAACACCTAGTTATACACCTGAGACTAAGCTCTGAATAGCAGAATTTTTACTGCCACGTTTGACAAATTTACCACTTCTTAAAGTGAACATTTTTCAAACACAATTCTCAGTTTGCTGTCAGTTCTAACATGGAAACGAATACTGTTCAGGAAGTCTGCACTGAACCTATACTAAAGCCTAATTTATTGCAGAGTAAACCTGTCCTACCTGTCCATGTCACCAATTTGGGTCCAGGCTTAGGCCATCATGATGGACATACCCCCTGGAGGGATCTTCAGGGCCTGTGTTCCATAGGGATGATCCTTGGCCCTGGGCCTGTATAGCAGCCTGCAGCTTCCTGCATGAGTTTAACAGAGTACAAAGGTGATCATCCAAGTAGGATCCAGTGCCCAAAGCAACATTACTGAGGTTGCACTGATCCAGGTGCACTGCTTCTGTTGAATTAGAAGACAGTGCGGAGTTGTATAAATGATTTCTTGATAAGAAAGAGGTTGATCACCTAAGGACACTAGCTTTGATGGACTGGGGTGGGGTTATAAGGGTACACCCCCAGGGCAAGTCCAGCAAAGCATTGCCAGTGTCTAATCACCTGAAAGTACCAGCATATAACCCAGGGTCTATGAATATTCAGCTTGTGTTCTGTAGGATTTAGAACAATGCCTGGGATGGCAGACACTGACTGTGACCACAAGCTGGTCTGCTGTGTAGATAAGACTCATGATAAATCCTGCTGTACACATCTGTCTTGTTAACAGCCGAGATACAGAATGATGCCTACACATGCACCCCACAGTACCACAGTGGAAGCTGCACCCATGCAGTAAGGTGCAGGGACAAGGTAGAAGTTCCAAAAAAAATGTAAACCCTGCAAGCTATCACCAGACTGCAATGGAGTGCCAAGATGAAAACATGGACACTTTTGGAAAGGGTCCAAGTGTGCTACCCTCCCACTCTGTTGGTCAGCTGGTGATGGGGTACCAGCTACATAACTGTATTTAATGGGTCGGCAACAGATTCACTTCAGTTGCAGCATCACAGGTCATTCCTGCTACCAATCTTTGTACAGCATATAGGCAAGTCCCTGCAGCACTAAGCCTGGGGGCACCGATATGGAAGGCTCACATCCTCTACCACAGAGGCTTTGTGTAGCCAACGTCTTTTCTTGACAGAAGGTCTTTAAACATTAAATACACCATAAGTCACTCATCGGAGATAGATGCATCCATTATCTAAAGACACAAGCAAAAAACTAAGGCTTGCATAGTGGGAGGGGTTAAACGTGTGTTTAGGCTTTGATCGTCTTTGCCAGTTTACCATTATTTGAATGTGCAGAATATAATCCATCCATTATGAAAACAAAGACCTGTGCCCTGTACTGTACAAGACAAAGGCTTTTTCCAATACCCTAAACGCCACCGCAAGGGAGGATTTTTGTTGTCCCTGAAGGTAGGCTTTTCTGCTATGTATCTCTGCAGGGCAGCCATGTTTTTCACAAAGGAAAAATGTCAAAATCGGTCTGCCTTTGTTCATGTCCATTACAGGGTGGATTGATGAGACAGTGGTTTAAATAAAACAAAAAACAAACAAAACAAAATAAGGTTCTTTGTGATTTAAGAAAAATTCTCACAAGACATTTTAAACTTTTATTTAACCCTTTGGGAGTAGCAAGCGCTTATAGCATTTGGTTTTGTTGGGATCCATTCTTCTGTTGCCAAGTGTGGCAAGCCACTTTTCCCCTGCTGTCCAATAACACTGCTAGGAATTTGTAAGCAACAGTGCTGATCTTTGGCAGCTGAGGCGACTCTGGAGACCAGTGCTGCCATTCACAAAAGATCGCGCAGCCTGTGTTTATTTGTAGCTGCTTGTAAACATACACAGCACTGCAATGGAGTTGCTTTTAATGAACGATCAGCACCGTAGGACTATATTATAAGTGGCACCAGTTCCGACAGCGCTCATCAGTCATTCATCAAAGTGAAGCACTGCAGGGCTGTGTGATTCATCAGCAGGGACTGTGTACTCCTACAAGCACCGGCAGATAGATAACAGAGAGCTGAGTGAGCACAATCAGCACTGTCGGACAGGGTGGATTGTTCCTTCATAGTAAAAAGACAATCAGCTTGCAAGGGGATGAAGGCTTAGTGCTGGCCAAACCTCTGCTTACAAGAAGGGCCAAAATTCGAACCTTAGAATAGGGCGAAGCTACAGCCAGCAGGAGGGCTTTTAACTCCCAATGGGGATCCGAGTGGGAGCAAGTGTTATATCCACTTGGTCCCTTTCAGGAATAAAAAAAAAAAAAAAAAGAAGTTTAAAAAAAACAATGAAAGTTCTTCTTTAAAGCTCATATGAAGTGATAAAAGCACTGCATTTCTAGCAAGATCAATGGGTATTTTCCGTTTTTGCTGCAAACATTTTTAGCCTGTAAGGCCCCTTTCACACATGCGGACCGTATGTCCGTATTTCATCCATCCGTTTTCGGATGAAATACAGACATACATGCATCCCTATGGGATAGCGGGTGTCAGCGGATGTACATCCGCTAACACCCGATGTCATCCGGCTCCGCTCTCGTCCGATTTTGCAGACGGAAGAAAATCCTATTTTTCTATACGTCTGCAGAGCGGATCAGATGAACACGGACAGACGGTCCGTGTTCCTCCGATCCCCCATAGGGGAGAGCGGAGATCTGACAGGGTGGTCCCTGCACAGTGTGCGGGTCCCGCCCTGTCATCCGCCGGCTCAGCTGGGGAAAACGGAGCGATCCCCGCTGAGCAGCGGATGTTCACGGGTCGGATCAACACGGATCCGTCCCGTGTGAAAGGGGCCTTAAAAAGAAAACTAAGGCTGGCGATACATTATACAATTTTCCTTTAGATTTTCCAAAACCATATAAAGGTCAAACCTAAACACTTTCAATTTGAAGGCAATCAGGTAGGCCGGCCCTTGCACTACATAGTTAAAGAGAAATCTGAAGGAAATTGAATAAGAAAATTGTATAATGTATGGCCAGCTTAACCACCACAAGGACTATTAAGCTGCAATATAAATACAAGCTGCAGTATAAAAAAAAGAAACATGCAGGCTGCCATTGTTGACTTATTTTGAAATGCTAGTTGCCTGGCTTTTTTTTTTTGCCTAGCTTTCTGTGGCTTCATGACTAAGACACGAAGAACAAACATGCAGAGAGTCACATTTGTGTTTGTTGCAGTAATTTGTAATACTGAATCCACTGGATCAGCATGGCAGTCATGGAACTGTAATGTTCAAAAAGGTCAGCAACAGCAGCTTAAATTCTTTTTCTGTACAGGTTTTACATAACTAAAACATTTTCTAGTTTTGGTTAGAAAAGAACTGGTCTGGAACCCCTTTCAAGTTTATAGTTGCTGTCGTTGTCCTAGATAGATTCGCCCCATATGTACTGGTGACCACCGACTAAAAAAGAAGGTCATGAGAAATGCAAAATTTTACAGTTGTCACCAGAACAAGAGCAGAATATTATCAATGACAACTAGATGGAATTTTACTAATTCTGTAGGGATTTTCTCATCTGATGTTGCATCTTAAGCACAGGATGTGAACATAAAATCTTTTCAATGGAATAAAACTAACATGTATTTTAACCCGTCTTTACTCTATCCAAATCCAAAATTTGGCTAGACACATTAAAACCAAAAAATGCACAAATGCAAGTTTCTTTTTTTGACACTAGCCTCAAACTGTGCATCAATAAGGTAAAACTACAGCATGGCAAACCATCTCTGCTGACTTAAATCTATTTTACCTGTTCCCCAGAGCTTGCCGGTTCTAGAGGCAAGCATCTGACTGCAAGAAACCACCCAAGTGTGAACAGGTCCTAAGAGATTTACTAAACAGAACTACTTTGAAAAAGGAAGCCCTCCTGGTACTACAAAATACATCGATAGAACATACCAGATAAAATGAGAAGCTCTATAATTTCTGCATCTCCCAAGTAGGCAGCTGCATGGAGTGGTGTTCTCTTCTCATTATCCTGCAACAACAAGGAAAATGCTATCAAAATTCAAGCGGTTCTGAAAATAAAGGGGGAAAATAAATATAACAATTTGCATGCCATACATTTTATATATACATATACACACACACACACACACAAACAAAAAACAAACACACACACTCTAAGTAACTTAAAAGGTTTTAATAAATGAATTCTAAGCATCAGCATGTTATGCATAGTTACATTGGCCCAGCTTCAGGGTGGACTTGTTTTAAAGTGGTTATAAACCTAGTTACACCACTTGTACCTACAGGTAAGCCTATAATGAGGTACTGTAAATATCTCCTAAACCTGCAATGTTTAGAAAATATTTACCATATACACTTGCATCATTGGCGCATGCCCTGTGAAGAAACAGTCCTCCGTGACGTCACAGGACTCCAGCCGGTCACAGAGCCGGAGTCCGAAGCCCCGGAAGAGGGATGTGGCCACCAGCGGGGACAACGTGGGCTTAGTTTGCAGGTACGTGCCACATAACAGGCTAGTATGCGATGAATACTAGCCCATTATGCTTTTACTTTGCAGGGGAAAAAAGGAAGTAAAACCCATCAGGGTTTACTACCTCTGTAAATCATGATTTAAATCACTAGTAAAAAGGCCCGATTTAAATCATAATTTTTAAAGAGCAACTATCATCTGTCTCACAGCGACTCCTCCTGATCCACTGTTGACTCACCGACAGTCCTATTCACTTTAATGGGACGGCTGGTGATGTGGCAGTGAGGCAAGATGAGGGATGTGGCAGCAGCAGGTGAGTGGATGCCCACTAAAAGGCGCTGCCATGATCAATCTGAAATAGTGCTCTTTTAAAAGGACTTATTCTTGCTGGTAGTTAGAATCTTTAATATTTGCAAACAAAATGAAGGTTTCCGATTTAAAATAAGCAGCTGTCAGGTTAGGAAAACAGCGATATCGGAACCAATTCAATCATACAGTTTGTAGTGTAAATAGATTTGCAAAACAATGGGATAAAGGAATATTCCTGAAATCCGTTTTATCTCATGATTACTGTGAAATTGTGTAAATGCATTAACGCAGTGCAAAACTCGATTTAAAAAAAAAAAAAAAAAAAATCATTGATTTTTATCCACCCTGCCCAGCTTGGACCAACGTACCTATGTATATGACATACCTGGCAGATTGCCCTGTAAGCTGTAAATCAACATGGCTACTTCAGTGATCTATACTTGCTTTTGGGTCCTGTGCTGAGTGACCAGCTTGATGCATTGTGAATACAGATCGACTGTTCAAATGCTTTGCATGAATAAACACAAAGCATCCTCTGATTGGATAGGGTGGAGAGTGCGATGTTACCACCCCACCCATCCAGCTTATCTTTCCATTCAGAGAAGGAAAAGCATTCTCCGAATGGCACCCATACGAGTGTCTGACCTCCTGTGTTCACAATGCAGGAGAGCAGCTTCTTATTGTCAGGACCAGGAAGCAAGTGGAGATTACTGAAGTAGCGGTGTTACTTCAGTGATTTCTGGAGAGCCAAGCAGGACTGACGTAAGTGTGTATTACATGTTGGTGCGTGGAATTATTCTTTAACAAAACCTTTAGGCAAAATTCGAGTACATAAAAACCTAATTCCCAGGCTGACCTCTGTTGGGCAGATTGAATGAATAGACTTATCTTTACTGACTAGGTGTACATTTAAGAACAGCAAATTGACATTCATACTGTTAAACTAGCAACATTCCCTGAAGCACATGAGTTTAGACATGCTTTTAACGTGTTTTAAAACGCACACTGATGCACTATACACTACACAAAGTGGTGGGAGACATTCAGGACAGTAGAGATGCACTTGATTGACAAAAGTATTGGGACACCTGCCTTTACACGCACATGAAATTTAATGGCACTCCAGTCTTAGTTCTTAGGGTTCAATATTGAGTTGCCCCACCCTTTGCAGCTATAACAGCTTCAACTCTTCTGGGAAGGCTGTCCACAAGGTTTAGGAGAGTGTCTATGGGGATTTGACCATTCTTCCAGAAGTGCATTTGTGAGGTCAGGCTGATGTGAACGAGAAGGCCTGGCTCGCAGTCTCCACTCAAATTCATCCCAAAGGTGTTCTATTAGGTTGAGGTCAGGCCAGTCAAGTTCCTCCACCCCAAACTCACTCATCCATGTCTTTATAGACCTTGCTTTGTGCACTGGTGTGCAGTCATGTTGGAACAGGAAGGGGCCATCCCCAAACTGTTCCCATAAAGTTGGGAGCATAAAATTGTCCAAAATGTCTTGGTATGCTGACGCTTTAAGAGTTGCCTTCACTGGAGCTAAGGGGTAAAGCCCAAACCCTGAAAAACAACCCCACACCATAACCCCTCTCCACCAAATCATTTGGACCAGTGCATAAAGCAAGGAGAATAAAGACATGGATGAGCGAGTTTGGGGTGAAGAAACTTGGCTGGCCTGCACAGAGTCCTGACCTCAACCCGATAGAACACCTCTGGGATGAATTAGAGCAGAGACTTTGAGCCAGGCCTTCTCATCCAACATCAGTGCCTGACCTCACAAATGTACGTCTGGTAAAATGGACAAACATTCCCATAGACACACTCCTAAACCTTGTGGACAGCCTTCCCAGAAGAGTTGAAGCTGTTATAGCTGCAAAGGGTGGGCCAACTCAATATTGAACCTTACGGACTAAGACTGGGATGCCATTAAAGTTCATATGCGTGTAAAGGCAGGTGTCCTAATACTTTTGACAATATAGTGTATTATGGTGTAGTTATGCAAGTCTGCTTTTTTAAAGTGACCCTTGTTGCTCCAGCAACAGTTTGTTTCGATTTGTGCAACAGTTTTCTCCCTATGCAGAAATGGCTGTCAGTCAGATAACCTCCCTTCTATAGTTTGCTGAAAGAATAGTGACCTGCTGATGTCATGATGATTATGACGACTGAAAGGTCCACCCTCTCCATTCATAGAAACACAGTAGTACCAATGAATGGTAAAGCTGGGTGGAGAGGGTGAGCATAGTCAGGCACTAATGATGAGCACAAATGACAGCTCCCTCGATTCTATTAACCCCTCTGCACAGGGGCATTGCTGGAGGATTTCATTAAACCAGGAACCAGAAGCACAATTGATAGAGCACACAAGTCATGTCCCTTGTGCTGATTTGCCACTAATTACATGAATGATCTTATTAAATCCGTATGTTCCATTAACATCTACAGAGATGAGCACCCATGAAAAGTTTCCTTGGAATGAGTAAAGCGCTGCATTGACCAACTTTCCAGTAAAATTGGAAAAGTGCACTATTAAAAAATGGTGTGCAATTACTGATGGAAAACCACAGACTGTATGATCAACACCAAAAAATAAAAAAAAAGGCAGACTAAGAATCCAAATATACTGTACCTTTGCCGTCCGTTATAAAGCTAAATATAAACATTTGCAAAAAAAGGCACATAGACCCTGCATGCACCAAAATTGTGACTCAAAAATGTAGTCTTCTTTTAGTGCTGTAGTTATTGTGAATTAAAACATCTGTTACTTATGAGAACCAGATCCATATCTTTAGTATGTTCTATACCAACCTTTAACCATTTGGTTACATGAGTAAATCTATCCAGTAATTGGAGTTTGCAATCACTGCATGAGTGCTGAACATGCAGCATTAGTGCTGTGTGATTAAACGCTTAGTCTGCAAACTGTATAGATGAGGCACAAGTATCAATAATGGATGAGCATGTCAAACAACATTTACTCACAATTTAAGAGCACAGAAAGAAAAAAACTGCATATTTCCCACACTACAGACCCCTCAGCTGTATTAGGAAAATAACCCTGCTAACATAAGGCAGGGGTCATTGTACAGATGGTGATAATACATAAATCTGCAGAGGGAGAAGTTCCTTCCCCCAAAAACACATACCACTGGCAAAGGCAACACATGGCCCATAACAAAAAACGTGCATACAAGGAGCTACCAGTACTACAGAAATTTCTCTTTAGCGGTGTACACGGTTAGGATGGAGTATACAGTGCTTCCGGAAAGTATTCACAGCGCTATGTTACAGCCTTATTCCACAATGGATTATATTCATTATTTTCCTAAAAATTCTACAAATAATATCTTATAAAAAGACAATGTAAAAGAAGTTTGTCTGAAATCTTTGCAAATTTATTTAAAATAAAAAAATGAAATCTCATATACATAAGAATTCACAGCCTTTGCAGTGACACTCAAAATTGAGCTCAGGTGCATCCTGTTTCCACTGATCATCCTTGAGGCCGGGTTCACACTGGTGCGACAAACGCTCCGCCATTGGGAGCTCGTGTCGCATGACGTGTGAAAATCAATGTTTCCCTGAAGGAGCAGTCTTAACTGGTCCGACACAAGTCGGTCCGACATTGAAAATGCTTCCTGTACTACTTTGGTCCGACTTTGATCCTACTTCAGCCCATTGACTATCAATGAAGTCGGATCAAAGTCGGATTGCCATCTTGCATGATCCGACTTTGGCATGCGACTTGTGCTCAGATGATCTTGAGGGGAACTCCGCGCCAAATTTTAAATAAAAAACCGGCATGGGTTCCCCCTCCAAGAGCATACCAGGCCCTTGGGTCTGGTATGGATTTTAAGGGGAACCCCCCTACGCCGAAAAAAACAGTGTGGGGGTCCCCCCACATCCATACCCTTATCCGAGCACGCAGCCGGGCCGGTCAGGAAAAGGGTTGGGGACGAGCAAGCGCCCCCCCCCCCCCTGAACCGTACCAGGCTGCATGCCCTCAACATGGGGGGGCACTTTTAGGGCAGGGAGAATCCGGGAGCCCCCCACCCTATGAGAAGGAGTATGGGGTACATCGTACCCCTACCCATTTACCTAGGAAAAAAAAAAAAGTGTCAAAAAAAAAAAAAAAAAAAAAAAACCACACACACACTAGACAGGTTTTTAAAGTAATTAGGCAGCTCCGGGGGTCTTCTGACTTCAGGGGTCTCTTCCTTTCTCTCCGCGCTCCCCGGCCTCTTCTCTGCCCGGTGACCACGCCCTATATAAGTCGTTGCGGACCGCGCACACGGCATTACAACGGAAGAGAGCGTCGTGTCAACATCGGAAGAAGAGAAGAGGGAAGAAGACGGCGGAGGAGACTGGGCCACCGCTAGCAAAAGAGCAGGCAAAACAGCAGAAGGTAGCGGAGGAGCCCAGCAAAAGATACCGGAGAGCGGAAGAACAACCGGAGAGCGCGGAGAAGAGGCTGCAGAGCGTGGAGAAGGAAGAGACCCCCAAAGTCGGAAGAAGACCCCCGGAGCTGCCTAATAAAATTACTTTAAAAACCTGTCTAGTGTGTTTTTTTTATTGACACTTTTTCCTAGGTGAATGGGTAGGGGTACTATGTACCCCATACTCATTCACATAGGTTGGGGGGCCCCCTCATTCACATAGTCATTCACATAGGGTGGGGGGCCGGGATCTGGGGGCCCCCTTATTAAAGGGGGCTCCCGGATTCTGATAAGCCCCCCGCCCACAAACCCCGACAACCAACGGCCAGGGTTGTCAGGAAGAGGCCCTTGTCCTCATCAACATGGGGATGGGGACAAGATGCTTTGGGGTGGGGGGGCCGCAGGGCCCCCCCTGCCTCAAAGCACCCACCCCCCCATGTTGAGGGCATGCAGCCTGGTACGGTTCGGGGGGGGGGTAGACCACTCGCTCGTCCCCACCCCCATTTCTGACCGGCCGGGCTGCGTGCTCGGATAAGGGTCTGGTATGGATTTTGGGGGGACCCCCACGCCGTTTTTTGGGCATAGGGGGTGCCCCTTAAAATTCATACCAGACCGAAGGGCCTGGAATGCTCTTGGAGGGGGAACCAATGCCGGTTTTTTATTTAAAATTTGGCATGGAGTTCCCCCTCAAGATTCATACCAAACACAGTGCCTGGTATTGCGGGGGATCCAAATCGGATCCTCATTCATTGAAAGTCGGGCGTATGTCGGCTTCAATTCGCAGGGCAAAGTCGAATTTAAAGTAGGACGGCTGTCGCGTCGCACCAGTGTGAACCCAGCCTGGAGATGTTTCTACAACTTGGAGTTCATCTGTGGTAAATTCAGTTGATTGGACATGATTTGGAAAGGCACACACCCATTTATAAAAGGTCCCAGTTACCAGTGCATGTCAGTGCACAAAACAGGAAGTCCAAGGAATTGTCTGTAGACCTCTGAGACAGGATTGTATTGAGGCACAGATCTGGGGAAGGGTACAGAAAAATGTCTGCAGCACTGAAGGTCCTGATAAGCACAGTGGTGTCCATCATCCATAGATGGAAGATATTTGGAAACACCAGGACTCTACCTAAAGCAGACCGCCTGGCCAAACTGAGCGATCAGGGAGAAGAGCCTTAGTCAGGGAGGTGACCAAGAACCCGATTGTCACTCTGACAGAGCTCCAGCATTTCTCTATGGAGAGGAGAGAACCTTCCTGAACCACCACCATCTCTGCAGCACTCCACCAATCAGCTCTGCGTGATAGAGTGGCCAGAAAGAAGCCACGCCTCAGTAAAAGGCACATGACAGCCCGGCCGGAGTTTGCCAAAAGGCACCTAAAGGACTCAGACCACGAGAAATAAATATCTCTGGTCTAAAACAAAGATTCAACTCTTTGGCCTGAATGGCAAGCGTCATGTCTGGAGGAAACCAGGCACCACTCAACACCTGGCCAATGCCATCCCTACAGTGAAGCATGGTGGTGGCAGCATCATGCTGTGGGGATGTTTTTCCAGCGGTAGGAACTGGGAGACTAGACAGGATCAAGGAAAGATGAATGCAGCAATGTACAGACACATCTTTGATGAAGACCTGCTACAGAGCACTCAACCTCAGATCGGGGTGGGCCAAAGGTGCGTCAACAAAGTATTGAGCAAAGGTTGTGAATACTTATGTACATGTGATATTTTTTATTTTTTATAAATTTGTAAAGATTTCAAACAAACGTCTTTCATGTTGTCATTATGGGGTATTGTTTGTAGGATTTTGAGGAAAATAATGAACTTAATACATTTTGGAATAAGGCTGTAACATAACAAAATGTGGAAAAAGTGAAGAACTGTGAATACCTTCTGGATGCACTGTATAAAAGATTGAGTATGTAATTAAAGAAGCTGTACTATGTCTTCTAATCAATGGAAAGCACTCTATGGAGGATGAGCAAACGAAAGGTCCTCCCCTTCATTCACAGAGCCGGGAACAGTGCCCAATAGTAGCAAGTATGCGTTTTAAGAAAATGGTCTGAAACATCTTTATGAAAAGGTCAAACTGATCTACAAAATATTATTAAAATATATCAAAAAAGCTGTGGAGTTGCCAAGAGCTTTACTAACAAAACTTACAATTTGTTTATAATGACAAACAATAAAACAGGCCCCAGATAATATGGGTTATACGTTTTGAAGTACTGTATAAAAAAAAAAAAAAAAAAAAAAAAAAAAAAAAAAAAACACACACACAAAACAAAAATGTTACCATTGACACAAGCCTTAAAAAAATAAATAAAAACACTGAAGAGGATTTTGGCCAAGGCTGGGCTGAGGTTTGTACTGTAAGAAAGGTTAGTATAAATCTTATTACTCAATTTGGTTTTAATTGACTATAAAGTAAACAGTTTGCTTATTAAAAAGGGAGACAATATTGTTTTTCTGTAGGTTTGTTAAGAGATTAGCAAATCACACTGAAACTAAAAAAAAAAAAAAAAAAAAAAAAAACACAATATTTCTACAGAAACTGTTTAGCAAGGATATCACCAGCAGTTTCAGCAATAACTGCGCAAATCCTCTAGTTCTACTTTAAACCTGCTGCGCTCAGAGAAAAACTTTAATTTTGGATAGAGCAAGGGAGGGTTATAACCCTTGTCAGATTTTTTTCCCCACCATCTGTGCCCCATTGTGAGGATTTCCCTTCAATTCCTGTCCCATAGCCAAACAGGTAGTGAGAAAAAAATCTCTTCAAAATAAGGGAATTCCTTGGGGACCCCCAGGTCCAGATTGGAAGATTTCCCCTCTTACTTTTTGGGGGGACAACGAAAAATGTGGGATTTTATTTTACTTTCAATGATCATGGTAAACAGGACAAAGAGGGCAAATCTTAACGGGGGCAGATATAAATGAAAACAGATAGGGGTTGTAATCCCTCTCCACTTCGTGTTTTTTTTTTTTTATTTATTTTTTTTAGTTTTGGACACTTTGGTTGTACTTTAATACCAGAAGGCGGTCTTCCGTTTTTAAGGCAGTATTAGGACTTTTGTTATGTTTTATGCGTTTGTGTGCCATGTAGAGACCTATGTGTTTTTGCAGATATAAAAAGGTGAAGCCTCTATATACAGATTGTTAATAGGAAGAAAAGGCATGCTGCTAAAATAAATGTGGTTCTTTGGGATTTAAATATATATGCAAAACTATTTACATGCTATGCTTTTAGTATTTCTCTAAGGTAAATTAGAGTGAAACATAAAAAGGTTTACCTTCAAAATGAAAATGGGGTTGGGGCACAGCCTATTTAAATAGTTGTGAGAAAATAAAATGTAGCGCATAAATTGTGCAAAAAAAAAATTTTACAGTCAAGAAAATGGCTGGAAAACAAATGTCCATAAGTGATATACACGTTAGTGATGAAACTTATAAGTCTCTAAATAAAGGTAAATAAAGTCCAGTGAGTAAATAAAACAGCAAATAAGCATGGGATATCCCCCTGGGAATGGTATGTGGATGTAAAACGACAAATGTTCCAACACAGGTATATCATCGGATCATCCCAAAGCTGTATCTCACAACTGCATGTACCTTGGTGAAGATGGTGTGTAAGAAACTCTTACCAGATATAGTGGACTCCCTTGTCAGCGACAGGGAGTCATTCGGGCGGGTTGCCTCTCAGGGCCTGAAACACGGACATCACAGCTCTGCGAACCTTCTGGGTCAAGCTCTGTGTGGATCTCCCGGGGCCGCCAGGTGGGTCCTCCCAAAGGATGGCCGAGGTGCGAATCAGAGGGAATGATGCCTCACGTGAAAAGTTGAGGTGAGGACAGGTTTGATCTCTCAGTTGGTATGTGGAGAAAAAATAAACAGGCTCCACATAGCGTAGATGAGCAAAGTGGGATTTTTATTGCCCAAACACCTAATGTGAGCGCACCCCCCAATTTTTGGGATGTCCGTGTTTCAGGCCCTGAGAGGCAACCCGCCCGAATGACTCCCTGTCGCTGACAAGGGAGTCCACTATATCTGGTAAGAGTTTCTTACACACCATCTTCACCAAGGTACATGCAGTTGTGAGATACAGCTTTGGGATGATCCGATGATATACCTGTGTTGGAACATTTGTCGTTTTACATCCACATACCATTCCCAGGGGGATATCCCATGCTTATTTGCTGTTTTATTTACTCACTGGACTTTATTTACCTTTATTTAGAGACTTATAAGTTTCATCACTAACGTGTATATCACTTATGGAAATTTGTTTTCCAGCCATTTTCTTGACTGTAAAATTTTTTTTTGCACAATTTATGCGCTACATTTTATTTTCTCACACGTTTTTATGGTTTTTGTCACCCTGTATGTAGCTGTTCTGCACCATTTTTTGTATTTAGCGCAGTGTATACTTTTTCCATCTTTGCACCTATTTAAATAGTTGCTCTAATTAATGTTCCTGGTATTCACCTTCTGCACCTAGTTCATTCAAATTGTGATATAGGAGCCTTTTTATTAAAAAAAAAAAAAAAAAAAATTTCTGCAGAACAACTGTTACTATACCACACTTTCTACAATCCTGTTCAAAAAGGATCAAATTTTTTTTTCAGCCTCATTACCTTTTTTCATTCTGACCTTTTTTCAAATTATTAATCACTGCAACGCTCAGTTCCCTTTTTTACAGGTAAAATTAGATATACTGTAGGCACAATAGTTAACATAATTTTCCTATCCTTTTGTGTCAAGTGAAAATGTGGCATTCTGCGCAAACAAGGGGAAGGGTTTTTAAAGATTATAGTGGTTCTAAAAGCAGGTGGATTATTTAATAACTCCACTTTTGTTGAGAAAAAACAAAAAAACAAAAAACAAAAAAACAAAAACACAAACATTCCCCGCTGGGTGATCTATGCACATTACAAGGATTTTAACAAACTGTTGCAGATTCCTACCTTTTGTTATTCTGAAGAAATCCCTGCGTGTTTGTCTATGTGGTAAGAGAATCTAATGGGAGTGGCTTTATAATCAACAGCTGCTGCAGCTACAGGGATCTAATGAAAAAAGTTGAATGGTGTGCATTCCTTTAGATGTTATTTCCTATTGGGAGTATCTTCCTAAAAATGACATTTTTATGAACACCTCCAGGTAGCCATATTGCAGTGCATTTTACAGAAAAAAGGAAAGGTAATTTTTAATAATTACAATATGACTTGAGCCGCAAATGTATATGCTAAAATATATATTTTTTTATTCCTCATCTCTCCCCCCCCCCCAAAAGTGGCGCTACCTTTTAATGCATTAAGGTAAAAAAACCTTCTAGGTGCATCTCCCCCCCCCCCCCAACCCCCTTATACTTACCTGAGCCCCATCACGGTCATGCTATATGCAAGTGAGCAGTGGCTCTCCCAAGTTAGTCTCCTCATTGGCTCCTGCTGCTGTCAATCACAACCAGCGAGCCAACGAGGATAGAGCAGGGGACGGGGCCCAGCCACGCTCTGTCTGTAAATGGACAATATCCATTCACAGAAGCGTAGCTCAGGAGCAAGCCTACTCAAGTGCCCCTATAGCAAGCGGCTTGCTATGAGGGCACTCAGCAGGGGAGAGGAACCAGGACTGCTGGCAGGAGATCCAAAAAGAAGAGGATCGGGGTTGCTCTGTGCAAAACCATTATGTAGAGCAGGCAAGTATAACATGTTTGTTGTTTTGTTTTTGTTTTAATTCCAACCCCTAGAAGCTCTTTAAAGTGGATTTCCAATTAAAAATCCAAAAGCACCCTTAATTTATTTGAGAAGTAGCAAACATTTGTATTATGCACTTTTTGGATTGCTAAAATGACAGATTAGAAACAAGCCATTCCCAACCCTCCTCGGTGTAACTGACAACATTTGATCTGTAGTGTTCTCGGTCTTCGTTCTTTGCTGTCAGTCCCACCTTGTGACAGGGAATATGTCAACTAGGGATGGGGAAAGTTGAGAGGTCAAATCAATTAAAAATTTAAGCAAATCGATTTTTTTTTAGATTTTTTTTTTTGGACACCGCGCCGGTCCTGAGGAGCTGCGGGCAGAAGTTTTTAGGCGAGGCCGGACGCCGCGGACTAGGCCGAAGCTGCGGACTAGGCCGAAGCTGCGGCCTCGTCTAAAAACTCCTGCCCGCAGCTCCTCAGGACCGCTGCGGTGTCCAAAAAAAAAAAAAACTCGATTCGAATGGTGAATCTAGTTTTTTTTTAAGAAAAACTCAAATTTTTTTTTTTTTGGAAAATCTCCCAGCCCTAATGTCAACCCAAAAAAGTTAGAAAAACAAACATTTTGGGACATATCGATTACTTTGTATTACAATAATAATTAGGGTTGCACCGATACTAGTATCGGTGCTGATACCGAGTATTTGCCCGAGTACGAGGGGCTGTGTGTGACACGTCACTGATCCCAATTACATCGAGTCCGCGGGACCCGTAATCACAGAGCTCCCGGCGGTCGCGCGCAAGCCACCTAAGGGACAACATACAGGTACGTTAATCTGCCTGTACGTGCCCTTCTGCCACGGTACATCTGCGTGAGGCAGTCGGGAAGCGGTTAAAAGAATCAATATACAGCAAAACAGTGTTCAGGTGCCCTCCTAGAAGACGAGTCTAGCATTAGAAGGACAACTGAAACACCCAAGTTCCAGAAAGTTGATGGAAAGGCAAGCTTCCACAGACAAGGCAGGAAAGGTTTCCCTAACTCCAGCACCTTGTTTTAAATCTACCACTCTAAGATCCTGGCTCTGGGATTCAGATGTATAGGTCGGTCCAATGACAGTCTGTTTTACCCACACTGCCAGAATATTGGTTTGCAGCCTAGAGTGAAATCTGATATATGGAAAGGAGGCAACATTGAGCCCCACCACCATCAAGCAGCCACAAGCCAAGGGCATCTTCTGAGACAAGGTTTTCCCGGGCCAGAAAGATCTTGGATATGGTAGTGTTCAGATACAGAAGGAGGATCCAGCCAAAACCATGCAGAGTTTCCAGTTTGTCAGATGTGGTCCTCCAGGAGTCGAGAATACTAGTTCAGCAGCAGATCGTCCAAGTACCCCACAACATGAATCCCGCAAGCGCCAAAGTCAATACCAGCATCACTCCTAAATCAACCAGTTGGCATTGCAGACTAATGCAACTGTGATCTGCCCGTAGATTGCCCCCAGGGACCTTACAATCTACGGGGTTATAGGGGAGGCACCCCTGGTAGGTGCTATAGTGCTCACTCATGTGGAAGGAGGGACGTTCCACCATGATAAGCAATAGACATAATTGGGGATGGGAAATCCAAGCTCTTGTGTGTTTAGGATAAAGTGCAGCTGCATAAGTCCAAGAGAAAAGTTCTTTAAAATCATGTGCTGAACTGAACTTTTGGCCCCCATATCCAACTGCTGTCCAAAGCTTGCCGCCTCAACCTCCGCAACATCTCCAAGATACGCTCCTTCCTAACTAATGACAACACAAAGCTTCTAATCCACTCCTTGGCCCCCAGCTACACCACTAACCTAGTCTCAAAATAGGAAAAAACTAAGAAATTGCAGAGATGGACTTTATAGGCACACAGAGTAAAAAATTATGAAATAAAAAAAAAACACATAACATACTGATGACATAAAATATATTTGACCCCAGGGGACTCAAATAACACCTCCAAATATTGTAATCTAATCCAATGGGATAAACGATAGAGTATATTGTAACCAATGGTAACATCCAAGAGGAATGAGGTGCGCGGAGTGGTTGAGTCTTTCCCAACCCATTAGCAGGAGTTTGGGCACGACCTGACCATTGTTGCTCCTTTGGAGCGATGGGGTTTCCATCCGGTACCATGGGATGTCTTTGTCCTCCCTCAGCCCCGCCTCTGCTGCCTTCTCATTGGCCACTATTAGTGGTGCATGCGCAGCAGCCAGCGGACATGCCGGTCAGCGTCACTTCCGGCTGGGGGTGACGCAGTTCCGGCCGGGATGCAGTCATAAACGGCTGCCCTGAGGCGGCTCAGTCAGGCCAGCGCTCTTGTCCGGGACCATACGCACGATCTGGTCTCCTTATATGCACTCTCAAACTATTCACTCAAGGTAAGACTGTAACCCACTACTACTGGCCACCAGCCTTTATCATATTAATTCTTGGCTGTGTTAGTTACTACTTTCTTAATATCATGATTCATTGAATTTTGGCTTTGCCTTTTCTATTTTTTGTTCCATCACCAGGCAATACCTGTTTGACCTTTCTGTCAATCATTGGACAGCTTATCTCACTGGTCAATTTCCCAGTACTAATTGTTAGAGTATTAATCTAGCGCCGCGGTCAGAACTATCTAAAGTGCGTTTATATACAAGTCCCGGCTCTTATGGCTACCCGCCATCGCTCTCTATAGGCCCTTCTAGCCATTGGTAAGCCCATCTTTTGTTACATCATAGATATTCAATATTTTGCATTTACTGGCCATTCTTTGGCATGCACTATATGTATTTACATAGTCCTAGGTACTATTTGGATTATTCCTACCATTATTATCTTTGTTCCACAGAATAGAATTTCAATATTGGGGAATCTGTCTCTCTGATTTTATTCACACATGTCCCCTATAATTTATTACCTAAAAATCTTTATACTATGCAAGTATAAATTCCAGTGTAGTACATTTTGCAATGTTTGATTTGGTACATATAGAGCATCATTTAGACTACTAGTTTTTCTTAAAGTGTGGCTGTTTCCCCATGGGAGGAATAGTGCTTCCTGCCCCTCGGTGATCACTAGACTTGGGCTTTATCCTGCTGGATTCCATTGAGATAACCATTTTATTGTTTATACTGTTTTGTATACTGGATAGCATAATATATATATATATATTTTATTTGATGTTTTTCACATATTTATCAGATCCGTTATCTCCTGAAGAAGCTCAATTATGCGCGCAATCGAGCGGAATATCTCCTTGTGACCTCACACTGCGACTCAATCACTCCACGCACCTCATTCCTCTTGGTTACCATTGGTTACAATATACTTCATCATTTATCCCACTGGATTAGATTACAATATTTGGAGGTGTTATTTGAGTCCCTGGGGTAAAATATAATTTTATGTCATCATTAGTATGATGTGTGTTCTTTTTATGTTTTGTATATTACCTTTTTAACTTTATCCAATTAAAATTTCATAATTTTTTACTGTATGCGTGTGCCTATAAAGTCCATCACTGCAATTTCTTAGTTTTTTCCAATCAATATTGGGACGTTGGCACATTGCTACTAGTGCATCCACAGTGTCACCCTGTGAGGATACACGTTAAATTCCGTTTTTGACTAGTCTCAAAATACCAATAAAATCGTTCTCTTCGTTCCTCCCAAGACCTCCCACTCTGTAGCTCCCTTGTCACATTCTCCCATGCTCCTGGACTTCTCCCAAGCCTCTCCTATCCTCTGGAATGCTCTACCCCAATATGCCTATCTCCTACTTTGTCCATTTTCAGATCATCCCTAAAAACTCATCTCTTCAGAGAAGCCCATCTGGCCCCCACCTAACCACCATACATTTATTTTCTCATCCTCCACAGCCATTACCTCTTGCATGTCTTGACCCTGCCTGTTAGATTGAAAGCTCTAAAGAGCAGGGCTCTCCAATTCCTACTGTATTAAAGTATTGTAGTTGTACTGTCTACCCTTAAGTTGGAAAGCGCTGCGTAAATTGTCGGCGCTTTATAAATCCTGTATAATAAACGTGTGTACTGATTTAGACTAGATGTCTAGGTGACCTCTGCAATGCAAGCCAATGGCTCCATTATATTGTATGTATCAACATTAAAAGTGCCCTATTCAGAGTTTTTTTTACATTTTAGTGGTATAATTCTCTCTGAGCAGTGTTAGCAAACTTTCATATGTTGCTATACATGATTCATTTTCAACCATTATATCAAGTCTACCCACAATCCAGCAGTGTCTTCATCTGCCTACTCCTCCTGTCAACCTCCTGTGAAAATATTTCTTTTGACAATAATTCTTGCAGTTTAACATTTTTACAGGGACATATGAGTCAGTTCTAAGGTGACTCCACAGTCTGTCACTCGCTTTCCTTCTGAGAGCTCATTTTCCATTTATCCTTCTGGGCTCACCCACCCAATGTCCAAAGAAATAAATAGGCCTGAAAAGGTTGAGCCTGAAAAGGTTGGATGAAAATAGCAAAAAAAAATAAAGTTGCCACCACTATAAAATTGGGAATTGCAGCCCTTTTAAATAAGCAACTATTAAAGTGAATGTTTAACCAAAATGTTTCCAATTAGGGAGAGATTTTTACCTTGTACCTTAAAGAGGAAATAAAACCCTAATGGGTTTTACTTCCTCTTTGTTTCCCTGCAAAGGTAAAGCATAATGGGCTACTATGCATCGTATAGTAGCCCATTATGTTTCACTTACCTGACACAGGAGCATGCGATGTCATCGCTGTACCCTCTTCCACAAAGCATCCCTCTTCCTTCGAGGTATCGCGGCGCATGCGCCGTAGACATCGGTGCCTGTCTTTCAAATATATCCTAAACCGTGTAGGTTTAGGAGATATTTTTTGCACCTACAGGTAAGCCTTAATCTAGGCTTACCTGTAGGTAAAAGTGGTCTGTAAGGGTTTACAACCACTTTAAGCAGCTCTAGATTATTCGATTTTCTTTCCTTCCACCACAGGTGGAGGGAAAGAACGTCGCTCGATTCCTTATCAACACAATCAGTGGATCGACTTGGGTGCAATCAGTCTGCCCATACATGGATCGAATCTTGGCCAGTCCCTGCTGAAACGACTGATTTTTGATCCATGAATGGCCGGCTTTAGAAATGCAACAGAAAGTGAAAAACTGAGGGGGTTCCACAGCCTTACCCCCCTAACAGTAAAAAAGCCCCTATGCAGTTTAAGGGTTAAACCGATGCTACATCAATTTCATAGAGTGGCCTCATGTCTTACACTCCCTGAGATGGAATAGTTGATTCCCTAGGCTAGAAACATCATTGAGGCATTTGTATATCACTGCCATATCTCCCCTCTCCTTCAGGGAAAAGAAGTGTACTGTTCTGTCTCCAGGCTGCTAGTTTTGGGATAGAAGTGATTTGGCTATGAAGTTGCCCCTGCGGGGGAGAAAGGGGTTGGGATATCAGGAGGCAACATTATTATAGCCAGAAAATGTACTCATTTTGACTTACTCTATAAGCTCATGCAGAATATGCACACATTTTATAAAGGGTTAGAAGGAAAAGTCAGAGTATACTTTTGGAGACCTGCGCTGTGTAACGCCCCTTCACTTTGTTACCCGAATCACATTCATACTGTTAAAGTACATTTGAATTAGATTGGTGGCTGCGAGAAATTTTTTAGAGCTGGTATTTTTCATCAAAACAGGTGTCCCATCTCCAGCAGGGGTATTTTATAATCTCCATTTTATAGACCAAAGGGAACCGATTTGCAACTATGTCAGTACAAAAAAAAAATCCAGCAAGCAAGGCTATGCTTTCGTATGCATTGACTAGAATGTACCTTTACTCCTACAGCATAGACAGCTGCCATCGTAGCCTCTATTTGAGCTGCACATATGATCAGCTGGGACAGCAGCCATTTGAGGGCTTGACAATTCTGTTGAGACCTGACATAACCTTGACGGTTTTCACCAGAGGCATGCCTTGAGAGTAACGGCTTTGGAAACAGTGGATTTGGTTCTGCTTTTAGGAACTGCCACTAAAGCAATTTTTAGAACTAACCTAATTAAAGTATTGCATCCTAGAGGAAAAAAAATGCAGTGGAATGTAAAGTCCCGTACACACGATCAGAATACCGTACAAAAAAAAAAAAGTCGTACTTTAGTAACCTATTAATTTTCAATCTGGAGACTAGCATGCCAAAAAAAAAAAAAAAGACAAGCAAAAAAAAGACAAACAAAAAAACAAGATCATTCGTCCAATAATCTCATCATGTGTACTAGGCTTAAGTATGCACAGACAACATGGCAGAAAGTTAATACCTTATCAAACATACCTTTACAGGAATGTTAGCATAGAATACAGGTGAAAGCTGTGACCTTGCAGTTATGGTTGTGCCCTCAGAGTAATGGCACGTCATTTCTTTGTCTTAATTTCTGTAATAAACAGCCTGCTAAGGCTATTCACTTTAAAACAAATGCATTACAAGAGATCTAATTAATAAAATTATATTTTATTTACTATCTATAAGTCAAAGCCAAACAATGCAAAACCCTTTCTATAACTGCTCCCTGCCCAGCGCTGCTGTACAAGCCACGGCAGACAAGCCTCGGAATCTCATTCCTGTACTTCCACAAAACAAACTCATTGTTCTTATAGTACTTCCACAATCACATTAATAAAGCTATGCTCATTAGGAATTATCAATCAAATACAAAAAAAAAAGAAAAATATTCAGGCCTCATGCACACTGGAGCATTAAAATGCTACTTTGAGCCCGGGTTCACATCTATGCGAATTAGATGTGCGTTTCCCCGCATCTAATTCGCATAGTAGGAGAATGTGACTGGCTCCCTATGGAGCCGGTTCACATATCTCCGGGGCGGCTGCGGAGCGCACTGCACAAAAACGCTGTGCGTCTTTGGCCGAATTAAGGCATTGAATCGGCCCCGATTTGTCCCTAAAACAGGGAACAGGGACGCACAGCGCTCCTGTGCGATCCGCAGCCCGGTATAGTGTGAACCCGGGCTTAGGGGGCATCTGGCTTTTTTCTTTTTTATCCGCCTCTAAATCCCCCTCCCTGTTAGCCTATGTCACTATGCACACATACCCTGTTTCCACGAAAATAAGACCTAGCGTAATTGTCAGTGATGACTGCAATATAAGCCCTACCCCCCAAATAAGCCCTACCCTGATTCCCCGAAAATAAGGCCTACCCTGAAAATAAGATCTACAAGGACTTTAACTAGGGCTTTTTTGGGGGGGTAGGGCTTATATTGCAGCCATCACCAACAATCACGCTAGGTCTTATTTTCGGGGAAACAGGGTAGGCATTTAGAGGAATGGGCGTGTAGAGAAAAACAAAAAAAACAAAACACAACACTTCCATGGAGTCCAGAGCAGCAGTGTTTATTGGCAGAAAATTAGGATTTTTTTCTACAGCTTACCTGTAAAATCCTTTTCTTGGAGTATATCACGGGACACAGAGCAGCCATAATAACCAACTGGGTTATACGCCACCTATAAGTGAATGGACACAGGAAGTCCTCCCCCATATAACCCCTCCTACACAGGAAGTACCTCAGTTAAACTTCCCAGACAAGAGGGGAGGGATCCGAGTCCCGTGATGTATTCCAAGAAAAGGATTTTGCAGGTAAGCTGTAGAAAAAAAAAAAAAATACTAAATTTTTTCATTGTACATCACGGGACACAGAACAGTCATAACTAACTGGGACATCACCAAGCAATGCGTTTTGAGGGGAGGGAACCCATTATGACCAAAGAAACACCATCAGAACAACAGGATCCATATTGCTGACTGCAGTATACTGCGTCCAAATGCAACACCCTTCTGAGTCCTAACATCCACTTGATAAAACCTAGTGAATGTATGTACCGAAGACCAAGTAGCAGCCTTGCAAATCTGAGCCATCGATGCTTGATGAGGAACTGCCCATGAAGCACTCACTCTTCTGGTAGAGTGTGCCCTTGGCGGATCCACTGAGAAATAGTGGACTTAGATGCTGCTTGTCCCATCTTGGGACCTTCTGGCAATATAAACAGAACATCAGTCTTCCGCATCTGAGCCGACATTCTCAGACTGATAGCCCATACTACGTCAAGAGAATGAAATAATCTCTCTTCTGCAGACTGTGGATTTGGAAAAAAAGGAAGGTAGCATAATATCCCGATTTAGAAAGCTGGACACTACCTTGGGCAAAAATTCTGGTTGTGGCCGCAAAACCGCCTTATCCTGGTGCAAGATCAAATAAGGTTCTTTACAGGACAGAGCTGCCAACTCAGACACCCTCCTGGCAGACGTCACTGCCACCAAGAAAATGTATTTTCTTGAAAAGAGGACTAAAGGAATCTGCCGGATAGGCTCAAAGGGCTGCCTCTGTAAAACCACCAGTACTAAATTTAGGAACCAGGGGGGGGGAGGCCCCCAGAATTCTATTTTGCACCCGAGACACTGTAGAAATAACCCACCTGTCTCGGATCACTTCTTCCCAGGTGTCTGAGAACTTTAACCACTTGCTTACTGGGCACTTAAACCCCCCTCCTGTCCAGACCATTTTTCAGCTTTCAGCGCTGATGCACTTTGAATAACAATTGTGCAGTCACACAACACTGTACCCAAATGAAATTTTTATCATTTTTTTCCCACAAATAGAGCTTTCTTTTGGTGGTATTTGATCACCCCTGCGGTTTTTATGTTTTAAGAAAATTTTAAAAAAGACCAAATTTAAAAAAAAAAAAAAAAGTATATATTTTTATATTTTGTTATACTTGATTTGTTGTAGCCGTATTAGTGCAATTGTGACAGACAGTACTCAATTTTCTCTATATTTTGTTATAAAATTTTGCAAACAGATAATTTTTCTCCTTCATTGATGTACGCTTCATTGATGTACGCTGATGAGGCGGTACTGATGGGCACCGATAGGTGGCAGTGATGGGCGGCAATAATGGGCACTGGTTGGTTACACTGATAGGCAGCACTGATAGGCATTTATAGATGGCACTGATGAGGCAGAATTGCCTCTTAGGGACCGATGTCCCTTGCACATAAGCCGGTGATTGGCTTTTTTCTCCTCACGCTTATTAGCTGACAGCTGATCACATCGTAAGGGGCCAGGATCGACCCCTTACTCGGATCTTTGATCACCCGAGTCTCTGTGACTCGGTGATCACAGGGCGCGCGCAGGGAGGACATCATATGACGGCCTCCTGGAAATTCAGGTCCGCGCCGTGGCCGCAATTCGGCTATAGCACGGATGCTAAGTGGTTAATAGCGCCCCCCCGCCCGAGTGGGGGGTGCCCCTGCTTAAGGGAGGCTTGGGACTGACCTTAGGGGATCTCTGGGCCCAGGGCTTTTTCTGTCCCTGGCCTTGAGGCTTTACCCTCGAACCGGACAGCGGAGGCCGTCGATACTGCCGGAAATTAGAAGTACTGGGTACTGAAGCACTAGACAACTTGAAGGAAGATTGTCTGCTCCTCTTAACTGGTAGAAGAGCACTCTTACCCCCTGAAATCTTCTGGATATATTTATCAAGGTCTTCTCCAAATAGCCGCTCCCCATGAAAAGGGAAAACCAGCTAGTAATCTTTTGCAGGGCAATGCTACAGCCCAGGTTTTTAACCAAAGAATCCAGCGCAAATGTACTGACAGCAGGGCCAAATGGGACGTCTTTTGAATGGAATCCTTAAGGGCATCCTCTGCAAAACAAAAAGCCTGAGGTAATTCTGCCAAATTCTCCGCAGGTACCCCTTGATCAGGAACAGTCTTAGTTACCCCGCTTCACCTGGTCCTTTAAAGATCGACAGATGCCGATAGCCGCCACTGCCAGGTGTACAGCAGATCCGGCAATAGCAAATTAAGTCTTTAATAAAGACTCCAATTTCTTATCTGCTGGATCCTTAAACACCTGGGCACTCTTATTCAGAGAAAATGACAGCATCCACAGATGGCATGCTCCATTTTCTTATAAACTTTTCCTCCGTAGGGTGCAAAAGTGCAAACCTTTTAGGAGGAATAAACAGCTTTTCCGGTTGATCCCAGTCAGCATACATGATTTGCTCTAGCAACGGATGCAAGGGAAAAGCCTGCAAACTCTCTGTGGGAGGCCACAGAGATCCTAAAGAAGAAAAGGAAACTTGAGGGACGTCCACAGGTGGCAATTTGAAACCTGATCGGACCATGTCCGTGAGGGACTGGATCAGCAGTCTCTGGGATTGAGAGGCTGAAAATGGTTCTTCAGAACCTGACTCCTCAGAAGTTGAGTCTGTAGCCTGACCTTCCTCCCGGTCATTCACTGCCACTTCTTCCACATCTTCTGCCCAATCCTGTTCCAATGAAGGTGGGGCTCAAGTGAAGGGGATCTATCCAGTTTCCCTCCCCCTTGGGAAACTGAAGCAATCATACCTGCCATTTTCCCCTCTAGCCCAGCTAAAGCAGATGCTAAGTCGTCCTTTGTAACATAGGTTGAGGCAGAAGCATTAACTGTTGCTACAATGCCTGACAACCGTAATGGCTCAGACTGGCCAGTTGCCTCAGGTCTTTCAGGAGAGTTAAACACAGCAAGTGTAAGGCTAGCATCCTCCAATACTGATGGTGGGGCGTTTGCACCCCTTCCTGCTGCGCCTCCCCCACTCCTCTTCTGGGAAGACATGCTTGAGACAAAAAAAATTGAGGTAAAGAAAACCCCACCTTTATGCACTTCAACCGCTCTGTAAATACTACAGCTCTTACAGGACCTGTGGTACCTTGGCCCATCCACCCACAGTGATTCACATGCCCAGCTGAAGCCACTGTGTCCCCTCCAGCCTGCTTACAGAAGCCTAGGGCTGGAACAACTAATATGGCCGCTTCTGCCCCTACAGCGCATGTCCGGCATGCACGCTTGTAGCGTCCTGTGCAGCTCTCACACCTCTCCCATGGGAACATTCTTTCACGCCATTCCCACGCATGTGCGTGCCTCCTCCGGCCACATAAACAGCGGCAGGAAAGGGCCACCGAAGGCGAAAGCATAAGAACTAGATGCACAGGGGCGGGGGAATCCAAAGAACCGCCTGCCTCCTGATAGGATCAACCTGACTGAAAAGATCCACAGAGAAGCGCCGCCGTCCGCAACACCACTGCCTCCCAGTGGACAGAAAAATTATGACACCTGAAAAAGAAAAAAAACAAACAAAAAAAATAAATAAAAATCTTCTTAGCTAGCTCATGGAGAGCTTCTCTAAACCGTGACCATCACCGTACAAGACACTGGCGAAAAACTGAGGTACTTCTTGTGTAGGAGGGGTTATATGGGGGAGGACTTCGTGTCTTTTTTTTTGGTTTGCCAGTGTCCATTCACTTATAGGTGGCATAAAACCCAGTTAGTTATTATGGCTGTTCTGTGGGGGCGGGTAGGCAATTAGGAGAGCTGGTCAAACGCCCTGTGTGCATGAGGCCTTGGGGTGTTTATGCAGCAGCTGTCCTCAGGGCAACTCAGTGTAAAAATGATGCCAACAGAATGTGATTTGTTCACAAAGGTTTCAATGAGTGACACGTGTAGTGCCAAAGATACTTACTTACATACCAAAGTATTTTGCTAGGCAAACCATTTCAGGGCCACTTTTCTATTGCTAGTTTTACAGTAACAGCTGGAGTTATCCTTCCTTTATATGCACACTGTATTTACTCCTAGGCCCCTTTCGCACTGGGGCAGTGGGTACGTCGGCGGTAATGCGGCGCTATTTTTAGAGGCACTTTACTGTCAATTTTGCGGCGCTATTCGGCCGCTAGCGGGGCGATTTTTACCCTGCGATTTTACTCCCCCCCCCTTCAATGTGAAAGCCCTCAGGGCTTTCACATTGAAGAGACAGCAGCAGCTCTTTCAGGGAGCTTTGCAGGCGCTATTTTTAGCGTTATAGCGCCCCAGTGTGAAAGGTGTCCTATGCCTTTTTCCCTACAGGAGTTTAGCAGCATGCGCATTCACATGTCTGGCATCAATGCATTCTATTGTCCAGAATGTTAATTTTGGCCATTAAAATGTTTTAATGCTCAATGTGCGTTTGTGCTTTGGTGGGATTTTTTTTCTGCTACTAAACTCCTGTAAATGCCTGTGTTCATGGACAAATAGGTTAACATGGAGGGTGGTTCTGGAGGCAGAAAAAAAAAAAAAAAAAAAAAAAGCTCAATACACAATAAATCAGGCTCGAGTTGAAGTCTGCATGAGCCCTCAGTGTGTTTAGAAAGCATTTTGTCTTATCTACAGCTGGCCATAGATGGCTGACAGTGATCATTGTATTCTGCCTAAGGGAAAGGCTCCCCACCGGCAGAACACAATAGCGCTGCGGGAGAGATTCCACCATCAACACTGACTATGTTGATGGGGGAATAGGGCAAGTTTCTCTCCTTCGACCCATGTTTGAAGGAAAGAAAATTGCATAATGTACAGCCTGTCTTAAACCAATGACTAGAACTTAATTCAGTTAAGATCATATCAAATATATTAAAAAAAAAAAAATTAAAAAAAAAAAAAAAACACCCCTATATAATGGCTTTTTATCAAAATAAATATATAATTTAGGTTTGCGGTTACTTTCAATAATAATTTTTACCTGAAAGTTTACATCTTCCTTCTTGAATATAAGCGCACGAACTTCATCTGGATCCCCGTTAAAAATAGCTTGAACCAAGGGAGGCTGAAAAAGAATGGTGGTAATCAGAATGCAGCAAGAATAAAAAAGGAAGTGGTAATATTTCTGTATACTAAAATTACAAGTTACATTGTTCATATTACAGAAGATATAAACAGATAATGTACTACAATGTCTTGTAGTAGGCTCAGTAAATCAAGATCCCAACCAATACTTTATACATAGAGTTTGAAAGACCACATCTGAACATTACTCTTAGTGTGAATATGTTGATGTCAGTCTGAAAGTTACAGAATGCTTTCTAAATCTTGGTTTTCAAAATTAAGCAGGCTGATACGTGATGATTTAGGAAGCCATGTCATCTGCTGGTGCTGGCCCACTGCGTTTTATCAAGTCCAAAGTCAGTGCAGCGCTCTACCAGGAAATTATAGATCACTTCGTGCTTCCCTCTGCTGACCAGCTTTATGGAGATGCAGATTCCATTTTCCAGCAGGACTGTGCACCTGCCCACACTGCCAAAAGTACCAATATCTGACTTAATGATCATGTTGGTATTACTTGCTTGATTGGCCAGCAAACTCACCTGACCTAAACCCCATAGAAAATCTATGGGGTATCATGAAGAGGAAGATGAGACACCAGACCCAACAATACAGATGAGCTGAAGGCCACTATCAAAGCGACCTAGGCTTCCATAACACCTTAGCAGTGCCACAGGCTGATCACTGCCATGCCACATTATTGGAGTAATTCATGCAAAAGGAGCCCAGACCAAGTATTGAGTGCATACTATACTATACTGTACATGAGCATATTTTTCAGCAAGCCAACATTTCTGTATTAAAGATCATTTTATTGGTCTTATGCAAGATTCTAATTTTCTGATATACTGAATTTTGGGTTTTCACTAGCTGTAAGCCAGAACCAATCAAAATGAAAAAGAAAATCAGGGTTTGGACTGTATATTTTTTGTTGTTCTTCCATTGAAAGACAGGAAATAAAAACGTTAGTTGTTTCTATTTGATCTTGCACCCACTTTTCTGTTAATAACTGCGCTGACAATATACGTTGGCTACTTTTCTATCCACTGTAAAACAAAATTCATGCATTACAGGAAACCTATTTAATAAAACAAATGAACGACTATTTTATTATACTATCCGTAATTTAAAGTCAAACCATGCAAAAACCCTTTCTACACAGTTCCCCATTAAAAACATGTTCAGCATTGCTGCACAGGCCATGGATTTTGATGCAGTAATGAAGAAATGAATGGAAGCAAAAAAAATGTGTCAATGCTCAGCATGGTTAACCTTCCTCAAGTGAGGTGTGATCCTTGATATTTGAGGAGATTCTGAGTTTAGTGAACATCTTCTCAACGACTACGAGAGCCAAAATGACATCACACAAGGTGCTGCTACAAATCAAAGCTTTACATTCCACAGCCCTGAAGGTGTTATGTGAATACTGTGTATAGAACGTACTATTCCCACACACTGGCAGAAGAATAAACCAGCAATTTTAGTAAAGTTTAAACATGATCCTCCAACTAAAGGGCAAGCAGGTCAAATTCCCATATAAACACTGTTCTTAGGCCGGGTTCACACCGATGCTCTGTGGTTTGGGTACAGCGCAATTTATACCCATTTTAATTTTGAAATGTTACTAAACCCACAACAGTAAAATCAGTCCGTATATGCAGTAAAGTATGCTTGTTATACTCACTTGTGGAACCTAAGGGGTTAATCTTCTGCATTGTGTAAAAAGGTTGTTTGATCCTGTCTTAGGCCCCTTTCACACTGGGGCGGTGGGGGCGTCGGCGGTAAAACAGCGCTATTTTTAGCGCTGTTTTACCGTCGTTTTTGCGGCAGTATTCGGCCGCTATCGGTGCGGTTTTAACCCCCGCTGGCGGCCGAAAAAGGGTTAAATCCACTCGCACAGTGCGGCTATAGCCGCGGTATAGCCGCGCTGCCCCATTGATTTCAATGGGCAGGAGCGGTTTAGGAGCGGTGAATACACCGCTCCAAAGATGCTGCTTGCAGGAGTTTTTTTCTTCTCCTGCAAGCGCACCGCTTCAGTGTGAAAGCCCTCGGGCTTTCACACTGAACAAACAGCAGCGGCTGTTTTGGGTCGGTTTGCAGGCGGTATTTTTAGCGCAATAACGCCTGCAAACCACCCCAGTGTGAAAGGGGTCTAACACAGTCCCCAAACCATCTCCTGCTAGAACAGAGCCTTGGGGAAGCTGCAGATGCTCAGTTTGGTGGGTATTGCTAAAAAGTTTATTTTTATTTTTTGGTAGGGTGAAGGTGATCAGCACAGGACCAATCAGCACTGTCCAGACAGAGGGTCAGGGGTCCTGCAGCCTCACAGAACAATCAGAGTTGCATGAAAATTTCTCCTTCAAGCTTTAACCAGACACTGATAGAAGCCACAAATCTGCTCTGATGAGAAAAGGTATTTAACAGTTTATTTTCTAAGACTATTGTATTTCCATGTTCTATATACTGTGGGAGACCAGATATAGTGAATGCAAGGTCATCGGTTTAGTAACACTTTAAATGTGCTCCCATTGACTTCTATTAGACTGCATGTTTTCATGAAAGCGCATCAAAGTTCTGCATGCTGCATCTTTGATGCACTTTCCAAAACCACGTGGCACTGGTGTGAGCCCAGCCTAAACCATCATGCAATATGTCAGCGATATGGAATTACACAATATAAAATTGATACTGTGCTGATCCCTGCTCTCAAAGCTGAACTCCAAGTCAAGTTCATACCTCTGTTGTGTGAGCAAGTCCAGCATTACTGCATTGCACATTGCGGTCAGCCTAAAAACGATTGGAGTGATGAAAAGTTTTTATGAGCACGAACCCCACAGTTTATTTCTAGCACCGCATCCCAATTCATTCTGAATGGCATCTTAACTCAACTTGGTGATAAATGTGTGTTGTGTACTGCAAAAAATGGCACATGCACTTTGTGCATTAGGCAGTCCATTTAAATGAGTGGGCTGCCCTAATGAAACATACATTGTGTGTCATAACAGGCATTAAACGTGCATGTATTATCACAATGGTACTGTCCAGTCAAAGTTGGGGGTAATCCGTATCAAGTTATATTTCTTTAGCAGTGGTGAAAAGATCAGTCACCAACTTGACTGTGCCGTCTAGCAGGTGGGGGGGGGGACAACAAAACTACAAAATTACAGTTCACATGGCAAATTAAAAACATTTGCATATGTATTTACGCAGTGAATTAAGGCAACAACCTTAAAATCTTATTTCATTGAATAAAAAAAAAGCAAAAGAAAAAAAAGAAAAAGCAACACCACTTAAAGTACAATTGCAAAGGAAATAAGTGGGTCAGGCCATGAGAGACAGCAACAGTCAGAATTTATATAAAACTCTGACCATTTCCCCCACCCAGTGAATTGTAAAACATGACTGGTTTCGAATGTCAAAAATACTCTCGTGGAGTATTCAAAAGTCAATCTAACTGGAACACAAAACGACTAATAAGCACGTGAACAAAAGGGCTCATTTTGTGGTTTGCCATAAAACTTGAAGGCCTCATGGAAAAATTCCTTCCATGCTAAAATGTGTGATTCAACATAGAAGGAAAGAAAATTAGAAAGAGGTCCCCCCACCCACACGGCAGTAAACCAACTCCTAAATGTCTACAGTATGTTAGGACCAGAAAAGACAACAAATCATACAGTGCAGTGGTCATCAACCTTGTCCTCAGGGCCCACTAACAGCCAGGTTTGCAAGATAACTGAAATACATCACAGGTGAGAACATTTGCTGCTCAGTAAATGCAGTATTCTAGTCTGTATTTCCCCGAGGTAATACATAAAACCTGGTGTTAGTGGGCTCTGAGGACGGGGTTGATGACCACTGATATAGTAAGGGGGAAAAAATAAATAAATAAATAAATAAATGTAAAAAAAAAAAAAAAAAACCATAAAAAATAATGTATATGTGCTTTTATCCTTAAGCAGGGCACAGATATGTTATTGCAAGATTTTCAGGTAAGAGACAGATTTCTGCAAAGAACTTTAACAGATCTGTTTTATGAACTAAAAATGGTAGTAACTTAGCTTGCCGGTTGAATTATAGAAGCATAACATAGAAGTCTTACCGTCACAACTGCAGGAGGTGGAGGACAATATGGATTTCTGCAAGTTAACTTTGAAACATAGTCAGGGGATTCATCGTCCCCCTCCTCCAAAACAACAATGCACACTCGGCTCATTCGATCTAACTTCATGTACTACTAAAATTATAAAAGGATGGCACCAGGCCCATTCACAGGTCTACTTCCCATCTGCTATTAAGTTTTGATGTAGCAGGAAGTAAAATTATGTTCGCTAAAAAACAGATCAAAAACAAAAAAAGTTTTAAAAATATATACATAAAAAATGCAATGCAAAAGAATACAAAACCAACAAAGCTTCACTGGCTTTTTTCCCTCCTAGAAAAGATAATCTACCAAAGCTATTTATTGAGTTGCCATAAAAAGTGTTATTTATTCATTTAGGACAGGGTGGTATAAAGTACCATTACACCCTGCAAGGTCAATTGCTAACAACACTCGTCAGCTGTTTGCTGTCTCTGAACACTTGTATCCTGCTGAACTAATGCTGTATTTTTCATGGTAACTGAATCTGAAAATGGATTTCATTCATTGTATAGCCTTAGAGTGCTCTAATCCAGGACTGAGCTCCCCGCGTGAAGCATAAAAAAAATCCAGCAAGGTCCACAAAAGCGGTAACAATGAAAGCTCAAATGGAGTGATGGACTGCAGCTCATTCACATGTGATGAGTCAGAACACAAGGGAAAAGGGTACTCCCAGTGAAATGCAGCAGGCTAAATCCTAGGCGTCCCACATGACAGAAAAAACGGAGGATGTTTACGTCAATATGCCCAAAGCAATAAACCGAGACAGATTTCACTCCAGACACAAGTAGCACAGGAATCTCCAGCTGAGAAAAGCAAAGCAAGAAGCACTACTACGCATGCAAGGTGCTTGCAGCCTCTAGGAGTTGAAGAGATCTTTTCTTAAAGTATCTCCATCAAACACAGCATCCTTTGTAATCCACAGCAAAAGCAGGCTCTGGAGGTCCTTTTACATGCAAACGTCTCAATTCTTGGTCTGCCAGGCTCAGTGCCCCCGTAAGCATCGCACGCTATTTAATCAGCTTCCTTTCATGATTTCAGAACAAATCCTTTGCAGAAGTGATGTTTTTCAGAGCTGCAGAGCCCCAGGCTGAGAGGTTGTTTGTAATAGAGCAGAGACCAAATTCACTCCCCAGCAGCAGTAGCATTCCATCCCAGCTGTTGTGGAAAGAAGGAAACACACCGCAGAGCTGCAGAATGAAATGCCTAGTAATGCTCACATGTTAAGAGACTTGAGCCACTGCACCCGGTGAGCCAGTAACTTCCTGTGATGGGGAGGGGCGATGGTCCTCATTCTGCAGTCGTCACCAACAACATTGGTGGTTTAGTGACTAATCTGCCTCTTGGAGGAGGGGGCACAGTTCTAACTGAAGTTTCCACATGGAAAATTGCCTGACTCTGGCTTGAGGAAGAAGTCTTTTACTGCCACATATGAAAGCAGTTACATGAGCAAGCTATGCCACTCCGGGGAGAAAAAAAAAAAGTTGGAGTATATTATATTATTTTTCAAATATTTTTTTTCCTGGATACACAAAGAGCTTTAAAATTAAATCTGTACAAAATACCATAGGCAGGTAAAAAACCAAGTTTACCAGTAATACATTTTATAAATAGAATTTCTCATATTTGCACACTTGGCTCAAGATTAAATACAAATTCTTACAGATTTTGACCATCGATAGTTGTGTATAGGCAGTTGGCTCTCCACTCACATTTTTATTGTGCTTCTTCTACCAGCCTAAGACATGGGTTCAACCTCTCCTGAATGATTTAACTCGGCAGCTAGAAACTGGCGTCCAAAAATGGGCGTTAACATGCTGCGTTTAACCTAGTTTGCGTATAGAAGCGTTTAAAAAAAAAAGTTTTATTTTTTTTGGTAAAATGAAAAACGTCTGTAAACGAAATGCTGCTAAATGCGAGTTACCGCGTTTAGCACCATTAGCAAGATGTTACAGGCATTTGGCATTTTTAAACATCCGTCTGAACCCATTTTTTTGCGTTCCAAAAAAAAAAAAAAAAAACGCTTCTAAACTCAACTGCCTAGGAACTACTATAGAAAGGACCCCGTGTACATTTACTGATAAGATAACAGAGGAGAGTTCAGGAGCAGCAGAAAAAAAATGCCCAACTGCTCCTAAATGTCCGTTTACCAGCAGCAGTGTACGAGGCCTTAGGCCCCTTTCACACGTGCGGACCGTATGTCCATATTTCATCCATCCGTTTTCGGATGAAATAGGGACATACATGCATCCCTATGGGATAGCGGGTGTCAGCGGATGTACATCCGCTAACACCCGATGTTGTCCGGCTCCGCTCTCGTCCGATTCTGCGGACGGAAGAAAATCCTATTTTTCTATCCGTCTGCAGAGCGGATCGGAGGAACACGGACAGACGGTCCGTGTTCCTCCGATCCCCCATAGGGGAGAGCGGAGATCTGACAGGGCGGTCCCTGCACAGTGTGCGGGTCCCGCCCTGTCATCTGCCTGCTCAGCTGGGGAAAGCGGAAAGATCCCCGCTGAGCAGCGGATAAACACGGGGCGGATCAACACGGATCCGTCCCGTGTGAAAGGGGCCTTAAAGGGATACTAATGGTTTGTTTTTTTGTTTTTTTTCAAAACAAACATGTCATACTCACCTCTACTGTGCAGTTCGTTTTGCACAGTGGCCCCGATCGTCCTGTTCTGGGGTCCCTCCCCGCAATAGCTAACCCCACTCTGGGAAGCTCTATCCCGAGGGAGTTAGCTTGCGGGTGTGTCCATAGACACAGAGTGTATTATTCGGCCCCGCCCCCCGGCGTGACGTGCCATTGGATGTGATTGACAGCAGCGCGAGCCAATAGCTGTGCTGCTATCAATCTATCCCATCAACGGGCAGACTCCGTGGAGAAGAAGACACTGGGGGACGCGCACAGCAGGTGAACGGGCTCAGGTAGGTAAACGGGGGGGGGGGCAGTCATTGCCAGGTATTTTTTCACCTTAATGCATAGGATGCATTAAGGTGAAAAAACACAAACCTTTACAACCCCTTTAAAAAGAGGAATTCCAGGCAATAGCATCATTACAAAAAACTCAAAGTGGACCCTTCACCCTCTTCCACACGTCCTTCCATTCAACGCCTCCTACTATCCTGCAGAAGTATTGCGTTGTAGCTTGTTTACTTTATTTTTTGCAAAAATGTCCAGTCCGGCCTCCCCTTGCACAATTCGCATTAGACAAATGATGCGCACACTGCCCGTTGTGCCTCCAAGGATATGCACTTCACATCACAGGAAGCATAGCCTTTCATTCAAGGAAAGGTGGGGCAGGCCCATCATCTAGAGGGCTGCCTACTGAACCCAGAAGAGCCAGCGGGCCTCTCAATGATGTCTGAGAGAATATGGCGGCAAGGGACAAAGCATTGGCAGAACATGAGGATCGCAGCGGGACACCGCTATATATACTGGATGGGTGAGTATCTGGAATGTGCAGATACCACCTTCAGGTAAGCGAGGCAAACAAAAAAAAAAAAAAAATCCAATCAGGACACAAGACACCGGCCGAAGCTGGTGTGCTCGTTCCTGTCGTGGGAATTACAGGGCCCAAGTATAAGGGGGGCTCAGAGGCGCTGCTGCAGCACAGGAGATTTTTTCACCTTAATGCATAGAATGCATTAAGGTGAAAAACAGCAAGGGTTTACAACCCCTTTAAGGACATACCCCCTTGGTGCCTCCCCTATAACTCTACCCCACCCTGTGAGTCCTCAATTTTATAGCTAGCAATGCAGAGTACCCAGGCAATAGAAGGGAGGGTGTCCTATACTACAAGATATTGAATTTACAGGCAAGTCAAAATTCCTCCCATCTTAATCATACAGTACAGAAGCTGAGCATTCATAGACCCTAGGATTTCCTCAAGCAATGAATGAGGAGGGTGAGCAACAAATTGGCAAAAAACTGTGCCAACAAGCCTAACAACAAAAGGGTCCACAGACCAAACTTGGGAGTGCTAATGCAAGAACTTTGTGGCCAAAAGCTGCATCCACAGAGGATTGGACGCTCACTTGGT
The DNA here is from genome assembly GCA_037952925.1 of Lithobates clamitans. Taxonomy (NCBI): domain Eukaryota; kingdom Metazoa; phylum Chordata; class Amphibia; order Anura; family Ranidae; genus Lithobates; species Lithobates clamitans. The sequence continues at coordinate 496,407 of JBBGZY010001574.1, read as the reverse complement.
AAATCTTCTAAAATGTATGAATAGAAGACCAGCTGGCAGCCTTACAGAGCTGGGCAACAAAGGCTTGGTGCCGAAATGCCTAGGAAATACCCACCGATCTAATGGAGTGGGCACACAAAAGGGTAGGGGTACTCACGAGTGTTAGCTTTAACAATCTGTTGTCTGATCCAGCGAGCAATGGTTGACTAGGAAGCATGGTATCCCCCTGTAAGGTCCTGAGGGCAGGACAAATAGAGCAAGTCTGCCTCAGTTTCTATCAGAAAAAACACTGACTACATCCAGGCAATTAAGAGCAATCTCTCTGTCCAGAAAGGCAATCTTGTGGGAATATTCATCTCCAAGTGAATCTCCTAAAATGCCAAACATGTTATACTGCAATGATATGATATTGCACAAAGTGGCCCTCAAACCTTCTCTTCAGAGGTCCTCTGCAATAAGAATCACCCACTCTATTTTCAAGAGCAGATATGGTAGAATCCACACTGGATGAAGGCATCTTATGCCAGAGCTAGAGGATCTTTGGATCTGGCCGCAAACATTATTTCAAAGAGTAAATAGTCTCAGAGCCAGCAGTTGGTGTAAGGGGACCAGGGAAGTATAGTAGAAAAGAGGAGGTTATGGGAAGAGAAGAAAGAATAGGGCAAGCTAATTATGTGCCTATAGGAGGGTAGTAGGGTGAAGTGAGGGGAAGGGGGAAGTGCAGAGAAGGGTACCAAGACCAGAAATGAAAAGCAAGATGGAAGGTAGGGATAGGAGAGCAAGATTCCTTTGGAAACATGGGCGAGGAAGGAGACTAAAGTCAAGTAATTTTTGACCTCAGGTTTACCTTCGTCTGAGCAGAGGAAACCATTCCAAAAAAAAAAAAAAAAAAAAAGCAGGCACATGATCCTCCATCCTCATTTCCTCTAATTTCAATATCCAGATTTTGGTGACATGTCCGCTGACACCCGACCCGCTCCGATCCGAAAAAGTGTAACGGAGGAAAAACCTACTTTTCCATCCGTTTTCGGATCGGGTGACGACGGACCCTACGGTCCGTCATCATCCGATCCCCCATAGAGGAGAGCGGGGCTCTGACAGGTCTGTCGCTGCACAGTGTGCAGCGACGGACCTGTAATCTTTCTGCTCAGCGGGGATCGGCGGAGCGATCCCCGCTGAGCAAGCGGATGTTCATGGGGCGGATCATGGATCCATCCCGTGTGAAAGAGCCCTTACAGTGGGGTAGGGTTATAGAATATAAGAATACTCAGCTGTAGTGTACAATTAGGAGAATGAAATTGATATATTTCTTTTGATTTGCTTAGGAGGGGTTTTTGTAGAAACTAAGGAGACACTTGTTTTAACATATATTGAATTTTCTACTTCTCTCATTTGCTACATTTACAGTAGTGAAGAAGCTTCATTATTGATTTGGTATATAAACCTATATTCCCCCCCCCCTGAACTCCCAATTCTACCATAGCACACCTTAAGGCCCATTCACACCTGAGTATTGCAATAATGGCTGTTCACATATGAACGATCCGGGCACAAACAGATCAAAGCTTGATGCTTCAAAAGCTACACAAGCTTTTTTGAGGGTATTTTGGAGGATTTTGAGACATACCTGGGAGCTTTGGGCATCAGAGCCTTAAAGTGGTTAACCCACAGGGTTAAATTTACATTATCCTCTCGGTTTATTCATGTAATGTCCCATTGTGACTGCTTTATTAAAAAAAAAAAAAAAAAAAAAAATGCAGTATATACCTGTCTACAGAGCGCCGTTTGGCACTCACGTGACCTGCCAGCTCTCTCTCTCAGCCTGACAGCTGCAGCCGGCAGGGCCGAGGATCCGCCACTGACAGTCAAGAGGAGAGGAGGAGAGAGGCGGCCCTGCCCGATGCAGCTGTCATGCGAGAGAGGAGGCGGGTCATGTGTGTGCATTTTTTTTTATAAAGCACAGTCACGGGGGACATTACATGAATCAACCGAGAGGATAATGTAAATTTAAAGCAATTTGAGCAGCAGGAGGGGAGGTGGTGGGCACAGACACTGCGCTGACAGGCTGGGAAGGGAGGGGGGAAAGGACAGAGGAGAGCACAGAGGAGAAACAGAAGACAGTGGATGACGGAGGCACGTAAACTGACCACGGTGTCAGGGCTCAGCAGCCATGATATACTGTGGTCAGTTTACAAAGGGGAGGGCAGAAACTGTAAGGATCAGCCAGGTATTTCAGGTGAAAGGGGTCAAATGACACAACACAAGCACTGTGCTTTATAACATGCTTTAAAAGGAATGGGATCTTTATTTTATTATTTAGATTAACAAACACTTAAAATGAAAATGCTCAAGAGAACTGGTCTCCTCCTCCTCGAAAGCGTACACTCACTTTCGAAAGTGGATGTGCGTGAATAATGCTATGCTCACTTTGAACAACAAGAAATTATGTGAGGGGAAGGGGAAAAAAAAAAAATATAGCACATGACTGGGTCTTCAAAATGAACAAAGCTTTACCTTATTCACAAACATTCACTTTGCAAAATGAAAATCCTCCCTTCCTTTAGTAAATGAACCTCATCGTCACCCTGAATTTTTTTTTACAACAGATAATGTAACCGCACATCAACGATGTGAAGGCATTTAGCTGAAGAATTAAAAAAAAAAAAAAAAAAAAAGTGTAGTACATCTTGTTATTGCAGAGAGGCTGGCAGAAATTGGAATCACTACCTTTTGCCAGACAAAATAGCGGCAGGAGGGGGGAGGAGATGGCTCACTACACAGACTCCTGAGCTGACAGGGAGAGAGGAAGGGGAGAGAGAGGAGAGCAGTGGGACAACAAAGGTACATAAACTGACCACGGTATCATGGGTCAGCAGCCATGATTAACACACTCAGGGGGACACAGGCACAGGAAGGATCAACCAGGTATATTAAAACATAGAAAGGGATAAATGACAAACCAGAAGCACTATGCGGTTTAACATGCTTTAAAAGGAATAAGATTTCTTTTTAGGGTTACAACCACTTTATTACTGCCACTGACACCAAAACACCAAAGAGGGGGCCTATTTTACACCCTGGCTTCATTGTGCATCACCATACGATGCAAAAAATGCCACATGACTGAACTTTTTGGGCACCGAAGCGCATTACAGCCCATTTATTTTAAATATGCTAACGCAACACAATGCACCTCAACACACAAACATGTGCTACTGTTGTGCATTCCTCTGGATGTGTTGGGGGACTGCACTTAAGGCCCTCGACAATTTTCCAACATGAACCTACAAGTAGTAATAAAGCAATTATAGAATTTGAATGGTTAAAAAGAACATGCTTCATGTGGCATACCATCTACATTTGCCACAACGTCAGTGAAGAGATTAATAAGGTTTACAAGCTTCTGACGTAGGATAAGTTGTCCTGAAACATAGATCACAGAATGCCACACTTCGCTCTATCACGGGTGCTTTACGTATTTGTGCATCAGCTGTCATAAAGGATTAGCTAAAATCCCCTTACTAGCCATTCAAGCGCTTATTGAACGTTACTATATTGTATGCTCAATGTGCTTACATGGCAGGGGAAAGTGAAACACACAAAACAGTAAAAAATAGGGCAACCAAATAAAATCAAAGCACTGTAAACAGGGCAACGTGTTTTGTACAGATAATACAAATGTCTTACTATGGTCATAAAATAAAAAGTGCCTAAGCACAATTCCGGAAATATACATAGAAAAAAAAGCTAGTAGTGGGTTGTTGGATAAAAGTCCAACTAAAAAAAATATTCGTCCTAACTAGACACAGACATGTGATATATAAAACCAATGAAAAAAGCAAATACAAAAAAGTAAATACAAGATCTGTAAATGCAAAAAAAATAATTGAAATTAACTAAATACCATTAGTCATATATAACATACACAATAATAAAAATACTGTGGGACCTCAATAGCAAGTCTATAAAAGTAATACCACATGTTCCAAGCAGAACCTAAACTGGTTATCTAGAGAAGGATAAGTTCCTTTTAAAAAAAAAAAATAAAATAAAAGCACAACATTTTGCAGGTTAAAAATTTTACAAAAAAAAGGGGGGGGGGGGGGGGACGTGCTTGATGACACCATATATCCATATATGAAGAACCTCCATCCCAAATATACATTGAGGGAAAGAACATGTAGAATTATCCCCATTTTCCTTTTTTCTGCATGGGTTTTGTTCCTGGGATTGGTGTTAGACTCTCATACTTACCCTTTGCGGTTATATTCCACGGCTACAGTTATACCTGTGATATATATTATGAATTTTTTTTTTTATGGTTATGTTATCTCCCACCTATTTTATAGGAACATATCTGGACGTGGATGCTTGGTCCGCTGCTGTTCAGCCCCCCTCTTGGGAACCTGCTGGGTTTTACCACCTCAGCCCCCATGGTGGACGCTACCCGACGCTCCCCTCTTGCACAGGGCAGCCAGAACTTCTTACCAGCTCAATAAAGAGGCGGCAAGTATTGGGATATCTACCTCTCCAATTCCCTTTCTGGAATATGCCAGGGGCGACGACATGCATCATGTTGCAAAAGGTGAACTTATTCTCTAAGGAAGCTGCACATGGTGAAACATGTTAGGGGCAACGTGGCTCATGGCCATGGAGGACCCCTTTTTCTTAATCATTTGTTTTCCAGCAAACAGTTAGAGAGACTGACTTGCAATTCCACAAAGTTATTTATTGTAGTGAGACCATTCCTGTTTGTTTAAAAAAAATACCTGTAAAACTAATACATTTTAGAGATGTTTTCTGGATAATATTTTTTCTTTGGCTTCCACTGTATAAGGTGCCCTCTGGCTTAAGAAAATGCAGTACTGCATTCCACAGCCCACCAAGTTTATATTTCATTTATTTTTTATTTAAAACACAGGATATTTTGACAGTTTAGAGCTATAAGCTATTTAAAAGCTATAAAGTAAAACACATTTTTAATATCTGCAAATTTTACTTGCATGAAAAGAGCTTCAGTCTAATTGAAATCATGATACTGGTTTACAACACAAAGCTGTTGACGACAAAACTATTTAAATATAAATCAATTTAACATTTTTTACTTTGTTTCCTTACAGAGAGATCAGTCAAGAGGTAGGTAAAGTCCACTTTGATTTCTACCTACAGGTATGCTTATCATAAAGCTTACCTGTAGATAAATTTAATCTCTTAAACGTGTACCGTTAAGGAGATATTTGCTTTTGGCAGCCGGTGGCATCACCAGCGCATGCACGCTGAAGGAACGGAATACCCGTGCCATCCCTTTAGAGCTATGTGCAGTGGCTGTGATGACGTCGTCATCACAGCCCCAGCCATTTAAGCTGCTGGAGCCTGCAAACCCAGAAGGAAGACTGGGTGAAGATGGGAAGCCCCATCAGCGGTGATAGTGTACCACTGGAGAGCTTTGTTCTAAGGTAAGCGTTTCATAATGTGCTAGCAATGCATACTAGCATATTATGCCATAAACTTTAAAAGGTTTTTTTTTTTTCAATGCTGCAGTTTACTACCACTTTCATATGCAAAATACAAACAGATCGAGGCACCTTAATAGGCCAAGCAAATATGCTGCGCTTTAAAGCAGTATTAACCATTTAAGGACCGGAAGATTTGCCCCCTAATGACCGCGCCATTATCTGCTATATAGCACCGAGTCATTTTAACTGACAATTGTGCGGTCGTGCGACGCTGTACCCAAACAAAATTGACGTCCTTTTTTCCCCACAAATAGAGCATTCTTTCGGTGGTATTTGATCACCTCTGCGGTTTTTATTTTTTGCGCTATTAAGAAAAAAAAAAAAAAAAAAAGGGACAATTTTGAAAAAAAAGACTTTACTTTTTGCTATTTTTTTTTTTTGCAAAAAAAAAAAAAAAAAAAAGTCATCAGTTTAGGCCAATATGCATTCTTCTACATATTTTTGGTAAAATAAGTGTATATTGATTGGTTTGCGCAAAAGTTATAGAGTCTACAAAATAGGGGATATATTTATGAATTTTTTTTTTTTTTTTTTTTACTAGTAATGGCGGTGATCAGCGATTTTTAGTGTGACTGATATTGCGGCGGACAGATCAGACACTTTTGGGACCAGTGACATTTATACAGCTATCAGAGCTAAAAATTGCCGATTACAGTATAAATGTCACTGGCAGGGAGGGGGGTTAACACTAGGGGGCGAGCAAGGGGTTAAGTGTTCCCTAGGGAGGTGTTTGTAACTGCGGGGGGAGTGTAGGGAGTAGAGAGATCGCTGTTCCTGATCACTAGGAACAGCAGATCACCCTCTACTTCCCTGACAGAACGGGGATCTGTCAGTTTACATTGACAGATCCCCGTTCTGGCTCTGAGGAGCGATGGAGGGTCGCCGGAGGACATCACGACCGCCGGCCACGCGCATCGGCTCAGGCATCGCACCATAGGCGCGCCCCCTATAGCCCTTAAAGCGCCCGCAGTACAACTAAGGCTATTCGGGCAGGGGAGTCAACCTGCCGACGGCGGCCGGTGTTGTGTCGATGAGTGCCTCCTATCGAATAATGCCTCCTACGTACTGCGCATGTGCAGTGCATGACGTCACGCCAGCTGATTTCCCGATCAGCTGGCTTGGTGTATCAACTGCACATGCGCAGTTCGTCGGATGCATTTTCCGACGGGAGTCAGAACACAGTGGAGAGGCACAGTGTAGGACAGGCTAGAGGAGATAGTTTGAGCTCCGATTCCCGGGGACCCACTTGGTGAAAACCCACCAAACTTGGCACACTTTTAGGGAACACCGCTGAGTGCATGTGGAAAAAATTTCGGGTCCAGGGAACCGAAGGGCAGCCGGTACCGACTCCCGAAAGTGAGCCGCTTGCTTCATTTTTCCGCTGACAGGAAGAGAAAAGTGTAGAAGTGTAGGAGAGGCTCGGGAGATATTTTGAGCTCCTGTATCCGGGGACCCGCTCCATGAAAACCCACCAAACTTGGCACACTTATAGGGAAGACCCATGACTGCAGGTGGAAAAAATTTTGGGTCCAGAGAACCAAAGGGCAGCCGGTACCAAATCCCCAAAGTGGGCCACTCGCTTCATTTTTCTGCCTGGGGGAAAAAAATGGGCGACTTTGAGCTCTGGTTTCTGGGGACCCACTGGGTCAAATCCCACCAAATTAGGCACACTTATAGGGGAGAGCCATGGCTATACGTGTAAGAAATTTTGGGTCCAGGGATCCGAAGGAAGGCCGGTACTGACTCCCCAAAGTAGGCCCCTCACTTAACATGGGAGTCTATGGGGAAACCAGGCAAAATTGTGACGGATTTCACTTATCGCTCAACCATTCAACGACTAAATGGGCTAGCGACATCAAACTTGCACCCCTTTTTTCCAGATATCACAGCTACACCTCATAAAAATGTGGCGGTTCGGGGACCTTTTACCGGGGATTTACCGGGGCCACAATGTTGACCGTCTTCACGGTACCGGTGCTCCCTGACCATGGGTTACAAAATTACAAAGCTTGGGGGTGATGTAGAGACACTCTATGGGTACCCCCACACCGAACCGGGGCCCAGTACCCCAACCAGAACCCTCCGGTTACCCGAAAAAGGCACTTTGAAACGGTGTAGCTCGGACCCGGTTCACCGGGGAAGGCTCCGGTCGGTCTCATTTGAATATTTCAGGCCTTTTCTACAGAATGGCATCCACTTTCGAGGACCAGTGGACCCCTCACAAAACACCGGCAAAGACGTACACGGCGCTCTCCGGTTCTATGGGTCTTAAAAATACACAGACACCGGGAGGCTGTGGGGATGCTCTTCAGGTACTCACTGGCCAAGTTTGGGGTCCAGGGAACGTTTGGCGGGCAGGTAGCACCCTAAAAGGTCAACCGGTAGAAACCGCACATTTAACATTGGAGTCTATGGGAAACTCGGTTAACTTGGGGGGCTGATATTTCCTCGGCTGTTGGGGTTAGGAACACCAAACTTGGCACACTTGTAGGGGAGACAATGCACTACATGTGGTCCACATAGGGGTTCCTGGACTCTAGGGTTGGCTCGTAACCATCTCCCAAAGACGGCACACCTAGGGCGGTAAAACCGGTTCTGCTACTCAGAAAATGCAGACTTAGGTTCTGGCGTCTACCGGTTGGATGACTTTGAGGGCTCATATCTCCGGAACCCCAAATTTGGTGTGCCGGCTCATGAGATCTAGATCTACAACATATCCAAAGATGACTTTCCTGGAGCCCAAAAAATGCTTGAGTTTGAAAGTTAGGACAACACAAAGCATGCATGGTGGTTTTCAGAAAAGTCATTTCGGGCACCTTTCGTTCCAGAGACCTCAAATTTGGCCTGCAGCTAGGGGGCCCTCTATGAACCCCCAACTACCAAGTTTGAAGTTCCTGTGACCTACGGTTCCGGAGATATGGACCGGTAAAGCGAAAAGTTCATACTGGCCATGGGGCACCAAAGGACCGGTTCCGATCTCGCTGCCCCCTCGGCCTTGGTGGGCACCATGGGTCGGTCCCCTTTGGAAGTCCATATCTCCCCAATACTTTGAGCTAGAGACCCCTAATTTGGCAGGTCGGTACCGGTGGATTTTAGACACAAGATCCAGGTATACCGACACTCCTGCAAGCAACCGTGTGGAAGTTTCTCTCCGATTGAGCCCAAAATACCACCCCAGGAAAGAGGGGACTCGTAGTATGCGTTTTTCAACGGGAGGCAATAATCAACACTACACCAGTGTATCGTTGATTATTGCCTCCTGTCAAAAAATGCCTCCTACGTACTGCGCATGCGCTGATTTCCCGATCAGCTGGCGTGACGTATCGACTGCACATGCACAGTTCGTCATATGCATTTTCCGACGGGAGGCAAGCCACGGGGAGCGTGTGGAGGGAGAGAATCTTAAAGAGGGAGTCCCGCAAAAAATTTTTCAAAAGTAAGCAGCTACAAATACTGCAGACTTTTAAAATAAGGACACTCACCTGTCCCAGGGTCCAGCGATGTCGGCACCCAAGACTGAATCATCCCTCGGTCCTCGGGTGCTGCCACCGCCATTCTCTGTAAGGGAATCAAGAAGTGAAGCGTTGCGGCTTCACTTCCTGGTTCCCTACTGCGCATGCGCCAGTCGCGCTGCACTTCCTTACTGGTCCCCGCTGCCTCTGGGACCTGTGTGTGTCCCAGCAGACAGCACGGGGGGTAGGGGCGGGAGGGGGCACAGACTCCCGTGGGAGTCTACGCCGGAAGTAGGTGCAAATACCTGTCTTAGACAGGTATCTGCACCCCCCTCCCCCCTGAATGGTGCCAAATGTGTCACCGGAGGGGTCGGGTTCCGAAAAGCAGAGGTTCAATTTTTGTGTGAACCTCCGCTTTAAATGTAAGATTCTGCCTCGCTCTCTGTGGCGTGACGTATCGACTGGGCATGCGCAGTTCGTCGTATGCATTTTTTGACGAGAGGCAAGCCACGGGAGCGCGCGGAAAGAGAACACTGACGTAAGAGAGAACTCCACAGGGAACACTGACGTAAGAGAGAACTCCACAGGGAACACTGACGTAAGGGAGAACTCTGCAGGGAACACTGACGTAAGGAAGAACCCCGCTGGCTTAATAACGTCAGCGGCAACACCGCATCCAGCCCCGCCCCCAAAACACCCCTAGGCTGCTCTAGAGAAAGGGGGCAAGCGCCATGCATAAGCAGTGTATTTGTCAGGGAAGCTTGGATTGACACAGCGGTGCCAGCCGGAGGGCCAAGGTCTGTGCTTCCAGAGGGGGGCGGGGCCCTGAATAGCTATGTATGTGTAAGTGACCTACACTGCAGTTTAAGAAAGCCCATCAGAGATCCCGTTCCCAAGAGCTTGCAATCTATTAAAATGACATACAGTTTATCTATGTTTACTTTTTGTTCTTTTGACAAGTGTGCTTTAGATAGAGCATGTCAAGCCGTAGCTGTGCTCCCTGGGGATATGCTGATCGCCCATCCGTGCTGCTGCTGGAGGGAGCCCAGGTGACCATAAATGAGCCCTACAGACTTGGTCATGGTGAGTGACCAAGTCACCAAGTGGTATATCCCCCACACCATCCCATACCCCACTCCGTCTCCCCTGAGGACTTAGGACCCTCTAGGCAACTCACCTGTGGACAGGGACACCCATTTTCCCTGGGGACTGGGACACCTTCTCACCTGGGGACTGGGACCCCTTCTCACCCGGGAACTGGGATCCTATCTCACCTGAAGACAGGGAACCCACCTCCACTAAGAACAGGAACCTGATCACCCTGTGTGTGCCAAACTCACCTCCCTGCCCCTGTGTGTGCCAACCTCACCGTCCTGCCCGATCACTCTGTGGAAGGTGGTCTCTGGTCAGCAGAGTCCCCCCCCCCTCCCACATCAGACTTACCGGCATTTCCCTTTACATCAGAGTCTGCAGGATTCCCCCTTGCAGTGCAAAGGAACTCAGATGTAAAGAAAAATGATGCAGAGCATGATCTAAAGAGGAACTCTGATGTAAGGGGTTCCTAACTACATCAGAGTCTGCAGCATTGCCCTTTACATCAGTGTTCCCCTTTTCATCAGGGTTCACAAAGTTCCCCCTTGCACTGTAAGATTTAAAGGGATGGAGGCCCAGAGACATGTCCAGGGTACACAGAGGAGGCCCCCGTCCCTTCTAATCTATCTCATGTATCCTCTGTGTACCCTGGACATGTCTCTGGGCCTCCATCCCTTCTAATCTATCTCATGTATCCTCTGTGTACCCTGGACATGTCTCTGGGCCTCCATCCCTTATAATCTATCTCATGTATCCTCCGTGTACCCTGGACATGTCTCTGGGCCTCCATCCCTTATAATCTATCTCATGTATCCTCCGTGTACCCTGGACATGTCTCTGGGCCTCCATCCCTTATAATCTATCTCATGTATCCTCTGTGTACCTTGGACATGTCTCTGGGCCTCCATCCCTTCTAATCTATCTCATGTATACTCCGTGTACCCTGGACATGTCTCTGGGCCTTCATCCCATCTAATCTATCTCATGTATCCTCCGTGTACCCTGGACATGTCTCTGGGCCTCCATCCCTTCTAATCTATCTCATGTATCCTCCGTGTACCCTGGACATGTCTCTGGGCCTCCATCCCTTCTAATCTATCTCATGTATCCTCCGTGTACCCTGGACATGTCTCTGGGCCTCCATCCCTTATAATCTATCTCATGTATCCTCTGTGTACCCTGGACATGTCTCTGGGCCTTCATCCCTTATATACAGTCGTGTAGTGAGAGCACATCCATGTAGGGGAGCACCAAGTGGGTTAAAGTCCTGATAACAGCTGTCACAGGAGGGCCCTCACACAGGACACATGTCAGGCAGGGCGGTGAGGTTGACACACACAGGGTGTTCGGGCAGGACGGTGAGGTTGGCACACACAGGGGCAGGGAGGTGAGTTTGGCACACACAGGGTGATCAGGTTCCTGTTCTTAGTGGAGGTGGGTTCCCTGTCCTCAGGGGAGATGGAGGTCCTGTCCCCAGGTGAGAGAGGATCCCAGTCCCCGGGTGAGCAGGTGTCCCAGTCCCCATGGGAGAAGGGGGTCTCAGTCCCCAGGGAAAATGGGTATCCCTGTCCACAGGTGAGTGGCCTAGAGGGTCCCAGTCCCCAGGTGAGTGGCCTAGAGGGTCCCAGTCCCCAGGTGAGTGGCCTAGAAGGTCCTAAGTCCTCAGGGGAGATGGAGTGGGGTATGGGATGGTGTGGGGGATATACCACTTGGTGACTTGGTCACTCACCATGACCAAGTCTGTAGGGCTCTCATTTATGGTCACCTGGGCTCTCTCCAGCAGCAGCACGGATGGGCGATCAGCATATCCCCAGGGAGCACAGCTACGGCTTGACATGCTCTATCTAAAGCACACTTGTCAAAAGAACAAAGAGTAAACAGAGATAAACTGTATGTCATTTTAATAGATTGCAAGCTCTTGGGAACGGGATCTCTGATGGGCTTTCTTAAACTGCAGTGTAGGTCACTTACACATACATAGCTATTCAGGGCCCCGTCCCCCTCTGGAAGCACGGACCTTGGCCCTCCCGCTAGCACCGCTGTGTCAATCCAAGCTTCCCTGACAAATACACTGCTTATGCATGGCGCTTGCCCCCTTTCTTTAGAGCAGCCTAGGGGTGTGTTGGGGGCGGGGCTGGATACGGTGTTGCCGCTGACGTTATTAAGCCAACGGAGTTCTTCCTTATGTCAGTGTTGCCTGCGGAGTTCTCTCTTACGTCAGTGTTCCCTGTGGAGTTCTCTCTTACGTCAGTGTTCTCTTTCTGCGCGCTCCCGTGGCTTGCCTCTCGTCGAAAAATGCATACGACGAACTGTGCATGCCCAGTCGATACATCACGCCACAGAGAGCGAGGCAGAATCTTACATTTAAAGCGGATATTCACACAAAAATTGAACCTCCGCTTTTCGGAACCCGACCCCTCTGGTGACACATTTGGCACCATTCAGGGGGGAGGGGGTGCAGATACCTGTCTAAGACAGGTATTTGCACCTACTTTCAGCGAAGACTCCCACGGGAGTCTAAGCCCCCTCCCGTCCCCTCCTACCGTGCTGTCTGCTGGGACACACACAGGTCCCAGAGGCAGCGGGGACCAGTAAGGAAGCGCAGCGAGACTGGCGCATGCGCAGTAGGGAACCAGGAAATGAAGCCGCAACGCTTCACTTCCTGATTCCCTTACAGAGAATGGCGGTGGCAGCACCCGAGGACCGAGGGACGATTCAGTCTCGGGTGCCGACATCGCTGGACCCTGGGACAGGTAAGTGTCCTTATTTTAAAAGTCAGCAGCTGCAGTATTTGTAGCTGCTGACTTTTAAAAAAATTTTCGCGGGACTCCCTCTTTAAGATTCTCTCCCTCCACATACTCCCTGTGGCTTGCCTCCCGTCGGAAAATGCATATGACGAACTGTGCATGTGCAGTCGATACGTCACGCCAGCTGATCGGGAAATCAGCTGGAGTGATGTGACGTACTGCGCATGAGAGTCGGTCTACCCGGATCTTGTGTCTAAAATCCACCGGTACCGACCTGTCAAATTTGGGGTCTCTAGCTCAAAGTATGGGGGAGATATGGACTTCCAAAGGGGAACGACCCATGGTGCCCACCAAGGCCGAGGGGGCAGCGAGATCGGAACCGGTCCCTTGGTGCCCCATGGCCAGTATGAACTTTTCGCTTTACCGGTCCATATCTCCGGAACCGTAGGTCACAGGAACTTCAAACTTGGTAGTTGGGGGTTCATAGAGGGCCCCCTAGCTGCAGGCCAAATTTGAGGTCTCTGAAACGAAAGGTGCCCGAAATGACTTTTCTGAAAACGACCATGCATGCTTTGTGTCGACCTAACTTTCAAACTCAAGCATTTTTGGGCTCCAGGAAAGTCATCTTCCGAACCGTTTGAGCTAGGAGTCCAATTTTTGTATATGTTGTAGATCTAGATCCCATGAGTCGGCACACCAAATTTGGGGTTCCGGAGATAGAAGTCCTCAAAGTCATCCGACCGGTAGAGGCCAGAACCTAAGTCCGAATTTTCTGGGTAGCAGAACTGGTTTTACCGCCCTAGGGGTGCTGTCTTTTGGAGACGGTTACAGGCCAACCGTATTGTCTAGGAACCCCAAATTTGGATCACATGTAGTGCATCGTCTCTCCTAGAAGTCTGCCAAGATTGGTGTTCCTAACCCCAACATCTGAGGAAATATCAGCCCCCCAAGTTGACCGAGTTTCCCATAGACTCCAATGTTAAACGTGCGGTTTCTAATGGTTGACCCTTTGGGGTGCCACCGGCCCACCAAACGTTTCCTGGACCCCAAACTTGGCCAGTGAGTACCCGAAGAGCATTCCCACAGCCTCCCAGTATCAGTGTATTTTTAAGACCCATAGAACCAAAGAGCGCCACGCACGTCTTTGCCGGTGTTGTGTGAGGGGGCCACCAGTCTTCGAAAGTCAAGGGGGGTGCCATATGGTGGAAAAGGCTTGAAATATTATAATGAGACCCCCCTGAGCTTTCTAGGGTTAACCGGATCCGAGCTACACCATTTCAAAGTGCCATTTTAAGGTTAACAGAAGGTTCCGGTTGGGGTTCCCGGGCACCGGTTTGGTGTGGGGGTACCCATAGAGTGCTTCTACATCACCCCTAAGTTTTGTAATTTTGTGACCCATGGTCAGGGAGCACCGGTACCGTGAAGACGGTCAACATTGTGGCCCCGGTAAATCCCTGTTAAAAAAATTTTTATGAGGTGCAGCTGTGCTATCTGGGAAGAAGGGGTGCAAGTTAAGTGTTGCTAGAACATTCGGTCCTCGAATGGTTGAGCGATAAGTGATTTCACCACAATTTGGCCTGATTTTCCTATAGACTCCCATGTTAAGTAAGGGGCCTACTTTGGGGAGTCGGTACCGGCCTTCTTTTGGTTCCCTGGACCCAAAATTTCTTCCACGTGTAGCCATGGCTCCCCCCTACAACTGTGCCAAGTTTAGCGTGATTTGACTTGGTGGGTCCCCTGAAACCGGAGCTCAAACTTGCCCCAATATCGGCAGTTTTTCCCCTAGGCGGCAAAGTGAAGCGAGGGGTGCTGTCTTTGGGAGACAGTTACGAGCCAACCGTAGGGTCCCCAAATTTGGATCACGAGTAGTGCATCGTCTTCTCTACAAGTGTGCCAAGTTTGGTGTATCTAACCCCAATAGCCGAGGAAATATCATCCCCCTAAATTAACCAAGTTTACCTTAGACTCCAATGTTAAACGTGCGGTCTCTACCGGTTGACCTTTTGAGGTGCTACCGGCCCGCCAAACGTTTCCTGGACCCCAAACTTAGCCAGTGAGTACCTGAAGAGCATCCCCACAGCCTCCCGGTGTTGGTGTATTTTTATGACCCATAGCACTGGAGAGCGCCGCGCATGTCTTTGCCGGTGTTGTGTGAGGGGTCCACTGGTCCCCGAAAGTGGAGGGGGGTGCCATTCTGTAGAAAAGGCCTGAAATATTCAAATGAGACCTACCGGAGTCGTCCCCGGTGAACCAGGTCCAAGCTACAACGTTTCAAAGTGCCATTTTCCGGTTACCGGAGAGTTCCAGTTTGGGTACCAGGCCCCGGTTCGGTGTGGGGGTACCCATAGAGAGTCTCTACATCACCCCCAAGCTTTGTAATTTTGTGACCCATGGTCAGGGAGCCCCAGTACCGTGAAGATAGTCAACATTGTGGCCCTGGTAAATCCCCAGTAAAAGGTCCCCGAACCACAAAATTTTTTTGAGGTGCAGCTGTGCTATCTGGGAAAAAGGGGTGCAAGTTTAGTGTCGCTAGCCCATTTGGTCATCGAATGGTTGAGCGATAAGTGAAATTCGCCACAATTTGGCCTGATTTTCCCATAGACTCCCATGTTAAGTGAGGGGCCTAATTTGGGAGTCGATACCGGCCTTCCTTTGGTTCTCTGGACCCCAAATTTCTTCCACGTGTAGCCATGGCCCCCCCCTACAAGTGTGCCAAGTTTAGTGTGATTTGACTAGGTGGGTCCTCTAAACCGGAGCTCAAACTTGCCCCAATATCGGCAGTTTTTCCCGTTGGCGGCAAAGTGAAGCGAGGGGTGCTGTCTTTGAGAGACAGTTACGGGCCAACTGTATGGTCTAGGAACCCCAAATTTGAATCACAAGTAGTGCATCATTGTCCCTACAAGTGTGCCAAGTTTGGTGTTCCTAACCCCAACAGCCAAGGAAATATCAGCCCCCCAATTTGACTGAGTTTCCCATAGACTCCAATGTTAAACGTGCGGTTTCTAACGGTTGACCTTTTGGGGTGCCACCGGACCGCCAAACGTTCCCTGGACCCCTAACTTGGCCAGTGAGTATCCGAAGAGCATCCCCACAGCTTCCCAGTGTCGCTGTATTTTTACGACCCACAGAACCAGAGAACACCACGCACGTCTTTGCCGGTGTTGTGTGAGGGGGCCACCAGTCCCCGAAAGTCAATGGGGGTGCCATACGGTGAAAAAGGCTTAACATATTATAATGAGACCCCCCTGAGCATTCTACGGTTAACCGGATCCGAGCTACACTGTTTCAAAGTGCCATTTTCCGGTTACCGGAAGGTTCTGGTTGGGGTACCGGGCACCGGTTTTGTGTGGGGGTACCCATAGAGTGCTTCTACATCACCCCCAAGTTTTGTAATTTTGCACCGGTACCGTGAAGAGGGTCAACATTGTGGCCACGGTAAAGGGTTCCCGAACCTCCAAACTTTTAGGAGGTGTAGCTGTGATGTCTGGGGAAAAGGGGTGCAAGTTTGGTGTCGCTAGCCCATTTGGTCGTCGAATGGTTTAGCGATAAGTCAAATCCGCCACAATTTGGCCTGGTTTTCCCATAGACTGCCATGTTAAGTGAGGGGCCTATTTTGGGGAGTCGGTACCGGCCTTCCTTCAGTTCCCTGGACCCGAATTTTTTTGCACTTGTAGCCATGGCTCTCTCCTACAAGTGTGCCGAGTTTAGTGTGATTTGACTCTGTGGGTCCCCGGAAACCGGAGCTCAAATTCGCCCCAATATCGGCAGTTTTTCCCCTAGCCGGCAAAGTGAAGCGAGGGGTGCTATCTTTGAGAGAAGGTTACGGGCCAACCGTAGTGTCTAGAAACCCCAAATTTGAATCACATATAGTGCATCGTCTCCCCTACAAGTGTGCCAAGTTTGGTGTTCCTAACCCCAACAGCCTAGGAAATATCAGCCCCCCAATTTGACTGAGTTTCCCATAGACTCCAATGTTAAACGTGCGGTTTCTACCGGTTGACCTTTTGGGGTGCCACTGGCACGCCAAACTTTCCCTGGACCCCAAACTTGGCCAGTCAGTACCCGAAGAACATCCCCAAAGCCTCCCAGTGTCGGTGTATTTTTAAGACCCATAGAACCAGAGAGTGCCACGCACGTATTTGCCGGTGTTTTGTGAGGGGTCCACCGGTCCCCGAAAGTCGAGGGGGGTGCCATTCTGTACAAAAGGCCTGATATATTCAAATATGACCTACCGAAGCCTTCCCTGGTGAACCGGCTCCGAGCTACACCGTTTCAAAGTGCCATTTTCCGGTTACCGGAGGGTTCCGGTTGGGATACTGGGCCCCGGTTTGGTGTGGGGGTACCCATAGAGTGCTTCTACATCACCCCCAAGCTTTGTAATTTTGTGACCCATGGTCAGGGAGCACCGGTACCGTGAAGACTGTCAATATTTTGGCCCCGGTAAACCCCTGGTAAAAGGTCCCAAACCTCCAAATTTTTATGAGGTGTAGCTGTGATATCTGGGAAAAAGGGGTGCAAGTTTGGCTTCGCTAGCTCGTTCGGTTGTCGAATGGTTGAGCGATAAGTGAAATCCGCCACAATTTGGCCTGGTTCCCCTATAGACTCCCATGTTAGGTGAGGGGCCTATTTTGGGGAGTCGGTACCGGCCTTCCTTCGGTTCCCTGGACCCGAAATTTCTTGCACGTATAGCCATGGCTCTCCACTACAAGTTTGGGGTCCAGGGAACGTTTGGCGGGCCAGTGGCACCCCAAAAGGTCAACTGGTAGAAACCGCACGTTTAACATTGGAGTCTATGGGAAACTAAAATTGCAGGGCTGATATTTCCTTGGCTGTTGGGGTTAGGAATACCACACTTGTAGGGAAGACGATGCACTACTTGTGATTAAAATTTGGGGTTCCTAGACCCTACGGTTGGTCCGTAACCATCTCCCAAAGACAGCACCCCTCGCTACACTTTGCCGCCTAGGGGAAAAACTGCCGATATTGGGGCGACTTTGAGCTCCGGTTTCTGAGGATTCACCGGGTCAAATCACACCAAGTCTGGCACACTTGTAGTGGAGCGCCATGGCTATATGTGCAAGAAATTTTGGGTCCAGAGAACCAAAGGAAGGCCAGTACCGACTCCCCAAAGTAGGCCCCTCACTTAAAACGGGAGTCTATGGGAAAATCAAGCCAAATTGTGGCGAATTTCACTTATCGCTCAACCATTCAACGACCGAATGAGCTAGCGACACCAAACTTGCACCCCTTTTTCCCAGATATCACAGCTACACCTCATTAAATTTTGGAGATTCGGGGACCTTTTACCGGGGGTTTACCGGGGCCAAAATGTTGACCATCCTCACGGTACCGGTGCTCCCTGACCATGGGTCACAAAATTACAAAACTTGGGGGTGATTTAGAAGCACTCCATGGGTAACCCCACACCAAACTGGGGCCCAGTACCCCAACCGGAACCTTCCGGTAACCGGAAAATGGCACTTTGAAACAGAGTAGCTCGGATCTGGTTAACCCTAAAAAGCTCAGGGGGGTCTCATTATAATACTTCAAGCCTTTTCCACCGTATGGCACCCCCTCGACTTTCGGGGACCGGGGGCCCCCTCACACAACACCGGCAAAGAGGTGCGTGGCGCTCTCCGGTTCTATGGGTTTTAAAAATACAGCGACATGGGGAGGCTGTGGGGCTGCTCTTCAGGTACTCGCTGGCCAAGTTTGGGGTCCAGGGAACGTTTGGCGGGCTGGTGGCACCCCAAAAGGTCAACCGTTAGAAATCGCACGTTTAACATTGGAGTCTATGGGAAACTCAGTCAAATTGGGGGGCTAATATTTCCTCAGGTGTTGGGGTTAGGAACACCAATCTTGGCACACTTTTAGGGAAGACGATGCACTATTTATGATTCAAATTTGGGGTTCCTAGATTCTACGGTTGGTCCGTAACTGTCTCCCAAAGACAGCACCCCTCGCTTCACTTTGCCGCCTAGGACAAAAACTGCCGATATTGGGGCAAGTTTGAGCTCTGGTTTCAGGGGACCCACCTAGTCAAATCACACTAAACTTGGCACACTTGTAGGGGGGGGCCATGGCTACACGTGGAAGAAATTTGGGGTCCAGAGAACCAAAGGAAGGCCGGTATCGACTCCCAAATTAGGCCCCTCACTTAACATGGGAGTCTATGGGAAAATCAGGCCAAATTGTGGCGAATTTCACTTATCGCTCAACTATTCGACGACCAAATGAGCTAGCGACACCAAACTTGCACCCCTTTTTCCCAGATATCACAGCTACACCTCATAAAATTTTGGAGGTTTGGGGACCTTTTACCGGGGGGTTTACCAGGGCCAAAATGTTGACTATCTTCACAGTATCGGTGCTCCCTGACCATGGGTCACAAAATTACAAAACTTGGGGGTGATGTAGAAGCACTCTATGGGTACCCCCACACCAAACCGGGGCCCGGTACCCCAATTGGAACCCTCTGGTTACCGGAAAATGGCACTTTGAAATGGTGTAGCTTGGACCCGGTTCACCAGGGAAGGCTCCCGTGGGTCTCATTTGAATATTTCAGGCCTTTTCTACAGAATGGCACCCCCCTCGACTTTCGGGGACCTGTGGACCCCTCACAAAATACCGGCAAAGACGTGCGTGGCACTCTCTGGTTCTATGGGTCTTAAAAATACATAGACACTGGGAGGCTTTGGGGATGCTCTTCGGGTACTCACTGGCCAAGTTTGGGGTCCAGGGAACGTTTGGCGGGCTGGTGGCACCCCAAAAGGTCAACCGTTAGAAATCGCACCTTTAACATTGGAGTCTATGGGAAACTCAGTCAAATTGGGGGGCTGATATTTCCTTGGCTGTTTGGGCTAGGAACACCAAGCTTGGCACACTTGTAGGGAAGACGTTGCACTACTTGTGATTCAAATTTGGGGAAACTAGACCATACGCTTGGCCTGTAATCATCTCCCAAAGACAGCACACCTCGCTTCACTTTGCCGCCTAGGGGAAAAACTGCCTATATTGGGGCAAGTTTGAGCTCTGGTTTCCGGGGACAAATCACACTAAACTTGGCGCACTTGTAGAGGGGGTGGCGTGGCTACACGTGGAAGAAATTTTGGGTCCAGAGAACTAAAGGAAGGCCGGTACCGACTCCCCAAAGTAGGCCCCTCTCTTAACATGGGAGTCTAAGGGAAAACCAGGCCAAATTGTGGCGGATTTGACTTATCGCTGAACCATTCGACGACCAAATGGGCTAGCGACACCAAACTTGCACCCCTTTTCCCCAGATATCACAGCTACACCTCATAAAAGTTTGGAGGTTCGGGAACCCTTTACCGTGGCCACAATGTTGACCGTCTTCACGGTACCGGTGCTCCTTGACCATGGGCCACAAAACTACAAAACTTGGGGGTGATGTAGAAGCACTCTATGGGTACCCCCACAACAAACCGGGGCCCGGTACCCCAACCAGAACCTTCCGGTAACTGGAAAATGGCACTTTGAAACAGTGTAGCTCAGATCCGGTTAACCGTAGAATGCTCAGGGGGGTCTCATTATAATATGTCAAGCCTTTTCCACCGTATGGCACCCCCGTTGACTTTCGGGGACTGGTGGCCCCCTCACACAACACCGGCAAAGACGTGTGTGGCGCTCTCTGGTTCTGTGGGTCATAAAAATACACCGAAACTGGGAGGCTGTGGGGATGCTCTTCAGGTACTCACTGGCCAAGTTTGGGGTCAAGGGAACGTTTGCCGGGCCGGTGGCACCCCAAAAGGTCAATCGGTAGAAACCGCATGTTTAACATTTGAGTCTATGGGAAACTCAGTCAAATTGGGGGGCTGATATTTCCTCAGATGTTGGGGTTAGGAACACCAATCTTGGCACACTTCTAGGGGAAACGATGCACTACATGTGATTTAAATTTGGGGTTCCTAGACCCTACGGTTGGCCCGTAACTGTCTCTCAAATACGGCACTCCTAGGGCGGTAAAACCGGTTCTGCTACCCAGAAAATTCGGACTTAGGTTCTGGCCTCTAGCGGTCTGATGACTTTGAGGACTCCTGACTCTGGAACCCCAAATTTGGTGTGCCGACTCATGGGATCTAGATCTACAACATATCCAAAAATTGGACTCCTAGCTCAAACGGTTCGGAAGATGACTTTCCTGGAGCCCAAAAAATGCTTGAGTTTGAAAGTTAGGTCGACACAAAGCATGCATGGTCGTTTATATATATATATATACAATATCGTTTTACATACATAGCTATTCAGGGCCCCGCCCCCCTCTGGAAGCACAGACCTTGGCCCTCCCGCTGGCACCGCTGTGTCAATCCAAGCTTCCCTGACAAATACACTGCTTATGCATGGCGCTTGCCCCCTTTCTCTAGAGCAGCCTAGGGGTGTGTTGGGGGCGGGGCTGGATGCGGTGTTGCCGCTGACGTTAAGCCAGCGGAGTTCTTCCTTACGTCAGTGTTCCCTGCGGAGTTCTTCCTTAAGTCAGTGTTCCCTGTGGAGTTCTCTCTTACGTCAGTGTTCTCTTTCCGCGCGCTCCCGTGGCTTGCCTCTCGTCAAAAAATGCATACGACGAACTGCGCATGCCCAGTCGATACGTCACGCCACAGAGAGCGAGGCAGAATCTTACATTTAAAGCGGAGGTTCACACAAAAATTGAACCTCCGCTTTTCGGAACCCAACCCCTCCGGTAACACATTTGGCACCATTCAGGGAGGAGAGGGGTGCAGATACCTGTCTAAGACAGGTATTTGCACCTACTTCCGGCGTAGACTCCACGGGAGTCTACGCCCCCTTCCGTCCCTACCCCCCGTGCTGTCTGCTGGGACACACACAGGTCCCAGAGACAGCGGGGACCAGTAAGGAAGCGCAGCGCGACTGGCGCATGCGCAGTAGGGAACCAGGAAGTGAAGCCACAACGCTTCACTTCCTGATTCCCTTACAGAGAATGGCGGTGGCAGCACCCGAGGACCGAGGGACGATTCAGTCTCGGGTGCCGACATCGCTGGACCCTGGGACAGGTGAGTGTCCTTATTTTAAAAGTCAGCAGCTGCAGTATTTGTAGCTGCTGAATTTTTAAAAAATTTTCGCGGGACTCCCTCTTTAAGATTCTCTCCCTCCACATGCTCCCCGTGGCTTGCCTCCCGTCGGAAAATGCATATGACGAACTGTGCATGTGCAGTCGATACGTCACGCCAGCTGATCGGGAAATCAGCTGGAGTGATGTGACGTACTGCGCATGCGCAGTACGTAGGAGGCATTTTTTGACCGGAGGCAATAATCGACGTTACACCGGTGTAGTGTTGATTATTGCCTCCCGTTGAAAAATGCATACTACGAGTCCCCTCTTTCCTGGGATGGGCTCAATCGGAGAGAAACTTCCACACGGTTGCTCGCAGGAGGGTCGGTCTACCCGGATCTTGTGTCTAAAATCCACCGGTACCGACCTGCCAAATTTGGGGTCTCTAGCTCAAAGTATGGGGGAGATATGGTCTTCCAAAGGGGACTGACCCATGGTGCCCACCAAGGCCGAGGGGGCAGCGAGATCGGAACCGGTCCCTTGATGCCCCATGGCCGGTCTGAACTTTTCGCTTTACCGGTCCATATCTCCGGAACCGTAGGTCACAGGAACTTCAAACTTGGTAGTTGGGGGTTCATAGAGGCCCATTAGCTGCAGGCCAAATTTGAGGTCTCTGGAACGAAAGGTGTCCGAAATGATTTTTCTGAAAACCACCATGCATGCTTTGTGTCGACCTAACTTTCAAACTCAAGCATTTTTTGGGCTCCAGGAAAGTCATCTTCTGAACCGTTTGAGCTAGGAGTCCAATTTTTGTATATGTTGTAGATCTAGATCCCATGAGCCAGCACACCAAATTTGGGGTTCCGGAGATATGAGCCCTCAAAGTCATCCGACCGGTAGACGCCAGAACCTAAATCTGAATTTTCTGAGTAGCAGAACCGGTTTTACCGCCCTAGGGGTGCCGTCTTTGGGAGATGGTTACGGGCCAACCATAGGGTCTGGGAACCCCAATGTGGACCACATGTAGTGCATCGTCTCCCCTACAAGTGTGCCGAGTTTGGTGTTCCAAACCCCAACAGCCGAGGAAATATCAGCCCCCCAAGTTGACTGAGTTTCCCATAGACTACAATGTTAAACGTGCGGTTTCTACCGGTTGATCTTTTGGGGTGCCCCCGACCGCCAAACATTCCCTGGACCCCAAACTTGGCCAGTGAGTACCTGAAGAGCATCCCCACAGCCTCCCGGTGTCTGTGTATTTTTAAGACCCATAGAACCGGAGAGCGCCACGCACGTCTTTGCCGGTGTTGGGTTAACAGACCCCGGTTCGGTGTGGGGGTACCCATAGAGTGTCTCTACATCACCCCCAAGCTTTGTAATTTTGTAACCCATGGTCAGGGAGCACCGGTACCGTTAAGACGGTCAACATTGTGGCCCCGGTAAATCCCCGGTAAAAGGTCCCCGAACCTCCACATTTTTATGAGGTGTAGCTGTGATATCTGGGAAAACGGGGTGCAAGTTTGATGTCGCTAGCCCATTTAGTCGTTGAATGGTTGAGCGATAAGTGAAATCCGTCACAATTTTGCCTGGTTTCCCCATAGACTCCAATGTTAAGTGAGGGGCCTACTTTGGGGAGTCGGTACTGGCCTTCCTTCAGATCCCTGGACCCAAAATTTCTTGCACGTATAGCCATGGCTCTTCCCTATAAGTGTGCCTAATTTGGTGGGATTTGACCCGGTGGGTCCCCAGAAACCAGAGCTCAAAGTCGCCCATTTTTCCCCCCAGCAGAAAAATGAAGCGAGTGGCCCACTTTGGGGAGTCGGTACCGGCTGCCCTTTGGTTCCCTGGACCCGAAATTTTTTCCACATGCAGCCAGCGGTGTTCCCTAAAAGTGTGCCAAGTTTGGTGGGTTTTCACCAAGTGGGTCCCCGGGAATCGGAGCTCAAAGTATCTCCTCTAGCCTGTCCTACACTGTGCCTCTCCACTGTGTTCTGTGACTCCCATCGGAAAATGCATCCGACGAACTGCGCATGTGCAGTCTTACGTCATGCCAGCTGATAGGGGAATCAGCTGGTGTGACGTAGTGGATGCATTATTCGACGGGAGGCACTAATCGACAAGACACCGGCCAGCAAGTAGTTAACAGGTAACGCACCTTCTGTATTAGAATGCCCCCATTGTGGTTGAATGAGCACAGGGGGGCACCTTTGAACAGCAGCATTGTCAATCTGGGGGGGAGGGCAGTGTTAGATGTACTAGCAGATTTAGGTCCATTATGCAAACTGAAGCCAAATGCCAGCTCACACTCTAGTTACAGCAGGTTTTTTTTGGATAAAGGTTCTACATAAAAAGGTGATCATTGTTAGCGCCCCTAATCAACGGTAAATGGTTTGTCTCAACACTCTAACTTCTACATTTTTAGGAGAGCTTGGTCTGTTGAAAGACCGGCCTACTGGTTGGATCAGATGAAAATAAAGTAAAAAAGCCTAAAAAAAAAGAAAACCAATGCCACTATTACATCTAAGAATCGGAAAGTTGAAAACCTGATTCTAAAGAAAATTGTTTTTCCAATAACATGTTATTCTTACCTGCTCTGTGTAATGGTTTTGCACAGAGCAGCCCTAATCCTCTTTTTTGGGTCCCCCGCCAGCACCCCTAGCTCCTCCCCCCTGCCAAGTGCCCCCAACAGCAAGCCTCTTGCTATTGGGGCACTTGAGCAGGCTCAATCCCGAGCCATGCTGTGTGTGTCCATTCAACACAGAGCACAACTCGGCCCTGCCCCACTCTTATTGGCTCACTGGCTGTGATTCCCAGTGCCCAAGGCTATCACTGCTGTGTAAGGCAATGAGAAGAGAGAGACCCTGGAGAGCTGCTGCTCATCGCTGGATCGAGATGGGACTCAGGTAAGTATAAGGGAGGACTGGGGGCGAAGCTGCACCCAAAAGTTTTTTTTTACCATAATGCATAAAATGCAATAAGGTAAGAAGAAAAAAAAAAACTTGCATTGTGTAATATTGTGACAAAATATTGATGGCACCCAAGTGGATATCACTCCATACAAAATAAAAGTGCAAACTCCAATCACCAGTTATCACCCCCATGCAATATGCACTCACCAAAAAATGATAATTTTAAGGCTCAGTTCACACTAGTGCAATGCCGGAACCCTGCGCACCTGACTCGCAAGGCAGTTCACGCTGCACTATGCGAACTGCTGGAAGTGTCAATAGAAAGTTAATGACACCCCCAAATCAGTTTGCATATCGCAGTGCGAACTGTCAATTCGGACAGGAATCTGATCGCATGGGTGTTCACACATCTGGTGCAGACCAAAAAAAGGGTCCGGTGCGAGTTTGGTCCAAATGCGCTGCAAATTCAGCCAAACTATCTGTATGGCTGAAATCGCATTGCAGAAATTGCATGCAATTTGCACTGTGGTGCGGTACGACATGCGATCCCGCACAGCACACTGGTGTGAACCGAGCCTAAGGCAATAAGGGTGAAGTTAGGAAGCAGGCTTCCATACCAATCTTTCTTACTTTAACAAGGTAGAGCTCTATTCATATGCCCCCAAATACAATAAACAAGAACATGCCTCAGAGCAGTATTTTTTGGAATTGACATTTAAAAACCAAACTGGTATAAAAACAAGTAAAATCAATGCGACAAGCCACTAATCTGACATCTGACACTGCCAACTGAACCTCCAATGTGGCGGTGTGACGTTCTGGCTCTTAAATCCTATCCTTCGCGATTGGGGCCTCTGAGGATGCACTTTTGTGCGAATCGCGAAGGGTAGGATTGAAAAACCAGAACGTTTGGCCGTCACATCGGAGGTCCGGGTGGCAGTGTCAGATGTTAGTTTAGCAGCTTGTCACATTGATTTTACATGCATTTTATACCGGTTTTGTTTATAATTGTATGTCTATTCCAATAAATGCTGCACTATGAGGCATGTTTTTGTTTATTGCCTTTGGTATTTGGGGACATATGAATGGAGCTCTACCCTGTTAAAGAAAGATTGTGAAGAATTTCTGGTATGGAAGCCTGCAGATATTCCTAACTTTACCCTTGTTGCCTTAAAAATATTTTTTTTTTGGTGAGTGTGCATTGTATGGGGGTGATAACCGGTGAAGGTTGGTGATCGAAGTTTGCACTATTTTGTATGGAGCGATATCCACTTGGGTATAATAAATCGATATTGTAACAATATTATACTGTGCAAGTTTTTTTCTTCTTCTTTTCTGATACACCTGGAGTTTCACAAATAAGGATAGAGGAGAGGACACGCCAACTCTACAGGATTGGCGTAATTCATGCATGTTTGCTGTACTTAAAGAGGAAATAAACCGCGATAATATTTACTTCCTCTTGTTCTCTGCAAAGTAAAAGCATAATGGGCTAGTATGCATCGCATATGTGCCACTTACCTACAAACGAAGCCTGCAATGTCCGAGTCCATCATCATCCCTCTTCCTTCTGGAGCCATGGACTCTGGCTCTGTGACTGGCCAGAGTTGCGTGCGGGAGCCGACGGTCACAGCAGAGACCCTTTAGAAATGACGACGGCGGCGCAAGCATATATTGTAAATATCTCCTAAACCGTGCAGCTTTAGAAGATATTTCCAGTACCTACAGGTAAGCCTCATTATTGGCTTACCTTTAGGTAAAAGTGGTGTGTAAGGGCTTACAACCACTTTAATTGTGTAGCCAATAATTCCGATAAGCGTTCAATCCTTATATTGGCTAAACATTCTTGCACCTACTAAGTTGAATTTTTTTTTTTTTTTTTTTTTTTAAATACTACAAA
This sequence comes from Lithobates clamitans, assembly GCA_037952925.1. NCBI lineage: Eukaryota > Metazoa > Chordata > Amphibia > Anura > Ranidae > Lithobates > Lithobates clamitans. The sequence continues at coordinate 469,790 of JBBGZY010001574.1, read as the reverse complement.
AAGGACTATTTTTATTTTACATACATTTTTTTTGCACATGTCTCAGCGCTGCACATTTTGTATGTTTATTGATTTGAAAGACTTGGTATATTGCCTTTTGCTAGCAGCTGTATAATTTTGGTTTAGCACTCACTACTTTTTTTTATTAAAGTGGATGTGTAAACCCAATGTCATTCTTTCTAAATTACTGCCATAGGGGTTATCTATAAGGATATACATGCCTCCTGCATGTATCTTTACCTGTCAAATGTCTCCACTCTGTCTGTTATGAGACCCGAAAAACTGCAGATTCTGTGGGTGGGTCTGTTGTCTGGAGCTCGGTGGGTGGAGTCGTGATGTCAGTAGACTCCCCGCCCACCTCTACACTCCCCTTGTCAATATTCATTTTCTGTGTATTTCTTACACTGAACTTCTGCTATGATCTCTAACTTCCAGTGAAAAGACAGGAAAGTAACCACATGACTTCAGCATGCCAAATCATGCTGAGGTGTGGAACAGCCAATCCTTGCAGAGCTGCTGAAGAAAGGAGTGGGGGAGGGAATTAAAAAATAATGCATGTCTAGTCTAGTGCACGAGATGTAAATCACCTGTCACTCATAGCAAGGGGGAGGATTTGACAAAGTTTTTCTGTCAAGATTTATCTCACTGAACAATAAAAGAGCATTGCTCAGAGCTGAATTAACTCTTTGTGGCAAGACTGGGCTCAAATGATAGGAAATCGTATACTCTACATTATGACACAAAAACATTTCAGGTTTACATCCACTTTAAAGGTAAGAAATCTTGAGCCTTTAGAACCATTTTAACACAGTTTTAAGGGATTACTGCACTTTTAGTACAGTTACTCTCTAAATGACCTTATCCCACAATCTTATACTCACCTGAACCCACTCCAGATGTCTACTGTGCAGCCCACTGGGAACCAGAGAGCTACTACTGTACAGTCACCAGCAAAGTTGTCATCTTCTGCTCATGCATGGAAAATCTCAATTCATTCCCATCAAGGAGTTTCAGTTATTTGTGGAGAGTTGCACAGAATGAACAGATTTTTTTTTGTGCTTGCACAGAAGACACCTGACCAGAGACTTTGAGGCCACCCAGCCCCCCAAATCCCGATTCAGAACTATTCAGCAACAGCATAAAGAGGTGAGCTGGCTATATACAGAAATAATGATGGTACAAAGACATACTTGACAGGGGCATGAGGAATTTAAAATTTGTTTTTTTACATGGAAAATTTAAAAATTTTTCCAAAATTTTAAACAGGTTAGAATACTGAGAGAAAAAAAAAACTGCAAAACTAAGCTCTTTACAACATAGTAAAACATACCACTATAGATTATATATTATACCTGGGTCAGCGTACCTTTTTCCAAGGTCATGAGCTGCAGAACAGGCAAGATCAAACGTGTTAGAGCGAAATACAATGTATCTGAACAAATCAACAGATTTAAGCTGAGAAAAAATAGCAACCCCCCCCAAGTAAATCCTTCTGTGTAAATTAAGAAATGGATTTGTTTTTTGTGAAAGTCCCTGAGGATTCCCATGTGTGTACTAACAGAAGCTCACAGAAGGATGTTCAGTTTAGAAAATAGAGGGAAGAGGAGGGGTTGGTTTCTACAACTTTTCATCTGGGAAATCCTGAAAGGAATGAAGTGATTCACATTTTGGGTCCGCAGAAGGGTGGTGACAGACAGTGGATGTAGCTATATAAAATTCAGGGCAATGACTCATATGTAGGACTTCCTAACCACATCAGACAGTTATTTTTTGACATAACGGAAAACTGCTCCTTTATTATGCAGTCCATGTACTGTGAGGTTTCAATGTGTAAAATCTGTGGAATTTTTCATGCTAGCAGTTCCCTTTTGCAGGGCTCAACAAATCTTGGTCACCATGGTAACTGGAACAACAAAAAAACTAGGGCTGCAACTAACGATTATTGTCATAATCGATTAGTTGGCCGATTATTGTTTCGATTAATCGATTAATCGGTTAATAATCTTAAAAAAAAGTGTGGTGTATAATTTAGTTAATATGTAAAGTTTTAAAGAAAGCCAATTCATTCTTAAATATCTCTATGCAGTGGTAAATATAAATAACCAACTATATGGTTAGGGAGCAAAATATCTAATCCACTCTGAGAATAACAGACAGAGGAGATATACTGTATATACTATTAGAGGAGATATACTGTACATACTATTAAAGGGTGAATCTGTTAAATATCATCAGACTCAGAGATCTATTTTTTATTTAAAAAAACAAACAATATCTTCCCTGACAAATGACAAAAAATGTCATTTTAAGAACGTTCCTTCAATTTTCTGATCGATAGTGGGGTCAAATCGAATTGTCAAAGGATCTGCGGGAAAAGGTAGTTGAACTGTATAAAACAGGAAAGGGATATAAAAAGATGCCAAGGAATTGAGAATGCCAATCAGCAGTGTTCAAACTCTAATCAAGAAGTGGAAAATGAGGGGTTCTGTTGAAACCAAACCACTGTCAGGTAGACCAACTAAATTTATTTATTTAATTTATTTACAGTAGCGATTATTTGCTCTTTTTGTACTATAAAGGGCTCATTTTAGTGTTTTTTTTTAACCTCATTATGGTCCTGGCCGATTAATCGATTATGAAAATAGTAATCGATTAATTTCATAATCGATTAGTTGTCGATTAATCGATTAGTTGTTTCAGCCCTAAAAAAAACAAAAACGGTCACAAAATGACCAGGACACCTGGTGCCCCTTAAAAAGTTGCACTGCAGGCTTCTATGCAAGGCCTGTGCTGAGAAATACAGAAACTATTTCTGTCTCTCTATTCTCCTCACTGCTACTCCGGACTGGGAAGAGCAGGGACAAATGTAAACAGATGGAAAGATGCTAGCCAATGAGGGAGAAGTTTGAGGACTCCAATACGGCGGAATGTATCCATTACCAATCCTCCACTACCGTATATTACAGTTCTAGCAGAGCGTTCACCAGGTACATGCTACCTTCCAATGCCAGACTTGCCAATTGCTTGTCCGTAAAGCCTAGACTTCAAAGTAGGGAACAGGCCCCTTCCCCACCCAGAGTACCAAGGAACAAATACACACAGTGCATTTTCAGAAGATTGACTGATAAAAACATTTCTACTTGTAACGCCTTAGAAAACAGAAAGTGTTAGATTAGCTGCACCATATACTTATAGGAGAAAGTACCCTGTTCTTGTTTTGCTTCCTTTGTGTGAAATCCCTGGTGTTCCTGCCAGTCCCTCTGCTTGCCTATTAAAAACTGACCACGCTAAGGAGGAGAACACACCATGGTCAGTTCTCTAGCTTTGCTGGGACCTCAGCATGCTCTCCTCCAATGACCAGAATTGTCCTGAAACGCTTCTCCTCCCCCAACTTGTATGCAGCTGAGTACTAAGGGAATGTGATCACAAAAAAAAAAAAAAAAAAGTGTATTTGTAATTTATTTTTATACCTATACACAAATGTTTTGCTTTTCATTTCTATTTTAAAATGAATGGCTTCTTTGACAAGGTGATTGTTTACAATCAATCACGTTAAAAACTTCTCAGGAAGGCCCCATCCGAGCTCAGCGGGGGATACAAAGAAACCAAAACAAATGCATTCAGAAATTAAAGTTATGCATAATAAAATGGAATGACACAAGGAAAAAGTATTGAACACATGAAGGAAGGGAGATGCACAAAGGCATGAAAAGCCAAGACACCAGCTGAAATCAGTAATTAGAAAGCAATCCTGCCCCTTTGTCAGTGCCAATATCAGCTGGTTCACTCTCAGCTGATGGCCTATAAAAAGGTGTCTCATTACCAAATGTGTCACACAAGAAACCTCTCATAATGGGTAAAAACATCTTTGCAACCCTATTGTTGCAAAACATACTGATGGCATTGTTAAAGGATTTTTAAACTTCTGAATGTCCCAAGTGAGCACTGTTGGGGCCATAATTCGAAAGAACGTCATTTCTCCATATACCAGCCATGACCAGGTGCTCCTCACAAGATTTCTGACAGAAGAGTGAAAAGAATCAGTAGAGTTGTCCAGGAGCCAAGGATCATTTATGAAGAGCTTCAGAAAGACCTGGATATAGCAGGTAGGGCTGGGAGATTTTCCAAAAAATAAAAAAAAATCTGCGATTTTTTTTTATAAAAAAAAAAAAAAAAAAAAAAAAAAAAAACCACACACTTGATTTACGATTCAAATGTTTTTTTTTTTTTGGACACCGCGCCGTTCCTGAAGAGCTGCGGGCAGGAGTTTTTAGGCGAGGCCGCGGCTTCAGCCTAGTCCGCGGCGTCCGGCCTCGCGGACTAAGCCGAAGTCGCGGCCTCACCTAAAAACTCCTGCCCGCAGCTCCTCAGGACCGGCACGGTGAGAAAAAAAAAAAAAATCTAAAATCGATTTGCTTAAATTTTGAATCGATTTGACCTCTCAACTCGATTCAAGATTTATATCGATTTTTTCCCCAGCCCTAATAGCAGGTACAATGGTTTCAAAGAAAACAAGAAGTAATGCACTCAACCGCCATGGCCCGTATGCACGCTCACCAAGTAAAACTCCACTGTTGAAGAAAAAGCATGTTGAAGCTCGTTTAAAGTGTTACTGTACCCAGGACCCTGCATTCACTATATCTGGTCTCCCACAGAACATGAAAATGCAATCATTTTAGTAAATATAAACTGCTAAATACCTTTTCTCATCAGCAGTATATAACAAACTTGTGGCTTCTATCAGTTAATGGTAAAGCTTGTAGGAGGAGTTTTCTATACTGCACTGAGCTGTCCTATCAGGATCCGGGACCTCTGAACCTTGATCTGTACAGTGCCGATTACATGCTTTCCCAAAAAAAAACACAAAACAAACCAAAAAAAAAAAAAAACACTAGCAATACACATAAACTAAGCACGTTCAGCCTGACTCCAAAGGCTCAGTCTTATCCGGACATGTTCTGGGGTCAGTGGAAAAAAAGAGGATCTGTGTGTGTGTGTATGTGTATATATATATATATATATATATATATATATATATATATATATATATATATATACACACACACACACACACACACACACACACACACATACATACATACATACATACATACTTTTATTTTTTTTCCAAAGGGTGAGGTGCACATCAGTCTCAGTTGGTTGTGCTTAGCAATCAAGCCTTCCCACAGGCTTTGATATAGAGAAAATTCAGAAGATGGGATTGCTGCACAAACTATTAGAAAAAAATTTTTTTTTAAATTTTAATCACAAGGACATCAACATGACATCCAAAAATCAGGCGTACATGATATATTTAAACGTTTTTAGGCTATTAATGATCACGCACTTCTGCATGATTTTAGGATGTCATGTTGATGTTTTTTTCTAATAGATAGTTTGTGCAGAGGTATATAGAGATATATATACACACACACACACACACACACACACCTGTGGGAAGGCTTGAGAACCCATACGTTTTTTTTTGAGACAGAGAAAGACTGAAGACAGTCCCTTTCTCTGCACCACATTACATGAATGAAGTAAGGAATCTGTATAGAGATTCCTCATTCTTTTATAAAAATGACAGCCTGATACATAGTTACACTCGCGGTTTACCATGTATCAGATGTCACTGGACATATAGGAGCAATCTATAGTGGATTGCTGAATATGCCCACAGTACTGCAGGGGAAGGGGGACGATGACTGGTGAACACATCTTTACCAAGCCCCAACTTCACCCGCACCGCTGACACTTCAAGATTTAAGCCACAAAATAAAGTTATGAGATTTAGATTATATGGCCAGCTAGCTACAGATATGCTTAGTGGAGTTTTGACTTACAGATCTGCTCTTTCCAAAAGACCAAACTTTAACAGTCAGATTTCTGACACTAGGTTTGCAGAAACGCATTACAGTCCATTTGGAGATGGTTTCCTATGGTACTCGTTCACATATATGTGTTTTTCAGCCAGTGTGTTTATGGAAAGGGTCAGGGACTTTTTCCCCCCCACAACAGATTGTGTTTTGAGTGTAATAGACTTCAATGGACCCACACCAAAAATGGAAGTGGTTTTACATAAATTTTCCTTTTATTTTTTTTCTCCATAACAAACTATGTATAGCTGGTTGTTTATGACCACAACATATAGGAATATACAATGTAATACTGACATATAATCACACACATAGGTTGGACTTGATGGTCGTGTCTTTTTTCAACCACACCTACTAAATGTAACTATGTTTTGGAGTGGGCTGGATAGCCGGCTGCCGCGTCCTTAGCAACTGATGAGTCATCAGCTGTCAGCTGATTTGCTGGGGAGGTGTGGGGGGGGAACCGCCGTGGGGTCCACCCAATCCATACCACGCCCTTCGGGTCTGGTATGGGTTTTGAGGGGAAGCCCACACCAAAATTGTTAAAAAATACCATACCAGACCCTTATCCGAGCATGGCACCTGGCAGGTCAGGAAAGGAGCGGACAAGTGAGCGCCCCCCCCCCCACCCATACCAGGCCACATGCCATCAACATGGGGTGGTGCTTTGACAGGGGTGCCCCTCCTCCAAAGGACTTTGTCCCTGGCTGGTGGTTGTTGGGGGTCTTCAGGTGGGGGGCTTATTCTGAACCTTAAAGTGGATGTAAACCCACTCATCATTTCTAAATTACTTCCATAGTGGTCATCTATAAGGATATACATAACTCCTGCATGTATCCTTACCTGTCAGGGAATTTCCCTTTAGAAGTTTGGAGCCCTGCAATATTCCGGATTCTGCTGGCAGGTCTGTTGTTCAGGGCTCGGTGGGTGGAGTCCTGATGTCAGTAGACTCCCCACCCACCTCTACACTCCCCTTGGCCAGGCATCAATATTTCTTAAACTGAACTTCTGCTGGTCTCATGGATTATGCCCCATGATCACCAACATCCAGTCAAAACCCAGGAAAGTAACCACATGACTTCAGCATGCCCAATCATGCTGAGATGTGGAGCAGCCAATCCTGGGAGAGCAGAAGAAAAGAAGTAAAGTACACAGAATGCCTCTCTCACACTCGTGCATGAGATAAGGAAATCACCTGTCAGTCACAGCAAGGGGGAAGAACCCACACTGGTACTCGTTCACCAAAATAAATAAATAAAAAAAGACAGTAGGCAGTTTTATTAAAACAAAGAAATGCCCCCCAAAGTGGATCCATCTCCACTCATGACGCCTGCTACCACAAAAAAAAAAAAAAAGAAAGGAGGAGGAGGAAAAAAAAAAAAAATAAAAAAAAAAAAAAAGAAGAAGGTCTGCTCCGCCAAATGAGAGTTCTTCAATGACCCCCTGCCCCTTAGTTATTTCAGAACTGTCAGATGCCCGTGCTGGAGGATAGCACGAGCGCACTTTTTTTCTTTTTTTTTGGGTCGGCGGCAGGCATTGTAAATTGCGATCGATCTACAACGGGGGCATGGTTTTCTATTTTTTGAAGGACTTGTCAAAAACGGCCTACTGTCATTTTTTACACTACACTTTTGGGGTGACGTATTTTGGTGAATGGATTGGGGGGTGGGTAGCACGCCTTCTTTTTTTCCCCATCAATACTTTGCTAGCAATACTCGATTTTACATTCACAATTTATTGGTTAAGGAGCGGGCCGGGAAGCCGACCGCCATGTCCTTAACCAGCTATGCACATAAAAAATGCAAAACGCATGCAAAACTGCACCACAAAACGCACTTGAAAACTTCATAGATGTGAACCTAGGGTGAATCAGCACAGAATAGAACAGCAATGATATTTAGAAATATTTGTATTGTTGTATTTGTAACAAGCCAGAGAGAGCATGTGTAAAACTACATGTGAAAGGGAATGTCTGACAGGCCATTCACTTCATTCTTGATGAAGAATGGAAGACACAAGAACCCAGTGAACACTAAAAAGGACAGTGTGCCCATATTTCACCAAACATGCATATTGTCCTAATTTCCTGCACAAGCCACTGTTCTCCAGCTCCATTGCACACAGACAACAGCCAATCATTTTATTATCCCCACTACAAATACAAAAACACACAAGATACCTGGAGCTAGGCAATTTCATTTTGTTTGTGCAAGCTTACTACAATGTTTGTATTCACTTTCTCGTATTTATCATTCAATATCAGGGAAAACATTACACTGTTAAGCGGAGTCTTTTTTTTTTTTTTGGTTGTACAAGAAGAAAAAAAAAAAAAAAAACTAACACCTGACAGATCCCCACATCAACACAACACCGTTGCAGGGATCTCTCCCACTGTGCTATTGTATTCTGACAGGGGGACTGAACTCCCACTCAGACACCAGAATACAATGATCAGCACTTGTAGACAGGATTAGGATTTGATGGAATGCTGGTTTTCCAGTATGGCCGTTCAACAGAAGACAGTCGCTGGACCGGCTTCTGCTGAACAGACAGCAGTACTGAAAGTAGACCAGTTCCTGCTGAACCAGCCGACTTTTCAGTACGTATGTACTGGGCCTAAGAATGTTTGTTTGACATTGCATACAATACAGCTGGCTCTGGAATTCTGTAGTACTAAAGATGCCAAGCATGTTTATGCACAGCTTCAAAAAGTCAGGCAAAAGACAAAAGCAGGAAAAGTCTGGAAACAAGCTTTTCTCCGTTTTCAAAGCTTCCCGTATAATGCAAGTAGTAACTAGCAATCAGCAGGTATTCATAACACCAGCAGCTTGAAAGCAATTCTCTGAGGATGTCTTTGCTGCAATGTCCAGGTCAGTAATGCCATGACTTCCAACCAGCAAATCTGATATTGCTACAAGCAATAGACATTTAGGTGCAGATTCATAAAATCAAACTAGGTGTTATGCCAATAAATTATCCATAAGGGGTATACATTCCAACAAATGTCACTAATTCAACTGAACGGCTCAGCAATGCGTTGATCCATTTCACTTACTAGCGTTATAACCTTTGCAGGACTTTTCCCACCCAACATTGCTGACTATCCTTTACCACTGGCTGTTTTTTTCCCTTTGTCTTTTCAAATATACAGATATTACTCCAGGATAAAAGCGAAGCAAAATAAATTGAAGCAAAACCACAAGAAATAATTCTGATGACCTTTATAACTAGGCCCTTTAGAGCTACACATCTCCCAAGACCTTGAGAAAAAGTAAAACAATCACAGAATGTAATCTATTTTATATGTGGAGTGTTTAACTGGTAGAGAATATATTAAAAAAAAAGGTTTTCCACTTTTTCTTCATCTGACTTACTGCAATTTCCTGTATATTTCTAAAGTAACCAGGCCCTCTGTACTCCAACTAGGGCAGCAACATCACCAATACTGACGTACACGAATATTCAGATATCAAAAAAAATAAACGCGCGCATCAGTCATGGTTTATACATTTTTTTTTTTACACACTACACCCTAGAACAAAAAAAAAAAAAAACAAAAAAAAAAAAAAAAAAAAAAAACTTACAGGACTTGTGCAAATAACATTTTAGACAATGCATGTTTGTTAGGTGCAGAACAGAGTAGGAAGCATGAGTGCGGTTTGTTAAAAAAAAAAAAAAAAAAAAAAAAAAAACACCCAATGACTAGATAAAATGATAAATAATTCAAGAAAATGCCCAATATTAAATTAGCTTGTACTAACATTGCTGAAGTCTTCCGTTTCCCATCTCCAAGAAGTCTATGCACAATAATTCCACTTGTATTGCATTTCACTGCCACCTTGTGGATATGTTATAGCACAACTAAAAGGGAAAGCTTTTTTTTCAAGTTTTGGATAGAGTGGAGATGGATTAGAGTCAGTTGTTATTGCCATCTGTGCCCCCGTTAGGGAAATTCGCCCTCTCTATTTCTCCTGTTTACCATCATTAAACGTGAAAGTAAAAAAAAATGAGTTCTGGTGATATGGGGGTCCCCAAGGAATTTCCTTAATGTGCAGGGATTTCATCTCACTTTCTGTTTAGCTATGGGACAAGCAAGTGAAGGAAAAATCTCGGCAATGGGACACAGCAAAAATAAAATTACAGGTGTTATAATAACCCTCCCTTACTCTATCCAAAGTGGAAAAAAAATTATTTGCCTATAGTTCTACTTTAAAGGTAGTTCTGGTTATTTGGGGCAAGGGGTTAACAGTACTATAAACCTAATATATATAGGCCCCAAATCTAGCTTTATACTGTTCAGCAATGAACACAGAGCACCACAGTTTTTTCAGCAAGCTAAATTCTTGAAAGAGCATGCAAGGTTTATTATAGTAGAGCAGCAAGATTCATTTACAAATCCCCCTCTGTCTGGGAAGAAGTTCTGTATGCAATTGAGGTATATTCCAGTGAAAGTTGGCCAATGACAACTTTAAAGTTGGCCGTATTTATCCCTAGTGTCAGTAGGGCTGGGAGATTTTCTAAGCAAAAAAAAAAAAAAAAACTCCATTCACGATTCAAATTTTTTTTCTTTTTTGGACACCGCGCCGGTCCCGAGGAGCTGGGGGCAGGAGTTTTAAGCGAGGCCGTGGCTTCGGCCTAGTCCACAGCATCCAGCCTTGCGGACTAGGCAGAAGCCGCGGACTCACCTAAAAACTTCTGCCGACAGCTCCTCAGGACCGGCGCGGTGTCAACGCCGGTCCTGGGGAGCTGCAGGCAGGAGTTTAGGCCAGGCTATGGCTTCAGCCTAGTCCGCGGTGTCCGGCCTCGTGGACTAGGCCGAAGACGCGGCCTTGCCTAAAAACTATGGCCCGCAGCTCCTCAGGACCGGCGCGGTAAAAAAAAAAAAAAAAAAAAAAAGTAAAAAAAAAATCGATTTGCTTACATTTTGAATCAATTTGACCTCTCATCTCGATTCAAGATTTAAATCGATTTTTCCCCAGCCCTAAGTGTCAGTAGTGTTGCCCCCCCAGAAGCAATAGCAGTCTGACTCTTCCAGACATTTTCCTCATTTGCTTACAATAGGTCCAGAAGTTACAGCCTTCCCTTTCAAGCAGAGGGAGGCACAGTGACAGATCATGCCAACTCTGAGCCCACATGCACTGCATACTTAAATCATCATTTGTCATCAGTTAAATTATCATCATTTATCCACAAACCAATATAAGCCTACTTGAAAAATATCCTTGAATTCTGTCTGTCTGCTGGCCATCTCTTTCAACAACTTCCTGGACTGTCTGCATGCCTTGCAGCTTCTCATATGCCATTTGTTACCAGTTTCCAAGGACTACATATTCCATGGTACCTTGCTGCCTGCAAGCAACAATTCCTGTACTGACTCCACTTCCTCCTCCTCCTCTCAGCACCTCTGTAGAAGGCAGGCTCTGAATTCTGTGATACAGCAGTGCCTTCTGATGGGGCATAGTGAAAGTGTGTCACAGAATTCAAAGTAGTAAATGTGTGAGGATCTTCAAAAACTTTCAGATTACTAGGGGTGGGCTACAAATAATTGAGATCATTTGAAAATATATGAGTTTACATTTTCACTAGAGCTACACTTTAGAAGAATCTCTAAGGCTCGATTCACAATAGTGCGATTTAGGGTGGATTAAAAAATTTAAAAAAAAACAAAAAAAGTTTTTGGATTTAAATCTGATTTTTTTAAATTTAAAATCGACTTTAATATTTTTAATTTTTTTTAATAAAATGCTTTTGGATTAAAAACGTATCTAAAAAGATAGTTTTCTATTTAGGACACATTAATAATTTAGTTGATTTAGCATGAAACGGTGCTTAGTTATTTAGCATGAGGCTGTATATTCTGCAATTTAGTCATTTTACATTTTTGGTAAACTCATTCAATGAATCCAAGCTCTGCAAGCTGAGATAACATGCACTGTATTGATGCAGTCACACAATTTCACAGTAACCATGAGATCAAACAAAGTTCAGGAATATTCCTTTATTTTGCAAATCTATGTACACTACAAACTGTATGATTGAATCGATTCTGATATCGCTGTTTTACTAACCTGACAGCTTATTATTCTAAATAGGAAACCTTCATTTTGTTTGCAAATATTAACGATTCTAACTACCAGCAAGAATATGTCCTTACATTTAACCACTTTCCTACCCGGCCATTGTCAAATGACGTCCACAGATGGGATCTCCCATCCTGGGTGGACGTTATATGACGGCCGGGGCTTCCCGGCCGCCTAGGGGGCGCACGCGCGCCCGCCGCGTTGCTCGGGACCCGGTGCGTGTGCCCAGCGGACACAATGTCCGCCGGGCACCCGCGATTGCCCGTTACCGTGGATCTGTGTGTGTAAACACACAGATCCACGTGTGTCAGGTGAGAGGAGAGCGATCTGTGTTCCCAGTACAGCGGAACACTGATCGTCTCCTCCCCTTGTACGTCCCCGCCCCCTACAGTTAGAATCACTCCCTTAGGAAACATAATTAACCCCTTTTGTCCCTAGTGGTTAACCCCTTCACTATCTGTCACATTTACACAGTAATCAATGCAATTTTATAGCATTGATCGCTGTATAAATGTGAATGGTCCCAAAAATGTGTCAAAAGTGTCCGATGTGTCCGCCATGTCGTCGCAGTCACGAAAAAAAAAAAAATGGCGATCGCCGCTATTACTAGTAAAAAAAATAATTTTTTTTTTTTTTTTTTTCAAATGCCATAAATCTATCCCGTATTTTGTAGACGCTATAACTTTTGCGCAAACCAATCAATATACGCTTATTGCGATTTTTTTTTACCAAAAATATGTAGAAGAATACGTATCGGCCGAAACTGAGGAAAAAATTCGTTTTCTTAAAAAAAATTGGGATATTTATTATAGCAAAAAGTAAAAAATAGTGGTTTTTTTTTTCAAAATTATCACTCTTTTTTTGGTTATAGCACAAAAAATAAAAACCGCAGAGGTGATCAAATACCACCAAAAGAAAGCTCTATTTGTGGGGAAAAAAGAACGTCAATTTTTTTTGGGTACAACGTCGCACGACCACGCAATTGTCGTTTAAAGTGCGATAGCGCTGAAAACTAAAAATTGGCCCGGGAAGGAAGGGGGTGAAAATGCCCTGTATTGAACCGGTTAAAGAGCACCTGTCATTTGATGCTGCCACGTCCCTCACCTTGTGTCACTGCCGCATCGCCAGCAGTCCAATTAAAGTGAAAGGGACTGTCTGAGTCAACAGCGGGTCAGAGGAGGAGAGGCTGTGGGACTGAGGTTACAGTTGCTCTTTGAGAATTATGATTTGAATTGAGTTGATTTAAATCAAGCCTTTTTACTAGCGATTTAAATCATGATTTAAAAATCGACTTGATATAAATCAAATCCACCCTGTTCACCAATAGCTAAAAGATACCACAAAATCCCAAATACAGTAAACTAGGCCAGTCCCCACCCACATCTGGTCCTTCCTTACCTTCTCCAGCAGCTGCAGCCTCTTTGCCAATTGCAGCCCAGCAGGTAAAAATCTAATGCCAAGCTGTCCGTGCCATACTGTACACTGGGTTGGGCATATCCCTCCTGCAGGGAGGGGTAACTAGGACAATTTCAACAATGCACTAGTACTTTAAGTAAACTGTACACTCTAAGGAAGAGCGAAACTGGGACATGCAAACAGAAATACCATTGCCACAGATTATCCAGGCAAAACTTTTTTTTTTAGTCTTTTGGAAACCCCCTTCAAAGATAAGTCAACAAGTAAAGCCAATAAATATGTTTCTAATGTGATCCATCAAACACTGGAACTGCTAAAATCTGAAAGTTCACACAACCATCATCTGGGGTTTTAGTAATCACAGCAGTCAGATTTCCTAAAGTTCCTCACATGTGGGAAGAGTGGGTTTGCTTTCTGGTGCCATACAGCAAATTAATGGATAAAAAAACTGAGGAACAGAAGGTAGATTGAGATTTGTGGAATAAATTTACAGCATATTTAATTTTTAAAGCGTACATTTTCTGTACCATGTTTTAAAGAGCCGAGTGTAACAAAAACATTCCTATTTGGCCATCTTGCAAGCTTCAAATGGAAAGATGACTTTACAAACAAAGAAGCTCCATGTTTTTACAGCTCATCAGCAGCACAGCCTTCTTTCAGAAGATATATATATAGTTACAAGTGTATGGATGAGTCAGAGCTCACATAAAGCAGAAAACCTTGAATTCTCTTCTGCGGTATACAGACAATATCAGTTCGGCATCTCTCTCTCTCAATAGTCATAGTAACATTTTTTTAATAGATGTCTTGATAATTAATAGATGCGTGTGTTCTGTATCATTCTGTCATATTGCTGGAGAATGTTATAGTCCAATACGAAGACAATTTTTTTATTTTTTTTTAATATAGTATGTTTGTCACACAGGATCTTCCTTTCCATAAAAGGACATGATGAAAAGACCAGAATACACCATTGGGGGACATAAAAATAAAAAAAAATTAAGGGCAAGCAAAACACCACGATTCCGGTACTTTAAACCGGTTCCTGACCAGCTCGCGTACATATACTGTGGCACAATGGCACCGCTGCGCGAAACCCCGTACAGGTATGGGGAGCGCTCTCGCCGCCAGGGGGCACGCCCCCGCTACCATCGGATTAGTTCCAGAACGGATCAATCCTCTGGTCTAGGGCCTGGACCTGCTGATCGGTTCTGGTGAATGAAATCCTTCCCCTGCCTGTAAGTGTAAACACAGGCAGGGGAAGTGATGTCATCTCCCCTCGTGGAACCATTTTTGTTCTAGAGAGAGGAGAGGAAACATCTCTCAGTAAGTTGCACCAACACTACACTAACACCAATACATGCAGGTCCACTTGTCACCCCCTGATCATCCCCCCCCCCCAGTTAACCCCTTCACTCCCTGTCACTGTGTAACCCAGTGAAGTTGTCAGATTTTTCACTGATCACTGTACTGGTGTAATTTGTGACACTAATCAGCGTTAGGGCAGTTAGTAGTAGGCCCAGGTAGTTTTAGGGTACCCCCCAATACAGGTTTAACCCCTTGATCACCCCGTCACCAGTTATCACGTTATTAGGGTTACGGGTGACTATGGATAGTTAGTTATTTTTATAGCATCAGGTTACCTGCCAGATAGTACCTAAATAAAGGTTTACCCCCTGATCACCCGGTGGGCGATATCAGTTTTAGCATCAGTTAGGGTCTGCGTTGCCCCAGGCGTCAGATTAGTGCCAGTAGTGCCAACACCCACACACGCACCATACACCTCCCTTAGTAGTATAGTGTCTGAACAGATTAGGGCTGAAACAACTAATCGATTAATCGACAACTAATCAATTAAATTAATAGATTACCATTTTCATAATCTATTAATCGGCCAGTAACATAATGGGGTAAAAAAAAAAAAAAAAAACTAAACTAAAATGAGCCCTTTATAGTACAAAAAAGCAAATAATCGCTACTGTAAATATTACTTTCACAGTTCTACAGTAAAAAAATGAACCCCTTACAGTAGTGATTATCTGCTTTTTTTGAACTATAAAAGGCCAATTTCAGTTTAACCCCATTAAGTTACTAAACGTCTTGGACCTGGTTCACATCTATGTGTTTTTTGGTGCTTTTTGCAGAAACGCACTACAGTTCATTTACATGGTTTCCCTATGGGACACGTTCACATCTATGCTTTTTTCAGCCGCTGCGTATTTGCAAAGGGTCAGGGACTTTTTTTATTTTTAAAAACGCAAAACTGTGCTTTTTTGGTTCAATATACTTCAATGAAGAAGCTGCAGAAAAGCACGTAATGCGTTTTTGCAGCAATTTGTGTTTTTTAACCGGTTCAATACAGGGCATTTTCACCCCCTTCCTTCCCAGACCAATTTTTAGTTTTCAGCGCTGTCGCACTTTAAACGACAATTGCGCGGTCGTGCGACATTGTACACAAACACAATTGACGTCCTTTTTTCCCCACAAATGGAGCTTTCTTTTGGTTGTATTTGATCACCTCTGCGGTTTTTATTTTTTCGCTATAAACAAAAGAAGAGCGACAATTTTGAAAAAAAAAAAACAATATTTTTTACTTTTTTGCTATAATAAATATCCCAATTTAAAAAAAAATAAAATTAAAAATTAAAAAAATTTCCTCAGTTTTGGGCCGATACGTATTCTACATATTTTTGGTTAAAAAAAAAAGAAAAAAAAAAAAAAAAAAAAAAAATCGCAATAAGCGTAGATTGATTGGTTTGTGCAAAAGTTATAGCGTCTACAAAATACGGGATAGATTTATGGCATTTAAAAAAAAAAAAAATATCGCGGTTTTTTTCGTGACTGCGACATTATGGCGGACACATCGGACACTTTTGACACATTTTTGGGACCACATTTATACAGCGATCCGTGCTATAAAATTGCATTGATTACTGTATAAATGTGACAGGCAGTGAAGGGGTTAAGCACTAGGGGGACACAAGTGGTTAAATATGTTTCCTAGGGAATGATTCTAACTGTAGGGGGCGGGGACGTACAAGGGGAGGAGACCGATCGGTGTTCCTCTGTACTGGGAACACATGATCGGTCTCCTCTCAACTGACAGGCCATGGATCTGTGCGTTTACACACACAGATCCATGGTCCGGCCCGGTTAACGGGCAATCGCGGGTGCCCGGCGGACATCGCGGCCGCCGGGCACACGCACCGGTTCCAGGCCGTCATATGATGTCCACCCAGGATGGGAGATCCCATCTGTGGACGTCATATTACAATACGCGGGTAGTGAAGTGGTTAATCTGCCCAAAAAAAAATGCAAAAACGCAAATCGTAGCAAATTCACATGCGCAAAAAACAGAACGCACAGCAAAAAGCACTGCAGAAACAGATCAAAAGCAAAACTGCATAGGTGTGTACCGAGCCTTATGCTAGCCACACAGATCAATTTCCAGATGACAAAAAAAAAAAAAAAAATCTTTGTACATTCGCTGAATGAATGTTTGAAATTTTCACTTGTTTTTAACATTCTGTTTTTAAAATAATTGTAATTTCTGAACGAAAACCACTTACACTGTCTGAAAATTTCTTTGACCAAGAAGTTTTCTATTTCCAAATTTTCCCGTCACTGTGGTTGAAAATGAACATCGATTTGACCCCACTAAGTATTAGAAAAAAGAATGTTTTTAAAATTACATTTTTTTTTTTTGAAGGAAGACATGGTTTGTTTTTTTAAATAAAAAAAATTGAACCGAGTCTGATGATATTTACCAGATTCACCCTTTAATAGTATATCTCTCCTCTAATAGCATATACAGTATCTCTCTTCTGTGTTATTCTCAGAGTGGATTAGATATTTTGCTCCCTAATCATATAGTTGGTTATTGTTTTTTACCACTGCATAGAGATATTTAAGAATAAAATTGCCTTTTTTTTAAAAAAAAAACTTTACATATTAACTAAATTATACACCACACTTCAAGGTTAGTAACAGATTAATCAAAACCATAAAATCGGCCAACTAATCGATTATGAAAATAATAGTTAGTTGCAGCCCTAGAACAGATCAATATCTTTGATCTGATCAGATCTATACTAGCGTCCCCAAAAACACAGCGTTAGCGGGATCAGCCCAGATACCTGCTAGCACCTGCGTTTAGCCCCTCCGCCCAGCCCACCCAAGTGCAGTATCAATCGATCACTTACAAAACACCAGGATGACAAAGACAGGCTAGTCGAGTTAGGAGCCCACCACTTCAGCAGCAACCGTACTTCCTCCATTCACTGGCCAACCCGGAATTCAGGTGGAAAACGTTAATTTTACGTCACTTGATTTTTATTTGCTGTTTTCACAGAAGATCTCTAAAGATCTATTGTGGACCAGAGCAATATTTGTATGCTGGTCAATTCATCGCCGCTAATCCCCAGTTGACCCTTGCCAGAGATTGGAAACCTATTACGGTCTCCGACCTTCCTTGGCATAACAAAAAAAAAAGTGAGTTGCGGTCATATTGGTCCACTGACCCAATTCATCATATGCCCATGCTCTCTGCCTCCATGGCCAGGGCACGATACGAGCAGATCTTGCGGTTCATGCATTTTAATGACAATGAACTGTCATCCTCCAGGTGACCCTGAAACCACTTCAACCAACAGTTTGCAGCCTTGTTTACTCCCCATCAAGTTGTCTGCGTTGATGAGTCCCTGGCTCATTGGCTGAGATACCCCATATACCAGGGGTGCACTGAATGGGTGTTTTGGTGCCGAAACAGATACCGAAAATGAAAAATACACTAGGCCGAAAACGACCGATACCAAAAATGACCGTTTTAAAAAATATTTTGGTACAGGAGATGGTCAGAGACTGCAGACGTGGTACAGGAGGTCAATGCAGCTTTACCAGGTTCCTTTAAATACAGCCTGCCAGTGCCCAGCAGCGGGCTCACTGTTTCTAACAGCATGCCAAACAACAAGTTCTGCACTCTTAACCCCCGCGGTGCTGCACACTGATAATGCTCCTCCCGCTGATCATACCGACAAGCTGCTCCTTAACGCAGTGTGATGACAGCTTTCCTCCATAGATAGAGTACTGTTTTGCTTTCAGCCGCCTCGTCGAGGAGAGAGGGAGGGAGGGAGGGGAGGACTGGATGGGGACGCTCCAGAGCAACACCCCCTCACTGGGCGGCACCAGGGGCAGGGCCCCACTCAGGCCCCGCCCCATTTTCAGCACTGTTATTGGTGAAACTTCTTTTGGCAAAAAGGCCATTTTCGGCCGATATGTTTCAGCGGCCGAAATTTCAGTGCATTCCTACCCATAACCTGACCTTCAGTTGCCCTTTTCATGTCAAGTACCCAGCCCTCTAGTGGTAGAAGAGAAAATTGCAATGAGGCCAAACTTCAATCAAAAGATCTCCATCAACCAACCAGGAGAACTACTCCTGGCAAGTAAATTTGTGAGCAGCATCCCTGCCAAAACTCCAGGGTGCTACATACAGAATGTCCTTAACTGCTTCAGGTCCAAGATATAGCAGAATGACAGCTACAGCGCATATCTGCTTTGCCGGGAGTATGTCTATTGGCGTCCTCCCTTTTGCGCACGTTGTAATCACCCGAGTCAATCCCGGCCCATTACCACGTGATCAGCTGTCAGCCAATGACAACTGATCACGTGATGTAAACAGAGGATCGGTAATATTTTTTTTTCTTCTCATGCTGATAGCATGAGGAGAAGAAAAGCCAATCACCGGCTTCTGTTTGAAGGGACATCTGTCCAGAAGAGGAAGAGCCTCATATGTGCCCACCAGTACCACCTGCCAGTGCCACGAATCAGTGTCCATCACTGCCGCCCATCAGTTCCCACTATTAGTGCCACCTATCAATGCCCTTCAGTGCCACCTCATCAGTGTAGCCTCATCAGCGTACATCAATGAAGGAGAAAAAAACTACCTGTTTGCAAAATTTATTAACAAAATAAAAAAAATAAAAAAAAATACAAAATCGTTTTATAAAATTATCTTTTTAATTTTTTAAACAAAAAATAAAAAAAGGTGATCAAATACCACCAAAAGAAAGCTCTATTTGTGGGAAAAAAATTATAAAAATTTCATTTGGGTACAGTGTTGTATGACCAATTGACATTCAAAGAGTGACAGCGCTAAAAGCGTAAAATTGGTCTGGGCAGGAGGGATGTTTAGGTGCCCAGTAAGCAAGTGGTTAAATATGCTTTAAACTGGCTATACTCTATACAATATGAAAAATCCACTTAAGGTTTGTCCTCATATAGTTTTGGTAAATCTAATCTATTCATTTTGTATTAAACCAGAAAAGCCCTTGCACTACACAGTTGATCAGAGATCAAAGGCTACATTGACACTGGTGCGAATTGTAGAGGCGGGAATCTTCTGATCCCTGCTGCGGCCATCGGCCCTGTTCACTTTGCATACATCCAGCAGTGATCGTCACAGAGGGCCGTGAATAGCAGCAGCCACTGACAATCTGTCATACTGAACGAGGCCGGTGGCCACATCTAGCCTCTGAGAGCCGCAGAAGGAATCAGAAGATTCCTTGCGCTACAATTTGCACTAGCCTTAATCACCAGTGGGAATATATCCTAAGGCCTCATACACAAGATCGGATTTTCCGCAGACAAAGCGCCAGACTTTTGTCGGAAGGGCGTGTGTCGTGAACTTGTCTTGCATATAAACGGTACACAATTGTCAGCCAAACACGAACGTAGTGACTTACTACGTGGAACTTCAGCTCTTGTGCACCACCCCTTGGGCACCTTCTGCTAGTGTCGTGCTTCGTGAGCATGGATTCAGAGCATGCATGTTTGTACTTTGGACTTGTGTGACGGACTTGTGTACACACACACACACACACACACACACACACACACACACAACAGGAAAATCTGACAAAGGACCATTGTCCGCCAAAAATTTACTAGCCTGCCATTCAACATTTGTTGGCGGAAAGTTGGCCAACAATTGTCTAATGGAGCCTACTAACAGTCGGATTTTAGGCAGTCTGTCATCACACAATTCCCTGCCGAAAATCAAATCGTGTGTACGAGGATTTAGGCTCCGTTCACATCTGAGAGATCCATAATAGCGGAAAATCACGGGACGCCCACGCAATTCCCGTCACTTTCAATGGCAAAATCGTGCCACATTTAGGGTGCCATTGGAAGTGACGGGGATCGCACGGGCGTCCCATACATACATTATCTATATCTACACACATGAAAATATTAATAAATATAAACAAAAACAAGTTTTTAAAAAAAAAACAAAACAGGACTATTAGAAATACACAAACGGGCCCTAGGAGCCTACCTTCTTAATACATGTCTAAGGATTTTAAAATTACAGACTTCTCTACATTTATATATAAAAATAGAAATACAGATTGAGGAGAAAATTCACATCAAGACAGTCAGCAAAACATGAACAATAAGAGTCAAAGATCTTGCATATGTAAAAAGGAAAAGGCAGAGTCAAAAATATAACTTGTAACAGAACGGTGCATAACAGGAAGTTTTGAAACATCAAGACATCATGTACAAGATTAATGCTGGCCATCAAAAATAAACCATAATTTCTGAGTTACTTGTAAAGGCTTAATGTACATGGGACATTTTACAACCTCTCCTGAACGATTTACCTTGATAGTACCGACGTTTAAAAACACCAGTTTTGCAGCATTTACATGCCAAGTTTGTGTTTAGAAGCATTTTTCAAATAGTCAAAAATTAGAAAAATGCCTGTAAACGAGACGCGGCTAAATGCGAGTTAGCGGGTTTACAAGCTGTTTACATTGCCGTTTCCAATGCCTCTGAACGCCCGTCCTGAACACATTTTTTTTGCTTTCCAAAAAATGCTTCTAAACTCAACTGCCTAGAAATGACTATAAAATGACCCTGTGTACATGTACTGATAAGATAGCAGAGGAGAGTTCAGGGGCAGCGGAAAAAAGAAAAAAACTCCCAACTGCTCCTAAACGCCCATTTACCAGCAGCAGTGTACATGAAGCCTAAGGCCGCTTTTACAGGAGATTTTCTTTTAGCTCCTGGGTTAGCCTATGTGTCCATGCACACAGATGATTACAAGCGGATTAGAAGTGGAGCGTTGACAGGCTGAAAAAAATAAAAACAAATCAAAAGCGCATTCAGAAGCTTTTTAAAAGCTGACAGCAAGGTGGACATAACTTTAGGAAACTATATTGTATATGGAAAAGATCATGCATATACACCAGTGCTTCTTTAGATTAAAACCAAGCCTTCTCCAGAAATAAAAAAAAAATAAAAAAAATAAAAAAAAAAAACTGTAAAAGTTCAGATATTGTGAGATTGGAGACCACAGGAGATGGTAAAACTGCACTGAATAATGAAGATATAACAACTAAATAGGATTGATAATAACCAGAGGTCTTTATAATTTAGCTTGCAGATAAGGGTAGAATCACCTAATAGGAAGTGGTGATTTTATTGCACTGTTGACATTGGGACTTCCTATTGTAAAACCAAAAACTGAAAGACAATCTGGAGGACTTCCAAAACAGAGTCCAAAATTAACATTCAACAATAGCATGCATAAAAAGCTGTTAGTTTTGGAACAGAGAACTAAACCTTATCATACACCATTGTTACTGAGCTTAATAAAAAAGTTCCACTTTACTCTTTTGCACCCTTAAAATCATCAATACAAAATACGAATATGTGCCACTTGGTAGCAAATATGGGTAGAGTGCAAAAAGTTGATTTTTTTTTTCAGTAGTGGATGGTTACAACCACTGTCCCCAATTTATCCGATTAGGGAGAGTTCCCATCACTTCCTGTTCTGTACACAACAGAAATAAAAAGGATTTCTGTCCTGGAAACTTTGGGATTTACCATTTACTATTATTCCCGGTGACAAAGGTGACCAGGACGATTAGAGAGAGTAAATCTTTCTCATAAGGGCACATACAATAAGCCCCGGTTCACACAGGGGCGGCACGACTTGCAGGTCGCCTCACCGAGGCGACCTGCACACGACTTTCACGGCGACTTGCAAAACGACTTCTGTATAGAAGTCTATGCAAGTCGCCTCAAGTCGCCCCCAAAGTAGTACAGGAACCTTTTTCTAAGTCGGAGCGACTTGCGTCGCTCCTATTAGAACGGTTCCATAGTACAGAACGGGAGGCGACTTGTCAGGTGGCTAGGTCGCCTGACAAGTCGCCCCTGTGTGAACCGGCACTAAAAGCGATTTTTATCGTGACTGTGATATTGCGGCGGACACATTTGACGCATTTTTGGGACCATTGACATTTATACAGTGATCTGTGCTATAAAAATGCATTGATTACTGTATAAATGTGACTGGCAATGAAGGGGTTAACCAGGAAGGGGCGCTGCAGGGGTTAATTATGTTCCTAAAGGAGTAATTCTAACTGTGGGGGGGAGGGGACCGATCGGTGTGCCTCTGTACAAGGAACACACCATCGGTCTCCTCCCACCTGACAGGACGTGGATCTGTGTGTTTGCTTACACAGCTCCACGGTCCTGCCCAGTTACCGGGCAATCGCGGGTGCCCGGCGGACATCGCGGCGGCCGGGCACCGGGACCCGAGTGACTCGTCGCGCGCGCACGCCCCCTGGGGGGCCTGGAAGGCCGTCACGTCATATGACGGCGGCCCAGGATAACAGCTGCACCGTCCCGCCGTCATATGACGGTGAGTGGGCAGCAAGTGGTTAAGTGGTTAAACTGAGCTCATTGAAAAATTGCGTGGGGGTCCCCCCAAAATCCATACCAGGTCCGTCAGGTCCAGACCGAAGTTCATTCCTTTGATCTAAAAGAACAGGATACAATGTTTCTCTTTATCTCCGCCTAAGAGAAGTTGTGATAAACTTGGCAAGCTGCCTAGTTTATTTATATATTTTTTTACAGCTGTAAGCGGAGAACGCAGGAAATCAGGAAAATGCCAAGTTAAGATCGCGAGGGAGGTAAAATCTCGATCTGATTCTTTAACGATTAAATCGCACACCTCTAATGTGCCTATTACAGAACATGCATACTCATGTGTTTAGGCAGCTATCTATATACACATGCATACAGATATACGTGCGAACATACATCCACAAGCACAAACATGCAACATTCTTTTTTCCCCCAGGAATTAGAAATGGAAATGATTTGCAGGGAAATGGAAAACAACTATCTTAAGAGCAAATCTTCCTCCAGATCTTAAAAAAAGGAAGCAGTTCACAAAAAGGCCAACAAGACCACTATCCGTGTACTCGGAAATGAAGATCTTTGATGGAAGAAACTATTCCCAAAAGACAAGCAAACCACTTGAGCCAAGAGGTCTGAGAGGAAGTTATTCTCCCAACCTAGAAGTCATGCAGCATAAGGCATAATTACCCGTACGATGTCTTTTACTTGTAATCTGTAATTTGTTACAGTAATAAGCACAAAAAGCTGCAGATCTAACAAAGCGAATATTAGCAGAACTCTATGAAACCTCTTGCCACAACTTACCAAAAATAACAAAAAACAAAAAAAAAACAAAAACAAAAAAAAACGCTACTATGGAGTTAGATAACCCACATGTATAAGGCCCCTTTCACACAGATGCCGCCAATTGGCAGACTCAGCTTGCTCACCGGGGGGGGAAAATCGCTCCGCTGATCCCCGCTGAGCAGGCAAATGACAGGTCCGTCTCCGCTCACTGTGCAGGAGCAGAGAGACTTACACAGTCCTGTTCTCCTCTGAGGAAATCGGACAGCCAATCTTCATCCGATCCGCCAGACCAGGGGTCTCCAAACTTTTCACTCGGAGGGCCACACTGTATATTTTACTGATATTTAAGGGCGAATAAAAAAAATAAATAAATAAAAAAAAGTTATTTATAAATGAATCCTCAGCCATGGAATAGAGTAGAAATTCAAAAAAAGGCTGCAATCAGCGGGGCTGGATGGTGCACCTGTATCCTGCGCCCACACCTTAATGCCAGAGCCTCGTGCACCAGGCCTTACATCTGTGTTCCTGTCAGAGCCTCCCATTTGTGTCCCCATTAGCAGCCACCTTGCACAATTCTGTTCCCATCACAGCCACCCCCCCCCCCCCCCCACCACCACCACATTTCAGTCCCCATCAGAACTGCCACAAGCTTGTGTCCCCTCAGAGCCACCTCCCCACACCCATTAAAACCCTTCCTGCCCAGGTCCCCATCAGAGTCCATCAGTGCCCCCATTAGAGTGCCACACACACACACACACACTTGTGTCCCCCATCAGAGCCCCCCCTACATTTGAGTCCTCCTTCACAGCCCCACACACCATTTTGTTGTCGTCCCCAGTGCAGATTCTGACCTCCTTGGGGCCCTAAGCAAAATTCTGCTGAGGGGCCCTCTACCTGACCCGTGATGCCGTGAGCTATGTAAACCATTTGCCATTGCCATACAGTCACACCTGACACTTCAGTGCTCCTAATACAATCCTCCTTCCTTTAAACAAAACAGTCAAAGAATAAGTACAACAAACCACTAGCGGGGGGGGGGGGGTTTGCTGGATGAGTACGCTGGCGGAAGGTGTTGGCAGAGTCTGCTGGCAAGGGGGGGGGGATTGCTGGCTGAATCCGCTGTTGGGGGGGGGGGGGTTGGTTGATTGCCCTTGAGCTGCCACTGCCAAACTTTAAAATTGTTGCTATGCATCATTTATTAAATTTACTACTGAAGGGGAGAGCCAGGTCCTTGCACCTCTTCGGGGGGGGGGGGGGCGGGTAATGATTCTGTGGGGTAATGGTTCTGTCATGTCAAGTCTCTTCTCTGCAGCCAGCGCACAGCCCCAGCCCACAAGCTCAGCAAGTCACATGGGACGGGACGTTCTTGACGCCGCTCGTACAGTTTCCCGACGTGCCACGTGACCTGCCTCTGAGACTGCTGGGAGGTGGGAGTTGTAGTTTTCTGCGCCGATAAGGTCTTCACCTTTAGCGCGGCCGGACTACAACTCCCACAATGCAGCGCAGCAGCAGCCAGCCAATCGGCGGCCGCCATCTAGCAAAAAAAACAAAATTTTAACAGCCAGCACCGTGGCCGTTTTAAAGATAATGTAGGCGACCCTGCAGGAGGGGATGCTGGGTCTTAAGCAGCCCAACCATTGGCTGGTGTTTGATAGCTGCAGGGCGCCGCCCACCCCGGGTCCCACCCACCCCCAACATGATTTCTGACAGCTGGTCTCTGCACTCAGTTACATATAGTTTAACTGAAACTGACAAATCAGCTCAGTGTGAAAAATGCCAGTGCCACCTGCGCAGCAAAAAAAAAAAAAAAATTGGCATCACATATTGGCCAGCCCGATTTCTAAATATCGGCATCAGTCAGAGAAAAACCCATGTCGGTCGACCTCTAGTTCTAACCCTTTCATATGCTTTCCAAAAACTTAAAACACACTATAATTGCAAACTCTAAACCCATCTACCAGACTTCATACATGTGCTATCTTCAAAGAATCTCTTTATTTGAGGGGAGTACATGTAAACCCTAGTGGTGAAATGCAAGTTTGGCACAGACTAAAAGGCAAATTGCTTATGGGGTGGATGGTTACGTCTTAGGAGATATACATGGGGACTACACACAGGGGAGAGCATGACTTTACTAAAAGAGCTAAAGGAAGATTCATGGGGAATATGGAAGCTGCGATACCTTGGATCAGAGTACACATGCAGTTTTGACATGCTTGCCAACAAAAGTTGTCAAAACCATCTGGTGAGCGTTGTGTCAAATCCATGTGGTCGGTCTTTCCTGGAGGAGAAACACTTTGGAGCACCCTTTCTCTGAAGCACTATTGTGTATTATTTGGAACTGTCACTAAGCACAGACATTACTGAGTGGGTTTTCTTTATATAGGTTTCTTTTTTGTATTATTATACCAATGTTTGAATTACTGTTTTGAAGAAAAGGTAGCGCAGTTACGTTACGTAGATAAACATTGGATCAGGGGCATTTTCTTTGAGGCTGGTTATTTTTTTGTTTGTTTATAATTCACAGTGCAGGTATTTTGTATGGTATAGACCAGGGGTCTCCAAACTTTCTAACCAAAGGGCCAGTTTACTGTAATTCTGACTTTGAGGGGCCAGACAGTGGCCAGTGGAGTAGTTAATGCCCCAGTATCAGAAGATAATGTCCCAGGCTTAGTGGTCAGTGGGAGTAAAAAAAAAAAAAAAAAAAAAAAAAAAATATATGACATAGCGCCTGTGGTGAGTAGGAGGAAGAATGGTGCCGCATTATTGGCGTCAGCGGGAAGGCAGAGTGCTGCATTGTTGGCGTCAGCGGGAGAAATTATGCCCCACTGTTGGTGTCAGTGGAAACAATGTCAATGGGAGGAATAGTGTCCTATTGTTGGTGTCAGAGGGAGGAATTATGTCCCACTGTTGGTGTCAGTGGAAACAATAATGATGTCAATGGGAGGAAAAGTGTCCTATTGTTGGTGTCAGAGGGAGGAATTAAGCCCTAATTCTGGCGTCAGTGGGAGAAATAGTGCCTCGTATCAGTGAAAGGAATAGTGCCCCAAGGGCCGGATAAAGGTAGGCAAAGGGTGACAGTTTGGAGACCACTGGTATAGAAAGTGGCCAAGACCTACTTAGAAGAGTGGCTCCCATTTTTTTAGCATTAAATCAATAAATATTGCACTCTCTCCTAAGAAAATAGTGGTGGTTTTTGTAGGAGTTGAGCTGATACAGAGGAATACCAGTTGTGACAACCTGTCCCTCAAAAAAGCTCGCTACTAGTCTCCATCTGATCTTTTTGCTGCTCTTCTTGCCGATGTCATCGTGTACAATGCAGGACCAGTAGCCACTGGCGGTCTTGCGTTGTACGTGATGGCATAGGAGTGCCCACCCACCTGCTGCTGCAAAACCTTAAATTGGGGTTAGTATAGGTTAGAAAGGTTTTAGGTTAGAAACCATATTTTTCATGAGATGCCAAAAAAAATGTGCAGTGCATATAAAATTATCTGCAGCACTTGGGTAAGGAGCTTTGGACTTTAAAGGATGCCAAATTCACAATGCCATTACCTGCATATCAACAACATTACTCATTGCTGGGCAAGTCCCTTTGCATATCAAAGAAGAACTAAAGACAAAACTTTTGGGGAATTTGGATAGAGTGAAGGAGGTTTATAACCCCTGTTTTTTTATATTTGCCATCTGTATCCAATTGGGGAGATTCCCTTTTACTTCCTATCCCATAACCAATACAAGAAGAAGTGAGAGGAAATCCTTCCAAAGTGATGGCATTTCTAGGCACCACCAGGTTCACAGGATCTAGCGCCCCCCATCCCCCATTGGAAGATTCCCCTCTATTACTGTTCTGATGACAGTCCGAAATTCAGGATTTCTTTTCCTTTCACTTTCGGCAGTAATAGTAAACAGGACAAATAGAGGGTGAATCTCCCTAAACGGGACACAGCAATAAAAACTTGACAGGGATTCCGATACCTCTTCACTCTATCCCATACTAAAGTTTTGCCTTTAGCTATACTACAAATTCCCAACAATCACACAAATGTATATTTGCTTTGGCTAAATCAGGATTTCTCCTTTATCGCATTGGGGTGACAGAACTTCAGTATAAAAACAAATAGTTACGTTAGTCTTAAAAATTTATGTGCATACATCTTGAAGGAGTTGCAAGTTTTCAAGTACATATGATTTATTAACAAGCATGCAATTGTGCCCAAACATGATTACCAGAGCAAGTTTTATCCTCTCAGCGACTATCTAGAGTCAACAGTCAGAACCATTTTCTACATTTTTCTGTAGTAGTCCTCAGCTGAAAGACCTCAGGCCTTTCAGTTTTATGACATTGGGGCTTTCCATACACTTTGAACAGTGTGCCTAAACTAAAACATTTAATGTGTATTGTGCTTCACAATCTTACTGCGGGGGGGGGGGGGGGGAGTGGAGGAGATGATCTTGTGTAAGCAGCATGTTTTCAGCAGAGAATTGGCACCCTCAATTCAGGTGCATATTCTTTGCTACTTTCAATGGGCACTGTAATGCACTATGCCACACACCTTGGCTCTCAATGCTTTATAACAGAAAAAAATTGTGCAAAACAGTGCAAAGATGTGAATGCCACATACTTCTGACCTTAGGAATGTTCACATGCATTATAGTCAGTTGTAATGGTAACGTGTGATTGGGCCCCTTAAAGAGTAACTCCACTATTGTGGGAACAAATAAAAATAAAAAACAGATTTGCTGTGGGCGGGCAAAGTACATTGCTGGGAATTCAACAAACTTTAGCTGTACATAGATGGTTTGAATCTCTGCCAGTTCAGCAGGAACCAGTCGAGATTCAAGCCATGTATGGGCCGGCTGAATTAACCCAAGCTGATCAACTTGGGTACAACCAGCCTGTCAGATTTTACATGTAATTATCCCGCCGGAAGAACACATTGGCTCAGCTGAAGGGATTCCCCATCAACACAGTAAGTATTGCAGGAAAGAAAATCACTCTATGGCTGGGCTTTTGTAGTAAAATCCTTCTGTTCTGAAAAAAAGCTGTTGTTTGTTCTTCTATGTCTTTTGGATTCTGAATGGGAGTGATTTGATCAGTTGATGCACTCTTGCAGGGCTCTGATGAGGAAAGCTGCTGGGTCCAAAATCCCTTTAGAAGTGATTAACCCTTTAGGAGCATCTCATCAAAAATGAGATGTGTTGCAGAGGATGTGTAAATACTGACTTTTATCTTAGTGCAGACTTCTAGGAAAATCAGTAAGCCAATCACACAAGCAGGACAGGACATTGAAGGCGTTTTACACCAACTGTGTACAGAACACCTCTGGGTTGCCATATTGCATTGAAATTTACAGCACTACAAGATTGAAAATGGAAAGGTAATTTTTAACATTAAAGTGATACTAAAACACACAGTTTAATTTACATTGTCCTTTTTCTGTATATGGATGATGGCACTATAATTAACAAAAAGTAAATATTTCTATTTTTTTCAAAATGGTCTTTGTTTATAGCGCAAAAAATAAAAAAGTTGTAGTGATCAAATACCACCAAAAGAAAGGTCTATTTGTGGGGGGGGGGGAACACGTCAATTTTGTTTGGGTGCAACGTCGCACGACCACGCACTTGTTAGTTAAAACGACGCAGTGCCATATCGCAAAAAGTGCTCTGGTCAGGAAGGGGGTAAATTCTTCCGGGGCTGGAGTGGTTAATTTAAAAAAAAAAAAATCTAAAGTATCTTTTTCCTAATTGATATACAGCTGTCACATAACCCAGCTCTTTTCCAGCTTGTATGTGGGGGGGGGGGGGGACAAAAAAAAAAAAAAAAACATGCCTTAGAAAACAGAGTAAAAATAAATATCAAACGGTTTCAAATTGGACATACAAATACATAATTAAAATTAAATCTTTATCATTTCGTGGAAATAACATGGTGTGGGTGGATTTCTGCCAGTCACAGGCGGCGTGTGTCTGTGTTCTAAGCCTGCATCTTAGAACAGGGAGGTGAATCCTTCATTAATCTAAATGTAATATCCCACCATCACTGTTTAGATGGTTAGTGGGCATGGAGTAGAAGAGAAGGGAGGGATGGGATTGTCATTTAGAACTGTATATACGCCCACGTGTGTCACTATCATCACATAGGCTGCTCAGATGCGATGGGGAGGAAATGCTTAGCACAGAAACTCACTAAAAACAGAGTATGTGCAGAGTTACCACCACAGCCTCAAAATCCCTAGCTGAATTGGGGACATGAACAGAGGGGGTTATAATGTGGGTTTAGTGACACTTTAAATTACAAAATGGCTTGTGTCACAATTCTATATTCTACTTTTTTTTCCCACGAAAGTTGTTACCCTTTAAGCCTCATGAACACAAACAGTAAGAGGCAGAACATGTTTCCAGCGTAACCTTCTAGGCCATTTCCTGTGACCAGGGTGCCATGTACAGACTGCAACAAAAGTGACTAGCTGTACATGGTCATATACTTGTGTCCAGCAATGATCTGAATAGCAAAGGGTTAAAGCAAGGAAAACATTTTGTATTTAGATACACACCACTTGTGAGCACAAAACAAATATTCAAGCCAATTACTGATAGAGCTGCCAGGATATATTTGCTAAGTTTACAACAGGGAGATTTGTTTCCCCTGACACCATGACATATAAGGGAGAAATCCTACCAATGGGCACATCTATACAGCTTTATATAAACTCAAAAAGTTCAAATACTTTTAGAGTTTGATATATTTAGGCAATAAAAAAAAAAAAAAAAAAACACATTGGTAATACCAAAAGGTAATTTAATTTTTAAAGATAGTAAGCCCTGCTATGAAGCTACATGAACAACAATATTAAGTCAGAATAAGCCCCCCCCCGAAGATGCAATTGTTGTTTCTGAAATATTTTGCATGTTCAAGTACTTTAAAAGCTTCCAGACCTTAAAAGGGGTTTTAAATCCTCGGCATTTTTCACCTTAAAGAGGATTTCCCATTTTAAAAACAAAATTAAAAGTCAGCAGCAACAAATACTGCAGCTGCTGACTTTTGATAAATCGGACACTTACCTGTCCTATGGTCCAGCGATGCGGGGGATAAAAGCTCCGCTCATCTCCCCCTCCGTTCGGCGGCACCGGAATTGCAACAGCTGGGCACCCACTGCGCATGCGCGAGCGGCGCCGCATGCCGTGATTGGCCGCTCAGTCACCTGGGACATGTAATGTGTCCCAGATGATTGACAAGAGGGAGGGAGCAGAGCTGAGCCCTTCCTGCGCCGAGGGGAAGTGATGTCACCAGCCCAGGCACTGAAGGAGGCAGACTACGAGGGACCCCTTAGCAACAGCCATTTTAGAGGGGTTTTTTTTCCACGGTGAAACACCACTTTAATGCATTCAATGCATGAAGGTGAAAAACCTCCTGTGCTGCAGCAGCGCCCCTGAGCCCCCCTTTTACTTACCTGAACCCCGTAATTCCCACAACAGGAACAAGCACACCAACTCCAGCCGGTGTCTCGTGTCCTGATTGAATAGATTCATAGCAGCGCAGCCATTGGCTCCCGCTGCTGTCAATCAAATTCTACAGACACAGCAGGACACAGGAGTGCACTCGCACGGGTGTCCATGAAATAGAGCGCTTCTCCGACAGGGCACTCGAGAAGAGGAGCTAGGAGCACCGGAGGGGACTCCAGAAGAGGAGGATCAGGGCTACTCTGTGCAAAACCAACTGCACAGTGGAGGCAAGCATGACGTTCGTTTTTTTTGTTTTGTTTTTTTAAACCAAACCTTTACAACCACATTAAAGTGATTGTAAAAGTTCATTTTTTCTTTAACAAGCATGTTACTCATCTGCTCTGTGCAAGGGTTTTGCACAGAGTGGGCCCCAATCCTCCTTTTCTGGGGTCCCTCGGCGGCGCGCTCCTGGCTCCTCCTTCGCATAGAGTACCCCCACGGAGAGACGCATTCCATGACGGCACTTGTGCAGACCAGCTCCTGAGTCCTGCTGCTGCGCCCTCCCTGCTCCAGTGTCACTGGATTTGATTGATAGCCATTGGCTCTCGCTGCTGTCAATCTGTCCAATGAGGACCTGGGACAGCAGCTGGAGCAGGCAAGTAAAAAGGGGGCTCTGGGAGGTAGCTGCAGCACAGAAGGTTTTTTACCTTAATGCATTACAGTGAAAAACAGAGACTTTACAACTCCTTTAAACCGGCTTCTGAAGGTTAACAAAACATCAAGTTTATATTACCACTATGTATTTGTTGGCATATGTAACAAAAACACCTTTGGGAAATTTCTGTTATCGGTCATTCTATTTTCGGTACTAACAAAAAGCAAGTGTTGAATAAGCACAGTGTATACTTTAGGATGAGAAAAATGTGAAGTATTCATGGTGGTTTTGTATATGAAGGTACTACACTCTATGGCAGGGGTGTCAGACTGGCGGCCCTTCAGCTGGTCCTGAACTACAAGTCCCATCATGCCTCTGCCTGTGAGAGTCATGCTTGTAACTGTCAGCCTTGCAATGCTTCATGGGACTTGACGCATTTCTGCAACAGCTGGGGGGGCTGCCAGTTTGAGACCTGTGTTCTATGGAATGAAATGTAAGTTATGCACACACTTGCAGTCAAAACCTCTATAAAAACATGCCAACAACATTCCAAAACATTCAAATTTAAAGAGAAGAAAAACAAAAACCCAACAGCTTTTCTAATCCTTTCCTACACATCCAAAAACATTTTTATGCTACAAGTACATAAAGCCCATGTTCAGTACCAAACAGACAGATGAGTGCATACATACCATGCAATTCCACTGTGTGCCATTAGGGCCAGTTCACACCACATGCAGTCCAGTTTTTGTTCTGTATTTACACGCAAAAAATATACAAAAAATAAAAACCACAGAGGTGATCAAATACCACCAAAAGAAAGCCATTTGTGGGGGAAAAAGGACGTCAAATTTTGTTTTGGTGCAACATCACATGACCGCGCAATTGTCAGTTAAAGAGACGCAGTGCCGTATTGCAAAAAAAATTCTGTGGTCATTAAAGGGGGTAAATTCTTCCGGGGCTGAAGTGGTTAAAAGTGAATCTTCATGTAGAAGATAAAGCTTTATACATTTTAAATACCCAACCATGTCAGCATGAAGTGTTATTGGGCGTTCTTACTCCAAAGCATCTATTTTCAGCCCACCCACCCTGTTCGTGCTGCGCCTCCCTCATTGTGACCGCTAATCAACCCTTAACACTTCCAACTCCACCCATGAACAAGAACCAATAGCCAGGAATCATGGGACATGTAGTCCCCGAAATAATGAAGGAAATGCCCCCTCTAGGCAGCCAAGTACAGTTGGGTCCACACACATACACGTATTTATTTGGACACAGGCACAATTTTAGATTTTTTCAGGTATTTACCAAAACATATTCAAGCTATAGTTCTATAATGTATATGGGCTGAAAGTGCACACTTTCAGGTTTCATTTGAAGGCACGTACATCCAAATCGGAGGAAGGGTTTAGGAATTACAGCTCTTAATATCACCCCCCCCCTTTTTTTTTCAAGGGGCCAAAGCGCTGACGCACTTTGGATTACAAATGCGCGGTCATACAACACTGTATGCAAATAACATTTTTATCATGTTTTCCCCACAAATAGAGCTTTTTTTTGGTGGTATTTGATCACCTCTGCGGTTATTTTTAGTGAAAAATTGTTTTGGTTTTTTTTTTATATATATATATATATATATATATATATATATATATATATATATATATATATATATATATATATATATATATATATATATATATATATATATATATATATATATATATATATATAGTAATTTTTCTCCTTCATTGATGTACGCTGATGAGGCTGCACTGATGGGTACCGATGTGGTGGCACTGGTGGACACTGAGAAGTGGCACTCATGGGCATTGATAGGTGGCACTGGCAGGCACAGAGGAGGAGGCAGATGTGCCTCCTTCCTCTTCGGGACCGATGTCCATTGAGCATAAGCCGGTGATCGGCTTTTTTTTCTCCCCACGCTTTCAGCGTGAGGAAAAAAAAAAAAAAAAGGAAGATAACCAAGCTTTTGTTTGCACACATGATCAGCTGTCATTGGTTGACAGCTGATCACCTGGTAAGGGGCCAAGATCAGATCGGTGATCACCCAAGTCTCAGTGATCACTGCGCAAGCCCCCTGCAGGTTGTCCTATGACGGCCTCCCGGAAATTCAGGTCCACGCTGTGGCAGTCAGTCATTCGGCTATAGCGCGGACCTCAAGTGGTTAAAGTAATTTTTTCCCAAAAAAATTGCATTTGAAAGACCACTGCGCAAATACAGTGTGACATAAAATATTTCAACAACCACCATTTTATTCTCTAGGGTCTCTAATAAAAAAATATATAATACAAGGTTTGGTGGTTCCAAGTAGTTTTCTAGCAAAACAAAATGATTTTAACTTGAAACCAAGATATGTCAAGAAAAGGTTTAGTGTTTAAGTGGTTAAACTTTTCTAACTTACACAGGAAGTCTATTCCATTGACAAATTGTTACAATGTTTCTAGTTAAGTTCACTGCTAAAGAATGTTCTGATTCTTGGCAGACTGCCCAGATTTTTTCCTTCCTTTCTTTTGAAGCTGTGGCTTCAGAAGAGCAGAGAGAATTCTTTGCATAGCCAGAATCGTGAAACACTTTAGTCAAGATAGCAACGAGAAAAATTTTTTTTTTTTAAATTGCGATAACAATTGACGATTAATCGTGCAGCTCTACTGTGAACCTATATCATGCATTCAAAGAAGATGTCCATGTAAGTGAAACAGGCCATTGCAAGGGTTCAAAAATTAAACAAATCCATCAGAGATAGCAGCAAAATTAGGAGTGGCTAAATCAACAGTTTCGTACATTCTGAGGAAACAACGCACTGGTGAGCTTAGCAACATAAAAAGGATTGGACATCCATGAAAGACAACAGCGGTGGATGATCACAGGATCCTTTCTATGGTAAAGAAAACAGCATTCACAACATCCAGACAAGTGAAGGACACTTTCTAGGAGGTGGGTGTATCGTTGTCAGTCTACAATCAAGAGAAGACTTCACGAGATCAAATTGGAGGGAATGTGGAGGGTTCACCACAAGGTGCAAACCATTCATAAGCCTGAAGAATAGAAAAGCCAGATTACATTTTACCAAAAAAAAAAAAAAAAATCTACAAAAAGCCAGACCAGTTCTGAAAAAGCATTCTTTGGACAGATGAAACTAAGATTAATCTGTACCGGAATGACAGGAAGAAAAGTATGGAGAAGGCATGGAACAGCTCATAATACAAAGCACACATCTGTAAAACATGGTGGATGCAGTGTAATGGCATGGGCATGCATGGCTTGCAGTGGCACTGGGTCATTGGTGTTTATTGATGTGACAGAAGACAGAACCAGCCAGATGAATTTTGCCGTGTTTAGAGACATAAGGTCAGCCCAGATTCAGCCAAATGCAGCAAAGTTGATTGGACGGCGCTTCACAGTACAGATGGACAATGATCCAAAACACAATGGAAAATTAACCCAGGAGCTTTTGAAGGAAAAAAGGTGGAATATTCTGCAATGGCCAAGTCAATCATCTGATTTCAATCCAATTGAGCATACATTTCACTTGCTGAAGGCAAAACCAAAGGCAGAAAGAACCACAAGGAACTGAAGGCAGCTACAGATAGAGCCTGGCAAAGCATCAGAAAGGAGAAAACAGTCTTTGGTAATGTCCATGGGTTCCAGACTTCAAGTAGTCATTGCCAGTAAAGGATCCTCAACAAAATATTAAAAAAGGAATATTTACGATTATATTCATTTGTAAAAATTACATTTGAGCCCCTAAAAATGGGGAGACTGTATAAAAATGGTTGAAGTTTCGAAGAATTGTACTTGATATGTATGTTCAACCCCTTGAATTAAAGCTGAAAGGCTGTACTTCAAATTTCTTTGGTTTCGTTTTAATTTTATTCTGGTGGTATACAGAGCCAAAAGTATTAAAATTGTGCTTGTGTCCAAACATATATTGACACAACTGTATATCTGAGAAGCCGATGGTTAAATGAAGTAATCACAGGTACTAGTAGGAGTTCTCTCTAATGTTGCTGGCATATGGGGGGGGGGGGGTGAATGAGTATAGGCAGAGGTTAAAAAAATAAAAAAAAAATAAAAACCCCCACACAAAAGCACCCAGATAAGAAGGTATAAGGCTCTAAGTGAAAAGCCCCTATTCCTATAGCAAGTCAACCCCATTGACTTTATTCAGACTCGCATTAACCTTTAAAACAAAAGTCAGAGGTTACATTTTGTCCAAGCAAAGGTATTTAATTACTTCTATTGCTTTTTCCTTATCTATCCCAGTTATGTGCACATTCTTATTCATGATTCATACTTTTCCAGGCAACCTGCTCAAATAAGCCAATTCCAATGAGGTACCATTTTTCCCGAAATCTACGCTTCCGGTATGGGGCCTGCAGCAGTGAGTTTACTTTGCTTTTTTCCTGTATCAGCTGCTTCCAGCTATCAAAAATAGAAGACAGGAAGAGGAGAAAAGGAATGCTCCCAATAGAGAGTCCTTCTCTCCTCCTTCACTTAGGCAGGATGCAGGGACACATACGAATAAAGAATGAGGTGTCTGCGCTTTTAACCCCCGCTAGCGGCCAAAAAGCACCGAAGCAGCGTTTTTAATCCTTTTTTGGCCTCTAAAACGACGGTAAAGCGCCGCTAAATTTTTTTTTTTTTTTCGGAGTTGGGATTCGGACCTTTCAGCAGACTTGACTTGATTGGTTAGAACGTGCATGTTGTGTTTAGTTTGGATAATAAAGTAATTATTATGACTATATTACACAACAGATGAAAACATGTAAGAACGGTTTATCAAAACGGTCTTCTCTTTTATGCTCCCACCACCTGCTTATGTTTATTCAATACTCCCCAATTGCACCCAAGGATCGTTCCATCACCCCCAGGGGTGGGTGGGTATTGCCCACTTTGGGAAGTACTGATGTAAAACCTTTAGCCCAAAAGAAAAAAAAATAATAATAATTGTTGCTCAAACTGTAGCAGGGTGGATAAAAATCTGAAAAATCTGATTTTTTGATCAATTCATTATTTTAATAAATGCTTTTGTAGTAAAAACCTAAAGCTAATAAAAATCTAAAGCTAATTTTCTATTTAAGATACATTAAAAATTTCGTTTATTCAGCATGAAATGGAGCTTAGTTATGTAGCATGAGGCTGTATAGTCTGCAATATTTACATTTTTTGGTAAAATCATTCAATGAATCCAAGCTCTGCAAGCTGAGAGAACATGCACTGCATTGATTTATTTAAAGTTCAGAAATATTCCTTTAGCCCACTGTTTTGAAAATCCATGTACACTACAAACTGTATGATTGAATCGGTTCTGATATCGCCGTTTTACTAACCTGACAGCTTATTATTCTAAATAGGAAACCTTCATTTTGTTTGCAAATGGTAAAGATTCTAACTACCAGCAAGAAAAAGTCCTTACGTTTAAAGAGCACCTGTCATTTCAGATTCATAATGGCAGCGCCTGTTAGCGGCCATCCACTCACCTGCTGCCGCCACCTCCCTCACCTTTTTGTGTCACTGCCGCATCACCAACTGTCCCATTAAAGCAGGGCTCGACAAACCCCGGGCGCCAGGTCGCATTTGCGACTAGAATTAGCGACCTGGCGCCTGGGGCAACACAGCTGGGGTATCCTGTGTCCGTTCGACACCCACCCCCGCCCGTCGCGATCGCGATGGGCCGCGCCGGTAATTGAGGCCCCCGGCTTTGCGGCCTACTGCAGTCCTATGGTTCCTGGTTCCTTCTGCAATCGGGCGCCCTCTGGTGGTGGCCGTTGGTACTACAAGACATCCACCAATGCTAATGGAGCTTTCCCTACCTGTTTTCACTGCCTGCTCATCTCCTTCCCTTTACTTAGAACCCCCAAACATTATATATATTTTTTATTCTAACACCCTAGAGAATAAAATGGCGGTCATTGCAATACTTTGTCACACCGTATTTGCGCAGCGGACTTACAAGCGCACTTTTTTGGGAAAAAATACTTTTTTTAATTAAAAAATAAGAAAACAGTAAAGTTAGCCCAATTTTTTTTATATTGTGAAAGATAATGTTACGCCGAGTAAATTGATTCCCAACATGTCACGCTTCAAAATTTCATCCGCTCGTGGAATGGCGACAAACTTTTACCCTTTAAAATCTCCATAGGCGTCGTTTAAAAAATTCTACATGTTGCATGTTTTGAGTTACAGAGGAGGACTAGGACTAGAATTATTGCTCTCGCTCTAACGATCGTGGCGATACCTCACGTGTGGTTTGAACACCACTTTCATATGCGGGTGCTACTCACATATGCGTTCGCTTCTGCAAGCGAGCTCGGCGGGACGGGCGCATTTTAAAAAATTATTATTTTTTCTTATATATTTTACTTTTTATTTTTTATTTTTACACTGTTTTTAAAAAAAAAAAATAAAAAATTGTGTCACTTTTATTTCTATTACAAGGGATGGGGCACATTAAAAAAATTTTTTCTCTTATTTATTTTAAGTTTTATTTTTTCACTGTTCTTTTAAAAAAAAAAAAAAAAAAGTCACTTTTATTCCTATTACAAGGAATGTAAAAATCCCTT
Source organism: Lithobates clamitans (assembly GCA_037952925.1). Lineage (NCBI taxonomy): Eukaryota > Metazoa > Chordata > Amphibia > Anura > Ranidae > Lithobates > Lithobates clamitans. The sequence goes on along the minus strand of JBBGZY010001574.1, from coordinate 431,233 downwards.
GTAATAGAAAAAAAGCATGACAGGTCCTCTTAAATATGACATCTGGGGTCAAAAAGACCTCAGATCTCATATTTACACTAAAATGCATTAAAAAAAAAATTGTCATTTGAAAAAAAAAAAAAAAAAAGTCCCTTCAAGAGCTATGGGTGGAAGTGACGATTTGACGTCGCTTCCGCCCTGCAATGACTTGGAGATGGGCGGGGCCATCTTCCTCTCACTTGTCTCCATGTCAGGCCAGGGACAGATCCGGATCGCCTCCGCCGTTACCGACGGCCACGGTAAGCGGTGAAGGGCACCGGAGAGCGGCGGTAGGGGGGGCCCTCTCCTGCCGCCGATAAAAGTAATCTCGCTGCTAATCTGCTGCAGAGACCACTTTTATCTGAAAGAGAACCGCCGGCTCTTGAAGAAGATACCGGGGTTATGGTAGCTAGCTGCTACAATAACAACGGAATTTCTCTTCAAAGACAGGACGTATATAGTCGTCCTGCGGGAAGGAAGTGGTTAATTAAAATGAATTTATTATTTGTCATCTCCCTGCTTGGCCCCTTTCACATGGGCTGTCTGATCAGGTTTGCCTGTCAGTTTTTCAGGTGGACCTGATTGGATCCTTAGCGGGAATATGGTGGCCTTGTGTCCCTGCATGGCAGGAAATAAAAGCAGTCACATTCGTTCTAGTCGTCTCTGTGTAAATTTAAGATTGGTTAATTTTTATATTGAAAATAAAGCTTTGTCGGTCATTTAAAAAAAAAAAAAAAAAAAAAACCTGGCTCCTAACTTTTTTAGCTGGCTCCTAGATTCCAAGCAAATTTGTCAAGCCCTGCATTAAAGTGAATCAGACTGTCGGTGAGTCAACAGCAGGTCAGAGATGACAGCTGATCTTTAAAAATGATGATTTAAATAGAGTTGATTTAAACCAAGCCATTAAAAATCAAATCCACCCTGCACTGCAATGAGAGCTGGAGTTTGGCTTCAATTCTTTGGTGTATCTAAATCTGCTAGTACAGCTACCACTACCCCCACAGCTTCAATTGATTTAAATATGCAGCCTCCAGGGCTGTCACCTTGATCCAGCCTTCACTACCTAGGGAGCGACTGAACTGAATCAGGCATACTGCCAAAGAAATCTCAAAATTGGATTCCTGTTGTGCATGCTTGTTCCAGGTTAGTGACTAATCAGACAGACACTGGAGCTTGGATCAGAAAGAAAGCTTGAGATGCTGTATCTTAAAGTGGATGTAAACCCTCACATATACCCAGGGAAGTGAACTGCCTCAGATGATGCACAGAGATGAAACAAATCTCCCTACATACGTTTTACATGTATATCTGCTCTCTATCTTTACATACTGTTTAGAAGGTGCACATTGTGTTAGAAGATTTTCCTCTTCCTGGTTAGCACTACAGTGAAGCCTGGGCATACAGCCAATACAGCTGATTGGGAAGAAAGGCAAACACCCCCTCTCATCATAGGTAGAGACTTTCAGCTCTGTCCCTTGAATCCCTCAGCTCTGTGCTAAATTTATAGCATCCTCCCCAACACAAAACTCAGGCTGCTTTTATCATGTGTGATGGAGAACTTGTCAGGAGTTATCAGGCTGATAACAGAAGCACTGAGCAAGAGACAGCTACAGGATATAGTGCTTTGAAGAGAGATAAAAACACTGCAGATATATGTGCCCAGCTCAAATTTCATGAATTGGGTTTACATCCACTTTAACACAAAACATGGCTGCTGCTAAGTGTACAGTATATATCCTTGTAGTTTACTTTCAGCAAAATTCCACTCTAAAGGATTCACAGATCATGTGCATCAACTACAATAAAACAAAAGGCTCAGAAAAAAAAAAAAAGTTGGACGCAGCTGCATGTGTTGGTCACACTGGCTTTGGAGCTCCTGCTATTTGTTCAGCTCCAAAGCAAACGTTTTGTACATTGTTCATGCATGTTATCAATGTTAGTGTAAGGCACATTTTCAATCTAAAAAGGTACATAAAAAGCTGCTAACAAAATGTTTGCAATGTCAAAATGTGAAGATGAGAACAGTTCTATAAAGAATAATGGCACAATACTTATCACACATTTTACATACATTTAAAGCGTTCTTATAATGTAATGGTCACAGAGCTGAAGTATTATATTGTTTCTACAGTACCTGCATGGCAACAAGCTAAATTTAAACATTCTCCCTTGGGCACACTGAGAATGTGAAGATTCTGATACAGAAAACTATTTACAAAGTTAAAGTGGCTGTAAACCCTTACATATACCCAGTGACATGACTGGCCTCAGGTGATGCACGGATATTAAACAAATCCTCCTACATGAATTGTACCCATTTATCTGCAGCCTCTTCTCTACATCCATTCAAAATGCTGAATTTAAAGCTTGTCTGAGAGTTCAGAAAAAAGGGACAGAGAGCTGAAGCTACAATCGCAATGAGATTTCTGAGAGCTGATTGGGGAAGCTGGGAGGAGGGACACACATAAACACACACACACACACACACACACACACAGCTGAGGCTGTCAATCAGCTGGAGGTCCCTCCCGTCTCCATTTTTCTCTTGGTGTCAGGAAACCTTGTCCTAAGTGATTCATGCTGATAGAGGGGATGAAGCAGCAAACAGAAAATCACACTAAATGCTCTTAATTGAGACAGGTAAACACTATATAGGGAAATGCTTTGTGCATATTTCAGGTCTGAGGTTTACAACCACTTTAATTCTGAGGCTCATGCACAAATCTCAGTGGTTTTTCTTGTTCGGTGTACCACAAGTGGTGTACAGCCAGCCATAGAAGTGAATGGCTATAAGCACCTATTTTCGGGTAAACACTGTTTTCTTGCAAAGGCGTTTATACGCACATACAACATATTTCCTGAAAGGGGAATGTGTTCCGCACATACATTATAACAGCACACAAAGCAAAAGAGGATATCCCTCCTCCATGTTCTCGTGTTCAGTTGTAGCACCAGTTATTTTATTTGGTATGACCAGTTATTTTGGGTCATACCAATCAAGGACATTTGTACCGCTGGATTGTTCTAAATTCTAAAGCCATGACTTGCAACTTCTTGGCCCAATTGACACTTCAAGCTTTTTGTAGATTGAAACTCCAAAAACTCAAAATCCAAAACCCCACGGTTTTAATATTGAGCCTGTTCATACCTGAAAGAAGGGTCGCTTGAAGCGCAAAACGTATGAGCTTCTTTGAAGCTACAAGCATTTTTGGCCCCAATATACTTCAATGAAAAACGTGCAAAAAAGGCACATATCACACATTTTGATTAGAAAAAACAAAAACAAAAAAAAAAAACAAAACAACAACAAGTATTCAAGCTTTAGAAAAACTCACAAAAATGCATTGTATTTTGAAGTACTATGCCACACCACATGGATATTCATTTCTTTATTACCGTATATACTCGAGTATAAGTCGAATTTTTCAGCACATTTTTTAGTGCTGAAAGTGCCCCCCTCGACTTATACTCGAGTCAAGCACTTTTCTGCAGCAAAAAATTTAATTTTCCGAACCGACTTTGGGGCCCCGTATCTCAGGGCCACTTGATGCTAGGAACTCCAAATTTGGTGTGCAAACCCAGTGGACCTGGTACCACAACATATCCAAAGCTGAAGTTCCTAGCACTAAGTGGCCCCGAGATACGGGGCCCCAAAATCGGTTCGGAAAATGTCATTCTCTGCAGCAGAAAAGTGCTTGACATTTTCTGAACCGAGTTTGGGGCCCCATATCTCAGGGCCACTTGATGCTAGGAACCCCAAATTTGGTGTGCAAACCCAGTGGAACTGGTACCACAACATATCCAAAGCTGAAGTTTCTAGCACTAAGTGGCCCTGAGATACAGGGCCCCCAAACCGGTTCGGAAAATGTCATTCTCTGCTGTAGAAAAGTGCTTGACATTTTCTCAACTGATTTTTGGGGCCCTGTATCTCAGGGCCACTTGGTGCTAGAAACCCCAGCTTTGGAAATTTTTATGGTGCTAGTTCCACTGGGTTTGCACACCAAATTTGGGGTTCTTAGCACTAAGTGGCCCTGAGCTACAGGGCCCCAAATTCGGTCAACTGTGTCCATCTGCTGCAATGTCATTTCGGGACCCTTTGGGTTCAGAGACCCCAAATTTTGGCTGCAGCTAGGGGGAATCTAGGAACCCTTAACTACCGAGTTTGAAGTTCAGGGGACCTATGGCTGCAAATGGGCACAGTGAGGCTGCAAATGGGCATTGTTGACCCTCTTTTCCACTTACAGTAGCTGTGCATTTCTCACCCTCGTCTTATACTCGGGTCAATAAGTTTTTCCCATTTTTTTGTGGTAAATTAGGGCCTCGACTTATACTCGGAACGACTTATACTCGAGTATATACGGTAGATGATTTTTTATTCTTTTAATCATTGATACACTAAAAAAAAAAAAAAAAAAAATAAAAAAAAAAAAAAAAATCAACTTTAGCCAGAAAAGCATTCAAAAGGTGGAGACATTGCTTTAAAATGCCTATTGACAACGATTTTGAAAAATCTGGTGCAGCTGTGCATGGTAGACAATTAGCTTCCAACTTCAGTTTGTCCAATTAACCACTTGAAGACCAGGCCTTTTCTGTTTGTTTAAAAGTTGAAATCAGTATTTTTTGCTAGAAAATTACTTAGAACCCCCAAACTTTTTTTTTTAGCAGAGAACCTAGAGAATAAAATGTCAGTTGCAATATTTTGCGTCACACTATTTGCACAGTAGTCTTTCAAAAGCAATTATTTTAATTTTTTTTTTTTTCAAAAAACACTAACTGCTTGCCGACCAGCCACCGCAGTTATACTGTGGCAGAATGGTTCAGCTGCGCAAATTGCCATACCAGTACGGCGGTCCCTTTAAAGCCTATAGCAGGCGCGCGTGGCCGCCGACCACCTGCGATCACTCCACAGAGAGCCAGAGCGGGGATCTGTCAAGGTAAAACAAACAGATCCCTGTTCTAACAGGGAAGTAGAGAGAGAGATCTGCTGTTCCTAGTGACCAGGAACAGAGTACACTGTCCCCACAGTTAGAAACACCTCCCAGGGAACACATTTAAACCCCTTGATCGCCCCCTAGTCTTAACCCCTTCCCTGCCAGTGATATTTATACAGTAATCAGTGGCTATTTTTAGCTCTGATCGCTGTATAAAATGTCAACGGTCACACAAAAAAAAAAAAAAAAAAAAAAAAAGAGTCCAATCTGTCCAACGCAATGTCGCAGTCCCGGAGAAAAAAAAATAATAATAATGCAGATCGCCGCCATTACTAATAAAAATGCCATAACTTTATCCCCTTTTTTGCAAACACAATAACTTTTGCACAAACTAATACACACTTATTGCGATTTTTTTTTTTACCAAAAATATGTAAAAGAATACATATTGGCCTGCGTTTCTATGGCGTGAACTGGCCGTCCGGGTCCTTTCACATAAGCGGTCAGTCTGGATCCATCTGCCAGTTTTGCAGACGGATCCAGGCTAAAGCACAATGTAGGTCTCCCATTTCTATTTTCTTCAACGATAAAAAAAAAAAAAAAAAAACGACAAGTAAAAAATGGATGTGCAAACTCATGTAATCTGAATAAGTATTCAACAGTTTTTTCTTCATTCAAAATGTAAATGAACTGATGACACCCTTGTTACAGGACCCCAAGGTCTCTTGCACATAAGGCTTTCTAACTGCTGTGAATCCCATTGACCAAGGATGGACAGGCACAGTGTTCAGCCCTGCTGCCTTCAACCTGCCAGTCTATAGCAGGCTGCAGCTGGATGAGATTGAACATTGTACCAAGTGATACCTGCATTTAGGGCTCTATGCATTCAGGGACAAATGCACGGAACGCAGGTCTTCACAGGGTCCCTAAATTGGTACAGCGTTCACCGTGTCCAGTCACAGCTTGCTATAGACTGACAGTCTGCAGACAGCAGGGCTGGATAGTGCACCTGTCCCTCCTGGGCACACTAAAATGCTGGAAGGGATGCACAGCAATTAGATGAAATTACGCTCAAGATACATAGGCGATTATTTTACAGAAATTAAAATCGCTGCTACAAAATGCTACTGCCAGCAATTAACAGTGATTTATAACTAGAGGTCGACCGATATTTGGCATTTTTTTAAAACGGCAACAGCCGATTGTGCTGATAAAAAGGGCCGATTTAAAACTTCAGCGCAACTTGCAAATGACTTCTGTAATAGAAGTCAATGCAAGTTGCCTGAAGTCTTCCCATGTAGACTTGTCTCTCCTAACTGGGCATCCTGCCAAGTCTGAGAAAAGAAGCAAAGAGATACAATGTTTCTACCTATCAATGGACTGAACTCTGTGTTTAGGAGTTCTCAGTTTAACCATTTATAAGACTAAATCTTTTCTGACACTTATTGCTTACAAGTAAAATTCCTGTATTTTCTGCTAGAAAATCACTTAGAACCTAGGGACAAAAATAGTGGTTGTTGCAATATTTTATGCAACACGGCATTTGCGCAGCGTTCTTTTAAACGCAAATTTTTTTGGAAAAAAATACACTAATTAAAGAAAAAAAAAACAAAAAACTAAAAAACAGTAGTTAGCCCTTTTCTTCCTCCAAAAGTTTTGATTACCTGTTTTTGTGTATTTAATATTTAAGATATAGTTTTATAAAATCTAAATTATATATACACAAGTGAACTGATTGGAAGTTTGTTTTGTTTAATAAATGTAAGAAATTTTCTGTATGGCCCCTTTCACACGGGCGGACCCCATTCAGGTCCACCTGTTTTTTTAGGCATCAGCATCCCTCCCTCCCCCCCTGTCAAATTTGCTGCCTAATAAAGCAAAAAAAACGCAGTTGCACAGTACTTACACCTATGGATTTACAACAATATTCTGACAGATGGTTACCAGAACACCCATGGAAGAAACGTGCATATACACACATAATATCAGACTTCATACCACTAGAGCAACAGCTACCACTAGAGAGAGGAACTGCTGGCTACATAGCAGAGAAGCTAAATATAAACCAATAAAATGTGCATGGATCACATTTGTAAATAATGGAGGTAGAAGCAGTCAGACAGGTCTCAAAGGGAGGTGAAGTATTGGCATGGAAATGGTGCACACATCCAGGAGACTCAAAGTGGAAATGCACCTGTTAAGTCACATGAAAACAAAACAGGTAGGAACCTGAATAGGAAACATACTCCAAACAGAAAACATGCTCCAAGGACAAGAAAGAAATTGGATTACATCTGTCACATAACATTCAGGGAACACATAATGCTGCATTTATTAGATCTTTTATTTTTGCAAACAATATTCTTTAGGCAAGAACTATAACAGGCCGGTGGCAAACACAAAATGTGTATACTTATGCAAACAAAACAGAACCAGATATAATACGCAGAGTCAGTGTGAACATCATTTTCAATGTACCACTATTAAAAAAAAAGGCAAGCTCACCCAATTCTGTCCCCTTCATTTCATCCTGAAATAAATGTGAGAGTCTCACTTGTCACCAAGAGGCAGCGATGCAGGCCAGGCGTAAACCTCCGCTATATTTACACGCACATTTATGCATGCTGTGACGACAATCACTAAAACAATATGTAAATGAGAATGACTCCGCAGACCCAACAGGAACAGGCAGCCCACTCAGGAGCCTCACCGGACACGGATATCAGCTCCCTTTAGAACCAATGTACACACCAGCAATAGCATATCACACATTCTTCATAAAGGACGATTATAATCAATAATGATCAGAGCAAGTCAGAAAAATATAAATGAAGCACTTCAATGATCAAATCAGCCACTATTCAGTCACATGTACAGTATGACTGAATAGACAGTTAAGTGAACATGGCTATGTGTTCAACAATATGTACAACAGAGCTCAGACTGGGGGAGGGAAAAACCAGTACAAAGAGCTGCAGTGTTCATGAGCCAACAAGCCAAGGGCTGTGTTCACACTTGAGACTGACTGCTTTTTGAGCTTGTTCCATGTGATTCTGTCAGCAGTTTTCAGGCTTGAGCTTTTTTGTTTTGCCAATAGAAAATAGTTACTAGAAGGAGAAGCGAAAAACAAAACAAAAAAAAAAAAAAAAACAAAACACACACACGTTTTCAGCCCCTCCCACTGAAGTTGATAGGGATCACAAACACACGACCCAACCATTAACCTGTTGCTAGCCATGTAACACATATGCGGTGGCAAATGGGCAAGTTTTAACGCCCACATGCCACACACAAGCGTCACTGGGCAGCCAACATTTCTGTGCTGAGAGTGCAATCACTGCATGTTACAAGTACAGAGACCAGGCTGTCAAACAGCTCTCAGTCCCCTGTAATGATCAGTAGCTAGCAGAATCATGTGACCACTTCAACAGCCAATTACAATGGTCATCGATCCTTTCCACCCTCCGTGCGTTCAAACTCTAATAAAGGGGTGGGGGGTTAAGGAATTCATGTACATTTTCACACTTTAAACAAGCATTGTTCTGCAGAGTCTTCTTCATTGCCCAGTCACAGGCTGGGGAGGGACAGCGACTGCAAGTGTTTGGTTGACCATACATGGACCAACAAAAAAAAATATGAACAGAATCCCCATCTACACAAGCAAGGCGGATGGGGGAATTCTCCACGTGACAGCGGGACTATACTGATCACCCCTGCAGCCGATTGGAGGTTTCTCCAATCCACATTGAAACATGTGGATGGGGGAAGTCGTCATTTTTTCACATTCAACCCACTGGTTGAACAAAAAAAAAAAAAAAAAAAAAACACTGATCTGCTTCACCTGCCTTCTCTCACCAATCCAGCGTTGTCCATTCTGCAGCATCACTCTCCTCTATTCTTGGTATCACAGGAGTCAATATGTGGAGCCAGAGCCACTGGCTTCTGCTGCTTCAGTCAAACCCTGTGAGGAGGGATCGGGGGGGGGGGGGGGGTGGCTTACTGGTGTCTACTACAGACACACACACAGCCCAGCTCGGGACCCGTGCCCCCTTAGCACCACACTTGCTGAGGGGGTACTCAAAAGGAGGAGTGGCAGGGGACTGCGGAAGAGGCAAGGGGCCACTCTGTGTATATCGCTGCATAAAGCAGGTACATTTAACAAAGCAAAAAAATAAACAATAAGCCTTTTAAGTTAACCTGTACAAAAAACAATAAATGCACATTCTTTTGCAGATATAAAAAAAAAAAATAGGCAATATTTTATTTTATTGTTAGGGACCTGTAAAAGCATTGCACCCAAGATCAGATCAGCAGATCATGGCTGTAATGTCACAGTCCTGGCGACTGTATCTGTCTGCCCATTGCCCCGATATGAGCAGGTAGTAACAGGAAGCTCAATGACCTACCACAGCACTCAACAGCGCTGTGGTAGTTCATTAAGAACTACAGGCCAACAGCTGCAAAGGGTGTCAGGATTTGACGTTTTTCCATTCACAGAACACTATGAATGGATGACGTGGCCAAGCAGACGGTGCCCCGCACAGCCACGGTTTTTTTTAGTTTGTGACAGCTAGTGGGGAGAGAAGCTCCCCCGTTAGCTGTCAAACCAGGGGACTAAGGGGGAGCGGGGGCCAGTGCAAATGTATAATGGTACACCCCGAACATGAGGTTAATATGTTACTAAAGGTAAATTTATCCTTTAATATCACTTTAGGCTCGGTTCACACAGGGACGACTTGTCAGGCGACCTAGTCGCCTCCTGTTCTGTGCTATGGAACCGTTCTAAGGGGAGCGACGCAAGTCGCTCCGACTTAGAAAAAGGTTCCTGTACGACTTTGGGGGCGACTTGCATAGACTTCTATACAGAAGTCGTTTTGCAAGTCGCCCGGGCAGTCGTGTGCAGGTCGCCTCGGTGAGGCAACCTGCAAGTCGTGCCGCCTCTGGTGTAAACCGAGGCTCAAAGTGGTGCTCCAGCCAAAAGGGAAAGCTCTGCTTGTTGGCATCACCACATTTGGCACTTTTTTTTGGGAGGGGGTACCGGGTTTTGAACAGTACCCGCTCTCACTTCTGGGTGAGATCACTGCGGCAATCTAAGAGTATGTCCAGCTCCTCTTCCTTCCCTCCGCTGCGTTCTGGGACACACACACAGGTCCCAGAAGATGGCAGGTCCATTCAGAAAATGCAGTAGGCAACCAGCTGTGAAGCCGGTTTCACTTTGTGAAAATGACTGCATCGGCTTGGGTGCAGTCATCGATGGATGCCTGGACAGGTAAGTGACCTTATATTAAAAAAAGTCAGCAGTTACAGTATTTGTAGCTGCTGACTTAATTCCCTGCACCCCCCCCCCCCCCCCCGCAGACTGGAGCTCCTCTTTAAGGTGGAAACTAAAAATACATTGGTATGAAGTGGGTATCTTTCATTTCTGCTGTCGTTTATACAACATTTCTCTCCTCTTCTGTACCTGACACTCAACACACATTATAATCAGATTGTACAATCTCTGGTTGATCTTTACAGCTACCAGCAAGTATCTGGTGTAGAGACCTCCCACACATTGATTGCACGGTTAAAGCCCGGTACACACGTACAGTTTTTTGGGGTTTTTTTTAATATTCATCCCATCATGCTAAACTGACAGATCGCCCCACCAACACAACTGATGTTAGTGCAGTAATGCCCCCCGCTGTGCCTTTGTGTTTTGACAGGGGGAATGCCATGGGTTGTGAGTAATGATCAGATATTGGTTTTTCAGTATGTCCCTTTGACAAAAGTCAGTTGTTAGACTGAGAAGTACAGCCAATGTTTGTTTGGCTTTATTTCTCCTATGGATCACAGGAGTGCTGTCCGTTTTGCACTTCTGTGACCTAATTTTGAGCAGAGTGCGGGCTGAAGCCCGCTGTCAGCTTACATCACAAAGCCAGTGAAAACTCAGAAAAGATTGTGACTGGACAGGCACCAGGCTCAGCCTCTGGGCTCACTGCTCCCACCCCCTCCACAGTCCAGCAGACAATGGCTCACCAGCTCTCTGCCCTGAGAACTGACCAATTGGCTGTGTTTGATCGCTCAGTTGCATGCATGCACCTAGGCAAGTATTATTTTAAAGTAGGAGTAAACTCCCATGTAAAATTTTTACCTATAGGAACAGTAAACATGCATCGTTTAAGAGATATTTAATTTAGATGCAGCCGGTGACATCACTGACGCATGTACTCCGAAGGAATAGCATACCTGCGCCATTCCTTCAGAGCCATGCTGCAAACAGCGACTCCCACGCGGGATTGACGTAATCACCGACTCTGCCACTCATATCGCCGAAGCCTGCGACCCCGGAAAGAAGACTGGGTGAAGATGGAAGTGCCTTCAGCGGTGACAGCGCACTGCTGGAGGGCTTTGTTTTCAGGCAAGTGTGTCATAATATGCTAGTATGCCATGCACACTATCACATTATGGGAAAGTAATTGTAAAGTCTCTTTTTTTTTTTGCCTTTTTTCGTTAGAAATAACGAACATGTTATACTTACCTGCTCTGTGTAGTGGTGTTGCACAGAGCAGCCCAGATCCTCCTCTTCTTGGGTCCCTCTTATCGGTACTCCTCCCTCCTGATCAGTACCCCTACAGCAAGTAGCTTGCTATGGGGGCACCCAAGCTGAAGCCCTGCCCCCTTTCTCTCCTCATGGGCTGACTTTGATTGACAGCAGAAGCCAATGACACCGTGCTGCTGTCTCAGTCAATAAGAAGGGGAGTCCCGGGTAGCCAAGACAGGTCTGCAAAATCGCTGGATCTAGATGGTGCTCAAGCAAGTTTTAGGGAGGCTGCTGCACACAGAAGGTTTTTTTTATCTCAAGGTGTAAATCTACCTTTACAGAAAATCTGTAAGGTGAAGTTACACTGGACCCCTCCCCATCCCGTTGTACCAGAGTTCTGCTTTTACTCGCTATGAGACGGGGGATTTGAAATCTTTGCGACGTATCTCCTAAAAGGTATTATAGGAAGGATTCTAATTGGTCGGCGCTGTCACGTGGACGACATCAACCAATCAGGACCCACCTAGCATGTCCTGTCAGCACTGAAGATCGAAAGACTTTCAAATCCCTGGACTAGTAAAGCAGTGACCTGCGATTTGCAGGCGCTATTGCGCTTATAATAGCACCTGCAAACCGACCCGAAACAGCCGCTGCTGTCTCTCCAGTGTGACAGCCCCGAGGGCTGTCACACTGAAGCGGTACGCTGGCAGGACGGGAAAAAAAGTCCTACTAGCAGCATCTTCAGAGCGGGGAAGGAGCGGTACATACACCACTCCGTCCCCGCTCCTGCCCATCGAAATCAATGGGACAGCGCGGCTAAAGCGCCTCTGGAGAGGCGCTTTGCAGTGGTTTTTAACCCTTTCTCAGCCGCTACAAGGGGGGTAAAACCGCCCCACTAGCGGCCGAATACCGACAGTAAAGCGCCGCTTACAATAGCGGCGCTTTACCGCCGCCCCCGCGTGAAATGGGCCTTACAGATTTTCTGCAAAAGTGAACTTACACTTGAATGCATTAAGTTAAAAAAACCTTCTGCCTTTATAATCACTTTAAACTGCCCAGGGCAGTATGAGGTTTACTACTGCTTTACAAAAAAAAAAAAAAAAAAACCCACACACCACAAACAAACCTGAACTTCTCGTTTAAGTCCATGTGTATCCAGCCTTTGGTAGTTCCTCCAACTGCATAGTTTTGGAAAAATCTAAAAAGGTTATTGTACACAATTGCAAGAAGTAGGGTAACCCCAAGTCCCTACTCACACCTTTACTCTCCAGGAACTGCGCATTTATTCATGCAATCCATTCTTTCCTAATAAAACGTGGCTGGCATATGTGCATTTTGTCATGCAAAATAAACAAAAACACATTACAAAAACACACGAGGCTCTTTGCAAAAATAAATAAAAAATGGGCGCAAGAGCTACTTTATCGCACGTAGGTCGGTCCATTTACGTAAATAAGCGGACTGATGCTGTTGCGCAAAAAATAATAATACACAGGCGTGCGCGTCACACAGGTGTGAATGGGGCTTGAGGTAGATGACAGAAGAAGAGGGCCCAGCCCCCACACATCATCTATGTCTCATAACACACAGTGATCACCTCTGACATAAAAGAACACGAGAAGAGCTCATTATATATAATGTGATAGAGTAGGTGGTGAGATGTCTATAGAGAGAGATATATATATATGGTTATACATGTTTACATGAATGAGAGACACACAGGTGAGGTCACGTGATGTACACACACCGCAGTGACAGAGCCATGGCCGGTGTCTTGTCGAATTCAGTCCCCTATCATATAGTGTCCTCCCTGTACTGCGCAGGCGCAGTACAGGGAGGACAAGGAGACGCCGAAAGTCTCCGAAGTTCAACAGCTGATCGTCAGCTGTACACGGCGCCTGCGCATTTATTCTTACCCTATGTCCAGGATCATTCCCCACTATCCAAGTGGACATAGAGTTAGAATAAATATTTGCCGAGCGCAGCGAGGCCGTGCCCGAAGCGTGGCGAGCGAAGCGAGCCCGCGAGGGGCCCTCTTACACTGCCATCGCTAACAGGTGCCCGAGCGCCGTGTACAGCTGATGGTCAGCTGATCAACTTCGGGCATTTTCGGCATCTCCTGCTCCTCCGTACTGCGCAGGCGCTGCGCCTGCGCAGTACGAGGCGGACACTATTTGATAGGAGGACTCTATATGGCAGAACACCGGCAGGCCCCTGACTGACACACAGAGGGGTAACCTGGGCCGCCTCAGTCTCACCTGCTCCCGCAGCTTCAGGAACACCATGGTGCGCAGAGCGGTGATGTCTGTCAGGCTTCTTCCTCCTCCTCCCCCCGCCTCATACAGCTCGTCCAGCCTCGGGGCTGCCAGCGGCCGGCCTGTGCCCACAGGGCGAGCAATGGAGGCTGGAAGAAGCAGCGGATACACTCTCCTCCTCCCCCCTCTCCTTCTCGGTGCGCCTTCTCCTTCCTTGAAATTCAACCACACACAGTGCGGCCCCCTCCTGGACACCTCCTTCCTGAGCGTAACCGCCAAACCCCGCACACGCTCAGCGCTGATTCGCTGCCGGGAAGGGGGCGTAGCTCCCCGACCGCTCACGTCATTTTGAGAAGCCAAAAAAAAGGGGAGGCGGCTATGGAACGCGCCGTACAACGTCTCCCCGGTGCGCGCGCGAGCACGTGACCTCTATTTGGTTCCCGAGCCGTTTTGTTGCTCTCAGTGTTGGTTTCAGTCGCTCGAATGGGAAAAGGCAGCGGAAAACGCGCGACATAAGAGTCGCGCATGTGTAGGCGGAGCACGTGCAGCACGCTTACTTGACGTTGCCGAGTGACGGGTTTTAGTATGCCTGCCTCTGACAGCTCGTGAGGGGTGGGCGGGGCCTAGCAGGTGAGCGGTCAGTGCCAGGTAGCAATGCGTGCCAAGCATTGAGCTCTGGCAGCCTGAACAGATCCTACAAGATGGCACCGAGTTACTCACAATCAACTTTATTAGAAAACAATTGTACTCTTTTCCTCTCTGTTCATTAAAATAAATACATGGAGTTTCCAGCTTTCAGCATTGTCGCACTTTGAATGGCAATTGCGCAGTCATGCAACACCATATCAGATTTTTTTTTTTTTTTTTAGACAGAGCTTTCTTTTGGTAGTATTTAACCACTTGACCTTATGGAAAGGTTTACCCCCCCTTCATGACCAGGCCATTTTTTACGATCTGGCACTGCGTTATTTTAACTGACAATTGCGCAGTCATGCAACACTGTACCCAAATACAATTGATGTCCTTTATTTCCCCACAAATAAGAGTTTTCTTTTGGTGGTATTTGATCACCTCTGCGGTTTTTTTTGGGGGGGGGGGGTTGCGCTATAAACAATAGAAGACCAACATTTTTTATTTTTTGATATTTTTTACTTTCTGCTATAAAAACACATCGGACTCCTAACTGACACTTTTGACACTTTGGAGATCAGTGACACTAGTACAGTTATCAGTGCTAAAAAAATATGCACTGTTGCTGTACAGTGGCAGGGAAGGGGTTAACACCAGGGGTGATCAAAGGGTTAAATGTGTTCCCTAGGAGTGATTACTAACTTGGGGGGGGCGATGCTTTGACTGGGGGGAATGTAAAGATCGGTGTTCTTGCTTAGCAGAAACACAAGATAAGCAACTGACAATTGCACGGTCCTGCGACGCTGTATCCAAACAAAGTTGACGTCCTTTTTTTGCCACAAATAGAGCTTTCTTTTGGTGGTATTTGATCACCTCTACGTTTTTTATTTTTTGCGCTATAAACAAAAAAGAGCGACAATTTTGAAAAAACAGCAATATTTTTTACTTTTTGCTATATTAAATATCCCCCAAAAATATATAAAAAAACAATTTTTTTCCTCAGTTAAGGCAGATATGTATTATTCTACATATTTTTTGGTAAAAAAAATCGCAATAAGCGTATATTGATTGGTTTGCGCAGAAGTTATAGAGTCTACAAAATAGGGGATAGTTTTATGGCATTTTTATTATTATTTTTTATATTATTAGTAATGGCGGCGATCTGCGATTTTTATCGTCACTGCGACATTGCAGCGGACACATCAGACACTTTTGACACTATTTTGGGACCATTGTCATTTATACAGCGATCAATGCTATAAAGATGCACTGATTACTGTGTAAATGACACAGGCAGGGAAGGGGTTAACAGTAGGGGCAATCAAGTGGTTAACTGTGTGTCCTAGCGAGTGATTCTAACTGTGGACGGGATGGGACTGCCTGGATGAGGAGACCTACCTAGGACATGACAGCGATCACTGCTCCCGATCACAGGGAGCAGTAGATCTCTGTCATTACAGAAGGCAGAATGGGGAAATGCCTTGTTTACATAGGCATCTCCTCGTTCTTCCTCTCCACACCGCAATCACGGGCCGCCGGAGAACATCGAGTTCCCGGGACCCGCGGGCGCGCTCCAAAAGGCGACATATTTAAAGGGACGTACCTGTACACCCATTTGCCGGCCTGTTCCATTCTGCCGATGTACATCTGTGTGCGGCGGTCGGCAAGCGATTAATGGGCACTAATAGGCCATACTGATGGGGCTGCACTGATGATCAGCGCCCTGATTATCAGTGCAGATGTCCTCATTCACACTAGCCGGTTACTGGCTCTTTCCTCTGACACGCTGACAGCGTGAGAAAAGGAATACTGATAATCGGCAAGTGTGTTTACATCATGATCAGCTGTGATTGGACACAGCTGATCACATAGTACAGAGCCACTGTGATTGGCTCTTTACCCTGATCTGTGATCAGCCGTTTCCGAAGGACACTGCAATAACAGAAGGCACTGCGGCGGCACTGTTCTGAGATGACATCATCCCAGCGCGGTTGTGAGGTGGGTAATAGCCACTGGATTTTATTTTCTTCTAAGTAAATGAAAAAAAATAAAAACAAATTTTCAAGAAAAAAGTTTTTCTTCATTTCTGTTCTAAAATGTTGCAAATAAGTTATTTATCTTCTTTACTGATGTGCGCCGTTAATGAGGCTGCACTGATAGGCGGCATTGATGGGCACTGATAAGCTGCACTGATGGGGCTGTACTGATAATCAGGGCACTGATGATCAGTGTAAACATGTGCTGACAGCCTTGCTGGTTATCTGCTCTCCTTTCCTCACGTAGACACAGTGTGCAAGGAAAGGAATGCCAATAACTGGCAAGTCTGTGTACATGTGATTGGACACAGCTGATCACATGGTAAAGGGCTGCTGTGATTGGCCCTTTACCCTGATCTGTAATCAGCTGTGTCTGAAGGACACAGCAGTCACAGAGCACGCCCGGGGGGGCGGGGTTCTGGGAGGCCATCCATGGACGCCCTCCCACAACTAGATGACTGTAGACATCTTTTGGCTATAGTGCAGTACTAAAGTGGTATCAGACCCAAAAGCAAACATTTTTTATATTGCAGCTTATCAATTATTATATGTGATGGCTGCATTCGTTTTCTATTTTAGGATTTTTACCTGGTGATCCAGCAAGTGAGTCTGTTGGTTTTTAGACAAATAAGCTCTCCTGCAGATAAAAAATGAATGCAGCCACTACATCTAATGATAAGTAAGCTTCAATATATTACATTTTTGGTTTTAGGTTGAATGCCACTTTCATTTTACCTGTGTCTAAGGGCTCTTTCACACGGGGCGGATCAGTGATGATCCGCCCCGTGAATATCCGCTTGCTCAGCGGGGATCGCTCCGCCGATCCCCACTGAGCAGGAAGATGACAGGTTCATCGCTGCACCTGTCAGAGTGCCGCTCTCCCCTATGGGGGATCGGATGATGACGGACCGTAGAGTCCGTGGTCACCCGATCCGATCTGAAAACGGATGGAAAAGTAGGTTTTTCCTCCGTTACACTTTTCGGATCGGAGCGGGTCGGATGTCAGCAGACATGTTACCGCTGACATCCGACGCTTCATGGGGATACATGTATGTCCGTTTTTCATCCGAAAACGGGATGAAAAACGGACATACGGATCGTCCGTGTGAAAGAGCCCTAAAGCTAGAAAATTGGGGCTATACCACCTGTGAAACTTGCTCACTGAAGTGATGGTGCCGCAGTCGCTTGGCTCACGGTTGCAACAAAATATATCAACACAAAATCCAGCTTCAGGCTGGAAAAGAGACATCCAGGATTGCCACCTGAATGCCCTGAAGCTGCTGCTTTGCTGCTTTCTAAAAAGCAATCCCCTCCAGATCACTTCTCAGAGGGGCAGTACAGATAGCTACCCATCTAAACAAGGCCCAAAGGCGGAAAATTATATCAAATACCTATCATACTTTTCCTTTTCTGACACCAATGCATGGCAGCATACATACTGTATGATAGAGCTCTGCCCCTACTTCCACCCACAGGACTAGTAAATCTATAAAAAGGAAAGCGAGAGAGACAAGATCACAAGATCCAGGGGATGATCTGTTTGCTGCCATGGATTGACGTCAGGAAAGGAAAATTACGTTAGGTATTTGATACAATTTTCCATTTTCCTGACACAACATGGCAGCACACATATGATAAATAAAGAGCTGAAAAGGGAGGGGCATGATGCATAAGCATATTCTAATAACATGGGACATGGAAGCTTGAATACTTTTTCTGCCGAAGTTCATTGGATCCACTCTAAGGGACCTACAGAAAGTGTGCTGTTGCGGCCAATTGCAGTGCTGCCTATGGACTTCATAGACACCCTTTCATGTATAGCGCAGGAGAGAAAGGGATCTGGGTGACTGAGCCTTTCCCACATCTGGAGGCTCTAGCCCGGCCACCCTGTATGCTCCCTGGATGATCTTGACAATCCAGGATGACAAGTTCAGTTCCAATTGTAGCTTCTTTTCATTTGGACCTGTCAGCTGGCAAAATGAACCTGTAAGTAAACACATAGGACCCTAGGAAGGATGGAAATACTCATTCAATGAAGGGAGACAGGGAAGCGCCATCTAAGTATAGTAATCAAA
Organism: Lithobates clamitans; assembly: GCA_037952925.1. Lineage (NCBI taxonomy): Eukaryota > Metazoa > Chordata > Amphibia > Anura > Ranidae > Lithobates > Lithobates clamitans. Next base: position 412,765 of record JBBGZY010001574.1, on the reverse strand, counting down.
TCATGCATTTTTTTTCCAAAGGTACAGCAACTTACATAAAGAAGAAAAATTGCATGTTAAAGTAAAAACCACCGCTGGACATCCCCTCTTTGCAGGTCCTGCTGGATGAAAGAAATACGCTATGTCCACAGGGCTAAGAGAGGCTAAGAAAAATCCTGGAACTGCTTGTGACCAGCTTGGAGTGCACACGATCAGCAGAAGTGATGTCAGCTGGGGCGGAGGGTGGTGTATACGTGGCCATGCGTTACTGAGCATGTATGCTCCTTCTTCAGGCCATGGACAGTGCCATGATACTAGTCGTATTCAAGGGCAGCAAGGACCCAGAGGACAATAATGCCCATCATTGGCCCAACGAACACCAAAAGTCAATTGACAGCTTGAAATCAATAGCTATACTATAAGAGAAGTTTGGGATTTTTATAATTTTTTTAAGAATTATACTTGCCTAGGAGGATGCAGCATCTGACCCATGCTGCATCTGTCCACCGCCGGCTCTAAGACTGAGAACCGAGCGACCAAACACTGCTGATCGCTTGGTTCTCAGAGCTCAGTGAGCAGAGAGTTGGTAACTCTCAGTCACCGCTGTCTGCTCTGCCCCTGCGGCGCTCACTGGAGTGCTGGGCTCTGAAGGGGGTGGTAGCACCTGGCCCAGGCAAGGTCATAATTGGTTCCACCTCTATTAATAGTAAAGAACATATTAAGGAACCTATACAGTGTAATCCATGTGAAATATGGGCGACCCCAAATATGAAGGAATAGTGCAGTTAGTGCCATCAAAGCTGCTCCGACATCCAGTACATTTTACACTGTCTGAAACTTTCACAGCCTGCACTTTGGTCACAGTTGGTGCCCCACCCTTTAGCGCCCCCATCTTTGGTAACAATGGTCCAGGGTAACAGACGGAATCAAGTAAAGCTCTCCTGACATGCCTATTACCAGAGGATCCTGTGCATCTAAAGAGAAATCTTTATAAGTCGACTAAGTTGCTGGTTTATTTTTTTCATTGCAAAAGGAAACCCTTTAGAACATCCTGGGATGCCAGTGTGTTCAGTGTAGTACAAGGTGCAAGACACCATTGTCCCCAGGAGACTCATGCACTGGAGAGCTGACCTCACTGATGCGGATGTCACCTTCTGAAGTCTCTCTTAGACAATTTCTAGAGAAGAAGTGAAAATGTACTCGCTCGCATATCGAACTGATTCTCTCAGATAAAATATTTGTTGGGTTGGCTCCAACTGGCCCTTCTTGACGTGCTATTCAGCCAAACCTCTCAAGCTGGCCACAATAATCTTCCTTTGAACTAGTCACTGGTTTCATCTGGGTCCACAGTATAATGATGTCAAAGAAATGATGGACTTGAATCCCCATACCCTCAGAGGGGCTAACACGGAAATTGAGACCTTTGCGATGTGAAGAGCCCAAAAGAAAAGCACACCAATTGTAAATGCTCCTCTCCTACAGTGACTCCATTCTTTAAGCCAGTCACTGGCCTCCAGACCCTGCTGTTCTTGTATGAGAAACAGAGGAGAGGAAAAGCCTGTAAAACTTCCTGGGTGAGGAACTGGAACAATTGCTTGTTGCAGCAGTAGAATGCTGATTTACTGGCAACTGACAACCATCTTTTGAGCAAATTGTTTTACCCTAGTAGGGGTGAAGAAATGTCCCAGAGTATAACATCTGAACCTCCAAAAGTGGCCATGCTTTACCTCGGAAAGTACCCAGGAATGCTAACAATGGATTGCCTGGATGCGTGTATGATTGGCAAACCTGCCCCCACTGGACCACCTGGGGGGCCATCATGCGAAAAAGACTTTTAAAGCCTGAATAAGTCAAAAGGGACTTAGCCTCTGTGTCTTCAGAAAGGTGGCTTGCACACCCTTCCATTTATCCTTGCCGTCTCTATTCTGGCGGAAAAAGTTTGGGACAATCTGGGAGCGCAAACTCACAGGCACCTTGACCTTGTCTCCTGAGGGAGTCCTGCAATCAGGAGGACAATTGACCCTCTTCTGCCTTTGCTGGGGCCAGGTATAAGAGAGGGATAGACAACTTGCATAAATGGCCCCCTCTCAGCTGGAATTTAAGATGGCTGTGATGGGCTTGGAGCCTCCTTGGTTAAGGAGGACTGATTTTGTTGCCCTGAATTCACCTGAAGGGCTGTCTTTTACATTGTGCCCACAGTCTGCTGGCATGAGCAGCCGGAGAACTCAGTTATGGACTCATGAACTACTTGCCTGAGAAGGGTCATGCCTTGCTGGCTCACAGAGTCTTTGTCCCTAAAGAGGTCTTGGAGGCAATTTTCACAGACATTTTAGTCTGGTAACAGATCTGTACCACAGGCCCAGCACTTCTTACCCTTTTGTCACTGTTAGCGCTCTGGGGAAGAGGAATGCCGACACTCACTGGAACTCCCTCTGCATCTTGCTTGGGACCTGCAGGAGCTGGACGAGCCACTGTCCTCACTAGATTCATCATAATGCTCATTTTGCTTACCTTTAACAAGAGCATGAGCAGGCCAGTTGCACTAGAAGATGAAGAGCACACTCATGAAAGATACACTATTTTTCCTTCCTTCTTACTTACCACACCAATAGTCCCTACCTGAGCACATCTTATGCCCCGTACACACGGTCGGATTTTCTGATGGAAAATGTCCGATCGGAGCGTGTTGTCGGAAATTCCGACCATGTGTGGGCTCCATCGGACATTTTCCATCGGATTTTCCGACACACAAAGTTTGAGAGCAGGATATAAAATTTTCCGACAACAAAATTTCGATCGTTTGTACACAAATCCGACGGACAAAGTGCCATGCATGCTCAGTATAAATAAAGAAATGAAAGCTATTGGCCACTGCCCCGTTTATAGTCCCGACGTGCGTGTTTTACGTCACTGCGTTTAGAACGATCGGATTTTCCGACAACTTTGTGTGACCGTGTGTATGCAAGACAAGTTTGAGCCAACATCCATCGAAAAAAATCCTAGGATTTTGTTGTCGGAATGTCCGAACAAAGTCCAACCCTGTGTACGGGGCATTAGTCTGATGGTGGAAGGCTTATAATGATGCATGGTGTCTACCCACTGTAGAGGGAAGGAAACGTACAAAGTGTATGACATATTGGATCCTATACTGACTGGACAGAGAAACTGTTCCCCCTTATCCTTAGAATAGGACAGCATAGGGAAAAGAAAACACTTTCTGAGAACCTGAGCAGATATCCTCATCTTGAACCTGCCCAGCCCTCAAAATGAAAAGCCCACACAAGATGCTGCACCTCCTCCCCCCTGCAACAATCTAGCGTGGCCGCAGGGTGCATTTTCCCAAAACCAAGGCTGCTGAAATAAGCACACTGCCCAAACACACGTGTGCCTAGCCAAGAAGGAGACATTGGCCCACACATACCCTAACCAAGGGACTAAACAAACCCCAAAGAAAAAAGGAAGAATATGAAAAGAAATGAAAGAGAGAGAGACCAATAAGGGGAAGGTAAAAATTAGGCAGATACAGAACAGGTTCTGCCGAGCTTACCCCAGCACCAAAACACCACCATAGGTGCACCACTATGGGCATAACTTTTATAGTTCAAAAACTCATGAGCCCAAAAAGACCTCCAGAAGGGGCTCCCCACCTTGTTGGTGAATTTGGCAACCTAAGATGTGGGGACTGCACCTAGGAAAGGCTGAACCCAGGCAAAAACCAACCTTGTTGGCAGGTAGGAACTATCCTTATGGAGAAAATTCAAAATGGTCTGTATGTGTAGAACTCAAGGAAAAATAGGAGAATGGGGGGGGGGGGGTCTCTCTCTCTCTCTCTTTTCATTTAGATTTACACTAGTCTTGTGGGTGGAGATAGGGGCAGAGCTCTATCATATGTATACTGTCATGTTGGTGTCAGGAAATATATAAATACAGGGCTTTTTTTCAGATGGAACTTGGTGGAACTAAGGTCCACCACCTATGGCTCAGACCCTCCGCTCCCTGATCACCACTGTCACTTGTAAACACAGAAGTTCAGCTTCTGTGTTTACAAGTGACCCCTTGTCTCCCAATGGCTCCCACAGATCTGATCTCCTGAGCGGCTCCCACTGAATGCAGGATTAGGCTGCTTTCACACTGGGGCGGTAGGGGGCGGTAAAACAGCGCTATTTTTAGCGCTGTTTTACCGCGGTATTCGGCCGTTAGCGGTGCGGTTTTAACCCCCCGCTGGCGGCCGAAAAACGGTTAAAATCACTCGTACAGCACGGCTATAGCCGCGGTATTGCCGCGGTATAGCCGCGCTGTCCCATTGATTTCAATGGGCAGGAGCAGTTTAGGAGCGGTGAATACACCGCTCCTTCACCGCTCCAAAGATGCGGTTTGCAGGAGATTTTTTCTTCTCCTGCCAGCGCACCGCTTCAGTGTGAAAGCCCTCGGGCTTTCACACTGAACAAACAGCGGAGGCTGTTTAGGGGCGGTTTGCAGGCGGTATTTTTAGCGCAATAATGCCTGCAAACTGCCCCAGTGTGAAAGGGGCCTTAGGGTCAAGGGAGATGCAGGTGCCTGGGGTGCAGTGCAGATGCCAACACCCCAGCTGAATACTGCAACAAAAGTAAGACATGTGGAAGATGGTGAAGCGTTTAAGGAGGGGGGAGAAGATGGGGTGGGGGGAGTGAGATGAGGATGGGGATGCAGAGGTAAGCAGTTGTGGAAGAAGACTGAACTCTGTTTGTGTGTAGTGCACCCCTGAGCTCTGCACTATATATTCAGCGCACCCCTGAACTCTGCACTATGTACATAGCGCACCCCTGAACTCTACACTATGTACATAGCGCACCCCTTAACTCAGCACTCTCTGTGTAACCCCGTTACACTCTGTACATAATGCCCTCTTTATATTCAATGCCCCTTTAAGACCCTCTTACATTGAAAGGTGTGTGTGGGGGGGGGGGGGTCATGGTTGAGTTCCTGCATCTATTTTCTGAGAAAAAAAGCCCTGTATATACAGTCAGGTCCATAAATATTGGGACATCAACACAATTCTAATCTTTTTGGCTCTATACACCACCACAATGGATTTGAAATGAAACGAACAAGATGTGCTTTAACTGCAGTCTTTCAGCTTTAATTTGAGGGTATTTACATCCAAATCAGGTGAACAGTGTAGGAATTACAACAGTTTGTATATGTGCCTCCCACTTTTTAAGGGACCAAAAGTAATGGGACAGATTAACAATCATCCATCAACCTTTCACTTTTTAATACTTGGTTGCAAATCCTTTGCAGTCAATTAATGCATAGACATTACCAGACGCTGGGTTTCATCCCTGGTGGTGCTCTGCCAGGCCTCTACTGCAACTGTCTTTAGTTCCTGCTTGTTCTTGGGGCATTTTCCCTTCAGTTTTGTCTTCAGCAAGTCAAATGCATGCTCAATCGGATTCAGGTCAGGTGATTGACTTGGCCAATGCATAACATTCCACTTCTTTCCTTTAAAAACTCTTTGGTTGCTTTCGCAGTATGCTCGGGGTCATTGTCCATCTGCACTGTGAAGCTCCGTCCAATGAGTTCTGAAGCATTTTGCTGAATATGAGCAGATAATATTGCCTGAAACACTTCAGAATTCATCCTGCTGCTTTTGTCAGCAGTCACATCATCAATAAATACAAGAGAAACAGTTCCATTGGCAGCCATACATGCCCACGCCATGACACTACCACTACCATGCTTCACTGATGAGGTGGTATGCTTTGGATCATGAGCAGTTCCTTTCCTTCTCTATAATTTCCTCTTCCCATCACTCTGGTACAAGTTGATCTTGGTCTCATCTGTCCATAGGATGTTGTTCCAGAACTGTGAAGGCTTTTTTAGATGTTGTTTGGCAAACTCTAATCTGGCCTTCCTGTTTTTGAGGCTCACCAATGGTTTACATCTTGTGGTGAACCCTCTGTATTCATTTTGGTGAAGTCTTCTTTTGATTGTTGACTTTGACACACATACACCTACCTCCTGGGGAGTGTTCTTGATCTGGCCAACTGTTGTAAAGGGTGTTTTCTTCACCAGGGAAAGAATTCTTTGGTCATCCACCACAGTTGTTTTCCGTGGTCTTCCGGGTCTTTTGGTGTTGCTGAGCTCACCAGCGCGTTCTTTCTTTTTAAGGATGTTCCAAACAGTTGATTTGGCCACACATAATGTTTGTGCTATCTCTCTAATGGGTCTGTTTTGTTTTTTCAGCCTAATGATGACTTGCTTCACAGATAGTGACAGCTCTTTGGATCTCATATTGAGAGTTGACAGCAACAGATTCCAAATGCAAATAGCACACTTGAAATGAACTCTGGACCTTTTACCTGCTCCGTGTAAATGGGATAATGAGGGAATAACATACACCTGGCCATGGAACAACTGAGCAGCCAATTGTCCCATTACTTTTTGTCCCTTAAAAAGTGGGAGGCACATATACAAACTGTTGTAATTTCTACACCGTTCACCTGATTTGGATGTAAAAACCCTCAAATTAAAGCTGAAAGTCTGTAGTTAAAGCACATCTTGTTTGTTTCATTTCAAATCCACTATGGTGGTGTATAGAGCCAAAAATATTAGAATTGTGTCGATGTCCCAATATTTATGGACCTGACTGTAGAGCTTTCTTTTGGTGGTAATTGATCACCTCTGCGGTTTTTATTTTTTGCGCTATAAACAAAAAAAAGAGCAACAATTTTGAAAAAAACGCATTATTTCTTACTTTTTGCATTAATAAATATCCCCCAAAAAATATATAAAAAAACAATTTTTTTCCTCAGTTTAGGCCGATATGTACTCTTCTACATATGTTTGGTAAAAAAAAATCGCAAGAAGCATATATTGATTGGTTTGTGCAAAAGTTATAGCATCTACAAAATAGGGGATAGTTTTATGGCATTTTTATTTTTGACACTATTTTGACACTATTTTAGGACCATTTTCATTTTTACAGCAATCTGTGCTGTACAGCGATATATATCTTTTGTATACAAATCAACGGGGGGGGGGGTAATAAACCGGAATGCGGGCCGCGATTGGCGGGTGGTCCGTCACAGTTTGTTAAAAAAAAAATTTGAAACATCTATGTTTGTTAATTTTCAGGCCTCATGCACACTGGACATTAAAATAACGTTATAAAAACACCAGTAGCTTTGCAGTGAGTTTTTCAAAGTTTTTGCAATAGCGTTTTTTAGCATTATTCCGCGTTAGTGATTTTTGGTGGGGTTTTTTTTGTTAATTTTTTTTTTTATTTTATAAGGATCAAAAACATTAAAAAAGTGCTGGTGAGCCACGTTTTTGAGTGTTTATCTGCGTTTATCAGGGTTTTTTGAAGATAGATCATTTTTACAGCTGAAAAACTCCTCTCAGAACCCACTTATTTTATTTTTTTTTTTTACAGCCAAAAAACGCCCCCGTCAAAAACAGTTGATAACAGCCTATGTGTGCATGGACACATAGGATAACATGATGGAGAGTTTATTGACTGTAGAAAAAAACATCTGAAGCCAAAAACAGCTGCTGTAAAAAATGTCCAAAAACGTCCAGTGTGCATGAGGCCTTGATCTTGAAACAGAAATCGACTTTCACAGTAAGCATACTACATCTACTTGATTTTTTGTTTGTTTTCTATCCATCTATGGCCAGCTTTAAAAACTTGCCGACTGCCAACAGTATATATATTCATTACTTTGATCTTAAATACCACTGTCATGGCATAACCCTGTTATTTTTTTATACTGTGGGTGGATTCGCCACAGGATCACTTTTAGAGATGGCAGGAGAGGTGCCCCCCCACCGCTTCCCGGTCATCTTCGGGCTTACCGGACCTGTCAATTAGCCCAGAGCTGATCCGATCTGTTTCGTGGCTGGGCAGGAAGCTGAGGGAGGGCAAGATAGCTTCGCTCGACTCTATGCCCTTGGAGGATCGGAGCGAGGTCTGACGTCACATCCGCCTTCCAGCCTTAAAGGGATGATTTTTTTCATCTCTTGATCTCTTCATCAAAAAAAAAAAAAAAAAAAAGAATTTAAAGGGACAGTGTAAAAATAAAAAGTAAAATAAATAAGAATTTTTTTTTAAAGCGCTCCGTCCCTCCGAGCTCACACGCAGAAGCGAACGCATATGTAAGTCACGCCCACATATGTAAATGATGTTCAAACCACACATGTGAGCTATCGCCATGATCGTTAGAGCGAGAGCAACAATTCTAGACACTCCTCTGTAACTTTAAACAGGTAACCTGTAAAATATTTTAAACTGTCGCCTATGGAGATTTTTAAGTACCATAATTTCTCGTCATTCCAAAAGTAAGCGCAATTTCAAAGCATGACAAGTTAGGTATCTATTTACTCAGCGTAACATCATCTTTCACATTATACAAAAAAAAATGAGCTAACTTTACTGTTTTGTTTTTTTTTCCAAAAATGTATTTTTCCAAACAAATTATGGTTGTAAGACCAGTATATGTGACTGAGCCTCTTCCGGGTTAAGAGTATGCAGCTCCCCCCTCCTGGGACCACTGTGTCCATGAGACACAGTGGATTACTGTTACCGGTAAAATATGAACAGCTTCCTTATTGTTGTAATTTGTGATTACCCCAAAGCTATCACATGGTACTTGTCTACCCCTACCATGTGATTGGCTTAGTCAATCACATATCAAAACCATAAGCAAGCTGTTCATGGTTAACCCATTCACGACAGCTAAAACTATTGCTTATACAGTGATCATCAATGTAAAAAAAAAAAATCCCTGATCACCCACCCAGAGTAGTATGTAGTACATTGCTACTCTGGGGACATTGAACTACTCTAATGACAGAATGTAAAAAAAAAAAAAAATAGTAAAAAATTTTTCTTTTTTTTTTTTTTTTTACATGCTGTCATCAGTCAGTATCACCGCCACATCAATCATATGATGCCGCTGTACTACACTGACAGTTTTAAAAAAAACAAAAAATGTGTAAATTGTTTTATTTAATTTATTTATTTACAAAAGGTTTTGTCAAAAAACTACTTCAATTTGGGGAATTTGTACTGCCTTGGCATTTTTGGATCAAAAAAAGTTCATAAATCTATCCTACAATTTGTAGACGCTATAACTTTTGGGCAAACCAATCAATACACGCTTTTTGGGATTTTTTTTTTTTACCAAAAATATGTAGCAAATATGTTCAAATTAACCTAAACTGATGAAGAAATTAGATTTTTTACATTTTTTTATTGGATGTGTTTTATAGCAGAAAGTAAAAAATATTGTTTTTTTTTTCAAAATTGTCTGTCTTTTTTTTTATTTATAGCGCAAAAAAAAAAAAAAAAAACTGCAGAGGTGATCAAATACCACCAAAAAAAAGCTCTATTTGTGGGAAAAAAGACATCAGTTTTATTTGGGTACAGCGTTGCATGACCACACAATTGCCAGTTAAAGTAACGCAGTGCAGTATCACAAAAATGGCCTGGTCGGGAAGGGGGTAAAACCTTCTAGAGCTGAAGTGGTTAATGTAGTATTAAACCCTCAGCATTTTTTAGATTAACATATTGAACATAATAAAATAAACATTCCTTAGTGATAATTTATGGTTAGGACAAAGGGGAGCAGGAGGAGGCATGCGTCTCTCTCGGGATTCTGACACTGTGACTGCCTGTCATTGTTTTTAGACATTTACTCACCAGGCAAAAGTAGCCCAGCCCCCTGCAGTTTACTAGCTTTGCCACACTTGTCATTTGGATTATTCCTAGGCCAGCACAGTCCTGCCCTGAGGCTCTAGTAAGCAGAAAGGAAAACGGCATGGAGAGGCTCAGGAAGGGAGGGGGCAGTTGAGGTACAGAGGCTAGCAGAGATAGTGGGGTGCAAAGGTGAGCTAAGAGGAGTGTATGGGGTGTGGAAACGAGCAGGGGGGGTGTCTGAGGTGCATAGGTAACCAAAACAGGTTTTGGGGTGCAGAGGTTGATTCGGGGTTGGAGTAAAAAGTGGGGAATGGGTTGTGGTGCAGAATTTTGCATAAGGAATTTTGTTTTGAGGGGGAGAGGTGAGCAGGGTGGGACTGGGTTGCAGAAGTTAGGAGAGTGGGGATTTGGCATATAGAGGTGAGCAGTGTGTGGATGGATTGCAAAAGTGAGGGGTAGGGTGCAAAGGTGAGCGTAGAGGTGTCTAGAGAGGGGGGTTTGGGCTGCGAAGATGATGAAAGGGGGTTGCAGAGGTAAGCAGAGAGGGGGGGGTTGAGGTGCAGAGTTTAGCAGAGGGGGAGGGGTTGGGGTGCAGAGGTGAGTGTTGGGGGGTGCAGAGGTTAGCAGGGAGGGGTAGTTTGGGTTCAGGGGGTAGAAAAGGGCTTGCAAATGTATGAGGGGGGTGGAGTGGAGTAGAAAGGGGGTTCGGGGTGTAAAGGTGAGTAACGTGGGGACGTTTCTGGGGCAGAGAGAGTGATTTGGGATGCAGAGGTAAGCAGAGAGGGGAAGATACTATTTTCTTGGTGGGGTATTTTTTGCTAGCGATGTCTGCTTGAGAGGGGTTGCTTTTGGGTAGTTCACTAGGGAATATTTTTGTTTGAACTGAGTGCTTTTCTCTGGGAGACAGGTTTGCTTGCATAGAAGATTTTTGCTTAGAGAGAGGGTAGGGGGGAGATTTTTGCGTGAAAAATTTTGAATGTCAGCACTCTGACTTCTGCACTTTGTATTCTGGAAGTGCAGCAGCTTAGAGTGTGCAAATTACACCACAACATACGGAGCGCAGAGGTCAGGGTTATATAACAATCTGTGTAAATTGCATTAATATTACATTACATACCCCTTACTGCTGAACATATGTATTTATGGCTGTTGGAAGGCGACATGTTTTATTTCATAAATACAAGAGGTGTTTGAAATATGGACTATGGCTATAGCAAACCTTTGCATTTTTGGGGGCTGTCTGGAATATAACAAGTTGCACATCAAAGCTTTGTAGCATATCAGATTATTCATCTGAAGAAGCAAGGCTGAACAAAAGCTTGGCTCCTGACCGTCTAGTGTGATAACGCTATGCAAGCGAGCTTCAAAGAGGGCCATGATTGGCAGGATGACTGATGAAGGTGGGTTACAGAGATCAAAGGCATTGAAGATTGACCCAGGATATATAGACATGATACATGGACAATGCTGCCCCTAGAGGCCGATACAGAAGGACGGACAGTAATATAATATATTGAGGAGGACTGCCCCGTAAATACGTTGATTCGTTGGTCTAGATGGGCCGGCAATGGGGTTATGTCTGAACGGTGTATGATTGAAGTATAAAAAGGGCTGACCAAGACAGAGAGCTCTCTCTGTTACCATCATCATGAGCCCAGCTGATGACATTGTGTCTAAGGGAAAGCTTTGCGATAAGTATATTTGATGTTCTTGTGTTATATGCTCTATAGTATTTTCATGTTAGCATCTTCCTATTTTCTTGGGAAATAAATAAGATATTGTTTTATTAAGCAGTGTGTTTGTTGTCATAGCTAACCTTATATTATTGTGCTATCAACAGTAACATTATCAGAGTTTTAATAGACTAGCTAACTATAGGAATAGACAAATTAATACATATATGGAATAAATAGAGGGAATCCATAACCACCTTCGGATATTTATTTATTTTAGTAGTTATTTCAATTGGCACCCCAGAAGGCGTGTGGAATTTATTTCTGCACAGAATCCAAACCCTAATGTATTTTTGTCCCTATAAGCTAATGAGTCCTCAACTACACCCAGAACTGAAAGCCTTTTGTACTGTGAACAGGATTCACGCTGGTTCGTGAACTCTGAAGCCCTGCTTGAATGGTCCTGAAAGTTCTATGAAATATTTCTTCAGTGAGCGGATGCGTAAAACCTGGTGAGATTTTTGGCTGGTATATGTGTTAAAGTTTACTGTATTGCTAGTGCACATTGTTTTAGGCCTGTGTAGCTGGGCAAGAGAGCTGGTGAGTGAGGGGCTGATCACCCTTGGTTATCTGATGTAGCTTGCAGATTGACAGGATAAATCACACATCTTTGAGGAGAAAATGGGAGAAATATAGATTTTTTTTTAATTTGTTTATTTTTTATTTTTTTCCCCACGTGAGAGTGAAATAGCTCTCTGTTCCAATAGACGTTCAATGTGGCCTGCGTTCTCAGATGATAGGGCTAAAGTCAGTGGTAGTAATACTGCATGCCTTCTGGTGTGGGACTACAAGTAAGTGTTAGCTTTTAAACAGCTTGTATCTGTGTGTTTTGTCTAAGCAGCTGCTGTGTATAGACTGGTTAAGCAACCTTCAGTGTGGACTAATTAGAAAGTCAATGGAGGTCATTGAAGATTTTCTTAAGAGACATGCCTGTGTTAATTTTAACACTGTGGCAGAAGACGCTTTAACGCAAAAATTTAATGAGTTATTGAGACAATGTAATATTCATAATGATTAGATAAAATATAAGATGTCTTCAAAGAAAGGCAGGAAAGCAAGGATGGCCAATGTTGTATGCATGTTATTGAAAATGAAAGACATTGCTATATTGAAAGAAGTCCAATGGTGTACTGAGAGAAAGCAATTAGGCAGATGCAAATGTTTGTGATCACATTGAACAATTAGTGACTAAGAAATATGTATTGGAACAGAAAATGAATGAATTTAAACAAAGAGAAAGTTGTACTGCCTCTTTGAATCAGAGAGAGGCTGAGAAGGAGCGTATTATAATACTGCTTAGGAAGGAATTATATGAAGCCCAGTCTGCTATGGAGTTATCCTCCACACATGCTCAGTGCCCAGCAAAGATAGAGGCTTTGGAACAACATGTAGAAAAGCCAAATGCAAGTGTTGCTGCAAATGATGTTACTATGGTGGGAATCAATGTTGGAGATCTGAATGAGGAATATTTAAATAAAAGTGCAGTAACTGCGCTTGAAATTGATTCAGGAGTTGAAACAGTGGAGACTTCTGATGAGTCCATTGCTAGTGAATACTCAAACAATTAAAAGTGTAAAGTCTGTTGATTCCAATCATAGTAATGTTATACAGCAATGTGAGTCTCCATCGCCATATGTTTAGAGAAGGGCCTATGCAGGGCCCTGCAGGTACTCTCAAGTACTTTGTTTGTAAAAAGGGGGGTCACATAGCTAGGTATTATTTGATTTCTAATAATGATATGCGAAGGAGGTTGCACTACCCAAAAACTACACCAAGGCATTATGAAGTTTATTCTGCAAGATGGGGTAGCAATCCAAGGCATAGAGGCCATAGTAATCAAACCAGTTTCCCTTTTAAGACCCAAATGCTGAGACTACAAATTGAAAATAGTCAATTAAGACAGGAAAGGCATCGCCATGTAGAACAGTTGCATAAACTCAAAATGGAGGTAGCCTCATGTTCATTCAAATATAGCACTGGGGGAACAATGTTAGCAGCCCTTAGTGAGCTGGCTTAAAGTGAGAAGATCTGGATGCCGCACACCGGATGTAGTCAAAAACTTCACTTTATTGGAAAGATGGGATCATCAAAATAACAAGACCATCATGCAGAAAGTACAGGTTAGCTGACGCGTTTCGCACTTGGAGCTGAGTGCTTACTCATAGCCCTTAGTGAGCTGCATGGATGGTAAGAATGTTCTGGTTAATGTTTCTTTGCTATGAATAAGGTTTAGATGTGAGTTTCAGAGATTTGCCCTTCATGTTTGGAATATTATAGAGTACCTTGATATTTTTTTTTTCACTAAAGGCCAATATTTTTTTAGGATTTTTTTAATGACTGTTTGTACCCCATACTCTGTCATAATGATATCCCTGAAATTCAGTCATATCATTTATTGGAACTTCTACAGGTGCTTAACACTTTGCCAAGAGAAAGAACAACAAAATGCATGCAGACTAAAAAAATAAGAGCTGTATGCTTTCACAAAAGATATGTATTTTACTTCTGATCATTAAAGGGCATAACTGGATCTTGTGACTAGGGATGAGCCGAACATCCCCCTGTTCGGTTCGCACCAGAACATGCGAACAGGCAAAAACTTCGTTTGAACACGCGAACACCGTTAAAGTCTATGGGACACGAACATGAATAATCAAAAGTGCTAATTTTAAAGGCTTATATGCAAGTTATTGTCATAAAAAGTGTTTAGGGACCTGGGTCCTGCCCCAGGGGACATGGATCAATGCAAAAAAAAGTTTTAAAAACTGCCGTTTTTCGGGAGCAGTGATTTTAATAATGCTTAAAGTGAAACAATAAAAGTGTAATATCCCTTTAAATTTCATACCTGGGGGGTGTTTAGAACAGTCTGACAGCAAAATGACATTTCAAAGGAAAAAAAGTCATTTAAAACTACTCGCGGCTATTAATGCATTGCCGGTCCGACAATACACATAGAAGTTCATTGATAAAAACGGCATTGGAATTCCCCACAGGGGAACCCCGAACCAAAATTTTTAAAAAAAAATGACGTGGGGGTCCCCTTAAATTCCATACCAGGCCCTTCAGGTCTGGTATGGATATTAAGGGGAACCCCAGCCAAAATTTAAAAAAAAATGATGTGTGGCGTTCCCCCGTGGGGAATTTCCATGCCGTTTTTATCAATGAACTTCTATGTGTATTGTCGGACTGGCAATGCATTAACAGCCGCGAGTAGTTTTAAATGACTTTTTTTCCTTTGAAATGTCATTTTGCTGTCAGACTGTTCTAAACACGGGAAACATGCACCCCTTTACAGGCATACTATAGACACCCCCCAGGTATGAAATTTAAAGGGATATTACACTTTTATTGTTTCACTTTAAGCATTATTAAAAACACTGCTCCCGAAAAAACGGCCATTTTTAAAACTTTTTTTGCATTGATCCATGTCCCCTGGGGCAGGACCCAGGTCCCCAAACACTTTTTATGACAATACCTTGCATATAAGCCTTTAAAATTAGCACTTTTGATTTCTCCCATAGACTTTTAAAGGGTGTTCCGCGGCATTCGAATTTGCCGCGAACACCCCAAATTGTTCGCTGTTCGGCGAACTTGCGAACAGCCCATGTTCGAGTCGAACATGAGTTCGACTCGAACTCGAAGCTCATCCCTACTTGTGACCATATGGTCTGTTAGCATCCTTCAAGGAACACAGAGAGAAGGATTTTTTGGTGAGTACAAAGATCTAATTTTTTTCTTATTCGATAGTGTGTTTAAAATTATAGTGTAATGTGGGTCACATGGCTGTCTGGCAGAGCTGCATTGACCATGGCTCTGTATAGACCATGGTTCTGTAGAATGGATTTTTTGTGTCTTGCCATATGCTTTGGATGTTTTAAATGCCTTTTTTTTTTAGAACTTCCAAGGCTCCAAAAAGGGAAAATTGACTCTCAATGTTTCAATCCTACAGTTTCTGTGTTAAAGTGTGTGCAATTCAACTGGTTCCCCTACTGCTCTGAGGTTCGATATCTGCCATATCTGGAAGCACATAGAAACCAAAATTGTAGTGCAATATGAAACCCAGCAATGCCCAGACTCTTAATAATGATTAAAATGCAGAAGTAAGAGCAATAACTTCTAAATCATGAAATGAATTCCTTAAGGCAAAATACTTTATGAATAAATGACTTTACTAGACGCAACAGATAGGATTTCAATTTCTTCTTGTACATAAAAGCAAAGCAAAATTCATGATGTCTGGGCTCCTTTGAAGAATTTATTCATATAAACTTATTAGCTAGCATTTTCGTCTGTGAAGCAAATAGTAATAATTTTAACAAATATGTCTAAATCATTAATCTGGAAAAAATGCATGTAAACTAAGCATATTTACTAGTATCTTTAAGTTGAACTTTAGCGATCTAGAAAATTACATGTGATGCAGCTGGGCTTATTTTTCAGAAAATTTTATTTTCTCATTAGCTCTTTACCTTTTGCTGGCTTCCATTCGCAGTTGCAGCCTGTGCATTAAGGGCGCACAGGCGCCGCCCCCTCTCTCCTGCCACCTCCTCTGTGCACTATGGATAGATTTGTGCATTGCATGAATCTATCTACGGCCATCGCGGCCACCCCCCATTTAGGCATCCGGCCCCTTTTCGGAATTACAGCAGCAGGGGGTGTTTTTGAAGCACCTGATTAGAGCCATAGGCTCTAATAGACGTAAAAAATGGTGACCTGCCAGTACCATGAAAATTAATTCATTGTCAGGAGGAAGTCAATGGAACAGTAGCTGCTGGTGCTCAAAATTTTTGGGATGGCGCAAACAAACTGAAAAAGTCTGAAAAAAAAAAAAACATCAAATGCTGTCCCTGTGTCATCAAACGCAGCCACTGTGCCATCAACTGCAGCCACTGTGCCATCAAACGCAGCCACTGTGCCATCAAGCCAGGCTTGTTTGCTTTGGTTTGTGTGGGCTGGGGGGGGCTCAGTGTTTAGCAGCTGATGACTCACAGACAGCTTCACTGAGACCTCCCTCTTTCTTCTAGAGGATTCTAGAAGGAGAGTAGGAGAGGAGAGGTGGAGCTGCCTATGGTGTTCTAAGGAGCCCTGACCAATCCAAGTCAGCCCAGCTGGGGAGGAGTTGTTGGGTGGAAGAACTTGAGATGGAGTACTAGGCTGTCAGGGCCTTTGAGGAAGCTCCCCAGTCTGGGGGGGGGGTGGGGTGGTGACCTTGGGCCTGGGCTCCGGTGCAAGACGGAGCCCTTCAGGAAAGCGTGAAGGTGTATGCTGTAGCAAGAAATTAAAAGTCTGCAGTGTGCATTTAATGGACACACTGGCAGCATTTGATGGCACACTGGCAGCATTTAATGGGCACACTGGCAGCATTTGATGGGCACACTGGCGGCATTTAATGGGCACACTGGCAGCATTTGATGGGCACAGTGGCTGCGTTTGATGGCACAGTGGCTGCGTTTGATGGCACAGTGGCTACAATTGATGGCACAGTGGCTGCATTTGATGGCACAGTGGCTGCAATTGATGGCACAGTGGCTGCATTTGATGGCATAGTGGAAGCATTTGATGGTTTTTTTTTCAGAATTTTTCAGTTTGTTTGCGCCCCCCAAAAAAATTTTGAGCACCAGCCACTACTGTTCCATTGACTTCCAACTGACAATTAATTAATTTGCTTTTCTGTTCAGAAGGATAGTGCCATCTTTGTTCAGGCATCATCCAGGGTCAGCATCTAATTCCTGGATACAGATGCTGACTTAGATTTGACATCATGATTCAGCCCCTTGCTGCAGCCACTTGCCTTGTGACTTTCTACAAAGTTACAATTTTGCAGAGTGAACACTGGGGAAGAGTAGAAGAAAAAACTGCTGCGGCAACAGTGTGTATTTACATATATATATATATATATATATATATATATATATATATATATATATGTATATATATGTAGCACCCTCTACATAGGTAGGTGCTAGATTAGGATTTTTGGTAGGTGTAGGGGTATAGGTAAATTTGGGCGGGCCTAGCTGGCAGCCAGGCTTGTTTGCTTTGGTTTGTGTGGGCTGGGAGGGGCTCAGAGTTTAGCAGCTGGTGACTCACAGACAGCCTCACTGAGGCCTCCCTCTTTCTTCTAGAGGATTCTAGAAGAAGAGGAGGAGAAGAGAGGTGCTCAGTCTGGGGGGGGGTGACCTTGGGCCTGGGCTCGGGTGCAGGACTGAGCCCTTCAGGAAAGTGTGAAGGTTCTGGACAGGAGGCACAGGAGGGGCAAGAGAGGACAGCAGGAGCTAATACGGCTGGGCAAGTCTTCAGGAGGGAACCATCAGTTGCAGCCAGGAGGTCTGGTGAGTGACATGATGCAGTCAGGAGGACTGGGGAGGCATGCCTGAAATACTGGGAGCATGCAGTCAAAGAATGGTGCAGAGCCAGTAGTGAGCACTGCAATGTCATGGGCAGTAGAGTTGGGCAGCTGCAGCCATCGGGGCTGGCAGGGCCTGAAGAGGGCTGATTAGGAGCAGTAGCCCACCAGTAGGACAGCTAGCACTAAAGACTTTTCATTTGTTGCTACACCATAGGGGCCAGCGGTCCCTGCCTGCAAAAGGCAATTGCTAAGGCCTGAGTTAGTGTCAGGGCTAACTTTAAATGTGCTAGCTGCTCCTGGGAGTTAAGAGTTGTGCAGGAGGAAGGAAGAGGAATAGGCTACAACCAAGGAAAGTGCTGGAGGAGACTAGTAGTAGTAACTTGTATAGACTAGTGTACAAAGTTGTCCCAATTGACTGATATACAATCCACCAATTGATTGATATACAATCCACCAATTGATTGATATACAATTTACCGGGCATCCCATATTTCCCTCATCCCATCCAAGTTAAATTCCCTCTATAAAACAAACATAAACAAGCACATGGACTGTTCATTGTCTCAAAGTGACTGGAAAGTGAATGTTGAGCTGGGTAGTGTGACAGGTGGGCCACATCACTTAACAGCCCCTACGGAGGTACCGTTATATATATCTATATATATAGATATATTTACATAGTTGGTAAGGTTGACTAAAGACACCAGTCCATCCAGTTCAACCTGAGTGAGTGTGGGTGCGTGTCTACAATTGTCCCTATCCCTGTACATTGTGTCTCATTAAGATGCTCATCTATTATTATTTTTTATTTAAGGTAGCCATATAGTGCCGTCAATTTACACAGCGCTCCACACATACATCACACACTCACATCAGACCCTACCCTCGAGCCCACAATCCAAGGTCCCCAACTCACACTCATATACCAGGGCCAATTTTGGACGGAAGCCAGTTAACCTACCAGCATGTCTTTGGTGTGTGGGAGGAAACCGTAGTACCCGGAGGAAACCCACACAGGCACAGGGAGAACGTGCAAACTCCAGGCAGGTAGTGTCGTGGTTGGTGATTTTACTGCTAGGTGAGAGTGCTACCCACTACACCACTGTGCCGCCCTATATATATATATATACATCTATATATATATATATATATATATATATATATATATATATATAGATAGATATATATATATATATATATCTATCTATCTATCTATCTATCTATCTATATATATATATATATATATATATATATATATATATATATATATATATATATATATATATATAAATATATATATATATATATATATATATATATATATATATATATATATATATATATATATATATATATATATCTATATATATATATATATATATATATATCTATATATATATATATACACACATATCAATCACAGATAGAGGAGGTATGTTACCAGTAGTTTGAGGTAATTATCTCCGGTATTTCTGATGCTTGCTTAAAATGACCTTTGTCACCGTGTTGTAATGCAAAAGATAATTATGGAAAATTATACAGTTTTGTAAGAACTAGATTAAAATTCCATTTGAAAACAAATAATCTGATGCATGTTTTATTGCCATCTCATGATTGTAAAATCATCATTTTTTTCTAGGCAACCAATGGCTGTAATTTCTGATCCTGTAATTATATTTTCTGGTGCCTCAGCCCTGCCTTCTGACACATGCCTGAACTCTGATACAAGGTACACGCCTCCCTCATTCATTCCTAGTGTTTGAAACATGAGAGGTGCAGAAATTAATCCCTTCATATCACATCTATCACCCTTGCTCCTCCTTTTCTCTTTCATTCTGGCAAACTTTGCAAACACTCTCAGAGTCAGCCTGTTATGAAAGTTCAGTTGCTTTCTGGGAACGATGAAAATTTAACATAGATGAAAATTTTCGCCACCAAGAAAGAATTTAGCATTGCTCCACAGTGCTGAGTTGCCCTGGTGGCTGCTGCTCAATATTTTTTTTTTGGGGGGGGGGGGGACTTGGCAATCCAACAGCACCCCCCCTCCATGGGAGATGGACAGGAAGGAGGCAATCTCCTCTCCCACCCCCTTCCCCGCGCAGGAGACGAACAAGAAGATGGCAATCCCCCAAACCCCATCCCCCCACCCCCCTCCCAGTAAGAGATGGATGGACAGATGGCAGATGACAGGGATCTCGCCCCTGTTGCTTCTTCTCCCGGCCGAACAGAAAGTGCGTCCTGAGACTCCCTGGCCAATCAGGTCTCAGGACCCACTTCCTGATTGGCCGCGAGATGAAGCAGGAGGACAATAGCAAATATTAATTTGCCATTGTCACACAAGTGAGGGAGCTCGCTCTTTTTTTAAGCCAATTAGAGCAGGTGCTTTAAAGAAAAAAAAAATCCTGTTGAAATCACCACCAAAATTTACCATTGTGTATACGCCCACATGTGTGACTCTATAGTCACATTGGCTGCTCAGATGTGACAGGGAGGAAATGCTCAGTATAGAAACTCACTGAAAACTGAGCATGTGCAGTAGCTGCTCTGCAAAATCCCCAACTACAGTGGGGACATGGACTGCCTATCACCTGGTTGCCAAGGATCAAACAGTTTTTTTGCAGAATACAGAAAATTAATCCCATAGTGAAAGAGTGAGTATGAACAGCATGTAATACAGCATTTATTGATAGTTTTTTAAGATGTGGGTTTAGAAGATAAGTTCACCTTTATTAAAAAGATGTTAAAAGATGTGCATTTATTATTTTTTGTTTCTGGAGCATCTAAAACATTGCACCAACGATCAACAGATTGTTGGTGCTATGCAGGTCTCCTGCAGACCTGTTATGGTATCTATGTCCTCGTATATCATACAGGCAAACAGATACAATCTGCCAGCGCTGTGGTAGTTCATTGAAAACTACAAGCTGACAGGTGCAAAGGCTGTCGGGACTTGTAGTTTTCCATTCACAAAGGACTGTGAATAAGTGACGCGGCCAGGCGGGCAGAGCCTCGCATGGCCGCGTTTTTTTAAAATTGTGACTTCTAGCAGGGGGAGAAGATCCCCCACTAGCTGTCACAAGGTGTAACATGTTACGAAAGGTGAACTTATCCTTGAATGACACTATAACATTAAAGCGTAACTAAAGTAAATAGTACTTACCTGTGTTCCAATGGTTCAACACCTGCAAGAGGTGTATGACAAGAAAGAGAAGCAGCCAGCTAAGGAGAGAGCCCTCCTAGGGTCTAAGCCTGCAACCACAACTCCCTTTAGGGCTCCCTTTTTACCTCCCTGTCAATGGGCATCTCTTGTGCTATCCTTTCTTTAGCCCCAGCCAAGATCACCTTTTACTCTGCATATTCTCCTGATGGTACACAATCAACTCCCATTAAGCCTGCTTGGTGCCCTATCCATAACCTCCCTACTCTCTCTTCCCCCAAGTCTGCAATCAGCTCCCCTCTATTTTATGTTCTTAGTGTGAAAAAGAAAGATCTCTATATAAGTAGAGTACCTTGCCTTTTTGACCAGATTACTTGTTAGATTTTTCAGGAGAATCAAAGAAACCCAGGTTGGTCACTATGGACATGTTCACCTTGAAAACCTTTTTTTTCCCAAGCTTTGAAAATAGACCCTGGCGTTGAATTTCCCTTTCCAATTTGTAAGTTTTCCTAAAAATTAAAAAAAAAAAAAATACGGTATTTTAAAACTTTATTGATGGAGTCCCATAGCTTTTATTTTCTTTTTACTAGAAATTATTTACATTTTAAATGTCAGCATGCTCTTCATAGTGCAACAAAAGATCACCCATCTTGTATTTATAGCAATTAAGCTGTGCTTCTGTCCATTACTTTTTTATGTAGGTGCTTTGTATATACATGTAGCTGATGACCTAATCCAGAATACACAGGAAACTACACTGCATCATTGTCTTCTACAGAAGCTTTAGGAAATACTTGGGACATCCGTTCTGTGGGCACACTATGTGTTGCATTCTTCATCATAATGATTGGAGGTATTTTGATAATTTGATAAAGCAAAAAACAATACAGAAAGTGCAGCAATCTATAGGACCAATTGGCAATTACCTTTCCCTGTTCTAATGCCTGTAAACTGATGAAGAGGTGACGTCAAATGGTTACTAAGGCTGCCTGCATAATCCTAATACTTTGTTAGTTCTTAACTTCAGTTAGCTACCTTAAAAAATCAGCAATGATTTATAACTGCATACTGAATCATCACTGAATTGCTCACCAAAATTATAAGTGTAAATGCCATTTCTTTCTAAGATTTTTGTTAAGAGGAAAAATTTCTGCATAATACATTACCTGGTCTCAGATGTCAAATACAACAGGAAAACCCTGTTATGCATTCGCTAATCATTGCGGGGGAATTTTATGTTTTTGAACTGATGTTCTATATTTGTTTTACAGTTTTTATTTCTACAGATAAACATTTACAATGGCATTAAATGAAAAGCCAACATTTCCCCTGTATGATACTGGAATATAGTAGTATAAGCAACAGTATGTTGTAAAGATTAAAATACTTGTAAGCAGCTGTTAGTTACCCTTTTAGGGAAACTTCTCCCCTGAGTGGACCTAGGGGGTAGGGCTAGTCGGTTCCTATAATCTTGATCCGGAAGAATCTGGGGCAGAGGGTAATGAGAAAAGGCTAACCCTAGTATACTGATTCTTAAGCTTTTAGCCATAGGAACTGAACCCGTCAGGGTAGGCCTGTAACAGGCTTGGGTGGAGAACCCACTTATGGGAGACCTTTGGGCAGGATCATGGAAGATGAGCAATTATCCTTATTATGTTATTGTTGGACTTGCATTGTGCAGAATTATGATGTTGGGACTGACAGAGCAAAGGTGAGGGTTGTATACTGTGGACCTCAGGTAAGGAGAATGTGAGTGACCAAGGATGGAAGAGTTTCTTCATGTTACAGGCGTGTGTGTACCCCATCTTGTTCCTAAGCAGGTTGGTGGTTGCTGGCAGCGAATCAGGGCCCCGATAACATACTGTTTGTGTACCATCAGTAGAATTAGCTGAGTGAAAGGTAATACTGGCATGGGCTAAAGAAAGGATAGCGCAAGAGATGCCCATTGACTGGGAGGTAGAAAGGGAGCCCTGAAGGGAAGTTGTGGTTGCAGACTTAGACCCTAAGAGGGTTTTCTCTTTAGCTGGCTGCTTCTGTTTTTTTTAACTCTCAGTCAAGGACCCCAAACAGAAAAGCATCCCTAAAGTTTGTTTGGTATTCTAGTGTTGGACGTGTATATGTGATAAACTTTATGCAGTTGGCAAAGTACCCGTCCTCCTTAATTAGTGACTGTGAGTGAGGAGGGGTGCATAGACTCATTAGAGGACAACCACAGGGACCACGTTTTTTAAAATTTCTTGGGGCAACCTCTATGTTTATAGGTCAGATCTTCGCTCCATAGATTTAAGTTAAGCGCATCTTGCCTTTGTGAAAGTGTCGAAAGGCATGGGCGAGATCCATTTTTGCAAGATAAGCTTATGGGCCAAAAATAAGGATCTCGGCTATTCCCAGGTGAGCAAATTTTGGGTCTAAGGACACCTGTGTTGAGCAGACCATATTAAGTGTCATAAAAATGGATGCCCAATAGTGATAGAGTTTGAGGCAGCGCCACAATGTATGAGCAAGAGTAACCATGGCAGTAGTACATCTGGGGCAATTTGGAGATGTCACCATCCCCCAAGAGTGTAAATTCTGCAGAGTATAATGTGCTCTGTGAACAATAAACAATCAGGTCAATTTTTTATAAGGGGGAAGGGGAGACCTGAGTTCCAGAGCCTGAATCCATTCATCATCATCTAAAGCAGGGGTCTCAAAATGGCGTCCCTCCAGCTAATGCAAAACTACAAGTCCCATCATGCCTCTGCCTGTGGGAGTCAAGCTTGTAACTGTCAGCTTTGCAATGCTTCAAGGGACAGCTGGAGTTCCACCTGTTGGAGATAACTGGTCTAAAGAGTAAAGATTCTGCCACCAAAGGTGGAGACTATTGACTTGTATTTAAGCATTAGCGGCTGTATGTAATGCAGAGAATATATCCCAATTCTCTTTGCTCTTGGGACTGGACATAGAAACAGCCATAGTTAAAAGTAAGGAGGGATTATATTTTAATGGAAACGTCGCAGCCTGGCTCTGTAGAGCATGGCACAGCTGCAAATACTGAAAAAAAAGCTTGTTAGGAAGATTGTAACACTCTGCTAATGGATTAAAAGGGAGCTAATGAAAATAATGAAGAAATGTAATGCCAGATCTTTTCCATAGATCAAACCCTTCTAATTTTGCCAGTTCCAGTAATTGTGGGTTATTCCAAATAGGCATGAACTGCTTTACCCTGTGTGTAATGTAGGGACCCCAGTGGATTCCCATAATTTGTGAAACAAGAAAAAGATAGGAAAGCCACGTTTAAGATAAAAGTGATGGGGCAACTTCAGGAAATTGAAAAAGTATCATATGTTGTGTAGAGTCGTGAAAGTCAAGACAGTGCCAGCCATAAGTACTGCACTTGGGAGGTTAAATAATACAGTTTAGCATTGGAGACCGCTAATCCTCCTCCTTTCTTAGGTAGTATCAATGTCTTAAGTCTTATTCTAGATTGTCTATATTTCACGATAAGATCCTGAAAAAGAGAGACTATTTTCAGAAAAAAGATCTGCGGCAGCCATATGGGAAAATTATGCAATAGATATAGCAGCTCCAGCATCCATACCATTTTGATTAAATTGGCTCTACCTATTACCATCAAGAGTAAATGCAAAAAATGTGTAGCGCTAAAAACAACACACTATCTTAAAAACAGTAAGTTGAAAAGGCCTGAACATAAATAGTAATAAACACAATTAAATGTATCACATATAGTTCAAATAGGCAAACAATGAGTTACTCCCAAAAGTGAGGTAAGGAGCGCCTTCACCAAAATACAGCAGAAAAATATTGGAAGATATTACTCTGCAGTCAATTAAAAAGTCTCATTAATATAATGAATTCTCATATCACACCACTGTGTCTTTTCAAAACATGCAGTGCCCTTGGATGTTACAGATGGGAGCTTACCGGAGGGTTTGAACCCAAAACAGCGTATGCTGTGAGGGTCAAACCGGCTTTTATTGCACCCTGGCAATGGTGGGAAGATCTCAGCAGTCTGATGGTATTGAAAGAAGCTGATCCAAAAACGTATCTTCTCCACCCGTATTAATGGATCTCTCCCCAAAAGGTCATGTCTGAGTCATCTAGGCTGTCAGATCTCGGAAGCAGGCAGGTTCCGTGTCAACTGTGAGCATCTGATCTCAGATGCTCACAGTTGACACGGAACCTGCCTGCTTCCGAGATCTGACAGCCTAGATGACTCAGACATGACCTTTTGGGGAGAGATCCATTAATACGGGTGGAGAAGATACGTTTTTGGATCAGCTTCTTTCAATACCATCAGACTGCTGAGATCTTCCCACCATTGCCAGGGTGCAATAAAAGCCGGTTTGACCCTCACAGCATACGCTGTTTTGGGTTCAAACCCTCCGGTAAGCTCCCATCTGTAACATCCAAGGGCACTGCATGTTTTGAAAAGACACAGTGGTGTGATATGAGAATTCATTATATTAATGAGACTTTTTAATTGACTGCAGAGTAATATCTTCCAATATTTTTCTGCTGTATTTTGGTGAAGGCGCTCCTTACCTCACTTTTGGGAGTAACTCATTGTTTGCCTATTTGAACTATATGTGATACATTTAATTGTGTTTATTACTATTTATGTTCAGGCCTTTTCAACTTACTGTTTTTAAGATAGTGTGTTGTTTTTAGCGCTACACATTTTTTGCATTTATCCATCTGTCTGGCAACGATTCTAGTTGTGGTGTGAGCGGCTTATACGATTATATAATATTTTTATGAATATTTAGAGTAAGCGCAAATTTAATATTGGTGTAATTTTTACCATCAAGAGTAGCTTACTCCAAGTCTTATCAGTCTGTTTTAGCCTGAAAAATAAGGGTTACAAATTCTTATCTATATAGCCATTCACCTGAGGGGTGATAATAACTTCCTAAAATTTAAATGAAGAGACTATCAAGATTTCTGCTGCTGTAGATTCTATTTCTACAGATAGTGGGTCAAGTGGCAAAAGGACCGATTTAACCCAGTTAATGGTAAATCCTGAAAATGAGCCATTACTGGTAATAAGGGACATAACAGCCACTAAAGAGGACAAGGTGTTTCCCAAAAATAATAAAGTGTCATCAGTGTACACTGCTATTTCTTCTTCTCCTGATGACCTATGGAATCCAACAATGTCTGCTGTTTGGCAAATGGCAGCAGCCAGTAGTTCAAGGACCAAGGTAAGGAAGAGATGCAACAAAGGGCACCCCTGCCTCATTGAAGTGGAATAGGGTTAGATATGTTGCCATTAACTTGAACTCTAGTCACCGGTATCCCACTTTATGAACCAGGGAGCCAAGAAATTCCACTATGCTGTCAAATGCTATCTATTTAGTTCTTTTTTTTCTATTGGTTGAACTAGATAGACTTGTATGTATATATATATATATATATATATATATATATATATATATATATATATATACACAGTATCTCACAAAAGTGAGTACACCCCTCACATTTTTGTAAATACTTTGTTATATCTTTTCATGTGACAACACTGAAGAAATGACACTGCTACAATGTAAAGTAGTGAGTGTACAGCTTGTATAACAGTGTGAATTTGCTGTCCCCACAAAATAACTCAACACAGCCATTAATGTCTAAACCCCTGGCAACAAAAGTGAGCACATCCCTAAGTGAAAATGTCCAAATTGGGCCCAAAGTGTCAATATTTTGTGTGGCCACCATTATTTTCCAGCACTGCCTTAACCCTCTTGGGCATGGAGTTCACCAGAGCTCGACATCAGAGCACGACATCAGAGCACGACATCACAGAGCTGGTGGATGTTAGAGACCTTGCACTACTCCACCTTCCATTTGAGGATGCCCCACAGATGCTCAATATGGTTTAGGCAGGGCTGGATTAACATAGGGGCTATTGGAGCGGCAGCTCCAGGCCCCTACCTTAATATAAGCCCAGCCACCCAAAAAGAACAGACTGCTCATGGAAAGCAATGGGCCAACAGGGAGAGATCTCTCCTGACGGGTCCTGCATTCCGCATGCACCGACTGGGCAAGGTGGTGGGATTGATAATGGACGCCACATTAGCAGTCCTAACGGAAGCCTTGGGGAACGTCCATGCAGGGCTCTTATAGAAATCTGGGGTTTCCATAGTGTTAAGCCTGCGCAGCTGCACCTTTTTAGCTCACGCCAATGCACAGCCTTACGGCAACCTGGCAAATCAAATGCCAGGCTTCTCTAGTGTTACGCCTGTGCGGTTGCGCCCTTTAGGGTTTGGGCACACGCCAACACAGGCTCTTGGAAACACAGAAGGGTGCCCAGTAAAAGGTCCACAAAAATCTTCAGCACCAAGCACATGATGCTCTTAATCCCTAGGTTTAGGTCTAGAGACATGCTTGGCCAGTCCATCACCTTTACCCTCAGCTTCTTTAGCAAGGCAGTGGCCGTCTTGGAGGTGTGTTTGGGGTCGTTATCATGTTGGAATACTGCCCTGCAGCCCAGTCTCCGAAGAGATGGGATAATGCTCTGCTTCAGTATGTCACAGTACATGGCATTCATGGTTCCCTCAATGAACTGTAGCTCCTAAGTGCCGGCAGCACTCATGCAGCCTCAGACCATGACACTCCCACCACCATGCTTGACTGTATACAAGACACACTTGTCTTTGTACTCCTCACCTGGTTGCCGCCACACATGATTGACACCATCAGAACCAAATAAGTTTTACTTGGTCTCATCAGACCACCTGTAATCCATGTCCTTAGTCTGCTTGTCTTCAGCAAACTGTTTGCGGGCTTTCTCATGCATCTTTTTAGAAGAGGCTTCCTTTTGGGACGACAGCCATGCAGACCAATTTTATGCAGCGTGCGGCGTATGGTCTGAGCACTGACAGGCTGACCCCCCACCCCCCCACCCCTTCAACCTCTGCAGCAATGCTGGCAGCACTCATACATCTATTTCCCAAAGACAACCTCTGGATATGACGCTGAGCATGTGCACTCAACTTCTTAGATCGACCATGGAGAGGCCAGTTCTGGGTGGAACCTGTCCCATTAAACCTCTGTATGGTCTTGACCACCATGCTGCAGCTTAGTTTCAGGGTCTTGGTAATCTTCTTATAGCCTAGGCCATCTTTATGTAGAGCAACAATTCTTCTTTTTAGATCCTCAGGGAGTTCTTTGCCATGAGGTGCCATGTTGAACTTCCAGTGACCAGTATGAGAGAATGAGAGCGATAACACCAAATTTAACACACCTGCTCCCCATTCATACCTGAGACCTTGTAACACTAACGAGTCACATGACACCAGGGAGGGAAAATGGCTAATTGGGCCCAATTTGGACATTTTCACTTAGGGGTGTACTCACTTTTTGTTACCAGCGGTTTAGAAATTAATGGCTGTGTGTTGAGGTATTTTGAGGGGACAGCAAATTTACACTGTTATACAAGCTGTACACTCACTACTTTACATTGTAGCAAAGTGTAATTTCTTCAGTGTTGTCACATGAAAAGATATAATACAATATTTACAAAAATGTAAATATTGTATTATATTACAGGGGTCTCCAAACTTTTGAAACAAGGGACTAGTTTATTGTCCTTCAGACTTTTGGGGGGCCGGACTGTGGCCTGCAGAAGTGGAAGTTTTCCTGGCATCAATGGGAGTAAACCTTGCCACATTTGGTATTTGTGGGAGGAATAGTGCCCCATTGTTGGTGTTGGTGGGAGAAATTGTGCCCCATTGTTGATGTTAGTTAGCAGAAAAGTGTCTCATATAAATGGGAGGGATATGCTTCAAGGGCCAGATAAAGGCAAGTGAAGGGTCACATCCAGCCCCCAGGCCGCAGTTTGGAGACCCCTATTATATAGCATACAGTATATCTGGTGTATTTCTTAAGGCAGTTCTGGAAATTTAGCAAGACATGCTTCAACTTTCCCAATCCATCAGCAAATAACAATCTATTTATTTAAAGAGCGGCTGCTGCTTTAGCTGGGTAATAGGCTGCTTCCTTGTGAAATCCTCCAGCTTCCATTTACTTCCTTGCTCCTCATCAAGATAAGAGTTTTGCTCTTGGCTGTACTGGGCTGCAGTGTTTACAGTGCCATGTTTAACCACTTATCTAGATAAGGAATGAGGAGTAAAAAAAGAGCTGGATGAAGAAGCCTATTACACAGACTGATGTTCCAGTCTCCTTTTGGAACAGACTACTACAAGTTGCTAAAATGGAAATGTGTGAATTCCAATATTCTATTTCATGGTGCACATAAACATTAGATAGCTGTCTCACAACTCAGCCTTTTTTTGACTGCTTGGCGATCCATTGTCTATGGGGGAATTTACAGCACCTCTGACTAAGCGTTCTCGGGAAGCAAAGCTATCAGGCTGATGGTAATGCCTCAACCAATTACTATTGTTTTCCCTGGCATTAGGACTGTCTGCATGTAGCTCCCACTCCCCCCTACATTGCCTCAAACAGTAATGTTGGAACACATTCTTCATGTATTTTTGTACTACTACAGATATATTCTTCAGCCAGTAGATAGCAGTGTTTATAAGTTTGTAGCTGCTCTATGGTAAACTCTGTATAATAAAGTTTCCTGTTTCCTGTCTGCAGTTAAGCAGAAAAGCCCATGTGGACTGTGCAATGCCTGTCTGTTCTGTAGGGCTATATACAGAATTTCTAACAAGGAATGCTTAGGGATAAACTTTCCCAGAGGACATCATGAGCTAGTTAGATCTCACCCTTTCATGGCACTTATGCCTATCAATTGGGCCATCACTGTGATGGATGACCCCATCGATAAGATTGGAAGCTAGGAAGGTCTGCTTTTAACATTTTCAGAATGTTTTGGAAAATTATTCATTTTTTTATTTGAGAATAAATGTGCTTAGGGATGTGCAGGCACTTTCTCATAGCCAGTTTAACACACTTATGGAGCTGGTAGATGGTATTTTAGACCCCTTTCACACTGAGGCGGTTTTCAGGTGTTTAAGAGCTAGAAATAGCGCCTGTAAAGCGCCTGAAAGCTGCCTCCCATGCCACCCGAATGTGAAAGCCCAAGTGCTTTCACACTGGGGCGGTGTGCTTGCGGGACTTTAGAATAAGTGAATAAGTCCTGCAAGTAGCATCTTTGGGGTGGTTTGGGAGCACTGTATACATCGCTCCCAAAACGCCCAGCCCATTGAAATTAAATGAAAAACTGAAAAGCGCTTTGGAAACACCGCAACTCGGGCGCTTTTAACCCCTTCTTCGGCCGCTAGTGGGCGTTAAAAGCTCCCCACTAGCGGCTGACAGCGCTGCTTAAACAGTGCTAAAGCGAGCGCCGCTTTAGCGCTGAACGCCGGGGCGTCCCAGTGTGAAAGTAACCTAAAAGTGATATATTTTAAAGGATGACTGTACATTAAAAATAAAATATGGCCCAGGAATTAAGCTACATGGAAGTAATACTTTGATAAATACAATCATTGGGTGGCCTGCATTCAGTGTTTAGAACCTTCCAAGTTGGTGTACTTGTGAAAGGCTCTGGGGTATGCCTTCATGCTGCCAACAATTGGATGGGTATGGCTTATACAGAATGATTGCCACTGTGAGCAAGATCCATCCACTTAGCAGCAGCCTAGAGACACAGCTCAGAACTTTTCATAGGCACAGCAGATTGTTGGGTTCTAAGCTGTCCGTTTAATACACCACTTATATTGTATGAATCTCGAGCTACAAATGCATGTGCCTAATGGATGGACTGATATTTATTTGTAAAGTACAGTTTTTATTTAGCATTTAAATATAGGTTCACTTTAACATACGCAAATAGCAAGACAATATTAGCTGATTAAAATAGACAGAAATGACAGGTATAACCTGTACTACTACACTCAGTTGCTGGTATTAGGAAATCATTACCTTGGCAGTGTAGCATATAGACATTTTTTTATTTAATCAAAGGGCATCATTTTTCTGTCTTAAGGCTACATTCACATGGCAGTTTAGCAGCAGGGGGCAGTCACTGACAACAATCTCCCACTCTTGCCAGCAGATGTAAACGCTGCTTACACACAGTGTGTGCGAACAGCTGCAGGTGTCAGTGGTGGGGTTCAGATTTGTACTCCATAAAGATCTATGGCCGGCACTGCTGCTGTTTGTATGTACATCTGGGCAGTTACATGTGGATAGAGCCTCCAACTGACCCTGGATGCAACCAGTGTGTTGTCGTTTCTGCGGAATTCTTTCTACGCACAAATTGGCAATAGAGTGTTGCTGTGTCTAGAGGCAGCGTTTGGCTGCCTCTGAATGCAGCAAACTACCCATTGCTAAACTGCTGTGTGAATGTAGCTTTATTCAATAAGTATTTTTGGAAAAAGGAAAATGGAACTCATAATAACCAAGCTCTCCATGCTCCTGGTGTGGTGTATGTGCCCCAGTGTGAGGATATAATCAACTTATTTAAAGTATGAGTTTCTTCCTTAGTTCAGTGCACATGGAATATGTTTACTATAACTTTGTCATGATACAGCAACAGTGACGGTCCAACTATTAGGGCTACCCGGGCGCCGCCCCCTCTGTCACGCCACCCCCTCTGTGTAGAATGGATAGATTCATGCACAGCATGAATCTATCCATGGCCGCTGTAGCCACCCCTTATTCAGACGCCGGGTGCCTGAGTTATAGCAGTGGGGGTGTTTTCTTGAAGCACCTGATTAGAGCCATAGGCTCTAATAGGCTTCAGAAAAGGTGGACTCGGAGAGCAGAGCATTGTGCTCAGAACCCACCCAGGTGTGTTAGAAAAGGGAATGAATATTCGCTTTTGTAACACTGAACCGCCTCTCAACCAATCAGGAGGCACGGGTCTAATACCCGTCACCTGATTGGCTGAAGGCACAGGTGCTCCAATTGGATGCCTAGCAGAAAGGAAGAAGAGACAAATGGAGGACACAGGAGCCGCCGCCTGACCCCCTGCTCATCCCACAGCTCGCTGTCATCACCCGCTGCCTGATCCCCCACCAAGATGGGGTAAGTGCCGGGAAGTCAGCGAGGGGGTGGGCGGGGGGAGGTCTCAGAGGCTGCATTTGGTGGGCACAGTGGCTGCATTTGACAGGCACAGTGGCAGCATTTGACGGGCACAGTGGCTGCATTTGATGGGCACAAGTGGCGGAATTTGATGGGCACAGTGGTTGCATTTGACGGGCACAGTGGTTGCATTTGATGGGGCACAGTGGCTGCATTTGATGGGCACAGTGGCCGCATTTGATGGGCACAGTGGCAGCATTTGATGGGCACAGTGGCTGCATTTGATGGGCACAGTGGCTGCAATTGATGGGCACAGTGGCTGCATTTGATGGGTACAGTGGCTGCATTTGATGGGTACAGTGGCTGCATTTGATGGTTTTTTCAGTATTTTTCAGAATTTTTTAGCTTGTTTGTGCCCCCCTCCCCACAACAAATTTTGAGCTCCAGCCGCCACTGTACAGCAACCACTTACACATCTTTTCCCTAGACTAATATAGCAATGCAATGTCTTTGTCTGCAAGCATAAAGAACAATTAGTTCTCAACAAAGAGATTTTCAAAATGATCAAAAGTTAAATTGTTAAGGACATTAAATGTTACCTATGTATTACTTGTTTTACAATATCAAATCTTGCTATTAATATGTTTGGTGATACAATATTACAATTATCATAAACCAAATGAACTAAAAATGTAGCTATACAGTATCTCACAAAAGTGAATACACCGCTCACATTTTTGTAAATATTTTATTATATCTTTTCATGTGACAACACTGAAGAAATCACACTTTGCTACAATGTAAAGTAGTGAGTGTACAGCTTGTATAACAGTGTAAATTTGCTGTCCCCTCAAAATAACTCAACACACAGCCATTAATGTCTAAACCGCTGGAAACAAAAGTGAGTATTTTTGTCAGATACTGTATGTTATGCATATTGGGAATGGCATTTTTGCATTAGCTTGTGGAGCTGGGTGTGCAGGTAGCTGCTGGCTGCATACGATTCTCTCCCTTCACTTCCCTCTCCCCATCATCACTGTGCTGCAGCAGCTATCTCTCACCCTTACCTTCCCTTGTGTGTGAGCAGAGGGGGCTCTGTGTGAAATCCCTGGACGACGTAACCTATTACGATACGCGTAGCGCGGAGCGATGTGCTTGCGTCACCTCGCATCATCGTGGTTGTCTCAGCAGGACGGGTTTGTCTGTGTGCTCACCGGCCGGAGCACCGGACATTATAGGCACTTTTATCCACCGTTTACATGTAAGTGCAATACATGTCTGTTTTATCTATTATAAATAGAAGCGTTTTATACTATTGGAGCTTTTTATTTTTCATGCTATATCTATCTAAATGAGCTGGGGAGACATGATGGGATCTGAGTTCCAATAACCCTATTTGGTATCTCTGGATGTCCAATTACCACCTATGAACCTTGGATCCA
This sequence comes from Lithobates clamitans, assembly GCA_037952925.1. Taxonomy (NCBI): domain Eukaryota; kingdom Metazoa; phylum Chordata; class Amphibia; order Anura; family Ranidae; genus Lithobates; species Lithobates clamitans. Next base: position 379,431 of record JBBGZY010001574.1, on the reverse strand, counting down.
AGAGTATTCGTTAAGCTCTGGAGGGCTAATTTTATACAGGCTTCCCCTGATCCTCTGTAGTGGGGGGTGATGGGGCTCTGGTAAGCGGCCAATCTTTTTGACTGGTGGTGGATTAAACACAGCATTTCCCACATCACAGAAGTTTTCATATGTTTATTAATTGATGGACTTTTTTTAATATTCATTTGTTCACGGGTGTCGGATATAATTTATGATTGAACATGATATCATATGTTTTAACATTTTGCATGTATTAGCTTACTTTTGTTTTTATTTTTGGCACTATATCATTTTGTGGAATCTGATCATGCCACATATATTTATGTTTAACGGGTATTAATATTGCCATTTCACACACCATTGAGCTAATGTGGTAGCGCAATTCTAATATTTTCTTTCTTCATTGTGTGAAATTCCCTGCCACCCCCTCCCCCATATTCCTGGCAATAAATTTGAGACAATCAGAGAGCAGGAGAGTCAGAGCCAGGACTTGCTGTGCAGCAGTTGATCATAGGATATGACCTTAAAGGGGCGCTGCTCAATACAAGTAAATGGAGGCTTATGGTTGCAGAACTATAAGCGCTCAATTCCCTACATACAGAGGAGGAGAAATACAGTTCATCAAATTACCAAATACCAGAATCGAATCAAATTTCCAGAGCTTGAAAGAGAACAATAGTGCAGTGAATACTTGCCGCTGGGATCTGCGCTGGACACCGGGCAGACAGTGTGGGGAAACTACTGTGTGCAGATGTGCAGACCTGTGTTGTGCTTATCTGCCCTGGGACCAGAGTGAAAGAAAGAGACGCAGAGAGAGTTGCTGTGCCTTGAAATCCAAGTCGGGAAGACTTGTTGCCTTGTGCTGCCAAAACAGAGGGGACCTGATCGTGAGGCTTCTGGGACATCTGATCGCCAAGAACACTGGACCTTATCCATTGCATACTAAATGTGGTGAGCAGAACAACTGATCTTAACCCCTTGCTGCCCACAGTTAATGCCAACTAAGACTGCCCCTTACTTAGCAGCCTATCAGCAATCCATTGCACACAGTCTTAAAAGAACAGCTACATGTGCATCATCTACAGAAGGGCCCCGGCCAACACTGTCCATTAGGTGCCAGGAACTTTAGCCACAACCAGGGATACTCTCCTTGGGACTGTATGCATAGAGTGTACCCAGGGACATTATTTGGGTATCCATTACAAAGTATTACAGTGAGGGTTCTTTATGCCATTCAAGCTTTCACAGGTGGTGTTATTCTTACTGTTATGCCCGTACACACGGTCAGATTTTCTGATGGAAAATGTGTGATAGGACCTTGTTGTCGGAAATTCCGACCGTGTGTAGGCTCCATCACACATTTTCCATCGGATTTTCCGTCACACAAAGTTTGAGAGCAGGATATAAAATTTTCCGACAACAAAATCCGTTATCGGAAATTCCGATCGTGTGTACACAAATCCGACAGACAAAGTGCCACGCATGCTCAGAATAAATAAAGAGATGAAAGCTATTGGCCACTGCCCCGTTTATAGTCCCGATGTACGTGTTTTACGTCACCGCGTTCAGAACGATCAGATTTTCCGACAACTTTGTGTATGCAAGACAAATTTGAGCCAGCATCCGTCGGAAAAAATCCTAGGATTTTGTTGTCGGATTGTCCGAACAAAGTCCGACCGTGTGTACGGGGCATTACTGTGTACTAGTGTAATGGGGCTTAGTCAATGCCTGTTGGTGAAGCTAACCTGCCTGTCAGTTAGTCTAAAGTATTCTATTGTCCTGTTTGTTCTTTGTATTGTATTTGCTTGCCCTTCAATAATACATTCATCTTATTAATTCTCAAGTTGCTCATGGCCTATTTCCTGTGTGTTGTTACAACTGTGGTATTATGCTTGTGCTTAAGCTAACCAAGGTCCATGGAGAATGCTAAGATATATCCATGTGTGTTGGTTGGGGTTGGAGCAGCTTCAAGAGTCACGGCAGAGAACTTTTAATTAAAGCAGAACTTCACCCAAAAGAGGAGGCTCCACTTGTTTGCATCCCCCCTCCACTGCCACATTTGGCACTTTTTGGGGGGGACTGCGGGACCATTCACAAAGTGCAGCGCAACCAACGCATGTGCAGTAGGATTTAAGATTAAGGTTTCCCTTACCTAAGATACCGTTTCCTGCATCCGAAGCCCATTGAAGAATCGGTTTGTATGCCGACTTCACTGGATCCCTGGACAGGTAGATGTCCTTATATTAAAAGTTAGCAGCTACAGTATTTGTAGCTGCTGACTTATAATTTTTTGGGGGGAGACTGGAGCTTCCCTTAAGCATTCTTTAGTTGGAAACTGGGGCTGACAAACCAGCTTTCTAATGTAGTAGAAAAAAAAGACTGCGCTGGAAAAATAAAAAATCCTAATAGTAAGTTGCAACACAAAGTGAAATACACACAAGTGCAAATGGGAACAAAATATGGTTGCACTCTAATGTAGTGACTGGAAATTCATGAATATCTTGATCAGAGGCTGTGCAGAATTGGGAAGACGAGACCACACACTAAAGGTTTCACAAAAAGTTCATTTATGCTTGCACGATGAGGGAGGATGGGATAGGGGTAGTGTCAGAGGTTTGCCTGTGCAAACTACCCTGCATTTGACCCTGCAAGGTCTGGGAAGGCACCGTTAAGTGTCTGCCCTTCATATATACAGCAATTTGCATTCCTTGCCACAGAGAGTTTCTATAAGTTAGGGCCTATGTAAGCAGTGCGCCTGGGTTTTGTGGGACTCCCTGGTCATGCATTAGTAAAAAAAAGTAATTGTCTGACAGTTACAGATACTTACTACCTTGCTGTTTTTAAGAATATTCTTAGTCCAGGAACCTCGTTAATTTCATTGTATTATGCTCCTGAAGTTTTTCTTACCCATAGTGCTGCTGTAGCACATCATTGCCAAAGATGCATAAAAAAGGTGAAGGTAATATAAATAATAAAGCAGTTCACTGGAACGTGCAAGAATATATATTAATTATACAGTACAGATGTATATTCAAGAATGATTACAGTGAGACTGGGGAGTAGATTAGGGGAAGGAGATTTTGGGGTCCAAACCCCCCCCCAAGATTGTTCTTCCATGGCACAGGTGCTGCAGCTAGGCTAGAAAAACCCGCCAGCAGATTTTAACTGAAGTAGGTTGCCTCAATAAAGCACTTTTTCAAGGCTTAGCCTGTTCATTATGAACAATTTAAGGGGTTGATTTACTAAAGGCAATTTCACTTTGCACTACAAGTGCATTTGGAATTGCATTCGCTGTAGATCTGAGGGGAAGATCTGAAATGAGGGGAAGCTCTGCTACTTTTATCATCCAATCATGTGCAAGCAAAAATGCTGTTTTTTATTTTCCTTGCACGTCCCCCTCAGATCTACAACGACTGCACTTCCAAGTGCCCTTCCAGGGGCACTTGTAGTGCACATGTAGTGCAAAGTGGATTTGCCTTTAGTAAATAACCCCCTAAGTCTTGGAAAGGTACTAGATCGAGGTGGTCTACTTCGTGTGTCTGATTAGTGAATGCCATTTGGCGCTATGAATGCAGGGTCCTGGGTTTAGTAACACTTATCTCTTCCAATATCACGTGACCAGGTAATAGATCTCTGTAACACGAGTTTGGATCCTGTCGCTAATGGATATCGACCGCTAGGGAACCAGAACATCGATCCCCCTCGTCACCAGACTTAACCACTGGTTACTTTGTGTATTGAACATGTGCTTAGTTTCTCTTAGCAACTACACTTCCCTTCCTTGTCTTGCTGAGTAACCCTTTTGTAATGGTGTTACTTCATACCCCGTAGTGCTTTACAGACCCAGATTCTTTTAGATATGACAAAGCCAACATGCACCCCTTTGAATAACTTCAAACCAGGCTCAAAATGGTTAATGTAACTTTACTGAACATGATGAGGCATTCAGTTCAATCTGAACAAAATCCTGTCCCTAATCCTAACTAGAATAATGTAGGGGCCCAGGCATACCTCCACGAGGTGAGAGTCAAGTCCATTATGGCATTGTCCATGGCTTGGATGTCCTCCACAATTCCCAGTTTCTTCAGCAGCACTACAATTGCGCTCACAGATGAGGCTGCAACCCTTGGACTCACCGGTACCTGCATTCCTGCTCCAGTTCTCTAGACTCTAGCTTTCCCCCCTTTTTATAGCACAGGTGGGCTGGCTAGGACCAAAAGCCCGGGAACTGAGTTAAAAGCAGTTAACCCCTTGCCCAGCCTGGGCCGGCTGCTGGATAACTAAACTGTACACATTTTCAGCCTGCCTAAATGTGGTTTGTACATGGCTGTTAGTCTCTTACTTGTAGCACTGTAAATAAATTATATTTTGTGGGTACAAGGGCTGTACTATATGTTACCACGTACATAGTGAGTAGGCTCAAGTGTGCATAATTTTTTCACACTCCCAATTCACCATGGTGTGCTGCATGCACCACCTCATTATCCTCTTCTGGATGCCTATGGATTAATGCCCCTCAGGAAAAAAAATATCTACAGCCCTGCGATTAGTGGTGCAATCACTACTGATAAATGCATTCAGTAGTACTGGTTCTAATGATCTCAATGCATATATTTCTGAAGAAGCTACTCTTGTAGTGCCACATATAACATTTTCTCAGTAGGATCCTGTGAATGTCATCATTATTCCCATGGCCTGCATGAGGGTTGGAGTTCAACAATGTTGATCTGTAATGTAAGTTAGGTAATTTATGGGTGATTTTAAACTCAAGCTTATGAACAGTTGAAGTCCTTGTTTACAACCGCCTAATTTGCAGCACATGTCAAATTGCTTAGTACCATGAGATTACATTTTTTATTTGCAAAGCTCCCAACTGTCCCTTCTTTCTTCTCTGACTCCTAACTCCTTTTGGTCTAACCTATTTACCTATAGAAAAACGAGTTATACTTCAGTTAACCTTTCATCTAACTTTTAAATTATTTATGTAGCCAAGTCCCAGGTCCCCTTTGGTCTAATGAGAACCTCCAGAGTTAGGGATAGCTGACATCCTTCTATGTAGAGTGAGTTACGAGGCATGGTGGGTGTCATGCAAGGTAGATTCATGGGTGTCAGATGCTTCTTGAATGCAAAGAGGTTTATTGTCTCTTAAACAGAACTGTGGGAGAGAGGTTTAGGGCCAGGACACCCTTTTAGTAGTTACAATATTAGCAGACTCCGAGACTTCTATAGGTAGACAGCCATGCAGGGAAAGGCACCCAGCCAGACAACACATCTGCATGTGTAGACACGCTGTCTCCTATAGCAACAATCTTGAACAGTTCCTAACAAAGGTTACAATGAACTCTTTCACTTCCCCTACAATCTTCTATTGTAGATCTTCACTCAACTGAGCTCCCAGTATCTCTCACTAGACTTGCTGATCCACTGCCACTGGATCTCCTGAGCTCTTCCAACCTTCTCGCTCAGTATCTTCCTCAAGCGTCACCCCCGCAAGCCTGCTGGGTCCCTAGCTTGGTATCCAAGATACTTCTGAAGCGTTACCCCACTGGCCTGCTTGGTCTCTAGCTTTACAAACTAGGCTGCTCTGCAAGCGTCACCTCAGCTGGCTGGCTTGACACCTGCTGAAGTTTCCCAATTCTTCACCGTCCCCGGTTGGTGAGAATACTGTTCTGGTACTTGCTTCAGCTACTCACAGTGGTCCCTGGTAACAAGGTGGATGGTCCCTTAGTGGCGACAGCTTCCCCTCTACCTCTGACCACCACAGGTTCCCTGGCCGGCAGAACCGTCACTTCTGGTTGGACCACAAGCAGCAATCCCAACCATACGCTGCTCTCTTGTTTCTGGATAGGCCCTCAGACAGGCTAGCAGCCAGATGTCCCCGGATAGGTTTCAGGCTCCGGCCTAGCAGCCCGGGACAGCACAACACACGTCCATCCAGACAGCCGTCAAGGTGACACAGAACCCCGATCACCTGACCTCACCCATAAAAATAGGCTCTCCTAGCAGGCCAAAGGACCCAAGAAGATCCCTGCCCATTGGCTGAGATACCCCATCTATTCCTAATCTGTCCTTGCAATGCCCTTGTCTTATCTAATGCCACCAGATACCCGGCCATCTAGTGACAGAAGGGAGAAGTGCAGAAATTACAGAGTTAGGGTGGAATAAATTGATCCCCTATCAATTGGCCAAGGCAACCATACCTGGCAGGTAAATGTACTAGCAACCCTGCTTAAACATCAGGGTGCTACATTTAACTTGGCAATTCAAAAACCAGTACAAAGCAGTGGTGAAAAAAAGGCTCAGCATTATTGGACTTTTGCCACGACACATAAGGAGGCAATAGTATATGTGCCTGCATTTATGCATTCAGGAGTATACATAGCAATCTCACAGTAAGCCCCATACACCACATGTTTACGTACCACACAAAAGACCCATATACAACCTAATGTCAACATTCCAGAATACCTGTTCAACCTGTGGGAGAGGTGACAAATATATCACATCTGTTTACAAAATGGAGTATGTCAACATTGTAAATGACATGGTCATATATACAGGGTGTGCTACTAGAGATATAGTTTAGTTGGGCAAATGTACGTTACTCTTCAAATGCTTCTCAGAAAGTAAATTCCTAAAAAATACACTTTTAGGAATGTTCTAGAAGGATGGGTGCCTTTTCTCTGCTGATTTTAGCAATTTTCACTACCCATTTTTCCCAATTTCTTTTTTCTCTCAGGCAAGACTTTTCTGTTTCAATTGTTTTTATTAGTATTTTGAAAAAGGTAAAAAGTAAAAAAAATAAATTAGTTCTGTCAAAAAGAAAAAGAAGATATCCCCCGTGGGGCTTTAAAGCAGCAAAAAATTATGAAAATAATAAGTTGTTACTTGAAAGGGTTTTTTAATTAGTGGGACTTAACCGTAATGGTTAAAATAAGAGCTGTGCTACAGGAGATAACACAAATGAAGCTGGCACAAGTTTATACAATGATCAAGCGCTATAATAGGGTGATAATCCTGACGCGTTTCAACCCCGTTGGGTCATCTTCAGAGGATTGAGGCGCTGTGACAAAATTTACGTATTAGAGTTCATGGATGCGACCATAAAAATATAATATAATATATATATGTTTGACAGTATAATTACCAATCACATTGTGTTTGAGCAGTTTCTCCTGAGCTTATAATAATTCTCCGACGTCTTCCCCACCGGGTCCCGACAGGGGTCCCCGGCCGTCCACCACGTCAGCAGGGGAAAAGGGGGGTTTTACTCGTCCATGCGTGTCTTACAAGGAGTCACACCAAGTGGATATTTCCCAAAACTGGGGAGGAGCGTGGGGGCAAGCGTGCGACACCTGCAGCCAAAGCATCAAATAACAGACAACTGTACCATCAGTGCGTTCTGTTTAGCACGGATAGAGATATATGTATCATGTGTCACTTTTTGAAAAAAAGGGATAACTCTGTTTATAATTTATTTAATATTTGTTTGATGTTGTCTGTACTTATTGGGGTCAGCGATGTATGAATATTCCCATAGTGGTGATGGTAACAAAGGGGGGGGGGAAGGGGTTAACAAGGGTAGATAGGACTGCATGTAGATATCAGTATGTCAGAGTTTGTAGTGTAATAGGTAAATAGTGGTGTCTATGTGTTGGCCGTGAAATAAGTGACAAAGTAGGGTGAGAGTATAGGAATGTAAAGAAAAAGGCGAGTGTGGGGAGAACATGTGAGGAAAGAAGGGGACGGGCAGACTAGTAGGGAATGGGAAAAAAAAAGTAAAATAAAATAAAATAAAAAAAATAAAAAAATAAAAAAACCAGGGGAAAGAAAGAACGGGAAGGAGGGGGGGATGGTTAAGGGGGGAATGGGAAAAAAGATTAGGGAGTGAAGGAAAAAAGCTTAAGAGGAAAAGATCCAGGGGAAAAAAAAAAAAAAAAAAGACACAGATTGGTGAAGTGTGAGGATAGTGCAGGTGGGGTGATGCATGTGAGTGAAAGGGAAGCATGGGGGTGGAGAAATGGGAAGGTGCAGTGCAAGGGGCCAAATGAAACAATCAAAAAGCAGTGAAAGCAAAAACATCAACAAAAAACACAATCCAACCGTGTGTATGTGAGAGATGGGTGTGTGTGATGGTGTACTGAAAGATGCATAGGTGCTGGAAAAGGGGTGATGAGGTGTCAAGATGGGAAGAAAATGAGACAGAGGTGAGACAAAGAAACACACAAGGTGAAGTGCAATAAAGGTGAACATGTATTAAGGGTGGGTAGAATCGGATGTAAATTGTACAAAATAGTGTAACTAGTCACAGTGGGAAGGAATGACGTGAAAGAGACCCACAATACAGGGTATGTCACGTCAGGTCCAACTCATCAATGTGTTCAGATACTGGTGATTACCTGTCTCCAGAGTATAGGTCAGTTGGTCAGTCTGATGAAACAGTATTAACTAAATGCAGATCCCCCAGTCTGCTTGGCCATTATAAATAAAGTGCTGGCCGCTGATTGGATGCCTAATTGGGCTGCAGGTGCACGCAGGCTGTCTCCACCCCCCCTCCTCCTCCAGCAGGGATTAACACCCCACATGTGGCTCCCCCGGCGTTCAGGAAGATGGATATCCCGGCACAGCCGTCACATCCGCCGTAATAGCGTGATGTCGTGATGTCACGTGCACGCATGCAGCATCGCGTGCCCGCAACGCCACGGCATCCGGATGTGATCCGGAACGCCGCTGGCAGGAAATGATACATCCGAGGGTGCAGAAAGGAGGCACGGACCCTTTAATTGTGCCCCCCCTCTTTTCCTGCCAGGAAGAGACGCAACGACGAAGCCCCCATCCCCAGGACGGGTCCATGGCCCATTTTTTTTTCCCATTCCCTACTAGTCTGCCCGTCCCCTTCTTTCCTCACATGTTCTCCCCACACTCGCCTTTTTCTTTACATTCCTATACTCTCACCCTACTTTGTCACTTATTTCACGGCCAACACATAGACACCACTATTTACCTATTACATTACAAACTCTGACATACTGATATCTACATGCAGTCCTATCTACCCTTGTTAACCCCTTCCCCCCCCCCCTTGTTACCATCACCACTATGGGAATATTCATACATCGCTGACCCCAATAAGTACAGACAACATCAAACAAATATTAAATAAATTATAAACAGAGTTATCCCTTTTTTTCAAAAAGTGACACATGATACATATATCTCTATCCGTGCTAAACAGAACGCACTGATGGTACAGTTGTCTGTTATTTGATGCTTTGGCTGCAGGTGTCGCACGCTTGCCCCCACGCTGCTCCCCAGTTTTGGGAAATATCCACTTGGTGTGACTCCTTGTAAGACACGCATGGACGAGTAAAACCCCCCTTTTCCCCTGCTGATGTGGTGGACGGCCGGGGACCCCTGTCGGGACCCAGTGGGGAAGACGTCGGAGAATTATTATAAGCTCAGGAGAAACTGCTCAAACACAATGTGATTGGTAATTATACTGTTAAACATATATATATATATTATATTATATTTTTATGGTCGCATCCATGAACTCTAATACGTAAATTTTGTCACAGCGCCTCAATCCTCTGAAGATGACCCAACAGGGTCGAAACGCGTCAGCATTATCACCCTATTATAGCGCTTGATCATTGTATAAACTTGTGCTAGCTTCATTTGTGTTATCTCCTGTAGCACAGCTCTTATTTTAACCATTACGGTTAAGTCCCACTAATTAAAAAACCCTTTCAAGTAACAACTTATTATTTTCATAATTTTTTGCTGCTTTAAAGCCCCACGGGGGATATCTTCTTTTTCTTTTTGACATTAATCAGGGTGTGCAGCACTCTATATCTTCTCAGTATGTGTCTCTCCCCTTTTCTCTAAATTAGTTCTGTACAGAGCACCAAACAATCCTTGCATGCTCTGAATAATATGTAACACCTACCCCGACTTTCCAGGAGTCTGATGGTGATTACCGGGGGTAGGGATGGCTGACATACATTCTCAGGGTGCAGGGTGGGTGATGAACAAGAAAGAACATTGGGCGCCAGTCACTTTTATGCTTTAAACAGAGTGAAGTTTATTTATTGAACACTTGAACAGGAAAAATGTGGGAGAGAGGGGACAGGGCACAGGACACTCTTAATAACGATCAGCAACAGGCAGATTGGCAGACTCCTTAGACAAAAATAGGTGAGGTAAGGTAGACGGCAGTACAGAAAAAATAGCCTTTAAGCTGAACCAGCACATATGTACTTTGTGGGACAAGCTGTCTCCTCTAGTAACTGAACTTTACTCACAGTTTCATTCACTGATTCCCTTGGATGAGTTCTCTCTGAAGTCCTCCCAGCCACTTCATAGCCGCCAGCTCATGAAGAGTCCCCTCTGGTGCTTCCTCAGAACTCCATCCCTCAAGAATCGTTTCCGGATCTTTGGTATGCTTTCCTCTGCATAAACTTGAACACCCGGAGAGGGCTCGAACAGGCCCAGCAGCCGGGAGCCACCTGGATAGGCCTAAGGCTTCAGGCCTAGCAGCCAGGAACTCTCTCACACACATCCATCCAGGCCACAGCCCTAGGTGGGAAGACTGACCCTGTTCATCTGACCTCCTCCCATTAAATAGCTTTTCCCAGCTTTCATAGCAGCAAATATGATTGACTGAGAAAAGTATGTTTATCCATAACTTGAATATACTGTAGCTCATCATACTAGTGCCACTTACTGACAAAAGGGAGAAGCCACAACCTTGGAATTAGAACAGAAGTCAAGTAAACCAGTAAACGCTACAAATTAGCCAGGCTGGATACCACCCAGCATAACAATGTAGCAATATGGACTATAACGTTACAAATTAGCCAGCATAACGATGTAGCAATATGGACTATAACACTACAAATTAGCCAGGCTGGCTACCACCCAGCATAACGATGTAGCAATATGGACTATAATTGCCACGAACAGCTATTCCCTGCCTTATCTTATACCATACTATCCCTCCAGTACCCAGCGTTATCAGACTGACATCATATCTGTGAGCCCAATCGAAGGGATTGTGGGATTGGTAGTTCTAACAGACGGCTGTTCCCCTGCATGACAATGCATTCGGACTACATATCCCAGTGATCTTTGCTACCACCAGGGAGATTGCTGGGAAAAACTATAAAAGAAACCAGAGACGCGCCTCGCACTCTCTTCCTCTGGGGCCTCGTGTGTGAAGGACCTCTCCACGCAGGGAGAATAAGGTCTTGGCCTACCACACGGTCCACAGCATTCCTATCTGACCGAGAAGGGATTCAATGCTGCCTGCTGTTTATCGGACTTCTGATCAGCACTGTGCAGTGCAGCTACCCATGCTTCGTGCTCCGTAACGGGGGATCATCACAAGCGGATCTGCAGCCAGAACATCCATTCGGGGGTCGCTAGCTGGAAGGCGTTAAATCGGCCTGGTCGTTGGGGAGAGGGCCATTGCCCATCTTTGAAAACCTTTCCTTTTTTTCATTGGGACACTGCACAGACAGCTTTACCTTGGGAACACTTCACTGCACCTTTATTTGAACACTGTACATAATTCTCTTTAACGACAGTCATCACAAGATATACTACCACTCTGTTACTACACTCTATTGGATACAATTAATGAGCTCCGACTGCCGGTGAAGACCATCAGATCTGCAATGGGGACATTCTGTCATTGCTACTTAAAGGGCCCTTACACCATCCATGTTTAGCTGCATCTTTCATTAGAATCAGAGGTTAAACAGGCCGGCCTGGGTTTCTTTTGCTAGAAGTACTGTCAGTCAGTGGCAACTGGTGCTCCAAATTTTTGGGGGGCGCAAACAAATTGAAAAATTCTAAAAAAAACCCATCAATTGCAGCCTCACTGTGCCATCAAACGCAGCCACTGTGCCATCAAATACCGCCACTGTGCCATCAAATGCAGCCACTGTGCCCATCAATTGCAGCCACTGTAAGTGTGCCCATCAAACGGTGCTACTGTGCCATCAAAGGCAGCCACTGTGCCCATCAAACGCTGCCACTGTGCCATAAAATGCTCCCAATGCAGCCACTGTGCCATCATATGCTCCCACTGTGCCATCCAATGCTGCCACTGTGCCATCAAATGCTCCCAATGCTGCCACTGTGCAATTAAATGCTGGCACTGTGCCATCAAATGCTCCGAATGCTGCCACTGCCCATCCAATGCTGCCACTGTGCCATCAAATGCTCCCAATGCTGCCACTGTGCCATCAAATGCTCCCACTGTGCCATCCAATACTGCCACTGTGCCATCCAATGCTGCCACTGTGATCCCCCCCTGCCCCACCCGCTATCTGCCTGGCACTTACCCTGTCTCGGTGGGGCAGCTGGTGACGGCGAGCGGTGTCTTCCATGTGTCTTCTCCCCTCCATGTGTCTTCCTCTCCTCTTGTCCTCTCCTATGATTGGACGCCTCATAGGCGTCCAATCACAGCGCCGGACGTTTCAGCCAATCAGGCGACCGGTAACAGACCCAGCAACCTGAATGGCTGAGAGGCGGGTCAATGTTAGTAAAGTGATTTCCTTCGGCTTTGCTGAGAGACAAGGAACGCACAGCGTTGCGCCCGCTTCTCACTTTTTTGGACGCCTATTAGAGCCTACGGCTCTAATCAGATGCTTCCAAAAAACACCCCCACCGCTGTAATTCAGGTGCCCGGTGACTGAAAAGGGGCCGGACACCTGAATAGGGGGTGTCAGCAGCGACCATAGATAGATTCAGATGGCCCCCACCCATCTCCATGACATTGCAGGGCTGAAGCGACGTCAAAATGTCACTTCCGCCCATAGCTCTTAAAAGACCATTTTTTTTAAATAATTTTTTTTAAATGACAATTTTTTTTTTATTGCATTTTAGTGTAAATATGAGATCTGGGGTCTTTTTAATCCCAGATCTCATATTTAAGAGGTCCTGTTATGCTTTTTTTCTATTACAAGAGATGTTTACATCCCTTGTAATAGGAATAAAAGTGACACATTTAAAAAAAAAAAACAGTGTAAAAATAAAAGGTAAAATAAATAAGAAAAGAAAAAATATTTTTAAACGCGCCCCGTCCCGCCAAGCTCGCGTGCAGACGCGAACGCATATGTGAGTAGTGCCGCATATGAAAACGGTGTTCAAACCACACATGTATCGCCGCGGTCAGTAGAGTGAGAGCAATAATTCTAGCCCTAGACCTTCTCTGTAACTCAAAACATGCAACCTGTAGAATTTTTTAAACGTTGCCTATGGAGATTTTTAAGGGTAAAAGTTTGTCGCCATTCCACGAGCGGGCGCAATTTTGAAGAGTGACATGTTGGGTATCAATTTACTCGGCATAACATTATCTTTCACATTATAAAAAAATATTGGGCTAATTTTACTGTTTTATTTTTTTATTCAAAAAAGTGTATTTTTTCCAAAAAAAGTGCGCTAGTAAGACCACTGCACAAATACGGTGTGACCAGAAAGTATTGCACCGACCGCCATTTTATTCTCTAGAGTGTTAGTAAAAAAAATGTATAATGTTTGGGGGTTCTAAGTAATTTTCTAGCAAGAAAAAAATGTTTTTTAACTTGTAAACAACACATCTAAAAAAGAGGCCTGGTCCTTAAGTGGTTAAGTGGTCATTCAACCGAGTTTGAGCTGCTAAAACTCGGTTGAACCATTACCTCTCTGTGCAACTAGACCTCAACTGAAGTATTCCAGTAAACGTTAATAAAATATAAACACATTGAGTGTTGTCTTATTACTTAAAGTTATTGCAATGATGTCTGAACCCAGAGTGTCAGGTGGGTTGGAAGGTTCACAAGGTCATGGCGATGCAGATGAGCAGGTAAATCTGAGCAGTCCCCTAGGGGGCCGTGCTACAACTAAATTTACTTGCAGCCCTATTCTGGGATGAGAGTGCTACACATACAACAAAAAATGAGGGGGGGAGAGAAGAAAGTCATCAGGAGAAGATCTTGGTAAATGGGTTAGGTCTACAATAAGGCCACAATAAGGCCACAGATGAACATATGGACATCAACAGAAATAAACAAAGAAAATAAGCTTTGGGTTATGAACAGAGTATATTACAAAAACATTGTTAACACTGGGAGGTAGCTGTCAGGACTATTGCCCTGTAAGTCAGAGTAAGGACCAATAAGGCAGAAAGATCCTGAGGTCGAGACCTTACTGAAATGTAACTACTATGAGTAGGTCTTCAAAAAATAATAAAAAGGCCTTAGTCCAGTGACTATAGTTCCCTAAATATTTTCCTGTTTCCCCTACAGGGGGCTCCATACCCCCGAAAATAACAAAAATTGTTCGAGTAGGTAGAGAGAGAGAGAGAAGAACAAAAAAAGTGGGGGAAAGGAAGGGAAAGGGCAGTTAGAACATGATACCTAGATCAGCTGGAATCAGAGGAACAATAGAAGAGGTAAAGTGAGAAAGAAGAAAGAAGAAGTGAGTCTGTCCAGGGATTCTCCAGTCATTATTGCCTTTTTATTCATAAACAATCCAACATATATGGACAACATTGGGGTGGTTACAATTTGTAATAAACAGACATAAGGTAAAAAAAAACAAAAAAAACAAAATAAGTAAATAAATACATTTTTACAAAAAAAAAACAGGATAAATTATGATAAAAAAAAAAAGAAAAAATGGGAGAACATAGACAATAACCTTACACAAGTCACAAACATACGGTAGTGGCCCAGGTGAATAAGAATGTAAGGAGGAGGCCAAAAGCTGCCTTTTGGGGTATAATGAATAACATTTCATGCCTACAGACCCAAATGACCAGATGTTAAATCTGAGATGTCTGAACGAAGGCATGCATAGTCCAGTGCCCCCCCAACGGGAGAGGGTAAAAAAAAAAAAAAGGTACAATGGTAACATAAAGAACAATATTATCAAAATAACCACCTGAACCAGGGTAATCCCTGTAGGTCCAATATCACCATCAACTGAATGCATAAAGCATATTGAACAGAAAAGATGAAAAATACGAAATTAAGGGAAGAGAAGAAACTGAACGGTGAGCAGAAAGAAAAGGGGAGAGACAAAAGTCCACGGGGAATGTGTAGGGGGAGTGCTAAATTTAGAGGAGCGTACTGTCGAAGCAGGAGGGATGAAAATATGTGATCCATGGTTGCCAAACTTTGAGAAATGTATCGTGCGTATCCAAGAGAATGGCTTAGTTTCTCATTTACCATAATGTCATTCATGCGGTTTTTAACAACCTCAAAGCTAAGCGCAGGAGTCTTCCATGCCCTAGCAATTGTCAATTTAGTCGCAGCAAACAGATGTTGGGCCAGTTGCCTTTCCGGGCAAAGTAGTTCAACAACTGACTTGCCTAGTAGGGCTTCATAGGGATCTCTTTTGAGGTCAACATGAAATAGATTGCGTAGAAGAGCATAGGTTCTGACCCACAGCCTGCATGCCCTTGGGCAAGACCACCGAATATGTGCCATTGTCCTTGTGTTCTTGTGAACACCCCCGAAAGCAGAGAGGAGAGTAGGATGGGAAAAACCTGGCCAATCTAGCCGGCGTGTAGTACCACCTATATAGTACTTTACAGGCATTCTCTAAGATAAGGACGTTGTGGGAACACTTTGAAAGAGTTATAGTCATTATTTGCCAGTCCTCTGGGTCTAATTGCCTCCCTAGTTCTTTTTCCCATTGGAGTTGGTATGGCCTCAATGGGGGTTTTCTCACCGAAATTATAGAGGAGTATACCAGGGCTATAAGGCCCGGGGAGTGTGGTCTAGCTCTGCATATTCTTTTAAAAGGAGTCAGAGTATATGGAGTAGGGCGAGATTTAATCAGCTGCTGAAGAAAGTGCCTAAGTTGAAGATAGCTGTAATGTTCTCGCAAAGGGATATTGTGAGAGGAGCAAAAGGCATCAAAAGCTAGGATCCTAGTAGGAGTAAACAGGGAATGGATACCTGTGAAGCTATTCCCGGTCCACCAGGAAAATTGGGCCGGGTTATCACAACCCGGGGGGAATAAAGGGCAATAAAGAAGTCTTAAAAGAGGGAGGTGGGGGGAGATCAGACCCGCAGAATATTTAACTGAGTCCCATAATTTCAAAGAGTGTGCTAAGCATGGCCCAACTACAGGAGGATAAGCCGGGGGGAGCCAGGGCAGGGAGGACACTGGGATGGGTTCGGAGTCGACTAGATCAATAGTGGCCCATAGCGGTAGTTGATGTGTTTCATGGAGATGAGCCAGCGGTGCTATGTTCGCAGCGATATAATAGGCCAGTAGATTAGGAACCGAGAGGCCTCCACTAACCCTTTTAGCATACAAGATTTGTTTATTAATTTGAGGACGGATGGATCCCCAAATAAAGTGTAAAAGCTGACGCTGATGTATCCGTAAGATGTATGAAGGCACTTGAGTAAAACTCTAAAAAAATAAAGTTGTTTCAGAAGGTAAGAAATGAGAATCGCAGTTATCCTTCCAAACCAAAAAGAAGGTAAGTGGGACCAGGAGGATAACATGTCGGACACTTTTTTGAGCAAAGGTGAAAAGTTGGCCTGATACAGTCTCGCATAGGAGGAAGTGAAGCGGATACCCAGGTAATCAAGAAGGCCAATGAAATGAGAAAGCTGTTTTCAAGTCCCTCAGCACTGGAGGGGAGAGATTGACCGATAATGCCTTGCATTTAGAGGGGTTAACTCTTAGTCCCGAGAGGGAAGCAAAGGAGTCTAAAAGGGAGAATAGGTTTGGTAGGGAGATTCGGGGAGAAGTTAAGTTTAGCAAAATATCATCGGCAAACAAAGATATTTTATGCGTGGAGCCCGCTATATAGATACCTCTGATGTCCAGATGGGAATGGACTGCTTCCGCCAAGGGTTCTAAAGCCAAAACAAAAAGAAGTGGCGAGAGTGGGCAACCTTGACGGGTACCCCTCCTAATATTAAAGACAGAAGACTCAAATCCGTAGTATTTAATTTTGGCCCTAGGAGAGTCGTAAAGAACTGTCATCCATTGCAAAAATGATGCTCCAAAACCAAATCTTCCTATAATATAGTACTGTAAAGCCGTCTGCCCACTTTCAATTCCTTAATACATTGGAGAACCTCTGGGACTTGAATATCTCGGTCCATTAGGGACATATGAGCTTTAGATAATGTGGGAAGCGAAACACGACTCAGAAAGGTATCAGTGTTCCCACTACACATATTGGATGGAGCTTCATATAACATGGCAAGGCAGTAGTGAAATTCCTCTAAGGCTCGCACTGGATTACCAGTGACCACATTATGCCAATTTTCGTAGAGTAATAGGGGTGAATTCAGGGGCGAAAGTGCGTACCCTGTTTGCCATCATCCATTTCAGCTTATTCGCTTTAGAATACCATTTCTGGCGGGACCAGCGCAAAACACGCTCAGCCCTGTTCGTGAGACAAAGATCCAACTCGGAGCGAGTTTGGTCTAAAAGCTTGTGATTGGTGGGAGTAGGGACCTGCTTGAAAGCAGTGGAGAGTACCTCCAAACGGGCCTCCAAGTCCCGTTGTTTTAGGAGGCGTTCTCGTTTATGTTTTTTATGCTTTAAAGCTAACTGTATAATACGGCACCTGAGAACTGCCTTATACGCCTCCCAGAGAGTTACGGGAGATGATACTGAGCCTGCATTAGTGCTGAAGTATTCCACAGTAGCTTCTAAGATAACAGCTTGAACCGTGAGTGTTGAGGCTTGTCAAGAATGGATCGGCACACGACCAAGACGGGATCATGATCTGACCATGCGGCGATTAGAATAGAAGTAGATACCACTAAGGGAAGTTGCTTTCTCAGCATAAATATGTGGTCTATTCTCGAGTGAGAATGATGGGGGTGGGAATAATACGTGTAATCCCTGCCCAGGGGGTGGAACTCCCTCCAGAGATCAACCAGATTGTGAGACTGTAAGGAGCGAGCAAACTTTTCAGCGTCAGGGGTTGGGGTAGTGCGTTCCGAAGTAGCTGCGGAGACAGTTTTATTTACACCCACCATATGTGATGAGCACCGGGGGAGCAGGAACTGACTGAAGCTTCATCAATTATGGCATACGAACTCAGCGTTCGTGGATTGGTGCCTACGCTCATTTTATAAACGTGAGTGCATCGCTTTATGATCTGTCCCTGTCCCACTGTGTCCATTGCTGAGTTATACTATATATATATTTTTTTGTGTATTTTTTATATATCGCCTTGAACATCCATCATTGGGATCGTCTAAGCAACATATGGGATATTCCTTCATCTTTGCATCTATTAGCCCACCTGACACCTGTTATCTGTGACCAGTCTATGCTGTATACCTTCCAGCAGTAAGGTGAGCTGCTTGCAGACACAGAGGTGTCACCACTGAAGATTTTTTGGCACACGTATGCTTTTTGGTGGCGGGATTGTTTTTACCTTCAACTTATGTGGACTGTTTCATTATGTTCATTATATATTTTTTCTGATATATATATTTTTTCTGTCATTTTGCAATGTTTTATACACTTTGACAATTTCTTTCTGGACTTTATACCAATGATCATGTAGTTATATTACACATATGCTTACTATTTTGTTTACACTGGTATATGTATTTTTTGGATTTTTTCACTACACCAGGTATTATGTGACATTATCTTATTTCATGTATGTATACTTGGTTGTCTTTATCACATACTACTGCAGTTTCCACCATCACATTCTCACTCTAGCCCCTACCACATCCCCTTCTTCACAGCGCAATTACCATCATTATTTCAC
The DNA here is from genome assembly GCA_037952925.1 of Lithobates clamitans. NCBI lineage: Eukaryota > Metazoa > Chordata > Amphibia > Anura > Ranidae > Lithobates > Lithobates clamitans. The sequence goes on along the minus strand of JBBGZY010001574.1, from coordinate 360,674 downwards.
TTTTACCTATTTTTTCTGTTTGGATCAGAATCACAGGTGTTGCAGCAGTGTCCCTTAGTTTAGACTTTTTTGACAGCGCGGGAGTCATTTATTTACATATTTTTACATGGCATCTCTTTTTGTGAGGGGGGCAGGGCAAACTGCAGGTCCTGAAAATGATGCCGCAGGTCAGATGGGGAAGAGGCGTGAAACTGGCAGCCTAGGTGGGAAAATGAGAGCTTAAAGGGGAATCCCCACCTGTACCTGATCCCATTTGTTTGCAGAACCTGCAGGTAAGGTTTCAGGTTCCTCCGTTTAGCGATGGTAACCGGGGAAAGATCAGCAAACAGTTGCAGGGAATTGCCCTGGAAGGAGAGATCCTGCCAATCCCTTGCAGCATACAGGAGACGATCTTTGGTGCGAAAGTAATGAAACTTGATAATGATATCCCTTGGGGGGCCGTCAGTAGGTTTGGGGGCAAGGGACCTGTGTATACGATCAAACTCCAAACGTTCAATGGGTATCTTGGGTGCCAGTTCCTGAAAAAAAGCAGTAGCAGTACCCTGCAAATCAGTGATGGCCTCAGGGACCCCGCGGATGCGGAGGTTATCTCTGTGGGCCCTATTCTCGGCATCCTCCAGTTTATCCTGCAAACTGACAAGTTCAGCATTCAGCTTATCCACCTCCTCTTCATGCCCCTCAAGAACGGTAGTGGTGAGGTCCATTCACTGCTCCATCTGGTTAGTGCGGTGGCCTATCTCTTTAAGACCTTTTACTAAGTCTGCTGAGACTTTGCGGGAGGCCATTGTTATTTCATCCCTCACTATAGAACGATATTTGCTCAGCAAAGCATCTGATTCAACAGGTAAAAGGCTTACCAGATCCGATGGAAATTGGGTCAGGCTGTCTGCTGGGGAAGCAGGATCTGCTGCTGATAGCCGCGTGGAGTCATCAGGCTCCGGTGGTTCCGGCTCCATCTTGCCCTTGCTTTTGACTTTGCCTTTCCCAGCAGGGGAGACCTTCGCCTGTGGATGGTACCGCTGGCTACTGCGGGGTGTGCGGTGCACGCCAGCCTGGAGCTGAGAGTGTCCGCAGCCTGGGGAGCCGGATTATGTGCAACGGTGTTGTGCCTGTGCCTCGTCAGCCGGGTGTTAGTGTCTTCTGACGGCGCGGAGCGAGAGGATCAAGCAGCCATCTCTCTCACTCCCGCGCATGCGCCCCTCAACTCAGTACCTTTTCATTCAAGATGTAAGTTTCCGTTTCATTAAGGCAATATCTATAACAGAGCTTTTCCACGCTGTTGCTATGGTGATTTTTAGCCGCTAAGAACATAAAGTAAATTAGGTTCTGGTTATGTCAGGGGATATTTTCAACAGGCTTATTTAATAATGCTATTCTTGCATATTTAGTGATATTGACCATCATGACTGGAAAAATACCTGAATGGATCCTTATCCCAAAGCGGCGAACCTTAGGGCATGCCCACCACACATGTAATGGTATACTTATTTGGCCACAACCCCTGAAGCATGCGGCTGAGGTGCCTGGATATATTTTTGACAAACGCTTCGGTACCAATTACCATCTGGCGTGGACTTTATAGCCTACTTCTATCAAGGCTACATTTAGAATTCCTTTATGAATCCATGTGCTCCATTTACACCAGTCCTCCACCTCAGAGGTTATGGATAGATCCCTTTCCCACGCCACCTGGTAGAATAATCTATCATTAGTGTTGATGAACAATTTGTATAATAATGAGATGCCCCCCCCCCGGCAGAGCAGCGTCCTGCATGCACGTGTTTTCAAACACAATACAGACTGCCACATCAGAGCTACCCTTTTGTAGAGATTTGAGTGGGTGGTAAATTTGTTGCCAGTGGAAACTCTCAGTGGTGAGCATCTCCAGACTTCCTGTGAAATATGAGGAGGGACGAACCCTGTTGTAGAGGATGCGGCAGGGTTTAAAGATTCCATAGATAATTGTTTATAGATTTAAGGCTCTAAATGGCTTCATTCGACCCCAAAAACTCTACATGAAAAACACCAAGTTTGTCATAGCATCCCTCCAAGAAGGAGACGTTCTGGTCTCTAATAGTCACTGGTAGTGGAACTGGCATGGCTCTCCCTGAAAATGGATCTGGAACAGTTGGTTTAAGCAAGGAGGTGTGAAAGACCGGATGGATCCTATATGAGTCAGGCAGAGACAGTTTGTACGCCACTGGGTTTATTTCCCGTTTGATCTGAAAGGGGCCAATATACCTTGGTCCTAGCTTCTGCGAAGGGCAGGCTCGGCAGTAGCAGTCTGCTGTAGATCATCATATAGGGTAGCCATAACTTCAAAGAAGGTGGCAACTGAATCCAGTACTAAGTTCTTTTGCTCAAGGAGATTATGAGCCCAGGACTGTGGCTCATCTGATAAGAGTGAGATGATGAAACCCACCTTGATGGTCTCAAGAGAAAAAGTCCTTGGTTGCAGGACAAAGAAAAAGTTCACAGGCATTTTTGAAGGGAATACCCCTCTACCAGGGAATATCTGGTAGAGGGGTCAGGCAACCTTCACACCACACGCCAACTGTGGTGAAACCACAAATCCCACCAAGCCTCAGCCTCAGGGAGCATGCCTGTGGCTGTCAGAGTCTTGCAATGTCTCATGAGACTTTTAGCTCCACAACAGCTGATTTGACAAGTTTGCCTATCCTTCATTCTCCCATGCTCTTGGTCCACAAGTAATTTTTTTTTCAAAATAGACTACGTCAAAGACTACATCAAATATACAGCAAGCAGGATTTTTTTGTAGTTTAATTTTTAAACTTTATTTTGTGACTGTGATAGCCTTTTTAATTGCAAATAGAGACTTTAGTGACTAGTGGATTCTACTTGCCATGGCCACTGGGAATTGTCCAGCATTGGAAGATATTAGAACTAAACTTTGACTTACCAATTGCCTGATATAGGAAAAGGGAGGCATAAGACAGTTGGTCTAGGGGTGCAGAAAGTTTAGAACCTGTCCTGATGACCACCAACGAATTCTTGTATCTGCGGGCAAGTGTGATACTCAATGTCTCCATTATAGACTCATATCTCTGCAGAGCAAAATGAGCACATGAAAAACACCAATGGCAACATTGATTTAATCCTAATTTAATGTTTAAAAAGGATAGAATAAATAGAAAATGCCTTAAAATAGCCTTATTAACAGGTAGGCTTGCATTTGCATAATGGACACTTGTGCTGAGGTTGATGAAGAAGAAGAAAAAAAAGCTTCATGCCACAAAAGTTTGCGCTCAAATGAAAAGTAAACACACTTAAGAAAAAAGTGTAAATGCATTTATTGATGTGACTTACAGATCAAAGTGCATGAGATGTGATAAATAGGCTTTCCAACCCTTATCTGTAATACAATACCTTTTGAAAATGGTTCAGAACATGCAGTGCCTTGCAAAAGTATTCACCCCCTTGGCTTTTTACCTATTTTGTTACTATACAGCCTTTAGTTCAATGTTTTTTTTAAATCTGAATTATATGTGATGGATCAGAACACAATAGTCTAAGTTGGTGAAGTAAAATTAGAAAAATATATACATAAAACTATTTTTCAGAAATAAAAAACAAATAATTGGCATGTGCGTAGGTATTTGCCCCCTTTGTTATGAAGCCCATAAAAAGCTCTGGTGGCGCAACCAATTACCTTCAGAAGTCACATAATTAGTGAAATGATGTCCACTTGTGTGATGTCCACCTTTTTGAAAGACCCCAGAGGCTGCAACACCTAAGCAAGAGGCACCACTAACCAAACACTGCCATGAAGACCAAGGAACACTCCAAACAAGTAAGGGACAATGTTGTTGAGAAGTACAAGTCAGAGTTAGGTTATAAAAAAAATCCAAATCTTTGATGATCCCTAGGAGCACCATCAAATCTATCATAACCAAATGGACAGAACATGGCACAACAGCAAACCTGCCAAGAGTTGGCTGCACACCAAAACTCACGGGCAAGAAGGGCATTAATCAAAGAGGCAGCACAGAGACCTAAGGTAACCCTGGAGGAGCTGCAGAGTTCCACAGCAGAGACTGGAGTATCTGTACATAGGACGACAATAAGCCGTATGCTCCATAGAGTTGGGCTTTATGGCAGAGTGGCCAGAAGAACGCCATTACTTTGAGCAAAAAACAAAATGGCACGTTTTAAGTTTGCGAAAAGGCATGTGAGAGACTCCCAAAATATATGGAGGAAGGTGCTCTGGTCTGATGAGACAAAAATTTAACTTTTTGGCCATCAAAGAAAACGCTATGTCTGGCGCAAACCCAACACATCACATCACCCAAAGAACACCATCCCCACAGTGAAACATGGTGGTGGCAGCATCATGCTGTGAAAATGTTTTTCAGCAGTCGGGACTGGGAAACTGGTCAGAGTTAAGGGAAAGATGGATGGTGCTAAATACAGGGATATTCTTAAGCAAAACCTGTACCACTCTGTGTGCTTTGAGGCTAGGACGGAGGTTCACCTTCCAGCAGGACAATGACCCCAAACACACTGCTAAAGCAACACTTGAGTGGTTTAAGGGGAAACATGTAAATGTGTTGGAATGGCCTAGTCAAAGCCCAGACCTCAATCCAAAAGAAAATCTGTGGTCAGACTTAAAGATTGCTATTCACAATCGCAAACCATCCAACTTGAAGGAGCTGGAGCAGTTTTGCAAGGAGGAATGGGCTAAAATCCCAGTGGTAAGATGTGGCAAGCTCATAGAGACTTATCCAAAGCGACTTGGAGCTGTGATAGCCACAAAAGGTGGCTCTACAAAGTATTGACTTTAGGGGGGTGAATAGTTATGCACATTGACTTTTTCTGTTATTTTGTCCTATTTGTTGTTTGCTTCACAATTAAAAAAAAAACATCTTCAAAGTTGTGGGCATGTTCTGTAAATTAAATTATGCAAACAATCCATGTTAATTCCAGGTTGTGAGACAACAAAACACGAAAAATGCCAAGGGGGGTGAATACTTTTGCAAGGCACTGTATATGTGTGCCGTGTGGGCATTAAAGCCCACCCTTTTGCTTCCACACATATGTGCTATACGGACGACAACCAGTTAATATGATACTTGAAAGTGTTTTAAATATAGGGGGTCCCTTGATCAAATGTTGCAGCAGGGTCTCGTCAATTTTAGAAATGCCTTGGTGGGACAGATATAAAACATAGTAAAATGCAAGAAGCAAAATAATGGAAAGAATAGAGCTTGCAAGTGGTATAGGCAGGGGCGGCCCATCCATTAAGGGCGCACAGGCGCCGCCTCCTCTTTCCATCGCTGCCGCCCCCTATTCATGCGTCCAACCCCTTTCACGACGCCAGGCGCATAAATTACAGCAGCGGGTTTTTTTGGGTTTTTTTTAAGCACCTGGTTAGAGCCAGAGGCTCCAATAGGCCTTAAAATAGAGTGGGCTCCAGACGCAGAGCATTGCGCTTGGAGCACACCTGACTAGCCGCCCCTCCAAAAGAAAAAAACACCACCTGCCAGTGAGTATAGGTTTCCCTTCTCGGAAGCAGAAAGCTTGCAGAAATTCCAGAGATTTCTGTTATGAATGTATAGACTTCTCAGCAGAGTTCCCATAAATTCTGAAAGCCAAGACCCTTCACAGAAATTAGTGCTCATATATAGCATATAAAGTTCTCCAGCTCATATTTGTCTTCCTGTATTGGCTCCACTATTGAATCAATACAGTATTAAAGTTCAGGGTTAAAAAAAAAAATACTCTTTTAACCTCCCACCCAGATACCTAATTACCTGTTTGAGGCTCGATTCACATATATGCATGTTGCTTTTAAGCGTTTCTGCAGTGCTTTTTGCTATGCTTTGCATTTTTTATGCTTTTTTTTTTTTTTTTTTTATGAAAATTTATTGTTGGCCAGATTTAAAAACGAAAAAAGACAAATTGCAGCAAAATTGCAGTAAAAATGTAGTAAAAAAGCACATGCCTTTTTGCTGCTTCTCTATTGAAGTCTATTGAACTGAAAAAGCACACAAAGCAGCGTTTTGCTTCAAAAGAAAGTCCCTGACCCTTTCCAAAAATGCAGAGGCACAAAAATGCATTGATGTGAACGTATTCCACAGAAACCCATGTTAAAAATAATGTCCTGCGTTTCTGCAAAAAAACATGAAAAAACTCATTGGCGTGAATGGAGCCTTTGGCAGTTGTAGCATCCTGCAGTGTTTACAGCCTGGCTGCTGAAATCTTGTCCCATACTACCCATGCCTGTGCAGTAACTTCCCTTAGACTGAAAGGGCTATACCAATGCCACTGGAGTAAGACTTTATTCATATAGCCTATGGGGAGTGCCTACACAGGTGCAGGAAGTGTCGGAGAAGATTTCTGAAAAGGAGCTGAATTCTAGGATAAGCACTTATTGACTAAATACAAGAAGCATCTCTATTGTGACTTTGATGTGCTTTGTGTACTGAAGAACTGATCAGTACTTCAGTGAGAAAATTACAGTCTGTGCTTCCTGTAATAAAGACCAGTCAATGCTGATCTCTCTTCTTGTGCGGGGTGACTGGTCTTGTCTCCGCCCCCTCCTATAGTTTTCTGAAGGACATAATGGTCCCTCCCAAAGCTCTGCTCTCTGCAAAGGCTATGTGCAGCACAGTGATGATTTCATTGCTACTTTTACAAAATAATAACTGGGTCTGCACATACAATGCCTTGAAAAAGTATTCACACTCCTCCAAATTTTCCACATTTTGTTATGTTACAACCAAAAACGTAAATGTATTTTATTTGGATTTTATGTAATAGACCAACACACAGTGGCACATAATTGTGAAGTGTAAGGAAAATTATGAATGGTTTCCAATTTTTTTACAAATAAATATGTGAAAAGTGTGGTGTGCATTTATATTCAGAATCAATTCTTTGTAGAACCACCTTTCACTGCAATTACAGTTGCAAGTCTTTTTGGGTATGAATCTACCAGCTTTGCACATCTAGTGTGACATTTTTGCCCATTCTTCTTTGCAAAATAGCTCAAGCTCTGTCAGATTGTATGGAGAGCGTCTGTGAACAGCAGTCAAGTCAAGTCGTGCCACAGATTCTCAATTGGATTTAGGTCTGGACTTTGACTGGGCCATTCTAACACATGAATATGCTTTGGCCTAAAACATTCCATAGTAGCTCTGGCTGTATGTTTAGGGTCATTGTCCTGCTGGAAGGTGAACCTCCGCCCCAGTCTTAAGTCTTTTGCAGACTTATAAGATTGCCCTGTATTTGGCTCCATCCATCTTCCCATCAACTCTGACCAGCTTCCCTGTCCCTGCTGAAGAAAAGCAATCCCCAAAACATGATGCTGCCACCGCCATGTTTCACAGTGGGGATGGTGTGTTCAGGCTGATGTGCAGTGTTAGCTTTTTGCCCCACATAGCGTTTTGCTTTTAGGCCAAAAAGTTAATTTTTGGTCTCATCTGACCAGAGAACCTTCTTCCATATGTTTTCTGAGTACCCCACATGGCTTATCGCAAACTGCAAATGGGACTTCTTATGGCTTTTCTTTCAACAATGGCTTTCTTCTTGCCACTCTTCCTTAAAGGCCAGGCGTAGGAGTGCACGACTAATAGTTGTCCTGTAGACAGATTCTCCCACCTGAACTGTGGATCTCTGCAGCTCCTCCAGAGTTACCATGGGACTCTTGGCTGCTTCTCTAAATAATGCTCTCCTTGCCCGGCCTGTCAATTTAGGTGGATGGCCATCTCTTGGTAGGTTTTCAGTTGTGCCATACTCTTTCTATTTTCAGATGGATTGAACAGTGCTCCGTGAGATGTTCAAAGCTTGGGATATTTTTTTTATAACCTAACCCTGCTTTAAACTTTTCCACAACTTTTTCCCTGACCTGTCTGATGTGTTCCTTGGCCTTCATGATGCTGTTTGTTTACTAAGGTTCTCTAACAAACCTCTGAGGGCTTCACAGAACAGCTGAATTTATACTGAGATTAATGAGTGAGGGTGGGGGTAAACGTGGAGTAATTATAACTCACAAGGAGGCACCGTCCCTAGTACAAACAAAATTTAGAAAAACATGGAATGGGACTTTACATGTGCCTCAGTGGAGTGTAAATAATGATTTATAACACAATTCTTTTAAAAAGAAACATAGAAATACTTTATTTACCATCCTTGGATGGAAATATTTAAAACATGTTACAATCTGAAAGAGAGTCCAGTTTACTGTTTTATTGGTCCGGGTTGTGCGGGTCCTGGTATAGAGTGTTAGGAGTATGGCCTACGAATTTCACGGGAACCCCGCTTCATCAGGGCCTTTTAGAACAGCACAGACAGCATATAAATACTAAGGATATCCTAAAGATACAAAATTGCGAAATTAGCTATATCATGAAGTAACATCAGATAAAATATTGATAATGCACATATAAAATATAGAAACTCCTTGTAGGGCATTTATAATTACCCTTTGGTAAAAATGCAAGTATAACAGCATAAAGATTTTTTAACAAAAATGCAGTTACAAATCGTACTTATTCATGTCCAGCGGTGTCCTACAAACACAAGAACATTCCATACAAGGAAAAGGAGAGAAAGATGGTCACTCCAGTTATGCGTACAGGGGATGAATTTGTTAGTACTAAATGTATTCATTTATAGCTTACCTTCAGGTTGTGTGGACGGTATGTCGGCCCGGGAGGAACAATGAGCCTGGGGAGCCCGTGGGGATAACCCGCCAAGTCCCGTTAGAGAAAACTCAGGGTGGACCCCTCTGTATGGAAAGTAATACTGTGAGCATTTGTTGAAATAGGTGCTAGTGAAAAGTGTAGAGGAGGGTATTGGCGTAGTGTAACAGTGTTGGGGAGGAAAATGGGAGTGTGGGGGGGGGGGGAGAGACGGTGTCAAAAGAAGCAGAAGGGAGAAAAAGGAGGGGGAAAGGGAGGGCATTGTAGGGCATTTATAATTACCCTTTGGTAAAAATGCAAATATAAAAGCATAAAGATTTTTTAACAAAAATTCAGTTTCAAATCATACTTATTCATGTCCAGCGGTGTCCTAAGAGGTATATATAGGATGTCATCAAATTTTCTGTTGTATTTAAAAAGGTCTTGTGATTGCCTTAGCAGCCTATGGGATCTGACCAGTATAGCTGTCCTTTAGGCAATTTGCAAAACTGCCAGATTGCCAGCCTGCCCCTGTCTTTGTTGGATGCTTTTGTACAATGTTCAGGACCCCTTAAGGAGGTATAAAGTACAGCTATATTTAAAATCTAATGATATATAGTCCCTGATGTTAGTTATATTTAAAGGAAGGGCTTGTCATTCATTTGAATGGCCTGCTGTATCTGTGGGAAATGTCCATGACCCTTCCTCTAAAATGCACCTGCAGGGCGGCCATGCTGCGGCACCATGCAGTTGTGTGCACCCGAAAACGCACTGCTTTTTCAAATGCGTGGGGGTGCCATTAAGAATTATGTTTTGACTGTGGGTGCCTGTGGGTGTGGTCTTCTGCCCCATCTTTGGTGTCAGTGGGAGGAATAGTGCCTTTTATCAGGGAGAGTAACAGTGCCCCAAGGGCTGGATAAAGGCAAGCAAAGAGCTGCATCTGGCCTGCAGACCACAGTTTAGAGACCACTGGTCTATAGCAATCTGTGACCATGTGAATGAGGCCTTAATATTGAAAAACAAAGTAAAAGTTTACTTTGTGGAAATTACATTTGTATGTTCCCTTTAGTTTTTGGCTATTCATTTGCATGAATTCAGAATAAAAATAATGCCAAGCAGTTTTGTTGTATGTATGCTGTAAGATTTTTCAGAGCAGGGGGTTGTCAGAGCAATACACCAGGGGGTTGTTAAGATTAATATTTATAGTAAATAAGAAGTTGTGTAAGCTAAATCAAATATTCATTAAAGCTGAATTCCAGGACCACTTTTCAACTTCAGCTCCCTTTCCACAAGGTCAAAATAAATGCTTATAAGATTTCCACAGTGACAGCTTACTTTTAGGTTTATTATTATTTTATAATACAGGATTCATATACTGCCCACAGTTTGCACTATATCTTTTCAATCTTTTGACATCTTCACATGTTTCTCATCATCAAAAATTACACTAAAGTATATTAAATTAACCATATTCTTTCCAGAAGAAAGTTACATTGAATCTTGCAGCATACAGTAGGATAGATATCACTTTTATCGCATAATTTAAAACTATTCCTGTTAATGTCCTGTGCATAATTTGGTTATACAGTATGTCGAGAAAGAGACAGCTGGATAGATACTTTTGTACACTGTATGATGATTGTAACACTGTGCACTGTTACTGTAATGCAGATTTATATTTGACCACAAGATGGCAGTGTTTTGCATCTCTGCTCAGCATAGTCCCAATACAGCAATATAGAGACTGCGGGGATTTGTATGCTGAAAACAGACTTTTTCTTCACAGTGAAACTGAAACTAAACTACACAGTCCATGAGCACTTACCAGGGGGTGGGAGCATATAAAAGCAAAAGCCCGGGAAGACAGAGGGGAGATGAAAAGAGACTTTGCTAATGAAAGGTGTGGTGTGTGAGACCCACATGGGCCTGGACCGGGCCAGGTTAGGCTGAGAAGCCGCAGAGTACACTGTTTCAGCCGAGCATCGAGTGGAAGAAACAGACTGGTTTGCTGCAGGATCATGGAAGGCATCATCATTATCATCACAGCCACATCTTCAAAGAACAAGGGTGCCCCCCAGATGGAAACTCAACGCATCGTCTTACATTACACAAGGACAGGGAGAGGGTTCCTGACCCACCTAACACTACTTTTGTTGCAAACATTTATTGTTATTCTAGTTCTTTCAAGTTCAGAGACACTTTGTCTCTAAAAAGGAAATTATTCTGTTCCTTCACATCTTAAAGGGACTGCATCTTTAATTGCGCACCAACTTAAGGGCCCCAACTAAGCTGGCGGAAGAACCAACTATACAGTTTATTTGTGTACAGGAGATTTACAAGGGGCAACTTACTCATTATTTTATAACAGTGTGTGCGTATTTTTCTTTGTGGGACAGCCAGGAGATTCCCTAACCAAAGAATTCTGGTGGTGTTAGCAGGGGTGAAACTCTGTCTAGGGCTTAGTGACAAGATTACCAAAATATACTAGCAGCTCCTGCGGAGGCAGTGCTACATGATTATATCACTGCTGCTAAAGTAGGCACTGGAAAATGGCACCCAGTACCACAAGGTATTTTTTGGTAAATGGGATCACCCTGATACTAGTTACCTTTGCCCTGGGTAGTTATTCTGTTAATACATTAAAAGACGTCAGGATAGGTAAATGCAAATTATGATAATCATTCCAGGTTACAATTTTAACAAATAGATAACCACCGAATGATCAGATAGGGAGCAACTGTAACAGCTTACTAAATGGGTGCAAAGTTAGAAACAATAATGCAAAGCAGGTTCAAGACGGCAAAGAACATGCATACACAGCAGAATGTTACAAAACAGATTATGAAAGCTGCATAATATGGACTCTTCATGGCAATGTCTCTGTGGCACAATCAGGGGAACATGTGGCTGCAAAAAATTGTTTATATAAAACCTCTATAACAACAGAGAGTCTAGTACAGAACACAAATGGCTACTTATGCTTACCCAAAAACAGCATCCCTCTCAAGGAAGTCCAGGGTAGCTCTGGTAACAGAGGAACAGCTGGAGGGATCCAAAGACAAAGAGCCACCTAACTGGAACCAGAGTACTCTGGTAGCAATCAAAGCTGAGTTTTCCAGAAACATGTGTGCTATTAAATCGTTATGACAGTGGAGGGTCTCTCACCTGGCTGTAGATCACTTGCCCAGCTACATCCAATATGGTTTATCTGAGCCGCTGAGGAAGGGAAGCTGAGAAACTTATCATCCCTGGGTTTGTCCAGGAACCCAGGGAGTTGTGGGAAATGGAGTTAAAGAGACCTGTGCCTGCATCTGAACTTGAATTGTAAATTGGCACTATGCTACACAACTTTCTACTACAGTTTAAATGCCTCTGTGTGGAAGAAGGTGGTTTAGAGCTAGCCAGATTACAAGTCTGGGCAAAATATAATTGGCGCCAGAATCAAACAAAAATCCTTGAGAATTTTGATGCCTTCCAAGCAACATGATATCTTGGTGGATGTGCTGTTCCTCTGGCAGCCCTGTCTACTTCCTAAGTAGTCTAGGCAGAAATCGGGCCCTGGGTATTTCATTCTTTTGTCTATGATGTGCCTTCCTTTCTACTTAAAGTGGGTACATATTACAGTACTTAGTTCAGCTCCTATGAGATATCCATGCAAAAGCTATGTTTTTGTGAAGGAGAAAGTTTAAAGGTGAAATAATTCAGTGAACAGTCCTGTGAGTGCTGGTTGGGCCAAAAGCCTGCTAATATTTAAATAATGGCAAATCTGGAAATTTGAATGATAGGTCAATAGGAATACATGGTTGTTAGAAGGCACATTCTCTTTTCTTGACCATCTGTTTTCTGGGATCAAAGCCCCAGCACCTGAATTTTTTTTTAAAAAGCTGCTTTCACTTACTTTCAGTCTAGTGCTGTAAGCCTCAGAAAATCTATCCACCAGATTCCACTTCTCTTCTTAGTTGAATGACATTCTGCATCATTCAGATCACTTTCTGTGAGCCCAGGCCATCATAGACGCACCCCTAGGGATGTGCTATCAAGCTGGCCTGGGCTCACAGTACTGCTGCACAGAACGACAATCAATGCAGGAGTTGGACCTCTCCTCACTGGCACCAGATGGGAAGAGGAATGACCTGTAACATCATGTGACTGTCAAAATATGTATACTGTGCATTTTTTTAAAAATTGTTGCGTGGGTCTTTAGGCAGGGAGGGGTACGGGAATGTGTGTGTGGAGGGGGTTAAATCACTGAAAAAATCACTGAAATTTTGCTTCAGGACATTATATAATATGTTATTAATTTAAAGCAGGGGTCTCAAAACTATCTAAGCAAAGGCCCTGTTTACTGTTCTTTAGGCTTTAGGTGGGTTGGACTGTGGCCAGTGGGAGTAGAAAGTGCCCTGGCACATCATTGGTTTTAATGGGAGGAATAGTGCCTCATTGTTGATATCAACGACAAGAATAGTGCCCCATTGATGGTGTCAGTTGGGGAAATGGTGCCCCATTATTGGTGCCAGTTGGTGGAATAGTGCCCTAAGGGGCCAGATAAAGGCAAGCAAAGGACCACATCCTCCCCACAGGCCGCAGTTTGGAGACCACTGATCTAAAGCTATAATATTCATAATACATGTATTTAAATATATTAGTGCTGCTATGAAGCTTATGATACTTGTTCAAAAGTTTGGATTCTTGCTAAAAGCAGTAGAAATTATTTATTACTATTAAGAGAATAGAACAAAGTGATCTTTCAATGAATTAAGTACTTCTATGCCGCGTACAGACGATCGGAATTTCCAACAACCAAACCGTAGATTTATTTCCGACGCATATTGGCTAAAACTTGTCTTGCATACACATGGTCGCACAAATGTTTTCGGAAATTCCAATCGGCTAGAGCGCGGTGACACGTACGACGGGACTAGAAAAAGGAAGTTCAATAGCCACTGCACCACCCTTTGGGCTCCTTGTGCTAATCTCGTGTTAGTAGAAGTTTGGTGAGAGACAATTCGCGCTTTTCAGCCTCGTGCTTTTCCGATCGTTACTGCTCTTAAGTTTGTGCTTGTGGGTTTGTATCTGGTTTTCAGTGCGTGTAGTCAGTTCGCATCTGGTTTTCAGTGCGTGCTATTTCTAGTACGTATCTGATTTTCAGTGCGTTCTTGTCTGCTTGTTTCTGATTTTCAGCGTTCTTTTCAGGTTTTTTATGATTTTCAGTGCGTTCTGTTAGTTCGTTCTGACCAGCCGACCTTTTTGAAGCCATGTTGCAGTTAGGTACTCGCCATAGAGTTCGTGCTATGCGGGGGCCTGGTGTTGGGGTTCTTACTTTGACCCAAGCCCAGTCCATGAACAGGGCGGGGAGGAGTTCATGGATGAAGAATTGGTTGCTACAGCGTGACCAATTCTCGCACATGCCTTTGTTGCATGTGAGAGTAATGAGAATAATCCTGATGATTTCAGGAATTAGCTCCGGATGACGGACCCCGTTTTTCACCGTCTGTTGGTTTTGCTGTCCCCCTATATTACCAAGCAGGACGCCTGCATGCGGCAAGCCATCACTCCTGAACACAGGCTCGTCACCACCTTGCGGTACTTGGCGATGGGGAGAAGTCTGCAGGACATCAAGTTCTCGACAGGCATCTCCCCCCAGGCTCTGGAAATCATTATTCCAGAGACCTGTTCTGCCATCATTCAGGTCCTGCAGAAGGACTATATTAGGGTACGTTTTCTCCTTTAACATCACATTCTATGTATTCAATGTTTGCTAATGTATAGTATTTATTTCATTATTCTCTAATTACCATGAATGCAATATGCTGTGAATGTCCCCTTTATCCTCATGCATGCTTGAATTTTTTTATGGTCCTTTTTTGTCCTGCATGCATACTTGCCTTCACTAACCTCCCCAGCATGCTATCCTGGGCCCATACACACCTAGCCTAGTCACTTAAAGCGGAGTTCCACACATAAATGGAACTTCCGCTTTTCGGAACCCCCCCTCCGGTGTCACATTTGGCACCTTTCAGGGGGGAGGGGGGTGCAGATACCTGTCTAAGACAGGTATTTGCACCCACTTCCGGCATAGACTCCCATGGGAGTCTATGCCTCTTCCCGTCCCCACTGCGCTGTCTGCTGGGAACACACAGCTCCCAGGAGAGAGCGGGGACCACTAGGGACGCGCAGCGCGACTCACGCATGCACAGTAGGGAACTGGGAAGTGAAGCCACAATGCTTCACTTCCTGATTCCCTCACCTAGGATGGCGGCGGCAGCTGCCGAGAACCGAGCGGGTTCTCGGCGTCCCCTGTCGACATCGCTGGACCCTGGGACAGGTAAGTGGCCATGTACTAAAAGTCAGCAGCTGCAGTATTTGTAGCTGCTGGCTTTTAATATTTTTTTTTTTGGCGGTGTGGGTGAACCCCCGCTTTAACAATGTATTTTGCCAGCTTCATAGTAGTGTTTTACCCTAAACACCCCCTATAATGTGTACAAATGTTATTATTGTCCTTAAATTCAGGCAGAGTGCAAGAGGTTTTTTTTTTTTTGGGACCCTCCCTCCCCCCCAACCGCTATGTCAGCCGATACCAATACTCTATCTGCTGACTTTCCCAAACCCATACACACTATACCTACCTCTTTTGTGGTCAGATTTATGGATGAATTCACCAAAGAATGTTGTGCAAGGGCCTGCCTGAATACTTTCAAATGGTACTGTTTAAAGTTTTGTTCTCCTGTTATCTTGATAGGTAATTTACATTGTAATGTATATTGTACATTGTGTATTCATATTTTTGTATTATGACACTTCTTACCTGTCCAGTGGGCTGACAATAGTGTAAGTAAGGAGGGGCTGGCCAAAGTAAAACACATTATTTATGCATTCAGCTCTCAATGAAGTGGAGAGGGTTATCTGTCCAAAACATCTACCCCCCCTAAAAATTTTACAACGGGCCATTAGAGGGGGTGAGGAATCTGAAAAGTGGACCTTATTATACTTTTGTCTTTAAATACTCATTTCAATAAATGTTATACTTATGTTGGCCAAGAATGTTTGTGTCTAATCTGCTTGCAGTTTTATGTGCAAAAGTACTATTTTTTTTCCTTCAACGGCACAGGAATGGCAGACTGTGGCTTCCCACTTTGCCCAGCGGTGGGACTTTCCCAACTGCGAAGGGGCAATTGATGGGAAAAACGTCCACATCGTGCCACCCCCCAACTCGGGGTCATACTATTATAATTACAAGGGGTTTAATAGTATTGTGATTTTGGCGGTGGTGTCGGCTACATATGAGTTACTCTATGTGGACGTGGGGAAGAATGGCCGGATGTCGGATGGTGGAGTCATCGCCCAGACCGAGTTCTACGGATGGCTCCAGAGTGGTGGCTTGGGCTTGCCACCTGCAGAAGACAACGTGGCTGGTCTTCCGTTTGTCTTTATCGCTGATGAAGCATTTGGGCTGGGTGATCACCTGATGCGGCCATTCCCGATGAGGACCCTCACCCCGGACCAGAGGGTTTTTAACTACCAGAGCCAGAAGAGTGGTGGAGAATGCTTTTGGGATAATGGCCAGCCAGTTCTGCCTATTCCTGATGCCAATCAACATGGCGGAATATAAACTAAACCATATAATACTTGCATGCTGCATTCTACACAACTTTCTCAGGAGAAATGCTACAAACTATGCGGCCTCAGTTGGGCCTGAGGCCAGATTTCCTGAACCAACAACAACCCTGACGGCGCTTGAAGCTGGCTGTCTTGGCTTGCCCCCCCAAAGTGCCCCCGAGGTCCGTCAAAAATATATGGAATACTTTGCGGGTAGGGGGCCAATTGATATGCCAGCAAATGTTTGATAAACCATTTTAAAATAACATTTTTGGTTAAAATGAAAGAATATTTCATTTGATTTACTGCTTGCATTTCTTTTAGCTGTCTCCTAGGTTCTCCAATGGGCTTTTCTTTTTGGCCATTTTCTTCAATAGTGCAAACGTAATTTAGTTGATACATGAGGTGACAATCTCTTCTTCAGCTATTATGTTGTGGGTCTGCTACCCACACACATTGTTTTTGTGGTTAATGTATGTAATGCATTAATGTTAAAAAAAACACATCCTTTTCAGCACCATGAAGTAATTGTTTTGAGTACCCAAACTGGCCTGGCCCACTTCCCCATGTGGGAAAATTTTAGAGCACTGTGGGGGTTATATACTAAAGGCAAATCCACTTTGCGCTACTAGTGCACTGCAAGTGCACTTGAAAGTGCACTAAAAGTGCACTTGTAGTTCAAAGTGGATTTGCCTTTAGCAAATAACCCCCATTGTCACTGTAAACTCCAAAATTACTCCAAAAACTGGTATTGAAAGAAGAAGCCACGCTTTGTTGAGTAGAAAACATTTTACTCCGTGCACATTCACATGTGCGTTAGAAAAGGGTTTTTGAACAAACCAACATATTTGTTGTATAACATTTTTAGGTTTGACAGTACAAATAGCCTTTTTTGGGGTAAACAGGCATGTTCAAAACCATAAACATACACAACTCAGGAACTTACAAAGTTCAACTTTGACAAAGTGAAGGCAATATCAGACATTAGTATGTCCAAACTGTGTTAATATTGCCTTCATCAGATGGGGTGATGTCACCCCTGTGAAAGCCAAATTTTGAAGATGAAATTTTGAGTGAAAATGTGGTTTTCCCTCCTGATCTAATGCCTAATGTCAACATGTGCTAGCTCCCAATGTGGGGGATCAATGGACGTGTTTCGGGGGCGCAACCCCTTCTTCTCATCTACTTTAGTTGCGAGGAAGGGGTTGCACCCACAAAACGCGTACCTTGATATCCCGTGATGGCAGATAGCACATGTTGACACACTGTATGCATATTCAAAATTTGGCTTTCTAAAAAATATTTAAAATGTGTGAAAATAGTTAAAATACAAACAAACTAGAATAATTTTGGGATGTTTTAAACTCTGCCTAAAACATCAATGATGTTTTTGAGTCTTTTTTCCACATCATTGATGTCTTCCTTGATCTTCTGTAAATCACGATTGCACACCATGATCTCCCCGATGAGGACGTGTGCACTTGCACTTGTGAAATGAGATTGTCAGAGAGGTTACCTTGTTGAGCTGCGGTGCTGGGCGCGCTGGTGCGCGCCGGTGCGCGTTGGCGCGCGCCGGTGCGCGTTGGCGCGCGCCTTCCTGTGCGCGCCGATGTGCGTGTTCCTATGGGTGCTGGTGTACATGCTCCTGTGGGCCCTGACGTGCCCACTGGCGTTCGGGGGCGCGCGTGTGCGCGGGCATGTGCACGCTTGTGCGTGCGCCGGTGCGCATCGGCGTGCGCGGCGTTTGGAGCCAATCGGCCTATTTAGGTCTGCTCTGCACTCTGCCCGGTGCTGCCTGGTCAACAGCTCCCGGTTCCATAGTTCCCTTTGCCTGTTGCTGTGTTTCCAAGATCTCCTGACGACTCGGCTTGCCCCTGACATTCTGCTGATTGCTGCCTGTACCTGACCTCGGCTTGTTTGACCCTGCTTCTGCCTGCTCCTATTGTACCGTGTTGCCTGCCTGTTGCCGAACCCTGCCTGTGCCTTGACCAACCCGCTCTGCTCCTGCTCAGCATCTGTTTTCCTGTGCTCCAGTATACCACCTGCTGCTTGAAGATCTTCTTCCCTCCAGCACCTGGATCCCTCACCAGGCTCTCTTACCATTCCTTACTCCTGTGCCTCCTGTCCACTCTACCAGGGGCCACGAGTAGGATACGTACGGGAGACCACCCTCTGCCCTAACTGACTCACCGGTCTGGTAAGTAAAGTCTGACAGTATCAGGCAGCCATGACCGAGTCCGGGCAGGGGGCCTCCCCCATGGATGAACTTTGTAGACATCTGACGGGTCTTACTCAAGCCGTAAAGAGCCTTCAGGAAGGCTATTCAAGACTGGAGGAACAAGTTCAAGCTTTATCCTCTCCCCAATCCCCAGGGAGCATCTTCTGTTGGACTTTCATCTGCACCCTCCGTAGTGATGCTTCCTCCAGAGCCCAGAGTACCCACTCCTTAAAGGTTTGTCGGAGAACGTAGCAAATACTGTGCGTTTCACAATGCCTGCGAGCTCTATTTTGCCTTACAACCACGCACCTTCTCTCTAGAAGAAACCAAGGTGGGCTTTGTCATCTCTTTGTTGTCCGGCGGACCCCAAACCTGCTGGAACAAAAATCAGTATCCCTGGATAGTCTAGAAGCCTTTTTCTTGGCTATGTCCCCACTATACGAGGATCCGCAGTTGACTGCGACTGCAGAAGCTGCTCTGCACTCGCTACAACAGTGTCGCAGGGCAGCAGAAGACTACGTGGTAGAATTCAGACGCTGGAGTTCTGACACGAACTGGAATGACGCCGCCTTGCGTCACCAGTTCGGAATGGGGCTTTCGGACCCGCTTAAAGATGAGCTGGCACGTGTAGAAATACCCCCATCCTTGGTGAACTCATCAACCTGTCCATCCAGATTGACCGCCGCTTGAGGGAACGCGGTCAGAGAAATCTACTAACCAGTTCCGCCCTACTTGGATGCTACCTAAGGTTCTCAGTTCAGCCGGTCAATTTTCTCCCATCTCTACTGCACCAGTCCAAGACGCCCCAGAGCCTATGCAACTCGGCTTGCTCCGCCCCACGCTGACCCCTGAGGAGAAGCTGCGAAGACAAGCCCGCAATCTCTGCCTGTATTGCGGTGAACCTGGGCACTAGGTGAGGGCTTGCCCCAGCAAGATGCGTAAGTGCCTTCCTGTTTCCTCAATGTGTGCATCTGTTTTACCTAAGTCCGGTTCTCACCTTGCTCTCTCCATCACTTTGCAGCTCCCAGGTGGGAATACCCCAGTGACGGCCATCATTGACTCCGGTGCCTGCAGCTGCTTCATCGACCTGAACTTCGCTGCTAATCACCGCATCCTGCTTCAACCCAAGGCCCAGGGACTTACTATACACCTGGCGGATGGCTCCACTCTTCGTTCTGGCCTGGTCACCCAAGAGACCGTTCCTTTGCTAGCCACCTTTGGCTCCCATCACCAGGAACTCCAGGAACTCTGGACGCCATCTCGTCTCCTCTCTTTCCCATCATTTTGGGATTACCCTGGCTACAAGCCCACAATCCCAGTATTAACTGGGCCACAGGGGAAGTTACATTTCCTTCTGAGTATTGCCAACAGAACTGCCTGTACAGATCCTCTGTGGAAACCTCCCAACTCCTTTGCCTGGACTCAGATCTGGAACTACGTCAATCCATCCCTGAGCCCTACCGGGACTTTTTGGACGTATTTAGTAAAAAAGGAGCAGAAACATTGCCCCCGCACAGGCCCTATGATTGCCCAATAGAACTCCTACCTGGAACTGAGGTGCCCTTCGGAAGAATCTACCCACTAACTGAGCAGGAGCTAGGCACACTGAAGGTCTATATCGATGAAAATCTGCAGAAGGGATTCATCCGCCCGTCCACCTCGCCAGCCGGCGTGGGTATCTTTTTTGTTGAAAAAAAGGACCATTCCTTACGTCCTTGTATTGACTATAGAGAATTGAATAGGATAACTATTAAGAATTGTTATCCCCTGCCTTTAGTGCCAGAACTTTTCCAAAGGTTGGGAACCGCAGTTGTGTTCATGAAGCTAGATCTTCGCAGAGCTTACAATTTAATTAGTATCCGGGAAGGGGACGAGTGGAAGACGGCATTCCGCACTCGATTTGGGCACTTCGAGTACCTTGTCATGCCTTTTGGGTTATGCAACGCCCCCGCAACATTTCAACATTTTGTCAACGATATTTTTCGTGACTACCTGGACTTGTACGTGATAGTGTATCTTGATGATATTCTGATCTTCTCTTCCTCGCTAGCCGATCACCGCAGACACGTTCGGAATGTTCTAACCCGGCTCAGACAACACGGTCTCTATGCAAAACTCGAAAAATGTGAGTTTGAACTTCAATGCATCCAATTTCTAGGCTTAATCATCTCGGTGGATGGCATCAAGATGGACCCCCAGAAGAATTAATTAGGGGGTTTTCAGCAATAATTACCCCATTAACCGAACTGACCAGACAGGGAACCCGATTCTCATGGACTCCTAAGGCTCAGGCCGCCTTTGAAAAACTAAAGGAGCTGTTCACATCAGCTACCATCCTGAAACACCCTAATCCTGCGTTACCGTTTGTCCTGGAGATTGACGCCTCAGAAATAGCAGTTGGAGCGGTGCTCTCACAACGGCAAGGTGCCAAAGCTCTTCTTTATCCTGTGGCATTCTTTTCACGCAAGCTCTCAATGTCAGAAGGGAATTATGACGTGGGAAATGGGGAACTTCTGGCCATCAAGTCGGCTCTGGAGGAGTGGCGTTACCTTCTGGAGGGTGCTGCACACCCCATCTTGGTGTATACGGATGACAATAATCTGGAATATTTGAGGACAGCCAAAAGATTGAGACCACGGCAGGCCAGATGGGCACTTTTCTTTTCCCGATTCCAATTCCACATCACCTATAGGCCAGGCTCTAAGAACGTTAAGCCAGATGCGCTCTCTCGCATGTTTCATGATTCAGAAGAGACCCCGCCTCCTGACATGATTCTCTCCTCTGGGAACTTTTTGCTCCTTCAAGTGGATCTTATTACCTAGATAAAGCGGGCCTCTGTGGAAATGTCTCCGTACCCTGAAACCAATCTAAATGATGGTCTGTTCTGGTATAAAGACAAAGTCGTAGTCCCTGAACCCTTAAGGGTGGCTGTAATGGAACTCTGCCATGACCATAAGCTAGCCGGACATTTTGGGGTCTTGAAGACTACGGAATTGGTGCAGCCCACCTTCTGGTGGCCCCAACTGTCTAAGGATTGTAAAGATTATATGGAATCATGCAACACTTGTGCCCAAAGTAAAAATACCTGGACAAGAGCTTGGGGATTATTAAAACCTTTACCCGTTCCAGAGAGACCATGGAAAATGATATTTATGGATTTCATCGTGGAACTTCCTTCCTCGGAGGGACTTTCTACCATTTTTGTTGTGATAGATAGGCTATCCAAGATGGCACACTTTCTCTCCATGAAGGGCACACCCTCGGCCATGGACACAGCGAAGATTTTTGTTAAAGAAGTGGTAAGGCTGCATGGGGTCCATGCAAGTATTGTGTCAGATCGCAGTGTTCAATTTACCTTGAGGTTCTGGAAGGCTCTCTGTGGTTCCTTAGAAATTTTCATCGGCTTACCATCCCCAGACAAACAGACAAACTGAGAGAACCAATCAAACCTTGGAGCAATACCCCTGCTGCTTCTCTGCTTTCTCTCAAGACAACTGTGTCTCTTTGCTACCCATTGCAGAATTTGCTTACAACAATTCCTTGCATTCCGCCATAAACCAAACACCATTCTTTGCCAACTACGGTTTCCATCCCTCTTTTTTACCCAGTTCGATACCTGAGTATACCGTTCCTGCAGTTTCTGAAACCATGAATTTTTTTTCCACCAATAACAAACTTTTGCAAAAACTATGGCTAAGTCTCAGGAATACAGCAAAAGGATGTATGATAGAAAAAGGCGTGAGGAGCTGATACTAGAACCCAGCAACCAAGTGTGGTTGTCCACTATAAACTTAAAAATGGCCTGTCCCTCAAGAAAATTGGGTCCTAAATTTATGGGTCCCTTCTCGATAAAAAGGAAGTTAAATGATGTTACGTATAAACTTGATCTGTCTGATTCTTTAAGGGTGCATACAGTTTTTCATGTATCCCTTTTGAAGCCTACTATTTCGAATCCCTTTACTGGCCGTACTACTGACCCACCTAAACCTATCATAATTGATAACGAAGAGGAATTCGAAGTTGAAGCATTCTTGGATTGCAGGAGGAGGAACAACAGAATTCAGTATCTCATCAAGTGGAAAGGGTATGGACCGGAGGACAACTCCTGGGAACCAGAGAGCAATTTGCATGCCCAGGAACTTTTACAAGCGTTCAAAAATGCCCATGTCCCCAGACTGGCTCAGCTGGGCATCCGGAGGCTGCCTTTAAGGAGGGGCACTGTCAGAGAGGCTACCTTGTTGGCCGCGCTGGTGCACGCCAGTGTGCGCCTGTGCGCGTTGGCGTGCACGTTTCTGTGTGCGCCACTGTGCGTGTTCCTATGGACGCTGGTGTGCATGCTCCTGTGGGCCCTGGTGTGCGCACTGGCGTTCGCGGGCGTGCGTGCGCCGGTGCCCATCGGCGTGCGTGCGTGTGCGGCGTTTGGCACCAATCGACCTATTTAGGTCTGCTCTGCACTCTGCCCGGTGCTACCTGATCAACAGCTCCTGGTTCCATAGTTCCCTTTGCCTGTTCCTGCGTTCCTGTGTTTCCAAGATCTCCTGACGACCCGGCTTGCCCCTGACATTCTGCTGATTGCTGCCTGTACCTGACCTCGGCTTGTTTGACCCTGCTTCTGCCGTCTCCTATTATACCGTGTTGCCTGCCTGTTGCCGAACCCTGCCTGTGCCTTGACCAACCCGCTCTGCTCCTGCTCAGCATCTGTTTGCCTGTGCTCCAGTATACCACCTGCTTCTTGAAGATCTTCTTCCCTCCATCACCTGGATCCCTCACCAGGCTCTCTTACCAATCCTTACTCCTGTGCCTCCTGTCCACTCTACCAGGGGCCGCAAGTAGGATACGTACGGGAGACCACCCTCTGCCCTAACGGACTCACCGGTCTGGTAAGTAAAGTCTGACAGAGATTCTTCTTCCACAACATCCACATTACCTAAAAAACACACCATGTATTATAAATATGCAGGCATACATCTATTACCTGAAGCTGTGGTCTCAGACACTCACCTGTTGTGGTCACTATTTCGCCCACTTCATAAACCTTTTGTTCCTCCACATCCTGAGGTTGTGGTGTTGTGAGTTCCCCTTCTTTCGGAGGTTGGGGGTCCCTGGTGACCTCAGACGTCCCGAGTCTTTTCTCCCCTATGTGAATTAAAAAATAGGTATACTTAGCACACAGATATTTGAGGCCAGAAATAGGAATATGAAACATTGTGTTGCACAATTGTCTGTTTTGGTAGAGTTCCAAGCTGAAAACATGATTTTTTTGAGAGAGAGCCTGCAGCCCACTATCTCATTTCATATCCACTTAGTGGTAAGTGTCAAACTTACTTTGCTTATTGTTGGTCTAATCCAGTGTTTCTCAACTCCAGTCCTCAAGGCGCACCAACAGGTCATGTTTTCAGGATTTACACTATTTTGCACAGGTGATTTGATCAGTTTCATTGCCTTAGTAATTACCACAGCCATTTCATCTGAGGGAAATCCTGAAAACATGACCTGTTGGTGCGCCTTGAGGACTGGAGTTGAGAAACACTGGTCTAATCCACCTATTGACTTGCCACAAAACTTTTCCTTTTCTATTTAACTTATAGAGATACCCTCTCTGCCATTGTTGAACTCCCTTCAACATTGGTGACCTATTGGTGTCCTGTTATTCATTACAAAGAGTATTTTTCTGTAAGTACATTATTTAGAGACTATGTTAGTCCTATATTTTCCCTTTATTCTTTAGTTAATGGGGGGCCATAAGACCCTTCTAGAACCCATTATTATAATGAACTTATCTACAAATAATTGTACTTTTTAGACATATACTCGGCCAGGCCTTTCCTATTGCTCCCTGCAGCTACCCACTGTGATCTTTGTAGGAGGCCCTGCTCTGGAGGTGTGCGGCACCCTCCTGGTGATTTGCAGGTACTTATTCTCCATCTCTAGAATGTCTGGTTGGGGGCCCTTGGCTATCTGGTGTTGTGTGTGTGGGGGGGTCTCCCGTGGCACTATTTGGTTGGTGGGGGTTGGTCTACCCTGACGGCTCGCAAACATGTGTATACTCATATCCTTTATATCTCTTTTGTATTTAATGTATCATCTGTCTTAGTATGTATATTGATTGTTATATTTCTCTCTATAGAGTGCACTGTAGCGCTTTAGGTATCAATAATCTGTCCCTGAGGAAGCCAATACTGGCGAAACATGTCGGGCATCTAAAATACCTACCCACTGCATTGGCCACTACGCTTTTCAGGCCAAGTGACGTGAAGCTCGCTACAGATATGTTTTTAGCAATTATGCACACCATGTTTTTGTGATCCTATTGTTCATTTTTAAACAATTTTTTGTGTAATAATAAAAATTATTTTTAACTTCAAAAATTGAATATACTGTGTTTTTCCTGGCACTGTCATAATCCCTGTACTCCCTTTCCTCTGGTTTGATTTTAAAAATTCACATGGTTCTTGTATTTAGACAATATTTGCCTATACATGAGTTCAGATTTAAAGCAACTTCCACAATCACTTTCTCCAGCAGCAGCTGCATGTGATTGATCAGCGTGAGTTTCTTGATGGTGGCATTGGTACATGCCTCTTCAATTTCTACCAGCTATTCTCAACCAGGGCTCCTCCAGAGGTTGCTAGGGGTTCCTTGAGCTGTGGCTCATTGACCTCTCATTTGATGGCGCCATGTTCTGGAGCCAACACCACTTAACAGAGCCAGCAGTGTGACACCAGAAGTCCTTTTAGTTGTCTGTAAGTGCCACATTTGGGCTGCCATTGTAAGGGGGCATTCTTCCAACTGCCCCCTAATCCTAATGAATTGGTTTTAGCAGGGAGTCCCCAAGACTTTGAAAAAAATTTTAAGGTTGCCTTTCAGATAAAAGGTTTAGAAAGACTTTAGACTGTGTTTGCTTAACCTGGAGTTCAGCTTTAATTATTGATCGCCATACTCTATATCTGTGGTTATTGATTAAAATTACTTTTGTCGTTTAGCATTAAACAATTTCAACATAAATACATTTAAGTGTTAGAAATCGCTGATTAACACCAGTCTCTTTTGAAATGTTTAAAATGTCTGAATGTTTTGAAGCCATATTTTATTCTAATTCAAATATTAGCTAGTATATGAAGACTGTATAGCTGTATTTTTTATAACAGTCAGGGCTTCAGATCTAAATTAAGAAGAAGTGCAAGAGAGGACAAAATGAACAATGTAACAGTTATTAGCAGTGCTGGATTTAGCAGTAAGATCTTCAGACCTGTGTACCAGGGGAAGCAGCAGCTAATAGCAAGTGGAGGTAATGGAAGTTTCACATCCCCTGGAGCGACAAGTAGCAATATTTTTTTATTTTTTTTTAAGTTTTATTTATTGCTTTTAACACAAGTATACTCAGGACCCAACGGGCCACACACAAAAGTAAACAATTTACATTACTTCAGCATTGACTCTCTCCTCTTCCCTCCAGACCTTCACTTAGTGAAAATAACACAGTAATAATAAGGCCACCTATTTTTAGTAACAGTCAATGGAACGTTACGGTATGTCTGACAATTACATACATGTTATATCCTACTACAAGTGTATTCTATTAGGTGCCACTCAATCCGCTATCGTAGTTTCTCTATTCATCCAACTGCCCCACACTTTGTCAAATCTCTTTGGTATGCCCCTACTAATGTATGTAGCCTTATATAAAGGTGCAGCCCTGTTAACCACGCCCTTCTACACTGATACAGATGGAGGATTGGGCTTTTTCCATGATAACACTATCATTTTCCTAGCATAATATATTAAAATTGTCAGCAGAGTACGAGTTACTCTCTTTGGGGCTAGATTGTCTACCAGTCCCAAAAGGCACACCTCTATCGTGGGCTGTATAGGAATGGCTGTTACTTCTGTTATGTATTCTGTTATCCCCTCCAAAATACTTTGATGTACGAGCAATTCCAAAAGATATGCATGAAATCAGCAGTAAGGGAGCTGCACCACCAGCAACTAGGCGACTGGGTAGGGAACATCTTGGCCAATCTAGCTGGAGTGAAATATATACGGTGCAAGAATTTGAATTGAATGAGATGGTCCCTAGCAGAGACCAATCTAGTAAAATTAATGTTCCATATATCATCCCAGTCATCCTGGTCCATCTGGGGGAACACCTCACCCCACGCCGTCCTGCACTTTGCAAGGAGATCTCCTCCCTCTCTGAATAGTTGCCTATATATTGTAGAAAAGGCCTTGTCCAAAGTGTCCTCCCTCAGTACAGATTCTAAATCACTCATTTTTAGGGTAATACCCATATCTCCAAATTGGGCATTGTATGCATGTCTGAGCTGAAAAAAATGGAACAAGTGAGTGTTGGGAGGATTAAACTTAGATTTCAGGGCATCAAACTGCAAAAGTTTCCCGCCACCCACTATGTCTCCCAGCTTCTTAATACCAAATTTCGTCCAAATGTTTGGATCAGGGTGCTCACAGAAGTGCGTTAGTTTGGGATGCTTCCAAATTGGTGTACAAAGAGAAAACTCAGAAGCTTTACTCATCTTGGTCACTGCTACCCATGCCGTGCAGGTTGCAGCATAGATACCGTGAGCCTATATGGAGCCCTGACACCCCAATGCGGGAGATGTGTCAGCGCCTCATAAGAGCCAACAGTAGCCGCCTCTAATGTATTGGCAGTGTCATCCTCAGGTAGAGTGAACCACCTGTGCACAAATACTAACTGACCCGCCACATAATACCTGTGGTAGTCCGGAACCGCCAGTCCCCATTGTTTCCATGGCAGTTGTGATACCTGGAGTTTAATCCGGGGGTGTCGCCCCTGCCATAGGAAAGACATTATAAATTGATCTATTTTTTTGAATATATATCTCGGTATCCAAACAGGGGAATTCCGAAACATATATAAAAACAGAGGTAAAAATTTCATTTTCCACAAAATCACCCTACCTATGAGTGTCAAAGGTAGATTCTGCCATGCCTGCAGTCTGGATTTTAGTTTAGTCAAAAGTGGATCGACATTCAAGGTGATAAAGTCCGATACAGAGTTATATATATGTAACCCCAAATATTTGATTACCTCCACCCTCTGTAAAGGACAGTCTGTGGGAATCTCACATCTGGGGGATGGCGTCCTAAATGAGAGAATCTGGGATTTTCCCCAATTAACTTTCAGACCCGAAAAACGAGCAAAAGAATTAATGATGTCTAAAGCTGCCGATGAAGAATTCTTGGAGTCTCGCAAAAAAAACATATTGTCTGCATAAAGTGCATTTTTTTTCGGTCAAGTTACCCACCTGAATCCCCTGTACCTCCTCAGAGGCTCGCAAGTCTGCTGCCAAGGGTTCTATCATAACAGAGAAAAGACCCGGGGATAGAGGGCATCCTTGGCGGGTGCCCCTATGTACTGGAAAAAATTCGGATAACATATTATTTAACTTTATGGCTGCTGTGGGGCAATGATATAGAATGTCAATCCACTTCCTGAACTGGGGACCGAAACCGAAAACCTCTAGTACCACCCACATGTAATTCCAGTCCACGGAATCAAAGGCCTTTTCCAGATCCAGAAAGACCAGTATCCCACCGCTGGAACTATCTGGGCCCAATTGTGTGTGAGTGAAAACCCTGCGCAGATTAATATCCGTGGCCTTTTTGGGCATAAAACCTGTTTGGTCAGGGGAAATAACATGCTGCAGGACCGACATAATTCTAGTAGCTAACAGTTTGGTCAGTATTTTGAAGTCCATATTTAGTAAGGAGATGGGCCTATATGACCAACACTGCAGTGGGTCTTTATCCGACTTAGCCAATAGTACAATATGAGCTTCATAAAAGGAGAGGGGGAGGCCCCCCTTTTGAAAACAATCTATGTATAATCGTAACAGTCTGGGAGCCAGGGTCTCTGAGTATTGGTGTATTCACTCAACTGGCAGACTGTCCGGTCCAGGAGCCTTACCACTAGGAAATGACCCTATTGCGGAAACTACCTCCTCCTCCCTGAGCGCGGCATCCAGAAGATTTCTAGATTCCTCCAGTAGCTCAGGCAACTGGAGGGTCCCCAATGTGTCCCTGAGGTCACCTGTGTCATAAGGATCTATAGGGGAGTACAGAGACCTATAGAAGGATACAAACTCCCATACTATATCTTCCCTGTCCCTCAACAGTTGTCCCAACGGGGACAATGTGCAGGGAACCACTGCTGGGGACGTGTCCCCTACCGTTAGAAAAGCCAAGAGTCTGCCATTTTTGTCTCCTTTTTCAAAAACACGCGCCACACTCCTTTACAGTTGACAGGTAGTCATGTCCTGATAATGGAGAGATAATGGAGAGATACATTCCTCCTTGTGAACTGCAATTGAGCCAATGTGTCAGGAGAAGGTGAATCCGCATGTGCCTTAGCGCATTCCTGTTCCTTGTCCTGGAGTTGTTTTTCTATACTATTCTGTTCCATTCTCAGGGCTGATATGTACACCCCCCTAGTAGTGGCCTTAAAGGCCTCCCATGCAGTGTGCACTGAAGCTGATCCTTCATTAATCTGCCAAAATGTATCCATGTTTGGTTTCAACATCTCCTCCACAGTGGGTTGACAAGTAGCAATATTTAAGACGGAAGGCTTATTTCCCTTTGCCTCAGCTTATCGTATGGTTTATTACTTTGGTAAAGCAGGCATGAAATGACAGTTGTTCTGGTTATCTGTGGTAGTAGGCAGGTGATTCCCATATGACATATCTTGGGAGGAACATTGATCAGGTATGCTAGAAAACAACTGCATCAACATAGACTTTTAGGTCAGTAGGGCCAACTGTGCAGGTTCATGGAGAACGGTGCGGTGCTAAAGGTATCTGTTATCCGCTAAAACATTAGGTAATACGGGTGTTATCACAGGTGGAGCAGGGTTAGAGCCTGTGCCAGTGGACCTTTGTTCACTTCAGTTGGGTTTTCCATTCCCAAATGGGACTGCAAAACCCCCTTGAAACAGGTCAGAAGGAGGTCAATGACAGGTAAAATGTACCTGTCAATATATTCTATATGATCTCAGAAGTGTCTCAAACTGAAGACAAACTGATGCCATCGACACAAGCCCAAGGCCCAACAACACAGGTAATTACTCATCCATTGTATTTTGAATGCAAGAAAAAGTCTTCTGTAATTGCAAAAACTTTCATAAGGTCACAAAAAATTCCCATGAAAGTTTGCAAATCTTAAAATATATGTCTAGCCAAAAAATGTTTTGTTATGGATAGAGTGGGGAATGTTTAGAACCTCTTTAAGATTTTTACCGCTATCTGGATGTCAGTTGAAGAAATTTCTCATTACTTACTGTTATTTTGACAACAGCTTCTCCAGAGAGGAGGTGAGCAAAAATCTCAAAGAGACATAGAGTCAGCAAGACAAAGCTAACAGGAGTTCTAGCCTTCTTTATTGATACTAATAAAAAGCATTTGTTTCTGTTTGTGTTGCTGTTGGAGATTTTCCCTCAATTCCTGTCTGGTTAAACCATTGCCACTGGTACAGTAAGTGAGGTAAAATGACAGAGCCCTGGATAGCAGTAAAAATCTGAATGGTAATGTAGCCAAATGCTGGACTACAAAAATGTGGAAGAGATATCATCCTCTTTATAGTTAATTATCTTTTACTCTTTACTGATTTGCTGGATAATGCGATACACTATGCCCCCCAGCCAGCGGGGAGAGAACTATAACAGGTGAGTCTTTGGACTTCTATGCAGGACGTTGAAGGATATGGGAATTCAAGTCTGGAACATCAATCACGCAATAGGATTCATGGACTCAAGTACTACGGTTCCCATAGTACCATGAGGAAGAAGGGGAGGAGCAATATAGCTTTTAGGAGACTGAATCAAAAGTTTTTCTTTTCTGAGCACATCAGCTTATGTGCCCACACAACATCAGTAGGCCAAGCCAGCGGGGATCGGAGGCCAAGGCCAGAAAGTGGCAGCAACAGGGAGAGGCCCAGCAGGGACTATGGCGATCGCATTGGCATCACGCTTGCACTGTCCCTGATTTCGAGGGACTGTCCCTGATTTCGAGCAATGTCCCTCTTTGCTCCTCATTTGTCCCTCATTTTGGTCAGATCTATAGAGTTGTATATAAAATTTACTTTTTATCCTTCAAAAAGTGTTTCCCAGAGCTAAACCTTTTATTCCAATTCTAAATTGCTGCATTTGTCAATTTTAAAAGCCAATATAAAGGAATAGTTGTGGTAAAAAAAAGCACTTGTGGATTTAATTAACCTTTTTTTATTATTTCCCCTTTAAGGTGTGTGGCAGGGGGCGTGTCCTATGCCTACATACGTTTGCTAGTAGGTGTGCCTCATTCCCATCTCAAAATGTTGGGAGGTATGCGCTTGCTACAAAGGGATCAGAGCATTCTTTCATCCTCCTTTCTTTACACTGGTGAATGCTCAAACCAACTGTGTGATGATAAAGGGGCCCCTTTCTACAGCAGAAACTTTGCAGTTGTGTCAAAAAGACCGGTGGGAAGGTATATCGTCCACCTCTTGAATACTGTTAAGCTGAGTTTGCATAGAGCAGGACATTATCCTCTTTAGCGCCCATGCTGCAACAACACCACATATGTGTCAATACCACAACAACATCATACCCATACTGTGCCCACATTGCATATAGTCTGCATTTACACTGTATGCTTGACCACTGGGACTACTTGCTGTTAAGTGCACCAACTGTCAGGACCTGGATCTGAGCACCTAAGATGTTGGACAGCACCCTGATCCTTTGAATAATTCTGCCTTGTGCCCTGCTACTGCTGAACTTTAAACTCTTTGCTCCTCCCATGAACTTCCTGATTCAAGCCATGTCTCTGTACTTCCTGTTAGCCAGATTATTGTGCTCTCTGCAGCCAATATCTCGCTCTATTCACTCTTGCTGACGTCCATATCTTTGCTATTGTTGCTGACCGTTGGCTTGTTGACTATGCTTCTGCTTGATCCCAACCTGCAACCACCCATTACTGACCTTTGGCTTGTTTACTGACTACACTTCTGCTTATCCCTACCTGCTATATCTGCTACTGAATCCTTGCTTGCTCTCCTCCTGGTGGGGCGATCATGAGGGCCGAGACCTGGTACTAACATGCAGCAAAACCCATCTCCACCATCAGGAACTTTGGTGAACACCAGTTAGTACTTAGACTCCGGACCTCAGGTGAGCCCATGTCATCTGCTAGGGTGACGTGTTTCTGTACTTATCCAGCTGGTTGGTGGGTATCTCTCTATTGCTATAGCTACTGGCCTCCAAACCTGACTCCAGACCATGACACCATCATTACTAAAGGGTCCTAACTATAGCCATAAGAGGAAAATCATAAAGAACTGCCCCTATATTAAACCATTTCATAAGTCCAACAACCCCTTGCTTTGCATCCACCATCTGGGTACCTCCTCACAATAAGCCTAGCAGTATAGTCAGTGTTTATCTGGCTCTCCAGATGGAGTAATCCTTAGGGGTATAGTCTGTGGCTGTAATAGCTGGATGGTGATGTATCCATAGAAAGGGGTATTAAGGGTTAAAAAGGAAGGCAGCCATCCTTCAGAGTGTGTGCAGAACTCTGCAAGACATGTAAGGAAAAAACAGGGAGGGAGAGGCGCCGACCTGAGTGTAGTATTAAAATGATGACTTTAATAGGATAAGATTAAAAACACTTACAAGATGATAGAAAATGCATGCTCGTCAAAGTAAAGTGCAGTCCTGGCATTCCACATGGCTCTGTGGGTCCCACCACTGTTCTGGATAGCTGGAAAGGATTGAGAAGCTGGCTGGAATGGATCACACATGGACACACATAGAAGTATCTCCTAAACAGTGCAGGTTTAGGAGAAATTTACTGTGACTACAGGTAAGGCTTATTATAGGCATACCTGTAGGCACAAAACAGCAAAGGAAGTTTACTCTCACTTGAACTCAAAAAGTGTCTCCATTGCTCTCAGCCTCCTCCAGATTTCTTATGCTGCTGTAATTAAATTTCCTGTTGAAGGAGGTCACAGTCATTCTCCATGGTCCAGCTATATAGGAATGTAGCCACTCTCACTTGGTCGCTGCTGAGATGGACTAGGGATTTAAAGCGTACATAGAGCAGTGCATAAATGACTGCAATTGATAAAAGGAAGTGAGGGAGAAAAGGAGAGGTTCAGGAGCTCACAGAGAACATTACAGGGAGGTAGAAAACACAGTAAATAACAATTCCATGAAAAATAAAAGTACGGGACCATCAAGTAGTGGATGTGTATGGATTATTTTTTTGAAGATAAGGATATCATTTAGTGTTACTTTAACAAATTTACCAATACATAAAAAAGCCAATTTGTAAACACTGATTAGCATATATGTGGAAAGGAAGTCTAAAAAAACATACCGTATTTATCAGCGTATAACACGCACTTTTTTCCCCTTAAAATCAGGGGAAAGTCGCAGGTGCGTGTTATACGCCGATCCCCGCCGATCCCGAGCTGTCCAAATTTCAAAATCGCGGACCGCGATTTGAAAATGGCGCCGCCGGAGCCGAAGTACACAGAGCCGGTCCTCGGCTCTTTCCGGCGGCTCTCGTTTACTTTCGGCTCCACTCATAGTCCCGAGCGGAGCTATCCGAACCTACTCGGATAGCTCCGCTCGTGACTACGAGTGAAGCCGAAAGTAAACGAGAGCCGCCGGAAAGAGCCGAGGACCGGCTCTGTGTACTTCGGCGCCAGCGGCGCCATTTTCAAATCGCGGACCGCGATTTTGAAGCCCTGGAAGCAGGGACAGGGGATCCCAGGCTGGACTGGGGCAAGGCTGCACTGGGGCAAGGCTGCACTGGGGAGGGCTGCACTGGGGAGGGCTGCACTGACAAGGCTGCACTGGGGAAGGCTGCACTGACAAGGCTGCACTGGGGAGGGCTGCACTGGGGAAGGCTGCACTGACAAGGCTGCACTGGGGAAGGCTGCACTGACAAGGCTGCACTGGGGCAAGGCTGCACTGACAAGGCTGCACTGGGGAAGGCTGCACTGACAAGGCTGCACTGGGGAAGGCTGCACTGACAAGGCTGCACTGGGGAAGGCTGCACTGACAAGGCTGCACTGACAAGGCTGCACTGGGGAAGGCTGCACTGACAAGGCTGCACTGACAAGGCTGCACTGGGGAAGGCTGCACTGAAAAGGCTGCACTGACAAGGCTGCACTGACAAGGCTGCACTGACAAGGCTGCACTGACATGGCTGCACTGACAAGGCTGCAATGAAGGGCATTTAAATGTAAGTTTTTTTCCCTTCAACTTCCCTCCTAAAAGTTTTTTTTTCCTTAAAATTCCCTCCTAAATTGGGGTGCGTGTTATACGCCGGTGCGTGTTATACGCCGATAAATACGGTATTTAATAGACAATAGAAAACACAACCAGTGTTCAAAATACAGTAATCCAACCAACTAATCAGATTTTAGTTATTGCAAGCAATGCAGTAAAAACTAAATTTGGAATTGTTTTTTAGGTTAATGTCATTTGCACAAATATACACTGAACTTTGTACAGTCTGTTTAAAAAATATATATATATATTTTTTAGTAAAATAATCATTTAGTAGTGGTCATAATTTTATTTGCCACTAGAGGGCGGTCAAACAATGTCATACAGAAAGCATATAAAACATCTGCTTAGACAAGTGATGGTTACTCTGCAATGAAATGTGTATTTGCCTGTATAGTGCAAAGCAAGTAATTTAATAGGCAAGTAAAATTATAATACTATAATTAAGCCCATATCTCGTTTCACTGTATGATGTGCGCTGTAAGCTATGGCATTCAGTGATTCACAGCAAATTATATATATATATATATATATATATATATATATATATATATATATATACATATATACACACACACACACGCACACAAGCATGTAAACAGGACCCACAGACACACAAATAACAAAACCTAATAGACTACAGACATTACGCATTCCAATTAATGCTAAAGGTGTAAAGAGTAACTGTAGGCCCTTGTTTTTAGACATTGTCCCCCCCCTGAAATCTTATGGTGTGGCAAGGGTTACTATAGAAATAAGGAGCTGTCTGGAAAGAAAAATGTAAAAAAGATTGTGAATACATGTTGCTTTCCTTTAGGTACGCCCTTCAGTTTTTTATTTGTCTTTCTTTGCATTTTTCCTTCTTTTTGTTTTCTTATTGAAAGGTTATGCATTACAATTTACCTCGACACTTGTGTTATATAAAGCTCGGCAAAAGCACCTACACGTAAGTGAATCCTACTATGTTTGCACATCATCAGAACTTGCTGACCTCATAAGATCGCCCCTGACATTTAAGGAGCTTCTGCAAATCCTTCAGTCTCGGATTAATATTATTGACACTTGCAGTTTATCTAAACATGTATACATCAACATTTTTTTTAGCCTGTATTTTTTTTAAAGATCTTTATGTTCAATAAAACCCTTTGTACAAGAAGTAAGGAGCTGTCACAGGCTGTTATCAAGAGTGTCCAGCTATGCACACCCTTCCCACCCATCTGTTCTATTTATAGAAGCCATACTACAGCTTCTATGAATGGAGGAAAGGTCTACCCCCTCAATTCATAGAAGCTGTAGTACAGGGTGGGCATAGTCAGATTCTCCTGATGAGAGCCTGTGACAGCCTCTTACTTCTATTAACACCTTCCTCACTGGAAGATTACGGTTGTGGGGTTGGGCAAGGATGGTGGAAGATTGCACCTAAAATAAAAGGTGTCAGCACAAGAGATGGCATCCAAACAATTTGTGCATTGAGGTCTTCATAGATCTTTGGAGGATTATTTGGAGACTGCATATGTGGTGAACAGGCTAGTCTAGCCATTTAATTGAATTGTAATCCCTGATTTGATTGCATATTAAACGTTTGACTTAGGCTGTTTTTCTGGATTTCTTTTCTTAGCTCTGGATGTTTGCATCTTGCCCCCCTACATGATGTATGCCTACCAACATCCTAAAACAACTTCACCTTTTCTTTTCGGGGCACAAACCTTTTATACAAACTCTCCTTTGTTTTTCCTGTAATATAATTTAAGGTAAGCTTATATTATTCCTATATACAGATGTAGCACTAACCTCTGAAGGAGCTGCTGATTATATATTATATCCGTAAATCACATTTTCCACCTAGCCCATCGCAGCCCATAGATATAGAAAGAGTCCATTTTGTACTTTTCTCTTGCTTTATTAATATAACATAAACTGGGATAGGAGAAGGGTTTTCTGAGATGCTCTTTTGTTGCTTCATAATCTTTTCTTTGTCTTCTCATGCAAAGACTTAGAACAATGCGGACTATAAAAAATCACTTTGAATGATTTCTTCAGTGGGGAATACGGAAGTAGATTTAATAGAGAATATATGGTAAAGAGTCACTCTGAATAACTTCTTCACCTGCAGAACTTTTTAAGAACAGTCTGTATCTCTACTTGTGCTGGGAGCTATACTGCTGCCTTTTTACTACTACTTCCCGTCTGTATGGTACTTCCAAGTTGAGCTAAGGAAGAGATTACTCCCACCTGACTGATTGGAATCCCGGGGTATTGTTGAACCCAAAGTCACAGGCCATCTCCACCTGTCTCACTGACTTGCATACCAACATCCCTCAGCCTCTGGTAGTACCCTTCCCCTGGGCTTTCACTCACTTGATCAACAGTCCATGTGCCACTCATAAACGATCGATCGCCCAGTTGTTTTCCGCTTCGTTGCTACTCCTTCTGAAATGGCTTCTCCATCCCTTCTCTCCGGTCTGGCATGCTCCCTTCCCCGCAGGGCTGTCCAGCAACACCAGTGACTACATGCTGTCTGTTGCCATTAACTCTTCTGCAGGTCCCGGTCCCCCCCCCCTCCCCTCTCTGGGCACCAGACTGGACTACGACGACTCCTGACTGACCATGTGACCCCAGCTTTTATGAGAGTCCCGCCTCCTGCCAAACAAATTAATGATTGGCCAGAACTCACACACAAGCTGCCTGTCACTCAGATCCCAAGTCCAACCTCTCTTCCAGAACCATGTCACTGAAAGCAAGAGGAGGCATCTCTGGGTCCAAGCACAGGTGGCCACACCCTGCACTACACTGACACTCCCAGCTCCCAA
Organism: Lithobates clamitans; assembly: GCA_037952925.1. Lineage (NCBI taxonomy): Eukaryota > Metazoa > Chordata > Amphibia > Anura > Ranidae > Lithobates > Lithobates clamitans. The sequence continues at coordinate 324,104 of JBBGZY010001574.1, read as the reverse complement.
AATAAACAACCAGGCCTGTTATAATAGTACAAGCCTGCCTAAATTTTACCTGAAACTGTACTTTGTAATTTAAACACAGAAAAAGGTCACCTACATGAAAGTAGGTGCCCGCTACACAGAGAATATGCTCCTAGTTTAGGGTGACCAGACATCCCCGGTTTCTGGGGACAGTCCCCGGATTGAGGACACTGTCCCCGGACCAAGTCTGTCCCCAGTTTTGTCCCCAGATTGGATTTGAACAGGGGCTGGGGCAATTTCAAAGACAGCCCGTGCAGAATTAAAAGTGAATTGCAACCCCCCTCCTCTGCCGCTCCTACTAGCTTATGGGGGTTTTTTTTCCATTATCTGTGCACCTTTCTGATGATCATGTACTGGTCGGAGCGGAGGGACTATTTCTTCAGTTTTGGGCACATGCCCATTCAGCTCCACTCGCATGATCTTCTGCCTTGGCTCAAGTCCCGGCCAGGCGCCTGCCTGCTTATCTCCTTGCCTTCCCTGGCGGAGTAATCTTCCTCTGCTCTCCACGCAGTAGTAGCCGGGGCCCGAAGAGTAAAGCCCCATACACACTATCAGATTTTCTGCTGATTTTTGTCTTCAGATTTACCAAAACCATGTAGTGCAAGGGCCTGCCTGATTGCATACAAATTGAAACTCCTAAGGTTTGACCTCATTTTATATAGTTTTGGTAAAGGAAAAAATCAGCAGAAAATCTGATAGTGTGTATGGGGCTTTAGACTTAACAGGCTGTGAGGTGGGCGGTGGCGGTGGAGATGGGCAAAGAGTCGTCGATTGCTGCCATTACTAGTAAAAAAAAAAAAAATATGTCCCCGGATTTCATTTTAAAAATCTGGTCACCTTATCCTAGTTCTACATGCCTTTGGTGAACCCTAGGTGGTCCCTTCCATGCATATATCTCTTCTTTATTCATAATGCTATATGCCCACAAGAGGTCCCCAGGCGGGTGGTCTCCCCACAGATCAGTGTGGATTTACTGGGTTTGTTCCCCCTCTTCACCTGTTCTCCCCTCTTCTCGGTGCCTGTGATTAGTACTTGGATCTTACCCACACTGTGAAGGTATAGAGATGATGTTTTCAATATTATTGGAAATATCGATTATATTCGTGGGGACACGTATACATATATTTGTTTATGTGTATCCATGCACATTTTGTGCTCTCAGTATACAGAAAAAATCTCCTCCTTTTTGTTTTGTTTTTTGTTGCTGTTTTTCCCTTCTTGAAATAGGGATTAGGTTGTAAAATTTTGTTTCATCAGAAATTAAATGATTCTTTATTCTTTTTGTACTGTGATGATATACATAGCATATGTTGTTTTCATACATCTCTGTAATACTTAATATGTAATTTTTTTCTATGTTATCGTTGTGATCATTCTGATGGTGGAACGTAAGGTCCAAAGAAAGGTCTTTTCCGCAAAACACGTTGACCTACACATAGTATTGTATTTAGATTTTGTGCATTTTCGAGTGGGGACACTAGTTCGGAGGGCCTGGGGGGGGGGGGTCAATGGATTCCCTTAATTTGCAAAGATTTTCTCTCACTTCCTTTGGCTATGGGGCAGGAAGTGAAGGGAAATCTCTGCAATGGGACAGGGATGGTAAAAAATAAACTGACAGGGGCTATAACCCTCCCTTATTCTATCCAAAAGTTAAAAAAAAAGTGTTGCTTATAGTTCTACTTTAAGTGCAAATGTCTGATAATTTTATGGAGAGGACTAAGAAGATATAACCATGCCAATGGTGCAGCAGAAAACATATAGCAGAGTGAGGAAGGTTTGTGGTCCAGGATGATAGGACAGTCAAAATTAGAAGCTGCGCCCCCTCCCCCCCACAGTTACTATCAATTCTCTTAGTATCCCTTAATCAAGGCTACTATTTAATTTCCATGATGAGTGCTGATCAAATTGTGATCCCCTCACATCCCTTGTGGACGGCCAGACTTCTTTCCTCAATTACAGGAGTAATCTACAATTATCCATCTTCCAATTCTGTGTTTAGGTAGATTCCATTTGATCTTAATACTTCATATTCACTTAAACTGCACTACTAGGCTTATCAGCTCTGGATTCTTCATGTAATTTTCTTTTGGCCTACACACTTTTCAAAATCATGCTCACTCCATCTTCACATCACAAACATACCCAGTGACCTTCCACCAATCAATGATTTTCACACAATCACCCTCACACTAGTTTTTATTTAATTAAATTAGATTTTTCTTCACATCAATTTCATTTTTGTTTTTATTTTGTTTTTTTACACCTTATCACTTTTCCATCCCCTGTGTCATCATCCACCACTTCACAGCTAGAATTGAATGACAAGGCCACCTCTGGCTTATCCACACTAGTCACCTAAATCCTTAATATCACCATCCAATTCAATACTATTATGATTCTCATATTATTATTATTCCCCTTACATATCTAATTACCATAGTATACCATAGACTATTATAACACTGTCTGACCGTTCAATAGATAACTCGAATAAACTATAAATTGATATGGGTTTGTCTATGAGCTAACACCCTGACAATTGCCGTAGGTTCTGGCCCCACCACCTCTGGGCAGCTTCGGTGGGGGACACTTGTTACGTATGACTCCTTGTAAGCCGCATTGAGTGGATCCTTGTCCTCTTCTCGGCATCTCATTGTGGCATGGAGTCGCGCAGAATGCTCTGATGGCTGTGCAGGGAGGTTATGACTGAGAGGTATTTCCAAATGCAGTGGTAATCATGTGCAATGTGTTACATACATTTTTGCATACATTATACCTTGTTTTTAAACAAATTTGATATGTTATTATAAATCTTCTCTTTCTTAGCAAACTTATCCTGTGAAGAGACCCCACACATCATGGGTCGAAACGCGTCAGTAACTGTTATGCAATAGTCATTAATATATGCTGTCTATAATCCTTTATGTTTGCTATTTCCTGTATTTTACATGGACATATTCCCATCTGAGCTCATATTTTAACAGTCTTTTAAAAATCCACTTTGTCTTCCAATAAAGTTTTTTATTCTTTATTCAATACCTAATTTTCTCATTATGTATCTAGCTGCCTAAAACCCCCCCTGGGGGACCCTTCCCATTTTTTTCTGCCTACAATGGGGTGAGCAGCACTCTCCTTGGTGTGCCTTCCCTCTGCAGTTGCGGAATGCCGGGCCGCCCGCATACCGGAAGCAGTGTGGCCGCTTTATGTGGGCGCTGGATTAATTTGCCTCTCGGCCCAGTCCACCCCTTAAGACTGGCGCTACACTAACAGTGTAGTGCAAGCTGGCGGGGACTCTTTTCATGCTGCCCCCCTGCAAAGTGCTGCCTTAGGCCTGGGCCTTGTCGGCCTAGGCCAGAATACAGCGTTGCCTACACATAATAATTTGAGTCCCTATACTCTTTTCAATCCAATTGATGTCAATACTTACACAATTTTAAAGATTTTGATTATAGATTTTTAATATGTATAAAGATGTATGATTATTTTTAAGAATGTTTTTTCACCAGAAATATCCTCATTAGAAGATTTCCTCTCTATTCCAGTTCTGGTGACAAACCAAAATATCGGATTTTTAAATCTTTCACTCTCAGTGATAACAGTAAACAGGATACATGGAGAGGGTGAATCTCCCCTAAAGCTAGAAAGAAAAATTGCCTTTTCGTTATACTTTAATTCCATTGATTCTCTGCACTTAAATGTGGGAAGTTTTAGTTAAAGTGGTTGTAAACCATACCCACTGAAGTGACTGGCCACAGGCGATAGAGATGAAACAGATCCTCCTACAAGTTGTACCTGTTTATCTGCAGCTCTGTCTCTTCTTTAGCTGCTCACAGTACAGAATTTAGACAGTACTTCTGAGCTCCAGGAGGCAGGGGTGGGGATCTGATATCATGTACTGCACAGCACAGAGAGAAGAAATGAATGTAATCTGAGTTGAGGGAAAGACCCACCCCCTCCACACAGCCTCAAAGCAAAATATGCACAGCTGAGGCTGTCAATCACCTGCTGTGTGCGGCAGGGGTTAAGGCCACCTCCCAGAACTGTCTGGTATCAGTAGACTGTTAGAAGTTGCACACTATAGAGACTATATGCTTTGTTTATTTTTCATTTTAGCGGTATACAACCATGTTCATTCTGTAATTTGCATGCACGTAAAAAAGGAGACTCTGGCAGGAAATGTTTTAAATTGCAAAAGCTATGATTTGTTGCAGGTTTTCCCTAAACAAAATATTAAGTATGCCAAATATGCAGGGAACCCTTCATAGGAATATAAATAGATATATGAAATCATTAGTCAACAACTCCCTTGAGGCACTTGAATCTCAATAGAAATTACATAACAATTTGTGTTGCTTATTAAGATCACATCTGTTCAAAACAAAATTAAAAGCACCAAAACATTCAAACACATCTACAGAAAAAAATCATATTCTTATGTTTACTGTGCAGGCATGTTCTTCCAATTCCGCCATCAGGAAACCCCCTCTGAGCAATGACATATAGATGCTGCTAAAGCAAATGCATAGTGATAGGAGGTGACTTTAAATCTAAATCTGAACTCCAATATAAGCAAATATTGTCTAAATTCATGTGTATTTTTACTGGAATGTTGGTGTGCTGTGTGTATTTCTTCCAGATCTGTGCAGGAGCTTCCTGTAATAAAGACCGGTCACTGCTGCTCTCTCTCCTTGTGCAGGGTGACTGGTCTTGTCTCCGCCCCCCTCCTGTAGTTTTCTGCAGGCACCCTGCAGTGGGTGGAGCTGCTGGGTCCGTCCCACAGCTCTGCTCTCTGCACAGGCAATGTTTAGCACGGTGATGCTGTCACCTTTACTTTTACAAGGTAATACTTTGTTTGTAAAGGCATTTAGTGTACACAAGTGGATTTACTTTATATTCTTTGAGGCTTTTTATCAGGAACCATGAATCAGACCGAGACAGAAGTAAAGTTAAATCACACTTGTTTATTAATAATAATAATAATAATAATAATAATAATAATAATAATAATAATAAGGTAAACAGAGTAAGTGTAGTCAAAACAAGCCAGAGTTCAGTAAACGGATCGGGTAGTCAGCCAAGCAAATGTCAGAGAGCCAGAGATAAACGTAGTAGTACAGCAAGCAGGATCAGGAGCCAGAAGGGATGTCAGCCGAGCAAGTCTTCAACAGGAACGCAGGAGAAAGTCTCTGTGATGTGACAAAGGCAAAGGCAGAGATCAAGTGAGCTGAACGACTTTAAATAGGCAGGACTGACGAGCAGAATCAACAACAGCTGGGTAACTGTGGAGAGAGATGGGTGTCTGAGGCCATCGGCATCGTAAGTGGAGCGATCCGTGCTGAGAGGGAGGCCACTCATTCGTGGCCACCCCCTTGCGATCGCTCCCAACGAATGACAATCTTCCCCTGTTGCTGTAATGTAAACAGCGGCAGAGGAAGTGATGTCATCTCCCCTCGTGTCGGTCTTTTCGTTCCGGCGCCGAGGAGAGAAGACATCCAAGTAAGTCTGCACAACACTACACTAACAGTAGAACACTCTAGGCACACTTTTAATCCCCTAATCACCCCCCGATCACCCCCCTGTACCCCCTGTCACAGTGACACCAATAGCAGTTCTTTTTTTCTGATTATTGCATTGGTGTCAGTTTGTGACAGTTATAAGTGGTAGGGCAGTTAGTGGTAGGCCCCTTCAGGTCTAGGGTACCCCCCTAACCCCCCTAATAAAGTTTTAACCCCTTGATCACCCCCCGTCGCCAGTGTCACTAAGCGATCGTTTTTCTGATTGCTGTATTAGTATCACAGGTGACGCTAGTTAGGGAGGTAAGTATTTAGGTTCGCCGTCAGCATTTTATAGCGTCAGGGACCCCCATATACTACGTAGTAAAGGTTTTAACCCTCTGATTGCCCCCTAGTTGACCCTTTCACCAGTGATCACCGTATAACTGTTACGGGTGACGCTGGTTAGTTAGTTTATTTTTTATAGTGTCAGGGCACCCGCTGTTTATTACCTAATAAAGATTTAACCCCCTGATTGCCCGGCGGTGATATAAGTTAGGTTTTAGGGCCAGATAGGGTCTGCGTCGCCCCAGGCAGCGTCAGGTTAGTGCCAGTAGCGCTAACACCCACGCACGCACCATACACCTCCCTTAGTGGTATAGTATCTGAACGGATCAATATCTGATCCGATCAGATCTATACTAGTGTCCCCAGCAGTTTAGGGTTCCCAAAAACGCAGTGTTAGCGGGATCAGCCCAGATACCTGCTAGCACCTGCGTTTTGCCCCTCGGCCCAGCCCAGCCCACCCAAGCGCAGTATCGATCGATCACAAGCGTTTTAATACAGTCGCTTACAGTCAGGAGCTTTTTTTTTTACCTGTGAGTCTCACTAGTGTACCACTAAATTTAGAGCCCAAAATGGCAAATCGAAGGTACACTAGTGAAGAGGCCTACACGTTTCTGAGCATGACAGATAGTGAAGAGGAAGTCACTCATCTGTCAGATTCAGGTTTAGAATACGATCCTGTAGAGGACAGCGGCCCCATGACAGATAGCTCTGACGACAGAGTGGTCCCTGCCAAGGTCAGGCGTACCAGACCCTGATCTTATTCTTATGTCCCTCGTATGGAGCAGAGCAGTACTAGCGCCGCTATTCCTTCTGGTAAACTGGCAAGCACCAGCAGCCTAGTACACTCTGGTCGTAGTTAATCCAGCACTGCAGTATCACATGGTGACGTGGCGAGTGCAGTTCAAGCTGGTGAGGTGGCAAGCACAAGTAGTGTCTCGCTGCCACCAAGAAGACGAACGCACAAGTAGTGTCCCGCTGCCACCAAGAAGACGAACACAGGCCCGTCGTGCCCATAGCGCCCTTCCTGCTGCATTCGCCAACCCTAATTGGGAACCCACCACTTCTGCAGCACCCGTACTTCCCCCATTCACTGGCCAACCCAGCATTCAGGTGGAAACAGTTGATTTTACGTCACTTGATTTTTATTCACTGTTTTTCACCGAAGATCTCTATAGATCTATTGTGGACTAAAGCAATTTGTATGCTGGTCAATACATCGCCACTATTCCCCAGTCCTCCCTTGCAAGAGATTGGAGACCAATTACGGTTTCCGAATTTAAGCTCTTTCTGGGCCTTTCCCTCAACATGGGCATAACTAAAAAGAGTGAGTTGCGGTCATATTGGTCCACTGACCCAATTCACCTATGCCCTTGTTCTCTGCCTCCATGACCAGGGCACGATACGAGCAGATCTTGTGGTTCATGCACTTCAATGACAATGAACTCTGTCGTCCTCGTGGAGACCCTGGATACGATTGGCTCTACAAAATTCGGCCCCTCGTAAACCACTTCAACCAACATTTACAGACTTGTTTACTCCCCATCAAGTTGTCTGCATTGATGAGTCCCTGATTAGGTTTTCTGGCCGCTTGTCTTTCAAACAGTACCTTCCCAGCAAGCGTGCCAGATACGGGGTCAAGATGTATAATCTCTGTGACAGGGCCACAGGCTATACATGTAGTTTTATGGTTTACGAGGGAAAAGATAGCCACATAGAGCCAACAAACTGCCCTGACTACATAGGAAGTGCTGGCAAGATTGTGTGGGATTTGGTGTCACCAAGGGGTACCACTTATATGTGGACAATTATTACACGAGCGTGCCACTTTTTAGTCACTTGTTTGATCAGCAGATTGGAACATGTGGAATCGTATGACCTAATCGCCAGGGCTTTCCCCAGCTGCTTGTAGATTCCCGTCTTAGGCTGGGGGAGAGAGCCTGCTTCAAGTGTAATAACTTGCTCGCTATGAAGTGGAGGGATGATAAGAATGTTTTCGTTCTTACTTTCCTTCATGCAGACACGACGGTCCAAATTACTATGGCGACTGGTGTTGTGGAGAAACCCCTCTGTGTCCGTGAATATAACCAAAATATGGGAGGGGTGGACCTCAACGACCAGTTGTTGGCGCCGTACCTAATTGCCCATAAGGCCAGACGCTGGTACAAGAAAGTGTCTGTTTATTTATTTCAATTGGCTTTGCTGAACGCTCATGTGCTATGCAGAGCTTTAGGACGGACTGGATCCTTCCTTAAATTCCAGGAAGAGATCGCCAGAGCCCTTCTGTTTCCAGACGGTGCTCCACCCTACCTTCTCCAACCAAATGCAGTAAGCCGGTAGCATGAGAGGCATTTTCTTTATGTTCTCCCGAGTACCCCTACCCAACGAGCCCCCCAAGGAAGATGTCGTGTCTGCAGCAAGCGCGGATATAGGCATGACACCCGCTATTATTGTCCCTCCTGTCCTGACAATCCTGGTCTTTGCATTGGTTAATGTTTTTAACGCTACCATACATTAGTTGAGTATTAGCGTACGGTACAGCACTGCACAGACTAGGCACACTTTCACAGGGTCTCCCAAGATGCCATCGCATTTTGAGAGACCCGAACCTGGAACCGGTTACAGTTACAAAAGTTACAGTTACAAAAAAAAAGTGTAAAAAAAAAAAAGTAAAAAAAATTTAAAAAACACAAAAAAATATATAAAATAAAGAAAACAAAAATAGTTGTCGTTTTACTGTTCTCTCTCTATTCTCTCTCTATTGTTCTGCTCTTTTTTACTGTATTCTATTCTGCAGTGTTTTATTGTTATTATGTTTTTATCATGTTTGCTTTATAGGTATGCAATTTTTTTATACTTTACTGTTTACTGTGTTTTTTTGTTAACCATTTTTTTGTTTTCAGGTACGCCATTTAGCTGCAGAGCGGATTTATTTATCTTCACAGCAACAGTGTTTGCTCCCACAATACATAAAGCCATGACTCCAGCGCTGTCGGAGGTGATTTCACCACCACAGTTAAAAAAAAGAGCATATATGCCGAAGCATGGGGGCAGCAGGGGCGGAGGAGCAATTTGCTCCTACCTTTTGCGGGTGGATGCCCCCATGCTTCAGCATATATATATTTTAGACACAGGTTCCGTTAAAAAATGTTTTATTTTTTACTATATTTTGTTTGTATTTGCTTTGCAGGTATGGTAAGCAGTCTAGAGGCTAATTAGCCTCTAGACTGCTTTTACAAGCAGTGGGAGGGAATGCCCCCCACCGTCTTCCATGTTTTTCTCTGGCTCTCCTGTCCCAACAGGGAACCTGAGAATGCAGTCGGTGATTCGGCCAGCTGACCATAGAGCTGATCAGAGACCAGAATGGCTCCAAACATCTCTATTGCCTAAGAAACCGGAAGCTACGAGCATTTTATGACTTAGATTTCACCGGATGTAAACAGCACCATTGGGAAATTGGGAAAGCATTTTATCACACCTATCTTGGTGTGGTCAGATGCTTTGAGGGCAGAGGAGAGATCTAGGGTCTAATAGAGCCCAATTTTTTTCAAAAAAGGGGAGTACCTGTCACTACCTATTGCTATCATAGGGGATATTTACATTCCCTGAGATAACAATAAAAATGATCAAAAAAAATGAAAGGAACAGTTTAAAAATAAGGTAAAAAAGAAAAAAAAAAGAAAAAAAAAAGCACCCCTGTCCCCACCTGCTCTCGCGCAAAGGCGAACGCAAGCGTCGGTCTGGCGTCAAATGTAAACAGAAATTGCACCATGCACATGAGGTATCACTGCGAAGGTCAGATCGAGGGCAGTTATTTTAGCAGTAGACCTCCTCTGTAAATCTAAAGTGGTAACCTGTAAAGGCTTTTAAAGACTTTTAAAAATGTATTCAGTTTGTCGCCACTGCACGTTTGTGCGCAATTTTAAAGCATGTCGTGTTTGGTATCCATATCCTCAGCCTAAGATCATCTTTTTTATTTCATCAAACATTTGGGCAATATAGTGTGTTTTAGTGCATTAAAATTTGAAAAAATGTGTTTTTTCCCCAAAAAATGCGTTTGAAAAATCGCTGCGCAAATACTGTGTGAAAAAAAAATGAAACACCCACCATTTTAATCTGTAGGGCATTTGCTTTAAAAAAATATATAATGTTTGGGGGTTCAAAGTAATTTTCTTGCAAAAAAAAAAAATTTTTTTAATGTAAACAAAAAGTGTCAGAAAGGGCTTTGTCTTCAAGTGGTTAGAAGAGTGGGTGATGTGTGACATAAGCTTCTAAATGTTGTGCATAAAATGCCAGGACAGTTCAAATGACCCCATTTTCGAAAGTAGACACCCCAAGCTATTTGCTTAGAGGCATGTCGAGTCCATGGAATATTTTATATTGTGACACAAGTTGCGGGAAAAAGACCAATTTTTTTTTTGCACAAAGTTGTCACTAAATGATATATTGCTCAAACATGCCATGGGAATATGTGAAATTAGACCCCAAAATACCTTCTGCTGCTTCTCCTCAGTACAGGGATACCCCAAGTGTGAGACTTTTTGGGAGCCTAGCTGCGATTGGGACCCCGAAAACCAAGCACCGCCTTCAGGCTCCCTAATGGGGCGTACACACGGTCGGACTTTTCGGCTACAAAAGTCCGACAGCCCGTCCGACCAACTTTCGACAGACTTTTGGCGGACTTGCGGCGGACTTGTGGCGGACTTTCTAACGAACGGACTTGCCTACATACGATCACACAAAAGTCCAACGGATTCGTACGTGATGACGTACACCGGACTAAAATAAGGAAGTTGATAGCCAGTAGCCAATAGCTGCCCTAGCGTGGGTTTTTGTCCGTCGGACTAGCATACAGATGAGCGGATTTCTGGGTCCGGCGGAGTTACAACGTAAAGATTTGAAGCAAGTTCCAAATCTAAAGTCCGTCAGATTTGCAATTGGAAAAGTCCGCTGAAAGTCCGGGGAAGCCCACACACAATCGGATTGTCCGCCGGATTTGGTCCGTCGGCGTCCGTCAGACTTTTGTAGCCGAAAAGTCCGACCGTGTGTACGCCCCATAAGGGTGTAAATTTTTTATTTCACTCTTCACTGCCTCTCACAGTTTCGGAGGCCATGGAATGCCCAGGTGGTACAACCCCTCCCCCAAATGACCCCATTTTGGAAAGTAGACACCCCAAGCTATTTAATGAGAGGTATAGTGAGTATTTTGCATTCCTCACTTTTTGTCACAAAGTTTTGAAAATTGAAAAAAGAAAAAAAAATACATTTTTCTTGTCTTTCTTCATTTTCAAAAACAAATGAGAGCTGCAAATTACTCACCATGCCTCTCAGCAAATAGCTTGGGGTGTCTACTTTCCAAAATGGGGTCATTTGGGGGGGTTTTGTGCTATCTTGGCATTTTATGGCGTTCGAAACTGTGATAGGTAGTGAGGAGTGAAATCAAAAATTTACGCCCTTTGAAATCCTGAAGGCGGTGATGGGTTTTTGGGGCCCCGTATGCAGCTAGGCTCCCAAAAAGTCCCACACATGTGGTATCCCCATACTCAGGAGAGGCAGCATAATGTATTTTGGGGTGTAATTCCACATATGCCCATGGCATGTTTGAGCAATATATGATTTAGTGACAACTTTGTGAAAAAAAAAAAGTTTTTCACTTTCCCCTTTCCCGCAACTTGTGGCAAAGTATAAGATATTCCATGGACTCAACATGCCTCTCAGCAAATAGCTTGGGGTGTCTACTTTCCAAAATGGGGTTATTTGGGGGGGTATTGTGCCATCTTGGCATTTTATGGCCTTCAAAACTGTGATAGGTAGTGAGGAGTGAAATCAAAAATTTATTCCCTTACAAATGCTGAAGGCGGTGCTTGGATTTCGGGCCCCCGTACGCGGCTAGGCTCCCAAAAAGTGCCACACATGTGGTATCCCCATACTCAGGAGAAGCAGCTAAATGTATTTTGGGGCGCAATTTCACATATAACCATGGCATGGGTGAGCAATATATCAAGTGACAACTTTTTGTAAATTTTTTTTTATTTTATTTTTTATCATTATTCAATCACTTGGGACAAAAAATAAATATTTAATGGGCTTAACATGTCTCCCAGCTATTTCCTTGGGGTGTCTCCATTCCAAAATGGGGTCATTTGGGGGGGGTTTGTACTGCCCTGACATTTTAGCACCTCAAGAAATGACATAAGCAGTCATAAACTAAAAGCTGTGTAAATTCCAGAAAATGTACCCTAGTTTGTAGACGCTATAACTTTTGCGCAAACCAATAAATATACGCTTATTGACATTTTTTTTACCAAAGACATGTGGCCGAATACATTTTGGCCTAAATGTATGACTAAAATTGAGTTTATTGGATTTTTTTTATAACAAAAAGTAGAAAACATTATTTTTTTTCAAAATTTTTGGTCTTTTTTTTCCGTTTATAGTGCAAAAAATAAAAACCACAGAGGTGATCAAATACCATCAAAAGAAAGCTCTATTTGTGGGGAAAAAAGGATGCAAATTTCAGCAGTAACAATGGGTTCAATTGGGAACATTCAGTGAACATGTCCAAAAATCTGGAAACTGCAAACTTTAATGCAGACCCCATTTAAAGTTTACCCCAAAAATACATACCAGACCCCTATCCTAAAAGAGATCCCATGAAAAAAAAAGAATGTGTTCTCCCTACAATCCACATCAGACCCTTCAGATCTGATATAGATTTCTAAGCATGCAGTCTGGCTAGTCATGAAGAGGAGGGGGTGGGGGGCAGCAAGTGTACGCCCTCCCCTCCTGAACCATAGCAGTCCACATGCCCACAACATCAGAAGGGTGCCATTTTGATAAGGACGGGGGATTCTTCCCTAAATCCCTGGCTTGGATGTGGGGGTCTGAGGGGGGGAAGACTTATCAGAATCTGTACACTCCCTGAAAAATATGGAAGCCTCTAGGTATCCACCCCTAATGTGAATTAGTAATTCACAAAATTGTAAACAGTAAATAAATGCACCACACATTAACTAAAGTGCTGCAGCATAAACCCATCATCATTCACATCGTTCAGCAGTATAAATCCTGGTCAATCAAGAAGAACAACATGTGACCCACTGGCATGATAAAAATTGACCCCACGCTGCAAATTACATTTCTCGTCTCAGCAGCTTAATTTAAACAAAGAAGAAGGGGCTCTCAGGTGACATCATAGACCACTTATGGTATGGCCATATTTGGTCAATGAGATCACATGCAAGGGGTCCCCATGGTGCACAATTTCAAACAATGACTGTGTGGTTGCCGGCATCCTAGCAATCAGTGATGGTTGCTAGGACTTAGGCGGCTAGGCCACACTGCATTTTTGGCTGCAGGATGCAGGCATCACAGCGGGATGTTGTCCTTTAGTGCTGATAGCAATACCACCACAAAATGTATGACTTTCTCCTACAGCAGCAGCCAGAGGTCCAAGTGTTAGTTTGCAAATGGTGATAATGCAGAGTTCAGTGCATACCTCTTTCCTATTTAGCAACACTGAGATACAAAAAGAACTAAAAAAAAGTTAAAACAGTATTTTATGAAAAAAATAATGTTAATGTAACACTTTGTCCCATTTCTATCACAGAGCGGGACAGAATGAACACCAGATGTTATTGGTGAGACTTCATTAAGATGAAATGGGTGCAGCTCTATGAATTTTATGTATTTAAATATTATATGTATTTAATATTTTTTTTTTTTCAAAACTTCTTTTATTGAGTAAAAGGAAAGAAAGATTGCAAGAACAATAGAAAGGTGTGATACATTCATAGAAACACGACCAGATCTTATCAAAAAAGATAGGTGACAAGTAAGACATTAAGAACAATAATGGGTTGCAATGATAATAATAACAATGGATAACACTTCAGCAGTTCTGGCAGGAGGATGTAACAAATTATGTAAATGGGGCATATGACGTCTAGGTTGTATGTGTTGCTTCCCATACTCCTCTCCTTTGATGATTTACATCCAATATGTGTCTTAGATGTCTTGGATAGTATGTGGCGATTGGGAAAGTAGACTCTGCATTGGGGATGTCTACTAGTATGTTTATATGTGTGTCCAGCACCACAATTGTATTCAGATCTGGTCTTGTATAAGGAATTAATGGGGGTGGGTGAATATGTATTTAATATTGCGCACAGCAGATTGCCTACAGAACAGCTTCTTTTTTTTTTTTAATTCTTTATTTATATAAAAGAGCTGAGAGTCCATTAAAACATCAATGTTCCACAAAATACATACAAAATCTCTTAAAATACCGATACATTTCAGGATAGCCTAATATTCCACAACTAAATACATAATATTCCAACCTCAATAAAGCTCCTTCTTGTCTTCATATTTTAGAAAGTAACTACCACTAATGCATCAGGATTTACCCAGATGAACTCTTCAATTCTCCTTTTATTTTTATCTTTTTTAAAAGAAAAGGGAGGAAAAGAGAGGAAAAATGTCATTAATTATGAATGACTAATTCATCTCCTCTGGGACTTGTCCTTGTTCCTCTTCTTTTTTTCCCTCTCTTTTCCTTCCTTCCCCTTTTTTCCCCTCCCTTCCCATCCCTTTTTTTTCCCTTCTGTTTTTCTACAGAACAGCTTCTATATCATCAGAGAATTGTGTACGGCTGTCATGGTTATGCAGTAATCTTTCTCTGTCTGCTTACCTCTCCTCATGTGTTCAGACTTATGCCCCGTACACACGGTCGGATTTTCCGATGGAAAATGTCCGATCGGAGCGTGTTGTCGGAAATTCCGACCGTGTGTGGGCTCCATCGGACATTTTCCATCGGATTTTCCGACACACAAAGTTGGAGAGCAGGAGATAAAATTTTCCGACAACAAAATCCGTTGTCGGAAATTCCGATCGTGTGTACACAAATCCGACGGACAAAGTGCCACGCATGCTCAGAATAAATAAAGAGATGAAAGCTATTGGCCACTGCCCCGTTTATAGTCCCGACGTACGTGTTTTACGTCACCACGTTTAGAACGATCGGATTTTCCGACAACTTTGTGCAACCGTGTGTAGACAAAACAAGTTTGAGCCAACATCCGTCGGAAAAAATCCTAGGATTTAGTTGTCGGAATGTCCGAACAAAGTCCGACCGTGTGTACGCCCTATAAGAGGCCAGTCACTCTCACCTGGCTGTTTAAATAATCTCTCCTCTAAGCATGGCTCCACCCCAGCCCTAATAGGGAACTCTATATTAACCTGTGCACTGCTAGCCAGCAGTGCTGATCAACCATTGTGTATTCACTGTGTGTTTGGCTTCCTGTTTCCCGCTTGCCGTGTGCACTACGTTTGTCTCTGTTACCGACCTTGGCGTGTTCTCGACTATTCCCGTCTGCTCGTGATCCTGACCTTTTGGCGTGTCCCCGACTATCCCCCGTGACCCTGAACCTTTTGCATGTACTCTGTTGTTCCTGTCTGCTAGTCGCCCTGACCTCTGCCTTATCCCTTTACTATCCTTGTTGTTCCAGCCTGCTGCTTCCTCTATCTCCTGTAGTCTACCGTGAGCGTGAGCTGTGAGACCCTGGGGGCCGCAACTTGAAGCCAGACTGCAGCACAGTCCATCCTCACCACTGGAGGCTCTGGTGAACACCTGCTGGCTCTTAGACTCCGCGCCCTGGGGAATCTATGCTCTAGCTCCCAGTGGGATCTGTGTTAGTGATCCAGTAGACCTGTTTCCTGAACCTCCCAGGGTTCAATCTGCAGCAGTCAGTCCTAGGGTCCACTACCTAGGCGGTGCACTTCTAACTCCTACGGAGTGCATCTGTCACCGGGTCTCAGGTGACCTGAGGAAATTGTGTCAACATTTGTTGTCCATCATGAGGAAGAACATGTGCTTATATACAGTATATAACCTCAAATTAGTTTCAGAAAACAACCCTTTTTATGGTTAAAAAAAGGTGCACCAACCTCACATACTAGAACATTCATGTAAAAAAAAATTGTCATAGCTGAGAAGGTCTAAGCAGGAGAACAAAAACACATTTTTCTGCTCTGTGATGTAGCATGATGCAAGAGAAGAGGTAGGTACAAGCACAGATTGTTTCCTATAGCCTTTCCATTTGTTGCAATCAATTTATCACAAGTAACTGGGTTGCACTGAAGGTTTACTGCATGGGGAACAGCCTTTTATAAATGGTTTTGGTGACTACCATTAGTCATTACAAATAGTTTGATCTGCTAAATTAACTTGCGTGAAGGAATTACAAAAATTACTCACAAAAATATGTGTAATGCCGCAGGCGTTTCCCTTGGCTAGGAGTGTTCCTGCAGAAAAACAGAATGTTCCAAATAAGAGGAAACCATCAGACAATATATCAGCACTGACCTACATAGAAAGTTAATTATTTTGTTCATTATATTTTCGCATTGGTTCAGAATATTTCATTGAGTTTGTTTTTTGGTAAATGATATCTGACTTTCCATTCTTTGCTCTTTTTTAAGCTTCCTCTGTGATCATATTTATTCCAAAAGACACATTTGACATTCAGTCTGAAATGTTAAGAAAACAGAAAAAAACTAACAGGAAATATTGTATATTCCCAAGACTTTTTCACATTTGTGGTCAAGCAGTAATTCCCAGAAAGGCTTGGATGTGAAGTATACGGATGACTTTCAGAAAAAAACATTTTATCTTCAGCCTGCTGACTTTGGTCTGTTCTAGGCTTTACGGAAATGTAGGATGGGTAGCATGGGTGGTACTAGGTGTCCTAATTCTTTGCCTCAGGAATCCATAGGAAGAATAGTAGATACCCATAAATGTGTATAAATAATGTTTATTGTTTAATTCCTCAGGATGGCATTAGTTATCTTATTCCATCCACTTTGACAACTATCATTGGTTCTATCATTGACTGGTCAGCAGACTTCTGTTCATCTCAGTCATGAATGGAAGTTCCTGCATGACAATGTGTGCATTAGCACAGGCTCCATATATCAAAAGGCTCAAAATGCAACTGTCTGAATCTTATGTTTGCCAGTGTGCAGAACTGTGCTTACACATGCAGAGCTATGGAAGAACCCTCAACCCTTTACAGAGATCTGCTGACAGAGGATGACAGCTGTCAAAGTCAGTGGAATTCTGCAGGCACAAAAACTCGCAGACCTTCATGTAGTTGAAAAGGCACAGTTACAATATACATACATACCTAAGGTATTTCTTTTTTTTGCTTCTTATGTAAATTCGGGAAGCAATTTAAAAGACGTTGAACAGTGTTTCAGTTTTGACTTGGATAGAATGGAACAGTATAAATATGCTTTTGTTGCTTCATATTCTTTGCTTTTTTTCTGTGTGTGAAGAGAAGCCACAGGAGAATAGGGCATTAGCTCAGACTCAATACCCATAGCTGCCATTCTCCTAACCTATAAAAACTGCTGTTCTGATATGCTTTATATGTGGTGTGAAATCTAGGTGTCTATGGGTACATTTACAGAGATTATTGCGCCAAAATAGAGTGAGTGTATGTCAAAAGTGGGTGGGGTGAGAGACTATTGGGAAGTCAAGCCAAAGCAAGCCGGACAATGCTGGGGGGGTCAAAAACAAGATTGTCAAGCACAAGTCAAACCATCCAGTTGTAGATACTGCAAAAGGGTAGGACAGACTCATAGTTGGCAGTGTGTGTCATGGATTGTAGCAGATCTAGGACCAATGTGCCTAAGTCAGCATGTATAAGAGAGCAGAGGACCTTTCTGGATTGGCAGGTGGAATTAGGACAAGGTCAAAATGAGCTGGGTTAAAGAATAAGTTCATTCAAAACATCAATCAGAATCACCCCTATGAGCCAGTAAGCTCTACATTAAGCAACTGCTGTTTATGTCTGATGCCCTATTGTATGACATTTAACCAAGCAGGATGGAAAATTGGCAAAACAAAAAGAACTATGCTAGGTGCTGAAATACGATTATTAGTTAAGAACTGGATACCCCTTTGTAAGAAACCTGAACATGCTTTTGATTCTATAGCTCTTCCGGTACTTATCCCTTAACACCCTACTACATCAGTAATTAGATATACATATATATATCTATAGATATATAGATATCTATAGATATATAGATATATATATCTATAGATATATATATTGTATATACAAAGAGTAAGAACACCAAACAACAATACATTTTCATCAAATTACTTCTATATTTAGCATGAATAAAATATATATCAACATATATAATACATACACTATATTACCAAAAGTAATGAACTGCACACCAGTGCACTAAGAAAAGTCTATGAAGACATGGATAAGCAAGTTTGAGGTGGAGGAATTTGACTGGCCTGCACAGAGTCCTGACCTCAACCCAATAGAACACCTTTTGGATGAATTAGAGCGCAGACTGTGAGCCAGGCCTTCTCGTCCACATCAGTGCTTGATCTCATAAATGTGCTTCTGGAGGAATGGTCAAACATTCCCATAGACACACTCCTAAACCTTGTGGATAGTTTTCCCAGAAGAGTTGAAGCTGTTATAGATCTATGGGGATCAGCTCAATATTGATCCCTATGGACTAAGACTGGGATGCCATTAAAGTTCATGTGCATGTAAAGGCAGGCATCCTAATACTTTTGGTAATATAGTGTATATATTTATGGTCAACAGTCTTCCATATAGTCATACAGTAGTGTATAAAGTATCTGTGATGAATATCCTGCTGATTGAGGCAATCATAAAGCCCCAAAATGCCAGTGGTCACATAACTGCAATTACTCCCTGTCTTATCATTCTGAAGAAAGGGGGTTTAGGTGCATCATCCGTCACGAACTGATTACTGGACTGCAAGCATGCTGCTCCATCAGTAGAGCATTACGTGGGATCCAGAGAAGAGGAAGGCAAAGTTACAGCACTAGGATCGATCTGCTTATGTGTTTAGCTTGGTTAGGAAAAAACTTGAAGCCCCTTCACGCAGATTTGCGGGATCCAGAGACGTTTTTAAGGAAGGGCAAGAGGGGCAGCTGCCCTGGGCCCCATCATTGTTGTGGGGCCCAATGCAGCTGCCTCATACTTTCCAACTATCCCAGTTTAAATTCCCTTGAAGTTTTAGTCCCATGCTGTGTCCCAATATCTCAGTTTGAAGATTTCGTTACTAATGCTGTCCAGCTCTGCCCTATTGCCATGTACGGATGACTCACCTGCAGACCCTGTGTTTACATATAATAACCTGCATTGATATGTAAATAGGGGTGACATTATTATGTATATAGCTGCATTGATATGTTAATAGAGACGGCATTCACATGTATATCATGCCCCCTGAGGTCCTATCCACCATCACCTCTGCTGAATGCTGCCCACTGGGGAGGTAAAGAGACATGCTTGAAAGTCCTGCCTACAACTGTGGTCACTAAGCCTAACATCAACCTGTTCTGTAAAGTTAAGCAAGTTGGAGGTGGAACCTATTTTCAAAATAACATGGTGCCACAGCACCCTGAATTTTGGTGCATGTGAATACGCACATCTCAGCACATGCATGAGGGTGTTATTAACAGTTAATGGCACTGCTGTGTATCTGCTAAAGGACAGCATGTTTCTGTGGGGTCAGGAAAGCAATTTGCATGCATTCCCGACACACATAAATGTGAATGCAGGCTAAATGTCCCAGTTACATTGGTGGTCAGTGTAAATCTTCTCATTACATTGGGACTTGGTGTACAATCCTTTCGTTCACACTAGTGGCCAATGTGACTGTCCCCCTTACATTGGTGGTCAGTGTAAATCCCTCCTTACATTGGTGGTTACTGTGAATGGTGGTTAGTGTATATCCCCTTTTACATTGGTGGTCAGTGTAAATCCCCCTAACATTGTTAGGTCAGTGTAGAAGTTTCACCTTACATGGAGGTCATTGTATATTCCCCCTTACACTGGTGGTTGGTGTAAATGTTCCTATTACACTGCTGTCAGTGCAGAAATCCCTCTTTATATCAGTGGGTGGCGTAAAATCCCCCGTTACATGATAATCAGTGCAAATTCTCCCTCACATTGGGGGTCAGTGTAAATCCCCCCTCACATTGGTGGTCATTGTAAATTCCCCATTACATTGGTGGTCAGTGTAGAATCTCCCACTACTGTATGTACGTGCCAAAGATTTCCAGCTTTGCTCTACATGATTCAGAATTTGCCACAGTGTACTGCCTCCTAACTAATACCACCCCCCACCCATCAACCCCCCAGCATTGCCACTCATCATACCCCCCCCCTCAGCATTGCAACTAATCCCATGAGTCCTGGAAACCCTAGGAGTTTTCTGCCTATTGATGGGTCCCCTCACCTCCCCAGTCCATGGTGTGCAGGCAGTGAGGAGATGATGTGCTATAACCTTTAGAAACTGATTAACGAGCAGTAATCATGTGCACTAACCTCTTGTAACCAATCATTGAGTGGTAAGGATATAAAGTAACCTCTAGCAAATCAATCAGTGAGCAGTAATAGTGTGCAGTAACCTCTAGCAACCAATTAGTGAGTGGTAAGGATGTCCAGTAACCTCTAGCAACCAATTAGTGAGCAGTATTGATGTACAGTAATCTCTAACAACCGATCAACAAGCAGACGTCATGTGCAAATAATCAGTGAGCCATAATGTGTGCTGTAACCTCTAGCAGCCAGTTAGTGAGCGCTAATGATACACTGTAACCATTTGGCAACCAATCGTAATCGCTGCCTGATCTGATTCAGTAAACTGATTTTGAGTCTAGCTAATATTTATTGTATGTCTCAGAGCAGGTGGGGAGCAAACTTGCATAAAGGGGAGGCCCAAGAAAATGTTTGCCCAGGGTCCAATCAATATTAAAGATATCCCTGGCGGGATCCCCAAGTATCTACTGCACCTTGCACTACTTTTACAAATAAAAAGAACCATAAGGTTTACTGTGAGTGACATAGTAATGTAATCTCCTACTTTTAAAATTTAGGTTTACATTCACTTTAAGAACAATTGACTACATCTTTAATACAGTGGAGCTGCCATATAGAGGTTGTATAACTGCAAGTGCAATATACCACAAAGGAAGGGGGTTCTAATACCCAAAAATGTTGTTTCTGTATTTCACTTCACTTCAACATTGGGTTTGTTTCCTCTTTGTGCTACACACTATGCATTTTCACTTATTTTATTTTACTACCAATCATTTTGTATATTCAGTAGTGTATGTCAAATGAGCCTATTTGCAGCAATATTATTGTTGTGGGGTGTGCTTACTTATTTATTTTACACATGCTAGAATGTAATCAGTGTTTTCTCCTATTTCTAGGCACACGCATATATGCCATGGCAGTGGCAGCTGCTAGTGTTCCAGCAAAGAGTGTTCACCAACAATGCACTAAGTGACAATCCATTACACAATATTTAATGAAATGCACATTTTACACTTCACTTTTCCTTAAGAGGAACATCTTTACCTTGTTGTAATAAAAGGTTATGTAGGACACAATAATTTGTTGCAGTTTTAGTAAAATAAAACACAAATACTGGTGCAGCTGTGCATGGTAGCCAATCAGCTTCTAACTTCAGTTTGTTCAATTAACCACTTGACATCTGGAAGATTTACCCACCTTCCTGACCAGGCAATTTTTTGTGATACAGCACTGCGTTACTTTAACTGACAATTGTGCGGTCGTGCAACGCTGTACCCAAATAAGATTGACGTCCTTTTTTCCCACAAATAGAGCTTTCTTTTAGTGGTATTTGATCACCTCTGCGTTTTTATTTTTTGCACTATAAACAAAAAAAAGACAGACAATTGTAAAAAAAAAAAAAATTAATAAAAAAATCGAATTTCTTCATCAATTTAGGCCAATATGTATTCTGCTACATATTTTTGGTAAAAAAAAATCCCAATAAGCGTATATTGATTGGTTTGTGCAAAAGTTATAGCATCTACAATCTATGGGATATTTTTTGTTATTTATTCTTTTTTTTTACTAGTAATGGCAGCAAACACTTATAGCCGGGACTCCAATATTGCGACTGACATTCTGATACTGACAGACACTTTTGACACTTTTTGGGGACCAGTGACACTAATAAAGTGATCAGTGCTACTAAATTGCACTGTCACTGTACTAATGACACTGACTGGGAAGGGGTTAACATCAGGGGCAATCACGGGGTTAACTGTGGGCCTAGCCTGTGTTTCGGTGTACTGTGGGAGGTGCTTTTAACAGGGGAAGGCACGGATCCATGTCCCTGCTTGTTTACATAGGCAGATCGCTGTTCTGTCTCTGTACCAGACAATCGGCGGGTGCCGGCAGACATCGAGTCCATGGTACCCGCCGATCAGCTCCCGCTCTGTATAATCACAGCGGTAGCGAGCCACAGGCGGCGTGCATTTGCACTCTCTACCCAGAAGAGCCAGATCATGTATATATATCTGATCTGGCACAGAGGTCCCGCCCTGTAGCCCTAAAACTTTGACAAAATAACCCTGAAATTTTATTTTTATGGTTTTTGTGCAGAGCAGCAACAGATTATGCATTTGCCAGTTTTAGTAAATCAACCTCTAAATGTCAGCACTTAGACACTTAGCATCTGTGTTCTGATGGTGAAATTGAGTGAACAGCAGTAGCTATAGTCAAGTGTTACCAAGTAGTTAGACCCAGGGACGTGCACAAAGCGGAGGCAGAGCCATGAACATTAAAAAAAAAAACAAATGATCAAGCTTCAAGGGTCATAGTTTGGCAGGTAGGTGGCTGAAGTCCTACCCCACCACTGGTTAAAATTTGGGGCGCTTGCCACCTATGGTTACGAAGCAGCCTGTCAGAAGCTACATACAGCACGGCCAGTTTAAATACAAGCTGGCATACTCTGTTTGCAGCAGACTGAGAGGGTGAGCTCACAGTGCCTCTGACATTTTGTCAGAGGCACTGAGTTCAATGGTCAGCTTGGAGCCTTGGACCAATGATAAAGTAACATTGGTCCAAGCTGTCCAATACAAAAAATGCTGCATTGGAGGCTGTCCTCTCATGCAGTGTCATAGAAGGGGGCATGTGTCTAAAAGACAAATGTTCCATTTTAGCCCAGCCCTCTTACCTACAAGGAAAAAACATGAGTTTATGGGTATAAGGTTTTTCTCACACAGTTAGGAGAGAGAATCATCTGCTGCTGAAAAGGTACTGTTTTAATCAAGCTAAATGATATATTATTATGCTATATGTTATAACATAATAATTTATTATTTATCTATTTACTGTGAAATTACTGGTTTGAAGTTATAACTTCAAACTTCAGTAATTTGTCCGTTAAGCCACCTGCTTGAGTACAGTTTTTGAAAATATAGTAAATTACCTTACAATATATAATAATTTGTATATTACTTGTGGTAATTGACCACTTGTCACCCAGGCCAATTCTGACACTTCTCTCCTACATGTAAAAATCATATTTTTTTTGCTAGAAAATCATTTAGAACACCCAAACATTATATACTGTATATTGTTTTAGCAGACACCCTAGGGAATAAAATGGTGGCCGTTGCAACTTCTTATGTTACACGGTAATTGCATAGCAATTTTTCAAATTTTCGAAAAAAAGCAATTTTATGAATTTCATGAATAAAAAAAAAAATTGAAAAAGTACACTAGAAGTACCATTATAACCGGTCATATAATGGGGAGGATGTGCTGACCGGGAAAATATGTGTTTTTGATTTTGTTTGTTTGTTTTGTGTTTTATTGGAAAGACACTGAAAGAGTGTGGTCCTTGTTGTTTTGTGAAAAAAATGTGCAATTATTATTTTTTGTTGCTTTTTTTTTCTCTCTCTCTTTTCCAGGTTTAGTTTAAAGACTTGCTTGGCTGACATTCCTTCTGGCTCCCTCATGTTTTGGCTTGTCTGACTATCCGTTCCAGTTCCGAACTCTGGCTATGTTTTGACTATGTTTACTCTGTTTACCTTTTTTTTTATTATTATTAAACAAGTGTGATTTAACTATTCTGTCTGATTAATGGTTTCTGACAGGGTTGAAACAGGTTCAACAGGTTTTTGGTTATAATTTAAATTGTGTGGCCACCAAAGGAATAGTATTTGTTTAGGACATTGAAACTGAACTAGCTTTTAATATATTTTTTTTTTTTGGCGGTTGTTTTTTTTAAAATTTATTTTTTGTGGGAATTTACCAGCAGTAATATTGTCATTGTTGTCAGTTAAAGTACCAAACTGTGGAAGTATGGTTACTGAAACAAATATCTGAGAACAATTAATTATAGAGTGTAAAACAAGGTGCATTTAGCGTACCATATTATACCTTGAAATTGTTTTTTTTTGTTAGGATAAATCCTAACAATAATTTGATAAGTTGTTGTATAGTTTTTTGTATGTTTTTTTTTAACTGAATTGGGTGGGCTAACTGAACACACAGTATCTCAACACTATTGTTTCTATTGTCTACCTAGAGGGTTACCCTATTGTTCCTTGAGTGCTTATCTCAGCACTATTGTTTGTGGTGTATGTACTGTACATACGGTATCTCCATCTCCATTGTTCAGCACATATCCCCTATCTTTTGTTTCTTGGGTATAGACTTTATTCTGTGAAGATACTAGTGTTATTTCAATGTTTGTGTCTCCAATCTTGTGCATATTCTAAGTGGTAGACTACTATGTCAGAAGCCCGTTCTGTGGTGTATTGTTGTATTGTCACTGAACTTGTACATCATGGAGAAATTGATGGCCAGTTTTGCTAAAGTTAAAAATAGCTCTGAAATAATAAGAGAAATGGAGGAATCTAAAAGCCTATGGCACCAGGCACAAGAGTATGTAAATATAAAGCTTACAGAGAAAAAATACAGCAAACATGAGGGTAAGACTGCACTAATTTTTGCGGCTTGCTGGTTGACTAACAATTACAAACAGTTATGCCCTGTACACACGGTCGGATTTTCCGACAGAAAAAGTGCGATCGGATTGTGTTGTCGGAAATTCCGATCGTGTGTGGGCTCCATCAGACTTTTTCCGTCAAAATTTCCGACACACAAAGTTTGAGAGCAGGCTATAAAATTTTCTGACAACAGAATCCAATTGGTTAAATTCCGATCGTTTGTACACAAATCTGACACACAAAGTGCCACGCATGTTCAGAATAAATTAAGAGACGAAAGCTATTGGCTACTGCCCCGTTTATAGTCCCGACGTACGTGTTTTACATCACCGCATTCAGAACGATCGGATTTTCCTACAACTTTGTGCGACCGTGTGTATGCAAGACAAGTTTGAGCCAACATCCATGGATTTTGTTGTCGGAATGTCCGATCAATGTCCGATCGTGTATACAGGGCATTATTGTCGCAAAACATATCTCTCAAGGAGGATCTAGAAATAGCCAAAAGTAATATCAGTACTCTAAAAGTTTCTATGACAAATTTCAATGCTAGCCACCAGCAACCAACAATAGACAACCAAAACAAGCAGGGAAAGGTTGATCAGCTGGCACGACACGTTGGCTGAGGAGTGTCAGGGAAGTTGTCCGCAGAATATAGCTGATGCTCGCAGGCACACAGGTGTGTGCAGGCGCTAGCAAAGAATTCACAGAACAACCACGGGTGCATCAGTAAATGCGTGTACGCGAGCGCGATCGCGCGTGCGCGCACACGCCTTTCATCAGAACTGGCGCCAGACAGCCTATTTAAACACAGACTTAGTACTGGCTGGTTGCTGCTTGGTCTACAGCGTGTACCTGAATTCTTGCTACCTGTGTTGACTTCCGATTACCGTTCCGGCCTGCTACCAGACTTCTCTCCTGCCTGCTGTTTGTACCTGATCTGCCTACCTGCTGCCGAACCTGCCTGTGACCTGACTTCTCTCCTGCCTACTGTTATACCCGATCTGCCTACCTGCTGCCGAACCTGCCTGTGACCTGACCTCTCTCCTGCCTGCTGTTATACCTGATCTGCCTAGCCGTTGCCAAATCTGCCTGTGACCTGACTACGTTCCTGCCAACTGTGTCATCTGATCTGTCTCTCTGCTGTCGAGACCTGCCAGTGATCCAGCTACACTCCTGTCTGCTTCCAGTCAAGTCCAGCCGTCCACCTGTGTGTTTCCGGCAACTTCCTGCACAGACTTCAGGACTTCCATAGGCACTCTTACTCCACCATGCTCCAGTGCCAGCTGTTCCACTACCAGCGGCCCTTGAGCCGGAGTTGTACGGGAGGCCTTCCTCTACACGTCAGGCTCGCCATCAGGTACGTGACACAAAGAGAAAATGTAAACAATTGTCTGCATCTTCCAGCCCAAAGCAGCTTGTGCAATCTCCACATACCATAGATTGTAATGCAACTGGTTTGAGTATTTCTAGATGCAACAGGAAATTATCTCCATCTGGAGTATGTGCTAGTTTCAACAACTCATTGAAAGGTGGAAGCTCTTTTGAAAGTGCCCCTATATCTCATATACAGACAGAAAAAGTTGTTAATCAGCTTTTAGCCATTGAATATTCTCAGCCTAAAACCACACCGTTGGTTAATAGACGCTTTAATACTTTACAAAAGTTAAAATGTTACACCTGTGGCTTATTCTGGGATATTTCCCAGTTTTGTTTGTCTTCTGGTGAAAAGATATTGAAACAGAATCAATATACAACAAAGAGGAGTGACGTGGAAGTGTACTCGCCATGCTGGGGAGAAGGGCCTAGGGGTAATAAATATGAAAATACGAAATCATACATCCCTTCCTCAACTATTAAAGTGGATGTAAACCTGTTTTTTTTTTTTTTTTTATCATACCGTAGAGTATAAGATTTCCTATCATTTGAGCCCAGTCTTGCCACACAGAGTTAATCCATCTCTGAGCAATCATCTTTTATTGTTCAGTGAGATAACACTTGACAAACTGAGAAAAACTTTGTCAAATACTCCCCCTTGCTGTGAGTGACAGACTAAGACACAGGCATTATTTTTTAATTCCCTCCCACTCCTTTCTTCAACAGCTCTGCAAGGATTGGCTGTTCCACACCTCAGCATGATTTGGCATGCTGAAGTCATGTGGTTACTTTCCTGTCTTTTCACTGGATGTTAGAGATCATAGCAGAAGTTCAGTGTTAGAAATACACAGGAGAAAATGCATATTGACAAGGGGAGTGTAGAGGTGGGCGGGGAGTCTACTAACATCACGACTCCACCCACCGAGCTCCAGACAACAGACCCACCCACAGAATATGCAGTTTTTCGGGTCTCATAACAGACAGAGGGGAGACATTTGACAGGTAAAGATACATGCAGGAGACATGTATATCCTTATAGATAACCCCTATGGCAGTAGATCAGAAAGGATGACATTGGGTTTGCATCCACTTTAAGGCCGAGAATGAGGCTTTACAGTATAAGATTAAGGCAAATGAAACAGGAACGGGAGTTTGTGAAAGAATTCCAATCCTTTAACAGAAACATTATTGAATCCTTGAATTGGAAAAATGGAGGGAGTAACTTGTCCATCGGGAACCAAACCAGTACACTAAAACCGGGGATGAAATACAAGATATGTTTTTAGAGGTCTATGGCATTTTAGTTTCACTAGATCAAAGTGGGAATGTCATTGACCATTTACCAATGTACACGTAAGAATGTTGTATTGTTTGCTTTAAATTGGTGAAAGAAAAAAAAAGGGGATAGAGTAATAACTGTTGTCTACAAGTTATCTTACATATGCGTAAATACATACACCTAATAGAAGGTAAAGTATAATATTGCATTGTTTTTTTTCTTTCTTTTGTATTCTCCCATTTGCCAGAAACGCCTAGCAATTCATTTGCAATCACCAAAGCTCTCTCTATCCAGAATGTATGGGATTCCATCTAAATGAATGTCTGTGTCTCGGTGATGTAATGGATGTGTATGAACTGTCTAGGTGTAAACAAAGATTTTTTTTCTCAGGGGTGTGAACACCATTGTTGGATGGCCATCAGGTGATCACATTAACGTGCATGCTTTGTATTTTTGTTTCTGTTGGTAATGAGCTCAGTACTGGTACCAGTTTACATTTATATCTTTTTTTTTCACAAGTTTAAATTTATTCTTGAATAAATAACCTGTGCACAGATATGAGATCTCGATCCCTATAACTCTGAGAAACTGTAGGGATTTTGTTTTGGTTTTTTTTCCTTTTA
Source organism: Lithobates clamitans (assembly GCA_037952925.1). Taxonomy (NCBI): domain Eukaryota; kingdom Metazoa; phylum Chordata; class Amphibia; order Anura; family Ranidae; genus Lithobates; species Lithobates clamitans. Next base: position 296,123 of record JBBGZY010001574.1, on the reverse strand, counting down.
TGGGGCTTGGAGTGAAGCTTCATTAAATCTGACACTGGGAAAGTAAATGATAATTATTTTGCAACTTATGGCATCTTATGGATTCAGTATGTGTTGTGTTTTGTTTTTCCTTCCAAATTGACTCATGTCCTGTTAATATGTGTAAAGGTTATATGTCTACATCTTGTCTTCTTAGATTTTTAAGTACTTACAAACCCACCAAGTTTTCCTATAACTTTTTGTTTGTCAGAGTATAGATATGTGGATGTGTCTGTACATTTTTGACTGTACTAATTGTTGATGGACTCATTACCTCTGCTGGAAGTCTGTTCCAAGCATCCACTACTAGTTTAGTCCATTAGAAACCTCTCATAGAGGTAGAGTGAGGTGTTAATGTTTTTAGAGTTTTGTATCCTAGGGTAAATACACAAACGTGTACAGATAATCTAGAGCGGACCCAGACTTGGCAAATTACTTTGAAACACAGAGGACCTTAAAGCATAGTTTTTATGTTTGTTTTAAGGAGAAGCCTTGAATGGAATTAATTGGAGTCAGGCCTAACTAAATTCCAATATATATATATATATATATATATATATATATATATATATATATATATATATATATATATATATATATATTAATGTTTGTCTGTATCATTAAACAACAGAGTTTCTGTCCTCTCTCTAATCCAACTTTTTTTGTTGCCTGCTTGACTTGCAAATTGGTCTTCAAGGGAGGATCAATTAATATGTTAATCACCACTGAGAAAGAGCATTGCCTTTTGTATAGCTGCAATGTTTGGAAGCAATTTTAATTGTGTTTTTTTTTAAGTATTTTTTATTAACTAAATACAGATTCAATGCTCTTTAACAATTTAGAGAGACAGGGTGTCAGAAACCATGAAATCAGACCAAGACAGAAGTACAGTTAAATGACACTTGTTTAATAATAAAAAGTAAATAGAACAAACGTAGTCAAAACATAGCCAGAGTTCAGGAACGGATAGACAGACAAGCAAAATGTCAGGGAGCCAGAGATTAGCGTAGTAAAACAGCAAGCAGGATCTGGAGCCAGAAGGGATGTCAACCAAGCAAGTCTTTTAACAGGAATGCAGGAGAGTGTCTCTGTGATGTTGACTACGGTGAAGGCAGAGATCCTCTGGGCTGGACAGCTTAAGTAGGCAGGACTGATGAGCAGGATATCATCAACGGCTGAGTAAGTGTGGAGAGATAGGAGCTGGCAATTAGCTGACAGCTGAGCGGCCAGCTCAGAGAAGGAAGGGCTGAGCCCAGCTCTGAAAGTACCACCTCCTCAATGACCCCTCCCCCTCCGAGGACCACCAGGCTTGAGGGGAAAACGTCTATGGAAATCACAGAGGAGGACATGGGCATGTACGTCCGAGGATGAGACCCAAGAGCATTCCTCCGGACCGTACCCCTTCCAATGCACCTGGTACTGTATGACCCCAGGGAACCTACGGGAGTCAACATTGGACTGTACTTCATACTCCCCATGGTTCTCAACCTGTACAGGGTGAGGACGTGGCACAGAGGTGTTAAAGTGGTTGCAGACCAAAGGTTTTAATAAGGAGACATGAAATACATTCGAAATACGCATGTTAGAAGGAAGGTCTAATGCGTAAGCCACTGGGTTGATCCTGCGAAGAATACGGAAAGGCTCAATAAACCGAGGTGCAAACTTCAGTGACGGAACACGAAGTCGAAGATTGCGAGATGACAGCCAGACCCTGTCCCCAACCTGGTAGGAAGGCGCGGACAGGCGTCTGCAGTTAGCATGGAGTCTGTACCTACCATTAGCATGTCACAAAGCCTCCTGGACTTGTGCCCAAGTGGAACGAAGACCAAGGAGATGCTCCTCTAACGCAGGAATACTCTGCGGAACAAATGAGTCAGGCAACATGGAAGGTTGGAAATCGGGAATCGGGAAGCAGAATTCAAGGCACTATTGTGAGCAATCTCTGCCCACGGTAATAGGTCTGACCAGTTGTTATGGTCAGAAATATAGCAACGTAGGATGTGCTCCAAGGATTGATTGGCTCATTCTGCGGCCCCATTAGACTGCGGGTGATACACAGAAGAGAAAGCAAGCTGAATTCCCAACTGTGCCCAAAAGGCTCACCAGAACCGGGACATGAACTGACTACCCCTTTCCGAGACAATCACCTTGGGTAGCCGATGAAAGTGAAAGATCTGCCGAGCAAAAATGGAAGCCAGTTCCTTAGAAGTGGGGAACTTCTTAAGTGGAATACAATGAGACATTTTCGAGAACAGGTCAACCACCATAAGGATAACTGTGTTGCCCTGGGAGTTGGGCAACTCCACAATGAAATCCATAGACAGGTGGGTCCAGGGCCTCTCTCTATTGGGTATGGGTTGTAGGAGGCCCACTGGAAGATGTCGCGGAATCTTACTCTGAGCACACACGGAACAGGCAGCTACGAAGGTAGTTATATCAGCACGTAGACTAGGCCACCAGAATTATTGGGAAATGGCTCAAAAGAGTTGATTCTTCCCAGGGTGGCCAGCAGCCTTGGGAGAATGGTAAGTCTAGAACACAGCAGTACGGAGACTCTCTGGGACAAAGCAGCGGTCACAAGGTTTCTCAGGAGGAGCATGGACCTGAGCAGCAAGAATTTTGTCACCCAAAGGAGAAATGAGACTGGTACGAACCGTAGCCAGAATACGATCAGGAGGAATCACAGGAACCGGAACCGACTCCAACTTGGAAGTGGATGAAAATTGTCGTGACAAGGCGTCAGCCCTTACACTCTTAGTAAGAATGAGACAATGTAATTGAAACTTGACAAGAAAAGAGCCCATTGCGCTCTTCTGGGAGAGAGGCATTTAGCCTCAGACAAGAATGCGTGATTCTTATGGTCAGTAAGAATGATAACCAGCACAGAGGTAACTTCAAGGAGATGTCTCTATTCTTTCAGGGCTAAAATGATCGCCAACAGTTCTCTGTCACCAATCTCATAATTGCACTCCGCAGGTGACAATTTCTTGGAAAAGTAGCCACAAGGATGCAAAGCACTCTCAGAGGAAGGACGTTGAGACAGAAGGGTGTCAACTCCAGTCTCAGAAGCATCAACCTCAAGGATAAAAGGTAACATAGGATCAGGATGTACCAACACAGGAGAAGAAACAAAGGCAGCCTTGAGACTCTCAAAGGCCTTAAAGGACTCCGGAGACCAACTCTGTGGTGATCGTCCTTTCTGGTCATATCAGTCAAGGGCTTAACCAGAGATGAGAAGTTACGAATAAACTTCCGATAATAGTTGGCAAAGCCCAGGAAACGCTGCAGAGGACGTAAACCCACGGGTCGGGGCCACTGTAGGACTACTGAAAGTTTCTCTGGGTCCATTGAAAAACCAGCAGTGGAAATGACATAACCCAAGAATTTAACCTGTTCACGATGGAACTCGCACTTCTCCAATTTACAATAGAGATTGTTCTGCCTTTGTTTCTGAAGCACACGACAGACATCTGTGTGGTGGCTCTCCAGGACCTTGAAAAATATGAGGATATCATCAAGATAAACCACCACACATAGCTGCAACAAATTACGGAGGACACTGTTAACAAATTCCTGGAAAACTTCCGGGGCGTTACAAAGGCCAAAAAGGCATTACGAAGTACTCATAATGGCCTGTTCTGGTATTAAACGCAGTTTTCCACTCGTCACCCTCCTTGATCCTCATGAGATTGTATGCCCCTCTCAAATCAAGCTTCATGAAAACTGTTGCTCCCTTGAGGCTGTAAAATAACTCCATAATCAATGGAATCGGATAGGCATTCTTAATCATGAAACGATTGAGACCCCTGTAATCACTACAATGTCTCAGTTCACCACTTTTCTTCTTCACAAAGAAGAAACCAGCACCAGCAGGGGGTGAAGATTTGCGGATGAAACCTCGAGAAAGTGCGTCTGCAACATACTCCTCCATGGCCGTATCCTCCAAGACCGACAAAGGGTAAACCCGGCCACGAGGGGGTATGGCTCCAGGTTGAAGATCAATTGCACAATCATACGGCCGGTGTGCATGGAAAATAACCGGCTTGACCTTTGTCAAAGACATCGCTAAAATCGCGGTACTCCTCTGGCAGGGAGGAGAGTGAAGTGGTGCACAGGACCTTGGCTACCTTCTGGAAGCATGTCTCACTGCATTGTGGCGACTAGGAGAGAACCTCAGCATGGAGCCAATCAAAAGAGGGATTGTGCCTCTGTAACCAAGGATAACCAATAACCAGCGGAAACTTAGGTGAGGAAATAACTTGGAATTGGATTATCTCATGGTGAAGAGCCCCTACGGCCATGGACAATGGAACCATCTCATGAGTCACATGGGCAGGCTGTAGGGGTCTCCCATCAAGAGCCTCAATGGCAAGTGGAGTGTCACACACCTGCAGCGGAATCGAGTGCTTCGATACAAAGGCAGCATCAATGAAGAGGCCTTAGAGTCGATTAGAGCCTGTATCTCGACGGACGACTCAGCCCAAGAAAGGGTGGCCGAAACCCAGGGCTTATCCTTCTAGATAACTGGGGATGAAACAACGCCACCTAAGGTCTGTCCATGACAGGACCTCAAGGTTCGGGCATTCCCTGGATGGGTAGGACAAGACTTCAAAAAGTGACCTGCCTGGCCACAATAAAGGTTCAATCTCTCCTTCCTCCTAAAGGTTCTCTCATCCGCAGAGAGACGCGTGAAGCCCAAGTGCATGGGGTCATCTTCACTGACCGACTTGGTACCAGGAGGCATGGGAGGTATGGGTGGGAAAGCAAAGCTTGGAGGCAAACGTACAAGAGGCTTCCGCAAGCACTCCTTAAAAGAGAGCCTTTCTCAGGAGTCTGGAGTCAATGATGATGGCAAACGTGATCAACTTCTCCAGCTCAGTGGGTATATCTCGGGCTGCTATCTCATCCTTGATTGAATCCGAGAGACCATGAGAAAAAGCAGCCACGAAGGCATCATTGTTCCAAGCAACCTCTGCTGCCAGAGTAGGGAATTTAATGGAGTAGTCGGTAACAGTTCTCTTACTCTGTTTGATGGACATGAGGCACTTGGCAGCAGAGGCGGAGCATGCGGGAACGTCAAATACCCTTTTAAAGGAGGCCACAAACTCAAGGTAACTCAAGACAACAGGTTTTTGCGTCTCTCATAGAGGGTTTTCCCAGGCCAAGGCTCTCTCAGAAAGCAAAAAAAATCATGAAACCTACTTTGCTTCTGTCCGTGGGAAACGCCTGGGGTAGCATCTCAAAGTATATCTCAACCTGGTTGAGAAACCCTCTGCGTTGAACTGGATTGCCCCCAAATCACTGGGGAAGTGGAATGGAACCAGACATACCTCTTATAGAGGTAATACATGAGGCGGGTGCCTGCACAGAGACTGGTGCAGCAGCAGGGATGGCCTGCAACTCAGGTTGTACCGGAGCAGCCACAGTGGGAGATTCCGGGTGAGCCATGTGACTCAGGAGCGTTTGTAACGCCATGGCAAACTGATCCATGCGGTAATCTTGCTCATCCAATCTGGAAAAAATATTACCAACAAGTGGATTGACTGTAGCTTCTTAATTCATGGCCTTGGCCTACTTTCAGAAACCATGAAATCAGACTGAGACAGAAGTACAGTTAAATCACACTTGTTTAATAATAAAAGTTAATAGAACAAACATAGCCAAAACATAGCCAGAGTTCAGGAACCGGAACAGATAGTCAGACAAGCCAAACGCCAGGGAGCCAGAGATGAGCGTAGTAAAACAGAGAGCAGGATCTGGAGTCAGAAGGGATGTCAGCCAAGCAAGTCTTTTAACAGGAATGCAGGAGAGCGCCTCTGTGATGTTGACTACGGCGAAGGCAGAGATCCTCTGGGCTGGACGGCTTAAGTAGGCAGGACTGACGAGCAGGATATCATCAACAGCTGAATAACTGTGGAGAGATAGGAGGCAGCATTAAATCTGTATCTTTTTAAAAAAAAAAATTCTTGTTTAATTTTTTTTTCGTTCCTTTTTCTTTAATGCTGGGTTCACACCTATGCGAATTGGATGCAGATTACACCGCGTTCAATTCGCATGACATTTTAAAATACATTCATTTGAATGAGGCTGGTTCACATATGTGCGTTGCATTCGCACTCCACATTGCCCAAAAAAGTGTGCCTTTTCTGGGCATTGCGGTGCGAATTTCAAGCACATTATCTTCCATGGGAATGCATCTGATTCGCAGATGTATTCTGTTGTGAACAGGATAAAATTCTGACCTGATCCTGATGTAAACCTGACCTGATACTGATGCAATCCTGACCTGATCCTGATCAAAAACTGATGTGAAACGCTGAACAACTACTTTGTCAATTAGCTGTGAAAACGGAGCTTCAATTCGCACCGTGAACCGAGCCTCAATATTAACTATCTTTCTTTCTTTCCTGTATCACCTTTATTTTATTTGGTGATTCTGGAGTTTGGTTTTACTATGGTAAAATAAAGGAAAAAAAAGAGGGGAGTATGGGGAACATTATACGGAGAACATTGATAACATTTTGGGGTTGGGCCAAGTTCCAACAGTTCTTTTTCTTTATCTTTCTGTTTCGACATTGGATAATTGTTTTATATAAATGTATGTCATTGTAGCTTTTACCAACTATGACAATAGTAACAGTAACACCAGGGTTTAGCAACAGTCATGTGACTTTTTTTTTTGTATATGTGACACACAGTCCTGTCTACAATCCTAATATATGGCAGTCATCATATGTGGTCATATGTCAATTTTTTTTTGTTGGTCAGTTTTTTTGTGCCATAACTAAGTTCAAAGAGCATTTCTTGAATATCATATAGATATACTGGAACTTGCGAGACTCATAGTGATTGGCAAATAGCAGGGAGTATAGTACAATTGTACTTAAAGCGGGAATCCGGCGACCAATCTTTTTTTTTTCTTTTGTAGGTCATTGAGACACTTTGCTAATCCAAAAATAATACTCACAGTTTGGGAGTAATATTTCTGCCTCTGTCTGTTTTCGTACTGAAGAATAACTTAAAAAATGTGATGCTGGCAATTTCCATCTTGCTTGTGGGCATGTGAAGCCCACAAGCATTGATTTCCTGGATGCGATGAATGCTGTTCATTCACAGCTTGTTCACGTGCATGATCATTGTTTCCGCACTGGATCTTGGGAAGCCTGACACCAAGCTCCCAGGAGACAGTGCGACGTCAGGGAAAGGCAATAAACACGCCTACTCCTATGCGAGGAGAGACAGGAAGTGCCACAATAAAGTACAATATAAAGGTAATTACAGCGATAAAAAAAATTTTCTTGCGGCATTTCAACATCTATGCAATTAACTGAAGGGGGTAAGATTAAGTTAAAAATTTTAGTGGAACCCCGCTTTAAGAGCAATTTAGTTTTAATGGTTCCTGAGGCCACAAGTAACTGGTGACATCACACTTATCCATATTCTGAAATCAAGTTATTTTTGTCTGCTTAGTTGACACTGCCTAATCTGCACTGAGACCTCTTAAAGTTATGACCTCTTCCGTAGCCTGCAAAAGGCAGGACTCGTACAGTAGCTACACACGGTAGCCAAGGACAGAGCTATATGCACAAATGTTTGACGCCAGCCAAGGTTTTAACATATCAGGGTTGGTATAACTGAACACAGTTTCAGTAAAAGGAGTTAGTGCTGAGTTGCGATGGCAACAAGATCACCCTGGACACTTGGAGGGTCATACACACACACAGTGGTATTCAGCAAAAGGTGGGGCAGAGTTACTTGCAGGCATATGACAATGGAGGAAGAAAGATGCTTGATGAAAATCAGACAACTTGGCTGAAGGGTGTAATCATTCAAATTGTTACATGTGTCACTGGGAAAGGGTCTCGTTTTATGTCACAGTATATCTATAGCAATTCTAATCAAAGGTCCTTAATACTCAGAAGGACAAGATAAGCATTCATTTGAATGCATATGTCCTAAAAGTACTCATGTTTTTCTTTCTCTACCTTTGTCCATAATAATAAAGTATGATCTCAGAAAGCCAGGAAAGCTGGTCAAAAGGCTGTAACTGTATGCTGTATTCAATTGGAATCACCAGGGAAGGCTGTCCCGGAAGCAAGGGCAACTTGACCAGATTGGCATTATGGACTTTCATACTATTATTATTGCACTATTGAGAACAAAGATTTTTTTTTCTCTCATTTTTTTTTTGTGTTTGGTCTCTTATTATTTTTATTATGGACTTATTACATCCAGAACAAGTGATGACTACCGATACTGCGTCGCTTTAGCTGATAATTGCGCAGTCGCGCAACGTTGTACCCAAACAAAATTGACGTTCTTTCTTTTCCCACAAATAGAGCTTTCTTTTGGTGGTATTTGATCGCCTCTGCAGTTTTTATTTTTTGCGTTATAAAAAAAAAGGGGGGACAATTTTGAAAAAAAAGCAATATTTTTTACTTTTTGCTATAATAAATATCCCCCAAAAATATATAACAAAACTAATTTCTTCCACAGTTTAGGCCAATATGTATTCTTCTACATATTTTTGTTAAAAAAAGAATCGCAATAAGTGTATATTGATTAGTTTGCGCAAAAGTTATAGCATCTACAATATAAGTGATAGATTTTTATCGGGACTTCGACATTATGGTGGAAACATCGGACACTTTTGGCACTATTTTGGGACCATTGTCATTTATACAGCGATCAGAGCTACAATTAGACACTGATTACTGTATAAATGACACTGGCAGGGAAGGGGTTAAACACTAAGGGGCAATCAGAGGTTAAGTGTGTCCTAGGGAGTGATTCGAACTGTGGGGGGGATGGACTCACTACAACATGACAGAGATCATTGCTCCCGATGACAGGAAGTAGTAGATCCCTGTCATGTTGCTAGGCAGAACAGGGAAATGCCTTGTTTACATAGGCATCTCCCGTTCTGCCTCTCTTCGCTGTAATCGCGGCCGCCGGCGAACATCGAGTTTGCGGGACCCGCGGGCATGATCCCGCGGTGTGCGAAGGCGATAGGCAGCAAATTCAAAGGGGCGTTTTTCAGCGTTAGCGCTTGTTAGCATTCTTAAAAAAAATGTTTTTTCTTCAATGGATTAAAAACATTAAAAAACACTGGTGAGCAGCATTTTTGGGCCTTCATCTGTGTTTTTCGGCTTCTTTTTGACATTTTTACAGCTGAAAACTGCCGCTCAGAACCAACTAGTTGTGGGAGTTTTTACAGCCAATAAACGCCCCAGCCAAAAACAGTTGAAAACAGCCTATGTGTGAATGGACACATAGGATAACATGCTGGAGAGTTTATTGACTGTAGAAAAAACATCTGAAGACAAAAACAGCAGCTGTAAAAACGTCCAGTGTGCGTGAGGCCTAAAATTGCGCACACTTGTGGAATGGCTTCAAACTTCAATACTTAAAAATCTACATAGGAAACGCTTTAAAAATGTTTACAGGTTACATGTTTAGAGTTACAGAGAAGGTCTAGTGCTAGAATTATTGCTCTCGCTCTAACGTTTGTGGCATATATAACCTGTGTGTATCTGGCTCTGATACTAGCCAGTGCCTCACCAGCCACTGACCTCACCGCACGTCCCTGGTTAGACCTCTTCCCTTGGTTGATGGAGGCCTAGGTTCCCCATTATTAAAACTATCTGCATAGTTTGTTTGGATTTGCAGGCAGCAAAAGATGTGAAGGGAGCTACACACTATGTAAAAACCCAACAGAATTGGTCAGCTATGTATAAAATAAGCAGCCAAATAAGCATTGTACTTTGCAAGAGTCTACTGCTATACAAATGTGCACTGAAGTACTAAAAAGTACCATAGCTAACTTTTGTGCCACCTCAGAACTGGTGCACTTCTGTATACACCCATTATCAGAACAGTTTTTTTCTAAAATGTGCACTTAAAGTGTTACTAAACCCAGGACCCTGTATTCACTATATCTGGTCTGCCACAGTACACAGCATATGGAAATGCAATTATTTTAGTAAATTGCTAAAGCTTGAAAACAGTGCTTATTGGCCCTGTGTTGATCACATGCACCCTGCCAAGAAAAAAAAACTCTCTAGCAATACACACCAAACTGGGCATGTGCAGCCTGACTCCAAAGGCTCTGCCTTATTCGAACATGTTCTGGAGTCAGTGGAAGAAGAGGAGGATCTGTGCATACAGGATCAAGCAGCCTTTTTACACAATGCAGAGGATTAACCCCTTAGGTTCCACAGTGAGTATAACAAGCACATTTTACTGCATATACAGACCAATTTTACCTTTGTGGGTTTAGTAACACTTAAAGAGTCCACTTTAAAAGCAGCGATAGCCTTACCATGACCTTACCACGGCCTTACCACTGATTTTTTTTAAGGCTCTACATCAGCCTGAATGGGCCACAAAATGCAGGCTGCCCCATGGAGTAACTTAATGGATTATAGTGTGGAGAGGATGGTGTTATGTGCTCTCTATTATAAATGAGCCCCTAAGTTTATTATTTTTGGTAATAAATGACATGACAAAGAAAACAGAGAAAATCCATAAAGAGAATGCCTTAGGGAGAAAAGACTCATGGCTGGTAAGGATAAAATGTATACAGTTTGTTATGTATGTTTAATTTGACTTGACATTTAGTAACAAGTAGTTGAACCTGAGACTTCCTGATGATAATTTCTGGCGTAGCAGCAGGAAAATTATTTCCGCCTACATTTGTTTTTCCAGTTGTTTTGCTACTTCTAGGACACCTCAAATGCAAACAAAGATATCTGCTGTTTTATGGCTTAGCCAGTTTCTTATATTTCTCCCGTGGAATGATATGTTTTCTTCTCGGTCTCTGGGACTAGTAAAAATACTGATCTGAAGATTTTGGCGACCGCAAGTGGAAAGTTCTTAATGTCCGATCTCTATGAATCCAAGGAAATTTGGAACAAAATCTTACCAAACGCAACAACATTCTCTTTCTGTTTTTCACGGTCATACCTACCTTACTGAACTTTTACCGGGCTAAATATAAAAAGTAGTGTCAGCTTATTGAAAGCCCTGGTACCAAGAGAATAACATTTTCAGCAATATTAGACAGAATAAAGAATTAAGGGCTGAAAATAGAACTTTAGAATCTGTATTTGCATTGCTCACTTTATCAGCTTTTAAAATACTGAGCAAGTCATAAACATTTATAAAAAAAGAGAGGGAATTGAAATGACATCAGGCTGGAACCTGGACACACAAGTTATTATACTAGTCATGGTAAAGAAGGAAAGCGAGCACCAGGCATGCTATAGAGACCTCAGTTTAACAAATATCTTCCCTTGTGAACATAAAGAAAACATTTTGTTAGGAATAATATAACAGCTACATAAACTATTTTATAATTTAATGTGTAACAGGGTTCATGTAAGTCTCAGAAACAAGTATGATGTACTATGCTTTTAGGGGAAGTGGCTTGCTTTTGCGCTGCTTTGATTTTGACTTTGAGTTGCTTTCAATTTGGTTGCTTCAGGCTGCTTCTGTGTTACTTTTGCATTTATATTGACTTGTATCTGGAGAGAAAGCAATTCAGATGCACACAAATGTCCATGTACATGTGTACAAAATGTTCAAAATATTAATAGGACCCAGCTGGCTTGCAATTGCAAATAAGATGGTGGTTTGGAAGTGTTCATTTAGGCTCGATTCACACTAATGCGTTTTTTGATGCATTTTGCATTTTTCAGAAATACAGGGAATTTTTTTAACATGAGTTCCTATGGAACACGTTCACATCAATCCATTTTTGTGCCTCTGCGTTTTTGGAAAGGGCCGGGGACTTTTTTCCCGCAAAATGCAGAGTTGTGCATGTAATAGACTTCAATGAACTCACATTCAAAACGCAAGTACCATGTTTTTACCGCATGTTTTTTTTTTTGTTTTAGCTGTGCATTCATTGTATATAACTGGTTGCTAAGGAGGGGGCTGGGAAGCCGTCTTGTCCTTAACAACCGATGAGTCATCAGCTGTCAGCGGACTTCCCCGCTGAATGTAAAAGAAAAGAATTGCCGGCAAAAAAAATTGTGAAAAAAAACCCCAGCGTGGGGTCCCCCCCAGGTCCATACCAGGCCCTTGGATCTAGTATGGATTTGGAGGGAACCCCACACCAAAATGTAAAAAAAAACAATCCATACCAAACCCATATCCTGGCTTATTGGAATCTGGAAGCCCCCTTTAACAAGGGTTCCCCCAGATCCCACCCTCCCCCCTATGTGAATGAGTAGGGGGGAGGGTCTCCTGTCTTCTTTGTCCGGTGTTCTTCCTCTGCCGCTGACCCTCCTCCGATGTTGCGTCCCGCTGATCTGTCCGCGCCGATGTCAAGCATGTCTTAGAAAACAATGGGGGAGTGGCCATCGGATGAGCTCTTCTGGTCCAATTGTGACATCACAAACCCATCATGCCCCGGTCAGTGACATCACAAGGCCTGTTATGGTTTGGGGGGGGCGCTCGCTCATCCCCTTCCTTTCCTGACCTGCTGAGCTACAAGCTCAGATAAGGGTCTGGAATAGATTTTGGGGGGTACCCCACGCCATTTTTTTTTACAATTTGGCGTGGGGGGTCCCCCCTGAATCCATACTAGAACCAAGGGCCTGGTATGAACCTGGGGGGGGGGCCCATACTGTTTTTTTTTTTACATTCAGCGGGGAAGCCCGCTGACAAATGACTCTTTGGTTGTTAAGGATGCGGCGGATACCTTAGCAACCAGGTATATAGTGTAAACAATAAAAAAAAAAGGAAAACCGCAAATCGCAGTAAAATCGCTGTAAAAACATGTGTCCAAAAACGCGGCAAGCACCGCAAAAAGCACTGCAGAAACACCCAAAGGCATCATGTATAGACGTGAATCGAGCTTTATTGTAGGGATGTGCTGCTGACAATGATGTAGACAGCTAGGTGCTGCTCCTGGCAACCTTGCTGTCCTCTGCCATGATCTATGCTTGCTATGTTGAATTCAGGCCCTGTATATTTCATCGTAGCACTGGTATACTGATGATTTTTTTGGACTGGGGACTGGACTTAGTGCATTAAAATTGTTATTAAAATTAAATTTCAGCCATAAGATTACTTTTAGCTATAATCTTCAACATAGGCATGTTCAGTGGGTGTGCCTGGGCACCCCCTAATCACTACGTGCAGTGCCAATTCCCCCCACTGCCTGGGCTTCCCCCGTATTGGCCGCCCACTCCACAGTGCTGCTGGCTTCCCTCCTCGGCTCCTGGCTGCTGTGGGGGATGATTCAGGATGGAGAGTGGAAGGGGGCTAGTAAATATTTCACTTACCAGTGCCTTTCTTTTCTAAATGAACAGTGGACACACTCTCTCACTGTGTTCATTCTTAAAGGGTAATTCCACTTTCGTAGGGGAAAAAAAATAGCAAAGAAAAAATAATATAGCGTGTACAATTGCGATACAAGTCATATTGTAATTGAATGTTATTAAAAATGACCTTTCCTTTTCAATCTGCAGCCGCTGCAATTTTCTATAAATGCAATATGGCTACATGGAGTTGTTCTGTACACAGAATGTGCACTGACCACTCCCCAGAAACATCATTTCCTGCTTGAGTGATTGGCTCACCCATTTTCCCAGAAGTCTGCCTAAGATACAAGTCAGATTTCAGGCATCCCCTGCAACAAAAATTTCATTTTTGGTGAGATACTTGCAATAGGAACACTTCAAAAGGGAAGCAGGCCCAGCAGCTTTCCTCATTAGTGCCCTGCAGCTGCCACAGCTGACTGATAATTATGAAACCACTCCCATTAGACCCACTCAGTACAGAGGCACAGACAAACACACTTGGATTTCTTCAGAATAACAAAAGGTAGGAATCTGCAACAAAGGTTGTTATAATCCTTGCAATGTACATAGATCATCCGGAGGGTGAATGCTTTTTCTCAACAAAAGTGGAGTTACGCTTTAACTGAAGCATAGTAAACTGTGTCTACTATGCTTCAGTTTGTGAATGTACAGGAAGTCCCTCAGCACAGAGCATTTCCTGTTCATTCACTGTCCTGTGCAGCTAAGGTTGCAGAGAAAGGCATGTGTGTTTGAGCTTTGAGGTGCACACACTAATACAATAGGCTGAGCACACCTATGGTCTTCAAATTGTTGCTTTTTTGTTATATAAATTCACAAGGACTAAAAGAAGGTTTTGCTAGAGTAGGTTTACATTATAAACCAACAGCCACAAATTTTAATGTACATGCCAAGAGCTCACACCCTCAGGTCCTATTCACTCCTCATTGCCATCCTTTCCTATGGAAGGCAGATTTTGCTGAAAACCACACCCAAAAGAAAGCAATCAACACATTTTTGGATTTCACTCTTAAGGCCAGTTTCAAACTGAGGCGGTTTTCTGGCATTTTAGTGCTAGAAATAGCCTCTAAATAACGCCTTAAAACCGCCTCCCATTAATTTTTTGTGTGGCTTTTCACACTGGGGTGGTGCGCTTGCGGGACATTAGGAAAAGTCCTGCAAGCAGCATCTTTGGGGCGGTTTGGGAGCGCTGTATACAGCGTTTCCAAAACGCCCTGCTCATTGAAATGAATGGGCAGAGCTTCCAAAGCGCCTGAAAAGCGCTTCGGAAGCGCTGCAACATGGGCGCTTTTAACCCCTTCCTTGAGGTTAAAAGCGCCCTGCTAGCGGCCAAATAGCGCCGCAAAAACGAGCAGCGCTTTAGCGCTAACGGCCGGGCGCTGCAGTATGAAAGTAGCCTTAAGCGGAGAATACCTCCTAAGGCCAAATTCTATGAAGTGAATGAAGCATCTCTTTTTGGATCTTTAATATTGTAAGACAGATATATAATCACATCAATTAAAATAAAAGAAAAATAACCTGCAAGGTTTAAATTATATAGGTATATATTTTAAAAGCAGTGAACATGACATTACCCACACATTTACATGTGGTTATTTATTCTGTGTATAATAATTTAAAATAAAGTAAAAGAAAGATTCCCCTACAGTGAATATTTAGTGAATGACAAAGAAAATTTAAACCCAAGTGCCTGTGGATGCTAGTAAATTGTACAATGATACACCAGCTGCAGTAAAACAATTACTGAAAAGCAATAAACAATTAAAAAAATGTTGCTGCGCTTAGTGTAGGTACATAAATATACACGCAATAATATCTTATGCAGTCCCTATAAGTGATGGTATAAAGTGCTCGTGCCTAGTAACGTATCCTTGTGCAGATGTGCTCAGACTGGGTGTCCCAGGAGTTAACCACCTATCTCTAGTGTGGTCTTTCAAGCATGTGGGGATACCCCTGTAGAAGTCTGTTGGCTGACGTCTTATGCAGAAAGAAGCCTCATGTGGATGCAGAGAAAAGTATTTAGGTGTGCCTAGATCCTGGCACCCAGTGTGTGTAGCAGGTGATTAGTTTATGGGGTAATCGGCCCACTCATAGGTGTTTGACTCAATTCCCGATTCCTCGTATGGGCGGAAGTGTGTCACGAGGACGCAGTAAAATCTTGACTTGCTTCGGCCAATCACAGGGCCATCATCAGGAAGAAACGCTGGTCGGGAGCTCAGGTGTTGCAACCAAGACACGCAGTTTTTTTACCTGACTGAGTCAGTCTTTTGGATACCAATTTGTTTTATATTTTAAGAAGTTTTTTAATAATATAACCATTCGGATTTATGCCCCGTACACACGGCGGATTTCCCGACGGAAAATGTGTGATAGGACCTTGTTGTCGGAAATTCCGACCGTGTGTAGGCTCCATCACACATTTTCCATCGGAATTTCTGACACACAAAGTTTGAGAGCTTGCTATAAAAATTTCTGACAACAAAATCTGTTCGCGTGTACACAAATCCGACACACAAAGTGCTACGCATGCTCAGAATAAATTAAGAGACGAAAGCTATTGGCCACTGCCCCGTTTATAGTCTCAACGTATGTGTTTTACGTCACCGCGTTCAGAACGATCGGATTTTCCGACAACTTTGTGTGACCATGTGTATGCAAGACAAGTTTGAGCCAATCCATGGATTTTGTTGTCGGAATGTCCGAACAATGTCCGACCGTGTGTACGGGGCATTACACTATTAAGTTCTGTTTGTTTGGTTTATGAGGATATCCTGGTTTGTGCCACAGAAGAAGCGAGCAATGCAGGGAGAGAAGATCCACCCCAGGAGGGGTTGAGGAATCCAAATACCCTAGTGTTTGTTGAGTTGAAGGTAGAGGTGCCTGTTCCGGACACATCTAGTAAATCTAGTACATGCTTATTACCCCTGCAGGGGTGCTAGAATCTGGTGAGTGGTGAACTAAAGGGGAGCACGGATGTCACTTGATTCCTTTTTGCACATTGGCGGAAACCTCCATGCATGAGTCACGAAGGAAAAGCACAAGATTTTTTTGCACTATACAAAGACTGGACTTTATTTATTAGCTTTTTTAATAATCATTATTTTTGAATTATTTTTCACTTTTGACACACTTGTTGATGGACTATACTTTATTAATTAATTTATCACTTTTGAATTTGCACAATTGTGCATCTCTATGAACGAATATTGTTTATATCAGATGAATTAATGAGATTAATATCAATTATGGCACGCACACCTTAGTAGGTGGTGGATATAAATAACATTAAAGAATTTTAGTTATATTAGCACGTCATTTAATATAGATTAGAGGCTAAATATATACCTTTTGCTTTCTTGTAAAAGTGAATATGGGAACAGGTACAAGCTACCCATTTGCATATTCACCTAGGATAAGTGACTCTTTTTGTGGAGTCTCCCTTCAGGTGACAGATCACATTCTTTCTACAGCAAAAAACTATTCATTTTTGTACACTCACTTTGAGGAGTGAGCTAATGGAGAGAGTCACTCTTCAGGTGACAGACAGCGCCTTTTCATAATATATAAGCAATATAGTCATATAAGTACGATATACAATACAGAAAATATATACTGCTACTTCCTTGAAAAAGTGATCACGGAGACAGGTACAAATTTGAATACTTATTCAAGAAAAGTGACTCACTTTGTGAAGTAGCCCTTCAGATGACGAGACATTTTTTCTACAGTAAATAAATATTTCTGTACACTCACTTGGAGGAGTGAACCATGGGAGAGAATTACTCTTCAGGTGACAGGCAGCACCATTTCCCCATACGCATATACATGTTCATTATATGTTCATTGTTACATAGTAGGTGAGGTTGAAAAAAAAGACACAAGTCCATCAAGCGCAACCTATGTGTACAATTATATGTCAGTATTTTATTGTATATCCCTGTATGTTGTGGTCGTTCAGGTGCTTATCTAATAGTTTTTTTAAACTATATCGATGTCCCCCACTGAGTCCACCGTCTGTGGAAGGGAATTTCACATCCTTGCCGCTCTTACAGTAAAGAAACCTCTACATAGTTTAGGGTTAAACCTAATTTCTTCTCACTTTATTGCGTGGCCACGTGTCTTATTAAACTCCCTTCCACTGAAAAGTTTTATCCCTATTGTGGGGTCACCAGTATGGTATTTGAAATCATATCCCCTCCCAAGCGTCTCTTCTCCAGAGAGAATAAGTTCACTGCTCGCAACCTTTCCTCATAACTAATATCCTTCAGTCCCTTTATTAGCTTTGTTGCCCTTCTCTGTACTCTCTCCATTTCCAGTACATCCTTCATGAGGACTGGTGTAATTCCAGAAATCATGGGGAGAGCAGGAGGAAAAAACACACTCAGTCTTGCAGCACCTTGACATCAGGGATGATCCAGCATTACCTTGACAAACAAAGGGTGTAGTAAAAATTGTTATAATTGACAAAATAGCATGAAATCACTTACATCAAAGTTGATAGCGTAGCACTTGTACCAGGACAATCAGGGTAGCAGCCAGTGGTGTAAAGATCAGCAGCAGCAGTGAACAAAGGTGCAATCAGCAGCTAGCTGGGGCTGTATGTTCTTATCAAAACTGTTGAATTGGTAGACAATATAGAAGATAGCATGAAGAAGTTAAAAATAGTTTACACAATGTAATGTATATTACTGGTTCATTTAGAACATAATTTTTGCATATTGTCAATGACATACTTACCTAGTACCTAGATGATATGTCCTAGTTTAATTGTTTTAATTAATGCTTTTCAGTATTTTCCCAAATAGTATATTTGGTTTGTTACCGCACAGTAAAAACTGGCTAAAATTTGAGGTCCTGGCTTGACTTCTCTATTTGGCTTTTCACTTGACAGAACAAGCCTAATCAAAGTAAGTAATTTCAATGGACATTATAGTTCATGACTTCCAACACGAAAGTCTAGGAATGAAAGCTACAGGGCAGTTACAGTACAGACTTGTGGCATATACAGTGATTATAATACAGTATGGACTGTGTAGAACATCTAAAAATCAAAGTCGTTTTTTGTCACTTTGTTAAAGAACACTTACATATACCGTAAAAGTCAAAAAATCATTAGTCAGTTCAGTTATTGTAATTCTCAGAAATCTTCCTTTTCGCCAAGATGCTACAAGCCGACAGACCAAATCCGGCGGACAATCCGATCGAGTGTGGGCTTGCCCGGACTTTCGGCGGACTTTTCCAGCCACAAATCTGACGGACTTTAGATTTGGAACATGCTTCAAATCTTTACGTTGTAACTCCGCCGGACCCAGAAATCCGTTTGTCTGTATGCTAGTCCAACGGACAAAAACCCACGCTAGGGCAGCTATTGGCTGCTGGCTATCAACTTCCTTATTTTACTCCGGTTTACGTCATCACGTACGAATCCGTCAGACTTTTGTGTGATCGTATGTAGGCAAGTCCGTTCGTTAGAAAGTCCGCCGCAAGTCCGCCAAAAGTCCACCAAAAGTCCATGAAAAGTCTGTCGGACTGGCTGTCGGACTTTTGTAGCCGAAAAGTCCGACCGTGTGTACACGGCATTAGAGTTTTGCTGTGGGAACTTTGGTGTCTCCAAGCACCCCAAACATAACTGTTAGTGACTTCATGCTCTTCCACAACTGCAGAATGTCATATAGAAAGTAATTGCAACTTTAATTTGAGAGGTGATGCCTAATCCACAAGGTTATGCTTTAATTTGATCTCCAGCCAGGCTTCCCCTCACTAAACTTGACCCACCCCACTCCCTTTAGCCAATACCCTAATTAAATTAAACTATACTAATTCCCCAAATTCTTACCTGAATCTATGATCAAGTGGCATGCTGAGTTCCAAATGTATTTTTTCTACACTGCAGATTTGGAGCATCCTTCCTCGAGTGCTCATGTCCTTTCCTGGTGACATGAGTTCTTTCAATTGACTGAATCCTCATAGGGTCATTAAGACTCCAGTTGCAGTGTCATGATGTTATACCAAAGGACAGCAATAAGACTGGTTACCGGCAGGCCTGGACTTCAGTGGTGGATCACTGATCTCCACTACCAGAAGGCCATATGACAGCAAAGGTGGGCTTTAATACTCTATTACATAATGGCTTCATTTAAAATGAGAATTCTTAAAGAGCAACTCCACTTTTGTTGGGAAAAAAGTATTCCCCTCTGGGTAATCTATGTACATTGTAAGGATTTTAATAAACTTTGTTGTAGATTCTGAGCTTTTTGTTATTCTGATGAAATCACTGTTCGTCTGTGCCCATGTGCGTCTAATGGGAGTGGTTTCATAATTATCAACCAGCTGCTGCAACTGCAGGGCTCTAATGAGTAAAGTTGCAGGGTCTGCATCCCTTTATATGTGATTTCCTATTGGGTGTATCACACCAAAATTTTAATTTTTGTTGCAGGAGGTGCCTGAAATCTGACTTGTATGTTAGTACAGAGTTCTGGGAAAATCAGTGAGCCAATCATACAATGAGAACATGACATATCGGGGGGGCATTCGGTACACCATCTGTGTACAGAACATCTCCAGGTAGCCATAATGCATTGCATTTTACAGAAAATTTAGGAGCTGCAGATTGAAAAGGAAAGGTAATTTTTATTAACAGTTAATAACATTTTTTAATAACATTCAATAACAGATTACAATATGAGTTGTGTCGCAATTCTATATGCTATATCAGGGCTTAAAATTTCAAGTACTGAGCTACAAGCCAGGCCTTAAGGGTTACTCGCCACCAGTTGCCCCACCCAACCCCTACCCTGCCCCGCCCCTAATTCCACCCCTAAACATGCCCTCATAAATTATCTCATGAAATGACACTTAAATGTTTTATGTAGAATTAAGTTACAAAAGTAAATATTAACAACAACTTTATCAGTGCCCATTAGTGCAGCCTCACTTGTGCTCATTAATGCAGCCTACCTATGTCCATCAATGCCGCTTCACCTGTGCCCAACAATGCAACCTACCTGTGCAGGGGAAGAGAGAGGAGAGGAAGAGGATTTCCGGCCGGATCATCAGAGGAACATCGCTGTAACAGCTTTCATTTGAATTGCCGAGTGTCAGTGTTCCAGCTGCTCGCCGTCAAATAGAGCCCCTCCTCCTGGCCCCGGTACTTTGATACACGTCACATGTCCCGGCATTGGACGGGTGATCTGTATATCAAAGTACCCAGGCAAGGAGGCGGGGCTGTATGTGACAGCGAGTGCGGGGAACACTCGACAATTCTAATGAAAGCTGTTACAGCGATGTTCCCTGGCACTATTATGATCCGGCCGCCTGCTCTCCTCTCTCTTTCCCGGGGCGATCGCTGAAAGAACGGCTCCCATTCAACCCCGCCTGCTGGCGGTGCTTGCCCCCCTGCTCACAGGCAGCCCACGCTCGCCAGCCCTTATTTTCCAATTAGGTGGGTGGAAAATTTGAGGGCTGTGCTATATTATTTTTTTCTTATTTGCTATTTTTTTCCCATGAAAGTGAAGTTACCCTTTAAAGCATACATAAAGGCAAAACCTTTTTTTTTTCTTTTTTGACAGAGTGGAGAGGGATTAGAGAGAGCCACCCTCTCTGTTTGTCCTGTTTACCATTATCATTGAAAGTTTGGTTTGTTCCCAGAACTGCAATAGAGAGGAAATCTTCCACTGGGGACACGTTCTGGCATACCCCCCCCAACTTTTTGAAATTATAAAGATGGACACCTTTTAGCACACAGTAGGTAGGCAAAGGACATGTCCCTGCCATGACCCCAGATACACAGACCACAAAGATCTAATATGCAGAAAATGACTGTATAAACCACACAAGTGCTTTTTTTTTTTTAAATCTATCTTTCCTTTATATAGGCCTTTCAAAAGAGCAAGTGCAGTAATTCAGAGGTTGTAGAGCGGCATAACACTTATTGTCATATAGAATATTGTGTATAACGATGTATGCATTAGACTAAAAAGGTGGAAAATTGAAACTGTATGAGGGGACAGAGGGATTTATAATTCTTATGACCCTTGTGATAACCAGGCATTCCCTAACTTTGGATGGATTTTCTCTTGTTTCCTGTTGAGACTGTGGGAGGAAGTTAAGGAAAATCTCCCCAATAGGTCACAGATGGCAAAAAAACCCAATAGGGGTTCAAATTTAAAATCCCTATCCAAAATTTAAAATGTTTGTCTTTAGTTCTACTTTAGGTGTTTTTTTTGTCTGTTTTATAGCATATTTTTGCGTACCGGACTATTGGTAACTTTATCAATTTTCGGTTTATTTAATATTTTTTTTTTGTTTGTAAAGATAGTGCTCCTTTAATAATCTAGTGTATTGGGGGCATGGCCAGAACCGGCATGTGAGAAGACGTGTGTCTCACAGCTCCGCTCTAGTACAATCGACCGATCCTCTCCCAGCAGCGATCTGGAACTGAAACGGCTTTCCAGCTGGCTACTGACCCGCTCACCCTCCCGGTCCACCCCCTGGCCTTTTGCACCCGAGGGAAAGCTAAGAAAAAGGAGGAAAATATGACCTCCGAAATCCAAGATGGCGCACAGCGCACACCGAGGGGCAGTGAGAAGTCAAAGGAGGCCTCCAGCAGAAGGGCACAGAAACAACTGGGTAAGGAATACTTGAGAGACATGTTATACTATGCCCAAAAGCTGGAGGGACACCAGGAACAGGACACAGGGGGGGGTCGGCAGAACCGTCCCATGCTGCAGCACATGAGACAAGAGAGCTGGGTACACTGCACACTGGATTTGCAGGGAGAGCCTGATACTCCTGCAGAGCAATCCCCCTTTCTCCACACAGACACTGACAGTGAGGAACCTGAACAACCAATTTTAGCTGAAATACTTAGGGCTGTGCATGTCTGCACAGCCTCTGAGAACACCCTTAAAGAGCAATTTGTTGGGCTGAGAGAGGATGTTTCCCTGCTGAGGCAGAACCTACAGAAGATTAGAGAACGCACGACTGCAGTGGAAAGCAGAGTGAGTGATATTGAAGATAAACTCCAGCCAGTTGCTGGGGAGGGCCATGCCGCCTATCAGCTCGCTAAAGACATCAAACAGAGCAGACGATATGGAAAATCGCCTACGACGTAACAATATATTAGGTTAGCAGGTAGGGTGAACCTGATTAAAATGATTCTTATGCCCCAATATTATATAAACTCCACAATTCACCAATGGTAGTGACCTTAAAGATGTTTAGAATGGTCAATTCCCTATTTGGAACGCTTATATGGAAAAAAACGCTCACCCAGGATCAAACTTGAACACCTCCAGCGCCCTAAGAATGAAGGAGGGCTTTCCCTCCTGAACCCCTGGCTCTACTATATAGCTGCACAGCTGCAGCATTTGATAGGTACAATGCACACTGACACAGGGAGTGAGGGGGGCGCATGTGACTCTTCGGAACTTGTAATGCTGCACAGAGTAAAAAGAGATTCGGTACCGTCAGCCCTGGAGGCGTTAGACTTTGACAAACCAAATAAGCAATACCCGACTTACAACCTAATCCAAAAAATTTGGAACAAGACTAAATACCTACAGGGAGTGACAGGGTACACGGATTATAGCCCAATCTGGTCCAACGACACATACCCAGAACTAGCCAAACTACAGCATGGTGCGCTATGGAAGAGGTACAGGGTGATATATCTCAGACAGATTTTTCACAATGGGAAACTGCACACATTTGAAGCCCTACAGAGACTATTTGGGTTGCCACAGTCCATGCGGTTTTATTACATGCAATTAAAACATGCTGTGAAGACACAGAGTAGATCTTCTGAATGGACCTCCTCATCAGCACCATTGTTTAACCTGATTGCAAGGGCAACCAATACTAAGGGATTTATATATCGCAGTGCTATAGTATGCTATTACAAAACTTTTTGGGTAAACACCCCTTGAGAATGCTGGCCAAGTGGGAGGGAGATGTGGGCTCAATTGATGGAGATCAGTGGGAGGAGGTCCTGCAGGCTGTGCCCACATGCTCTCTGAATGTTTCGCAAAGATTGACACAATTATATATATTGTTAAGAGTCTATTATACCCCCCACAGACTGTTTGCTATGGGTCTTCGGCCCACTCCACTGTGTACCAGATTCAAGAGGGATCATGGAGATCTGATCCACCTACTGTGGAGGTGCCCGAAGCTCCACCCCTACTGGAAGGGGGTGGTGGACACCATTAGCAGGGTTTTTTTCGGGTCTTGGTGCCCACAGATCCAAAACACTGTTTACTCAATATATTAGATGAGTTGGAATGGGAGGAGAATACTAGAGTTGCGGTTACTAGAGCTTTATTCCTGGCACGTAAGTTAATAATGACACACTGGATATCGGAAGACCCTCCTACTCTCAAAGAGTGGATCAATGCTGTGGGAGAAATGCTCAGAAAGGAAAAAATAATCTACCAACACAGAGGTTGCCCCCAGAGGTTTGAGAAACTTTGGGGATGGTCCCCAAAGTTTCTCAACTAGGTACTCAACTAGGCTGAATGTACTGGGGCTCTGGTCATGAGCAGATTATTGGGCATGGCCGTCTGAGGTGGCTAAATTTCAGACCAATAGAGCAAATTCTTTTTCTATTTTTCTTTCTTTTTTTTCCCTCTCATCTGACATCAGTGTCTTAAACCTGAATGGGACATGAGCTATAGCCAGATAGCCAAGAAGTGTAAAGACAAATAAGTGGCACAAGCGATAATGAGAAAAAGTGCAGTATGCAGATTATGCATGTTTGATGTATATAACATTTGACTGTATACTTGGATGTAACTGAGATGTCGGTATGTATTTATATGTTTACTTCAGTAAACTTTTCTCTGGATAAAAAAAAATAATCTAGTGGATAATACAATGTAAATTAGTTCAGTGTGGTTAATTAAAAAAAAGCATGGGTGCTTGCAATGGGTTAAAGCACAGCATAGCTCCTAGCATCATAATGGGTTAAACCATAAAATAAGCTTTCAAAAAAGAAGGTTGTAGTTGTGTTGCTTTTGGACAGCTGGACTCTTCCGTTGGTCCTGCTGGGCTGAGGTTAAAGACCGAGAAGGCTGAGGAAATAATTCCTAATGAGTGTTGATTCCTCATTCACCTCCCCTGTTGCCCAACACCTTACTACTTATGTAATAGTGGGAAACACTGCCAATTTCTGTGAAGATCTAACAGGCAAGGAAAATTGTGCTGCAAGTACATATGTTAAAAGGAATTCTTTGCTAAATGTTTATGGTAACTTGGATTTGTACTAACTAAAAAATATCTCAGCTGTGGAGGTTTGAGGTTTTAAGAGTTTGAAAGGGTATAGTAATGCATAAATGAGCAGCAGTATATTATGCTTGAAGTCTAGGGTTAGATGTGGGATGATGTCATGGAAGACAAAGTGTAAATGAAAAATCACAGCTGTAAGAAAAAAGCCTTAGAGGGTAACAAACAGCAAAATTTTACCTCTAGGACTTCTTTTTACAGGTTCAAAGAGAACTTCTGACTGGTAAGATATTGCTTGTCAGTCACATGCACAATAGGATCGTGGTGTTAAACTAATTTCAATTTTAAAAAAAATTATAAATAATTTTGCCTTACTTGATTTAAAAAAGAAACTTGTTCAATCAAGCAGTGTTTGCAAGAGACCCTTGAAGACAATAGGGAAACTTAGATAGCATTGGCTATATGTATTTGTACACTGCAAACTCCTGGCTAAGAAAAACACATATCTTCAATTGAAACCGATATATTCAATTGTTCCTATTATTTTTGAAAAAATATTAGATCCAAACATTGCTAGAATACTGTAACAATAGCCTGGCTATCCATACAATAAGACAAGATGAAAGTTCATTTTAACCACTTCATTACCAGGCACTTAGACAACTTCCCGCCCAGCCCAATTTTCACCTTTCAGCGCTGTTGCAATTTGAATGACAATTGCGCGGTCATGCTACACTGTACCCAAACAAATTTTTTATCATTTTGTTCCCACAAATAGAGCTTTCTTTTGGTGGTATTTGATCACCTCTGCGGTTTTTATTTTTTGCACAACAAATAAAAAAAGACCGAAAATTTCGAAAAAAAACACGTTTTTCTTTGTTTCTGTTAAATCTTTTTGTAAATAAGTACGCTTTCTCCTTCAATAATGGGCTCTGATATGGCTGCACTGATGGGCGCTGATATGGCGGCACTGATGGGCACCGATGAGGTGGCACTGATAGGCGGCACTGATAGGTGGCACTGGTATGCGGCACTGATGGGCACTCATAGGTGGCACCGATGGGCACACATAGGCGGCACTGATGGGCACACATAGGCGGCATTGATTGGTATATATGGGTGGCACTGATGGGTACTTATGTGTGGCACTGATGTGTGGCACTGATGGGCACTGATAGGTGGGCACTGACAGGTGGCACCGATGGGCAATGACAGGTGGCACAGATGGGCAATGACAGGTGGCACAGATGGGCAATGACAGGTGGCACTGATATAGCATTGCTGGGCAGATCTGGGCATTGCTGGGCAGATTATTAACATAATAGTGCCAATCAGTGCCCATTTGTGGGCACTGATTGGCACAGATTGGGCACATGTGGATGGCCATGGGGTACATACCTGGCCATCCACGTTGCCCCTTCCCTGGTGGTCCTAGTGGCATCCCTGGTAGTCCAGTGGGGTGATCTGAGGGGGGCTGCGCTGATAAACAATCAGCGCAGACCCCCCCTGCCAGGAGAGCCGCCGATCGGCTCTCCTCTACTTGCGTCTGTCAGACGCGAGTGAGGAAGAGCCGATCAACGGCTCTTCCTATTGACAGCGTGATCAGCCGTGATTGGACACGGCTGATCACGTAGTAAAGAGCCTCCGCCGGAGGCTTTTTACCAAGATCAGTGTAGCGGTGTGTCAGACTGACACACCGCTCCACCGATCGCCGCGATGCGCGCCCCCGGGGGCGCGCTGCAGCATGTTATCCTGCTGGACGTCATATGACGCCCAGTCAGGATAACAGAACCACTTCCCAGACGTCAATCCGCTATAGGGCAGGCGGGAAGTGGTTAAACATGAATCACCATTACATGGAGTCCTTAGTTCGAAGTCAAGTCACTATCAGCATGGAGTGTTCTCCCTGTGCTTGCAAGGGTTACCTCTGGATACTCTCCTTTCCTCCCACACTTTAAAGACATACTGGTAAGTTAATTGGCTGTGGTCTAAATTGACCCTATTATGTATGCATGTAGGTATTGTAGAGGTACCTTAGGCCTGGTACAGTAACCGACCGAGCTGTGATCGCTGACCAGTGTGTTTTGGCAGGGAGAGGGGGGCAATACCCCTGTCAGAACACAATAGCTCAGCGGGGAAATTTCTGTACTAACATTGGATAATTAGTACAGCGTGCTCCTCTCAAGCTCCTCAGTTTTTTTTTAGTTCAGCCCACTGGGTTGAATGAAAGAAAAACGGATAGTGAGTACCAGGCTGTAAACTCCTTTAGGGTAAGGACTGATGTGAATGTACTGTATGTTAAGTGCTGCAAAAATTAACAGCACTATAGAAATGCCTTTAATAAATAATATAAGAATATGCAATACATTGCCATATTCATGGAGCCGGAAATCATACAGAGATAGATATATTCAACAGGATGCTATGATACACCACAGATACCAGAGACACATAAGGCACTGTATGTTATAGCACGTAGGTATCAAGTGTAATAGAGAGGCATAAGACACTTCATGTCAATAAGTGGGTATCAAGTGTGGCCCCCTGTTCCTAAAATATGGGGCTAGAATGTAAATTTAGTTTTTGACTGAGCTATAACCAGCTCAGATTGATTGTACATAGTTTATTGGATCTGTTCTAATCTTGACTGTGTTGTGCATTTCCCACTGTAGGTGTCACTGGTACCACAGGACAGTGTGAGAATAACAACAAGGTTGAGCTGTAATACATATTCTTTTCCAGAAACAGCCCAGCAGGAGGTTCCCAGCCGCTGTGCATTCTGGGAGGGGGTATTTATGGGACAGATGCCATGTGCTTTATTCATTCCGGACCTCATGGCCCTCCAGGCCTGGAGGCTATGCTGCTGCAAGATGTGCAAGTAGGCTCAGAAGCCTGTCTGGAGCCTACTACTTCTGAGGTGGTGCTTAGGCTGTTGGAAGAAGCCGAGCCAAGCTGAGGAGATCCAGGGGAGGACCCTTGCTGGAGAGAGCCAGGATGAAGGCTGGTCTCTCAGAAGGGCCTGGTGACCAGCTATGGCCGAATTTTCTCTTGTGCAAACTACAGTGGGGTCCAAGATGTTTCCTGTCAGCACCGCTGCAAGTGCTATGCTGTCCGGAACCCTTCTAACAGATACCGGCATCCACCTGAAGCCACATGGTCGGTTTGTGCTGTATACCGTCAGGGACCATGAAGCGCTGGTTATGTTATGCCACATGTGTGGAGGACTGTCCGTACACCTCCGCCGTTTGTTCATTGCCTGCACTGCGGGGAGTATCTGTTTTCTGTGGAACACCCTACCATGCTGCCCCGTGCCTACAGAGTTGATTGGGGCACAGGTGTTGCTACAGTGGAGGCTGCTGCTTTTGCTACTGCAGGAAAATCTACACTCACCGCGCCTGCTACTGTGAATGTTCCATTTGATGATGTCACTGCTACTGTTCCTAAAGTGCCATCAGCAGACATCGCCATTACTACTGTACAGAAGAAGGTAGGCTATATAAAGGCGTGCCGCGGTCGACACCTACCCCAGAGAGCACCAGGACTGGAACCCAAGGAAGGCGTCACTCCTGGAAAATCCACGTCAGGAACTGGTGAGAAATCTGGGACAAACATTTCAGTGGGGTCAATGTGTAAATATATGCCTGCTGAAGAATTAAGGGATTCTGAGCTGGATTCCTTGTCTGATTTATCTGGTGATGATGAACTGTTTAAATCTATGTCACAAGAACTGTTGTGGGCTAATAGTGCGGATGTTGCTTCTGCCTTCACTTTCCCTGATTGGATAGCTCTAGACTTTGGGCAGACATCAACTAGTGTGGAAACGCCAAGTGTTGCTAGTGAGCTTCTGCCTAAAGTCATCAGTTCAGTTAAACCTAAAAAGTTGTCTGCTAAAGCTATGGTGCAGAAATCTTTGAATCCATGTGTGCTTCCTGGATTGGGACATACCAGAGCTTTACCTAAGCTTGCTCGCTTGCAAAGAGTGTTTAACAAAAGAGTTGCCACAGAATATAGTTTGGAATTTCCATATGTTCCTTCAGAGACTATGCAAGAAATTGAATTAAAGCGAGAGGAATGGTGCAGTGAAGCTATCTGGGACTACCTGTCTATACCAAAGCCTTTCAGAAAAGCTGGCTATTCGTCTGTCATAGATGAGCGTTATGATGGATGCATGCTTCAATGGAACTATGGCCGGCATAACTACTCTGACAAAGTGGTCATCTGCAGACCTGGAAAAGAAAATGTTGTTTACTTTGTCACTACTGTGGATTACCAAGGGAAACCAGTTACTTTGCCAGATCCTCGTTTCTACTGGTAACCGTTTAAAGGGTCTGTCATTGTTTAGCTGGCAAATGTCATTCTCTGCTATAAAGCAACCGTTTGTTCCTGTTTAAACTACAGAAGAAGAGTCTTCAGTTTTTGAAAGAGACTGAGAAAAGGTTTTTTTTTGCTCTAAATGGACTATGGGGTACATGCTGTATTATGCTGTCCTGAACCCAGCGCTCTGTGTATTACGCTGTCCTGAACCCAGCACTCTGTGTATTTCGCTGTCCTGTACCCAGCACTCTGTATTTCGCTGTCCTGTACCCAGCACTCTGTGTATTAGGCTGTCCTGTACCCAGCACTCTGTGTATTAGGCTGTCCTGTACCCAGTACTCTGTGTATTAGGCTGTCCTGTACCCAGCACTCTGTGTATTAGGCTGTCCTGTACCCAGCGCTCTGTGTATTACGCTGTCCTGTACCCAGCGCTCTGTGTATTACACTTTCCTGAACCCAGCACTCTCTGTATTAAATGCTTCTGGGGGTCTGGGGACAGCAGCAGATTTGAGAGGGAGTGTGTGCATTGCTCACTAGGTAGTGTGGAAGTTACACTAACCTGAAGTACTCTGGTGGGCGGATCTTGTGGGCGGGAGGGAGCCGGAGGGAGGACTCGGACGAGGGTTGCGCTTGCTGGCTGGCAGTGGCAATCAATGTGCGGCTGCTGGAGTAGCTGTAGTCGGCTCGGCGGCTCCGGGACTGGTCACTGGCAGGCACCGTCCACCATTGACTGGGGCTGGGCGGCGCGCACAGGGCAGGCTAGTAAGTGGACTCACTGACACTGGCAGGCTGGCAGTGGCGGCTTCTCTCTTTCTCAGAGGCGCGCTGCTCAGCCGTACGCCCGTAGCGTGTAGAGGGAGTCTAGAGTGCGCACTGCGCCGTCGCCGCCGTGCCGTGCGGGTGCCCAGTGCCCACTGCACTGACTCCAGTCCCACGTGCCAGCTGATGTCACTGGTTGCTAGACGCGGGGCGGGCGGCCCTAGCCTAGCAACCAGTTAAGGAACTTAAGCTGCGCATCTGTCTGTTACTTGTTGTGTGTATACTGCGATAAGGGTGGCAGTCAGAGTCGGACTGGTGCCAGCCACCGGCGGTGTGTTTTTTTTTCATTCCGGGACACTGTATTGTCCCGGAATGAAGGTACCCGGGACACGGGACAAATATCTTAAATAAGGGACAATCCCGGGCAATCCGGGACACGTGGCCACCCTATTCTGAACCCAGCGCTCTGTGTAATATGCTGTCCTGAACCCAGCTCTCTGTGTATTACGCTGTCCTGAACCCAGCGCTCTGTGTATTACTCTGTCCTGAACCCAGGACTCTGTATTGCACTCTCCTGAACCCAGCACTCTGTGTATTATGCTCTCCTGAACCAAGTGCTCTGTGTATTATGCTGTCCTGAACCGAGCGCTCTGTGTATTATGCTGTCCTGAACCCAGCGCTCTGTGTATTATGCTGTCCTGAACCCAGCGCTCTGTGTATTATGCTGTCCTGAACCCAGCACTCTGTATATTATGCTGTCCTGAACCCAGCGCTCTGTGTATTATGCTGTCCTGAACCCAGCGCTCTGTATATTATGCTGTCCTGAACCCAGCGCTCTGTGTATTACGCTTCCCTGAACCCAGCACTCTGTATTACACTCTCCTGAACCCAGTGCTCTGTGTATTAGGCTGACCTGAACCTAGCGTTTTGTGTTTTATGCTGTCCTGAACCCAGCACTCTGTGTATTATGCTGTCCTGTACCCAGCGCTCTGTGTAATGTGTGCTAAAAACCCTACATAGCATACATAGCAGATTTATAACCAGCTGATTTACATTCCTAGTCAGATCCCTTATCCGGGAATTGTTTTGTTTACTATTGGGACCCTTATCTTCTCGTCTTCCTCGAGGTATAATTATACAGATATTTCCCACTATAGCTGTTCCTTCATTTATAGTTGCTACTTGTTTACCAAAGGGAATGTACAGTATCTCACAGAAGTGAGTACACCCCTCATATTTTTTGTAAATATTTTATTATATCTTTTCATGTGACAACACTGAAGAAATGACACTTTGCTACAATGTAAAGTAGTGAGTGTACAGCTTATATAACAGTGTAAATTTGCTGTCTCCTCAAAATAACTCAATACACAGCCATGAATATCTAAACTGCTGGCAACAAAAGTGAGTACACCCCTAAGTGAAAATGTCCAAATTGGGCCCAATTAGCAATTTTCCCTACCCAGTGTCCTGTGACTTGTTAGTGTTACAAGGTCTCAGGTGTGAATGGGGAGCAGTTGTGTTAAATTTGGTGTTATCGCTCTCACTCTCTCATACTGATCACTGGAAGTTCAACATGGCACCTCATGGCAAAGAACTCTCTGAGGATCTGAAAAAAGAAGAAGAATTGTTGCTCTACATAAAGATGGCCTAGGCTATAAGAAGATTGCCAAGGCCCTGAAACTGAGCTGCAGCACAGTGGCCAAGTTTAACAGGGCAGGTTCCATTTAGAACAGGCCTCACCATGGTCGACCAAAGGAGTTGAGTGCACGTGCTCAGTGTCATATCCAGAGGTTGTCTTTGGGGAATAGAGGTATGAGTGCTGCCAGCATTGCTGCAGAAGTTGAAGGGGTGGGGGGTAAGCCTGTCAATGCTCAGACCATACGCCACACACTGCATAAAATTGTTCTGCATGGCTGTCATACCAGAAGGAAGCCTCTTCTAAAGATGATGCACAAGAGAGCCCGCAAACAGTTTGCTGAAGACAAGCAGACTAAGGACATGGATTACTGGAACCATGTTGTCCTGTGGTCTAAAGAGACCAAGATAAATCTATTTGGTTCAGATGGTGTCAAGCGTGTGTGGTAGCAACCAGGTGGGGCATACAAAGACAAGTGTGTCTTGCCTACAGCCAAGCATGGTGGTGGGAGTGTCATGGTCTGGGGCTGTATGAGTGCTGCTGCCCATTCTTTGAAGGGAGGGGATCATGCTCTGCTTCAGTATGTACATGTTGGCATTCATGATTCCCTCAATGAACTGTAGCTCCCCAGTGCCGCTGTTCTGTTGATTTGTGCCCCCCGTCGAAAAGTGCCCGTGCATGCAGAACGGAAGGGCACTCCAGCTGGTTTCCCGATCAGCTGGCGTGACGTCACCATAATGCATGCGCACATCGTAGGAGGCATTTCACTGGCACAATTGAAAGCTGTGCAAACAGTGGAGGCAGACTGTAGTTGTCAGATTGTGCCTTGCTGTTGCGGGGCGGGTTTTCAGTGTGCTCAAGTTTGAGTTTTGTCTGTGTTGCAACCTGCACTTAGATGCAGGCAAAACCCTCCGTTCAACACACCAAACCAGCCCTGCAACACAGACAAAACCCAACCTTGAGCACACTGTAAGCCCACCCCGCAACAGCGAGGCACAATATGACAAATACGGTGTCCCTCTGCTGTTTGCATAGCATTCAGTTGTGCCCATCGAATGGTATCTCCCGTCAAAAAAAAGCCTCCTACTATGTGCGCATGCACTACAGTGACGTCACGCTAGTAGATTGGGAAATCAGCTGGAGTGCCCTTCCGTTCTGTGCATGTGTGGGCACTTTTCAATGGAGGGCACAAATCGACAGAACACCAGCACTGGGGAGCTACAGTTCATTGAGGGAATCATGAATGCCAACATGTACATACTGAAGCAGAGCATGATCCCCTCCCTTCGGAGACTGGGCCGCAGGGCAGTATTCCAACAGACCAAACACAGCTCCAAGATGACCACTGTCTTTCTAAAGAAGCTGAGGGTAAAGGTGATGGACTGGCCAAGCATGTCTCCAGACCTAAACCCTATTGAATATCTGTGGGGCATCATCAAATGGAAGGTGGAGGAGCGCAAGGTCTCTAACATCCACCAACTCCGTGATGTCATCATGGAGGAGTGGAAAAGGATTCCAGTGGCAACCTGTGAAGCTCTGGTGAACTCCATGCCCAAGAGGGTTAGGGCAGTGCTGCAAATAATGGTGGCCCCACAAAATATTGACACTTTGTTCCCAATTTGAGCATTTTCACGTAGGAGTGTACTCACTTTTGTTGCCAGCAGTTTAGACATGCTCACCTATAAGCTTAGAGAAGATCCACCCAATTGCCAAGATTTTCTGCTGTTTTGTTTTCCCCACATATGTACCATTGTCTATACAGAGCTTGAAAGGATTGTTCTCTGCTCTGCACAGTGCTCTTGTTGCTTTTAATCTTTTTAAAAACTTAATAAAAATGATTGAACAGAAATTTGGCCAGTCCCTGCTGAACCAGCCAAATTTTGATTCATGTATAGTTCAACAATCTTTGGTTCAAAAGTGTTTGCATTTGCAGAAAGAAAGGACTGTTCTATAGTGTATAATATCTTCACTTGTACTTTCCACGTGATTGAGGACATTGGTGGCTGCGAGTGGCCCAGTAGGTTGGGGCTTAGATACTCCAGAATGTGTCGAAATGTGGTGACAAGGTCTCTTTAATTCATGTTATAAAATGTATTTATTAAAGAAAGCTTCAAGAAAAAACTGTAAAAGCTGTCAAAGAATATTTGATACACATGGACAACAATTTTAAGCCCCCTTATCGGCTTTGGAAGATAAATTTAGGCTTTCTGCCACTATATCACTATATTTTTACTAGCAGGCAGCAAGGGACTTAGCATACCAATAAATTACTCTCCAAAACAACCTTGCTAAGCACTAAGACTGCTTAACATGACTGAAACAGAATCATCCTTTCTTAAAACCATAGGAAACAAATTGTAATACTTATGAGCTTAATGTAAGAACAGTAAGAGGTTTCCTTCCTCTAACTCCTACATGGAAGATGCATAGGAGATCTATAAATTCTGCGTTTAAATAATGCTACATTTACGGTACTCCTACATCTAGAACTCATGCAAAGCATAAACACCAATATGAAAGTAACCACCATGGTAGCTATACGTGATTCTGGACAGGCAGCTACTGCATACTGAGTCTGCCGCCTTTCTTGGGTGTCTACATATTTAAGAATATCTGACCCAGACCACATGGTCAAGACACACTGCACTGTTTGTATCTGTGGGGAAAACTGAGCTGTAGGGGCCATTGTTGCTTTTCTAAAAGTCCAGGGGTTGAGCTAAAACTTTACATTCTCAGCATTCTTCTATGAATAACAAAGCCCCTGTATGGAAATAAGTCTTTGGACCAGTAAGCTGCACTATAATATATATATATATATATATATATATATATATATATATATATTACACCCCTCACATTGCTACAATGTAAAGTAGTGAGTGTACAGTTTGTATAACAGTGTAAATGTGCCGTCCCCTCAAAATAACTCAACACACAGCCATGTCTAAACCGCTGGCAACAAAAGTGAGTACACCCCCAAGTGAAAATTTCCAAATTGGGAACAATTATTCATTTTTCCTCCCCGGTGTCATGTGACTCTTATGCCCCCTACACACGGTCGGATTTTCCGATGGAAAATGTCCGATCGGAGCGTGTTGTCGGAAATTCCGACCGTGTGTGGGCTCCATCGGACATTTTCCATCGGATTTTCCGACACACAAAGTTGGAGAGCAGGAGATAAAATTTTCCGACAACAAAATCCGTTGTCGGAAATTCCGATCGTGTGTACACAAATCAGACGGACAAAGTGCCACGCATGCTCAGAATAAATAAAGAGATGAAAGCTATTGGCCACTGCCCCGTTTATAGTCCCGACGTACATGTTTTACGTCACCGCGTTTAAAACGATCGGATTTTCCGACAACTTTGTGTGACCGTGTGTATGCAAGACAAGTTTGAGCCAACATCCGTTGGAAAAAATCCTAGGATTTTGTTGTCGGAATGTCCGAACAAAGTCCGACCGTGTGTACGCCCTATAAGTGTTACAAGGTCTCAGGTGTGAATGGGCAGCAGGTGTGTTAAATTTGGTGTTATCGCTCTCACTCTCTTATTCTGGTCACTGGAAGTTCAACATGGCACCTCATGGCAAAGAACTTTCTGAGGATCTGAAAAAAATGAATTGTTGCTCTACATAAAGATGGCCTAGGCTATAAGAAGATTGCCAAGACCCTGAAGCTGAACTGTAGCATGGTGGCCAAGACCATACAGCGGTTTAACAGAGCAGTTTCCACTCAGAACAGACCTCACCATGGTCGACCAAAGAAGTTGAGTGCACGTGCTCAGCATCAAATCCAGAGGTTGTCTTTGGGAAATAGAGGTATGAGTGCTGCCAGCATTGCTGCAAAGGTTGAAGGGGTGGTAGGTCAGCCTGTCAGTGCTCAGACCATACGCTGCACACTGCATCAAATTGGTCTGTATGGCTGTCGTCCCAGAAGGAAGCCTCTTCTAAAGATGATGCACAAGAAAGCCTGCAGTTTGCTGAAGACAAGCAGACTAAGGACATGGATTACTGGAACCATGTCCTGTGATCTGATGAGACCAAGATAAACTTATTTGGTTCAGATGGTGTCAAGCATGTGTGGCGGTAACCAGGTGAGGAGTACAACGACAAGTGAGTCTTGCCTACAGTCATGCATGGTGGTGGAAGTGTCATGGTCTGGGGCTGCGTAAGTGCTGCCGGCACTGGGAAGCTACAGTTCATTGAGGGAAACATGAATACGAACATTTACTGTGACATACTGAAGCAGCGCATGATCCCCTCCCTTCAGTGACTGGGGCACAGGGCAGTATTCCAACATGATAATGGCCCCAAACACACCTCCAAGATGACCACTGCCTTGCTAAAGAAGCTGAGAATAAAGGACTGGCCAAGCATGTCTCCAGACCTAAACCCTATTAAGTATCTGTGGGGCATCCTCAAACAGAAGGTGGAGGAGCGCAAGGTCTCTAACATCCACCAGCTCCATGATGTCGTCATGGAGGCGTGGAAGAGGACTCCAGGGACAACCTGTGAAGCTCTGGTGAGCTCCATGCTTGAGGTTAAGGCAGTGCTGGAAAATAATTCCTCTCCTATAAACTCCTCCTCCTAGCAAAACTCCCCCAATCCTCTCCTCACTTCTACAACAAATCCTCCTTCCCCCAATCCCCTCCTCTCAGCACAAATCTCCCTCCAAACCCCCTTTCTAGAAAAATCTTCTCCCCTACTGATTCATCCAGCACATATACTTCCCCAAATTACTCCTCACAGCATCTTTTGTTACCCGGTGCCCCTCCCCCAAGTCACTTGTGTTCCTCCCTGTGACTTTCTCCATCGCAAAACTTACAAATCTCAGATCAGCCAGGCTCAATTCCAGAGGAAGTCCCTCCTCCTGGGCTCCTCCCCTTACTGCTGTGCATGATATATGTCAGCACAGAGGAGGAGCCTACAAGAAGGTTATACTAGGCCGTTATACTAGCAAGGTCCCTCTTGGGCAAAGATTTCAAAGCAGACTGGGGTTTGAAGATGTGCTCTTTTGAAGAAACACAAAGAAATGGGCCATGTTGAGGACCATAGCTGCAGTGGTCGGCCAAGGAAACTTAATGCAGAAGATGAAAGACACATTGTGCTTGCCTTCCTTTCAACATTGCAAGATGCCAACAGTGCCATCAGCAAAGAACTAGCGTAAACCAGTGGGACACAGGTACACCCATCTACTGTCTAGAAGATTCTGGCCAGAAGTAGCTTGCTTGTGAACAACAGTTAGACAACAGTGAAGCATGGTGGAGTTTCCTTGCAAGTATGACGCTGTATTTCTGCAAAAGGAGTTGGAGATTTGGTCAGGATCAATGGTGTCCTCAATCCTGAGTAATACGTAAGGTAGATACTTATCCATCATGCCATATCATCAGGGAGGCATGTGACTGGCCCCAAATTTATTCTGCAGAATAAGACCCCAAATATATAGCCAATGGCATTAAAAAAACTATTCAGAATAAAGAAGAACAAGAAGTCCTGGAAGTGATGGTTTGGCATTCACAGAATCCTGATCTCAACATCATGGAGTCTGTCTGAGATTACATAAAGAGAGACAGAAGGATTTGAGGCAGCCTACATTCACAAAAGATCTGTGGTTGGTTCTCCAAGATGTTTGGAACAACCTACCTGCCAAGTTCCTTCAAAACCTATGTGCAAGTGTACCTAGAAGACCTATAAAATTGATGCTGTTTTGAAGGCAAAGGGTGGTCACACCAAATATTGATTTGTTTTGGATTTTGCTTCTGTTCATTTACATTCTATTTTGTTAATTAATAAACATAAACACTTCCATTTCAGAAAGTATTCCTAATTTACAGAACTTTTTCCAGACTTGCCTAAAACTTTTGCACAACAGTGCACATAATGTACAAAGTTCAGGTGTCAGGAGTATGTAACGTACAGAGTGCTGGGGTCATATGCATGGAATATACAGAGTGTTTGTACCCCGCACAAGTGATACCCATGCTGGGGCCCCACCTCAGCTCTCAAGGAGAACAAATGTATGCAAACACACACATAATCATGTAGGCCTTTTTCAAAAGGGCGATGAGGTCCCTATAGTGCCATTTTTGATCTTCTAGATGCTCCACGCAGGCAGCCCATTGAAGTCTATAGGGATGCATAGCTTCACGGACACCGCCACTTATCCTAATGTGACAGATGTGCAGGTGCATGTGAGCATCTCCAAACGCAGATAATCTGCATTTGGGTCTGCTCACCCAACCACACACGATAGGCTCCTGCATCAGCTGCACCCCCTGCAGCACAGTGCCCAAAAAGGGTGCATTTCCTACCTCTGCCTGACCATGTGTGTGTTTTTTTTAAAAATATATTTAGAGAAATTTGGGGGCCCCTTTATAACTTCTGGTTACCATGGTTATGATTAGGGCTGCAACTAAAGATTATTTTCATAATCGATTAGTTGGCCGATTATTTTGATTATTCGGTTAATAACCTTAAAAAAAATGTGTAGTGTATAATTTTGTTAATATGTAAAGTTTAAAAAAAAGGCAATTTATTCTTAAATATATCTCTATGCAGTGGTAAATATAAATAACCAACTATATGGTTAGGGAGCAAAATATCTAATCCACTCTGAGAATAATAGACAGAAGAGATATACTGTATACACTATTAGAAGAGATATACTTTATATACTATTAGAGGATATATACTATTAAAGGGTGAATCTGGTAAATATCATCAGACTTAGATCAAATTTTTTTATTAAAAAAACAAACAATGTCTTCCTTCAAAAAAAAGTGTAATTTTAAGAACAATGGTTAGATTTTCTAATTGTTAGGGGGGTTAAATCGACATTCATTTCACAGTAATGGGAAAATTTGGAAATAGAAAACTTCTTGGTCAAAGGAATTTTCAGACAGTGTAAGTGGTTTTCGTTCAGAATTTACATTCATTTTAACAGAATGTTAAAAACAAGTGAAAATATCAAACAACATTCTTTCATTGAGCGAATGTACAAAGATTTTTCGTCTGAATATTCTCGTCTGAAAATTGATCCGTGTGGCCAGCATAAGGCTCGGTACACACCTATGCAGTTTGCTTTTGATCTGTTCCTGCAGTGCGTTTTGATTTTTGCGCACGTGATTTTGCGGCGATTTGCGTTTTTGCATTTTTTTTGTCCCATTTGTTTTTGGGCAGAGTAAAAACACAAATTGCTGCAGAAACGCATTACATGCTTTTCTGCAGCTTCTGTATTGAAGTATATTGAACCTAAAAAGCACAGTTTTGCATTAAAAAAAGTCCCTGACCCTTTCCAAAAATGCAGTGGCTGAAAAAAGCATAGATGTGAACGTGTCCCATAGGAAACCATGTAAATGAATGAAATGTAGTGCGTTTCTGCAAAAACGGGGGTTAAAAAAAAACTAAAATGAGCCCTTTATGGTACAAAAAAAGCAGATAATCACTACTGTAAGCAGTTCTTTTTTTACTGTAGAACTGTGAAAGTAATATTTACAATAGCGATTTGCTCTTTTTGTACTATAAAAGGCTATAAAGGGCTCATTTTAGTATTTTCCAACCCCATTATTTTACTGGCCGATTAATCGATTATGAAAATAGTAATCGATTAATTTCATAATAGATTAGTTGTCGATTAATCAATTAGTTGTTTCAGCCCTAGCTGTGATTGCCTTTATTTAGCACTCCTCTGTTTTCTGTCTTGCCAAGCACTATTGGGGATGTGGTCATTTCACGGAACGCCTGAGCTAATCGCTCAATATGCTGTTTAGAATTAAACAATAATGGTGCAGTTCAGACATCTGCGTTAAATACACTATGCCAAATACACCGCAACAAAAAAGGAAATGGTGCTTCTGTGTAAAAACACAAATATTTAACTGGTCTACAGTAACTCTTTAATTTGATATCCACTTCCACTGGTCATTTGGAATTTGAATGAAAGAATAAGAATATAATTAGTCAATGACTTGTAAAGAGACATCAGGGGAAGAGACTTATTTCCAGCTCCCTGTGCCAAGTTGAACTTTTTTTCTGTTAGCTGCTGATAGTTTATCCTTCCTGTCATGGACTTGGCTTTGGTTACATATCCGGGGATATGAGCACTTAGTGAAAAATAAAACAGATTAGGCTCCACTGTCTTCATAGCCTACAACCACGGGATTATATATTTTCTTTTAATGGTCACAGCAGCTTATTAATACTCGGCTTCTGTTCAATATAAGATACTGTATGTCTAGTGGATGGCCGGATACAGATAGAGATATCGGTGAACGCAGGATTAGAGAGTGGCATGTTTTTACACTCATGCACTGGGGCAGATCTGTCATGTGACAGCACTTTAGAAAGATTCAAATCTGTAAAATATAACGTACGAGTTCCTGTTTCCTCAGTGCTAAGAAAATGAAAACATCAAATCAAAAAGAATACAACATAAATTAATGAAATTGTTCTGTAAAGAATGTCTATTATCAATTATGTCCCCTAGGCTATTTTTAAAACAATAAATCTTCATGTTTTAAGGGCTCGTCCACATGTCTGGCAGCCCTTATCACCCCTCTGAAAATTGATCAGCCGTGGATTGCTTTTTAGAGTTGTTTGATAGGTGGTGAGGAAGCAAATTGTCACCTCCTCACCACCTGAGTTAATCCTGTAAAAGTTGTACCACTGGGCCTGTCAGACTTGTACAGGTCTTGTTCAGCTGCCTAATGCAATATGCTATTTATTTTGTGCCACAGCTGTGGAACACAGCATTGTGCCCGTGGCATGTGTATGGCACTGAGCATCTGCATGTACTGTATGTGCCGCCCCTCTGAAAAGCGATCTTGTCGCCTCCTCACTGCCTGGTTTAACCTTGTATATACCATTGCATTAAGATGCACATAGTTGCAGGGTGGTTGTGGAGTGGAACCATAAACTTGCACAGGAATGCGATATGCTATTTAATTTTTGCCGCACAGCAACGCACTCATGGCTCTCCCTCTCCCTCGCTGCAAGAGACTATCTCACCTGTCACATGTACACGCTTATGACAGGCTGCTAGAGAAACCTTTGTTGCCCTTGATAACCGATTGTATCTTCACATTTTACCATCAACTTCATCAACTTTAGAGACCCGAGCTGTAGATTATGAGTCGGTTACTTGCATTATACCCCTTTAGTAACTTTAGACCAGGCATAGGCAAAGCGGGAGTGAAGCTTGAAAGGTATCTAGAGTGCCAGGCTAGGGACCCAGCAGAGAAGTGGGGGTGACGCTTAAGGAAGATACCACCGTGAAGATTGGAGGAGCTTAAGAGATTCAGTGGCAGGCCTGGGACCTTGCTACACAAGCATCACCTTTACAGCACAAGGCTTCATAATCCGTTATGCGCTCCCCAATGCCAATAATATTAAACCATGCTATAATTTTAAGGAGCAGGGCTTATAGCCAGGTGTGGGTGAGTGAGTATGATAAAATGTTTTCTGGTATCAAAATATGAAGACTACAACATACAAAAAGGAGAAGTATAAAGGCACAATTCTACCATTTGCATATATTATTGTAGTGCTACCCCCCCGAAAAAGCCACTGTAGATTTTTAACCGGTTCTTTCCCAAAACAGTGCAGAGGCAGCCAGGCACACAGCAACAGTCCATTCACTCTGGCTCTTTGAATAGTCTAGGGGTTTGTCTTTTTGTATTTTATTGCTTGTAGAAAGTTGGGAGGGGATTTGGGATGCTATGGAATACTGCAAAAGTTTGAGCACAATGCTGCAGAGGGCAACACTTCCTCCCTCTCTAAACAGCAGCAACACAGTCTTTCACTCACAGCTGGAAACCATAAGATAGTTTGCAGGACAGGTACAGCTAGGCTGGAACCATCCATAGACTCACATCTGGGGACCATATGACAACTTTAGCACAGGTGCAGTTATATAAATTAATGGCTGGGGACCATGAAGCAGCTTTAGCACAGGTGCAGCTAGACTGGTTTATGTCTGGGGACCATGAAGTAGCAATTGCACAGATACAGATAGATACATGCATGGCTGGGAGCCATGAAAAAGCCTTAGCACAGTTACAGCTAGATAGGTTTATGGCTGGGGACCATGAAGTAGTTTTGGCACAGATACAGCTAGATAGGTTTGTGGCTGGGGACCATGAAGTAGCTTTAGCACAGATATAGATAAATAGTAGGGATGAGCCGAACACCCCCCTGTTCGGTTCGCACCAGAACATGCGAACAGGAAAAAAGTTTGTTCGAACACGCGAACACCGTTAAAGTCTATGGGACACGAACATGAATAATCAAAAGTGATAATTTTAAAGGCTTATATGCAAGTTATTGTCATAAAAAGTGTTTGGGGACCTGGGTCCTGCCCAGGGGACATGCATCAATGCAAAAAAAGTTTTAAAAACGGATGTTTTTTCAGGAGCAGTGATTTTAATAATGCTTAAAGTCAAACAATAAAAGTGTAATATCCCTTTAAATTTCGCAGCTGGGGGCCCCGCCCCCCATTATTTAAGAACCGTCAGACGAGGAGATGCCGTCACACAGCAGGAGCCTCTCTCCATGCCAGCATGGATGCGGAGCGGGCCGGAGAAGAAAATGAAGAAGAGAAGAAGAGAAGAAAAGAAGAAGATGAAGAAGATGAAGAGAAGAGCGGGAGCCTCCCCCCATGCCATGGGTGCGGAGGGGCCCGAGGAGAAGAAGATAGAAGACGCTGCAGAGGAGATGCTGGACGAGAACGCCGGAGGAAGAACCAGTAGAACCAGAAGAAGAAGAAGATGAAGGAAGATAGAAGAAAGAAGAAGCATTTAAATAAAGGAATTGTCAAAAACTGTCTCTTGTCATTTTTAAAATTTTTGACAGTTTTTTAGTAAAATGGTAGGCGTAAGTACCCCCTTCCCATTTCACACGGGGGGGGGGGCAGGATCTGGGGTCCCCTTGTTAAAGGGGGCTTCTAGATTCCGATAAGCCCCCCGCCCGCAGACCCCCACAACCACCGTCCAGGGTTGTGGGGATGAGGCTCTTGTCCTCATCAACATGGGGACAAGGTGTTTTGGGGGGCTACCCCAAAGCACCCTCCAAATGTTGAGGGCATGTGGCCTGGTACGGTTCAGGGGGGGCGCACTCTCGTCCCCCCTCTTTTCCTGCGGCCTGCCAGTTTGCGTGCTCGGATAAGGGTCTGGTATGGATTTTTGGGGGGACCCCACGCCATTTTTTTTTTTGGCGCGGGGTTCCCCTTAAAATCCATATCATATTCTGTTTAGGCTTGAATGCATGAGCATTCAAGCCTAAACAGAAAGCTGTTTCTGCCAAGAAAGCTGTATAAAATGAGACTAGAAAAAGGCCAGCAAATGTGTGACCACATGAAAGCTATGCTAGAAATCATAGAGCACCTGCGCACCATTGGAGATGACATCAAAGATTGATATTGAGAAGATATTGTTGTCCTGCTCTTATTAACATTATAGAAACCAGATCCAAGCAGTAGCTAACGCTAGAATATGTCAAAGGCAAATTAATTGATGAATACGACAGAAGGAAAGAAAATACGCACCATAATGACAAAGCTCTAGAGATGCACAAAGGCACAAAGAACAAGAAAGAAAGCAGAGCCTGTTTTTGCTATAAACGGACCGGTCACTTAAAAAAACGACTGTTCTATCTGAAAAGCCGAGCAGCGAAAGCTAGAGCTATCCACAAAAGAAAGAGTCAAAACAGAAACAAAGGAAACTACAGATTCATCATGGAGTGGGACCTTTAAAGTGACACAAAGTGGCAAGCCACGTGGCTGGTGCATAGACTCAGGTGCGACAAGCCACATGACTAATGATGAGACCTTCTTCACAAATATTGATTACAGTGCAAAAGACAAAGTTTTCCTAGCAAATGGGAAAAGCATCACTGCAGAAGGTAAAGGCCACTCCTTGCTGAACTGGATTACACCACAAGAAGGCAAGCACAGTATTTTTGTAAAGAAAGTGCTGTATGTTCCAGAACTAGAAGGCGGCCTTCTATCAGTGAAATGTCCTGCAAACAACGGTCTCACAGTTAAGTTCCAGGGTGATGAATGCACAATTCACAATAATAAGCAATTCCTCGCAAAAGGAAAATTGGATGATCACCTATACAGGCTTAGTACCACAGACCAGCAAGCCAATATAGTCTCTAATAACATACACAGCAATTGTATTCCCTTATGGCACAGGCGGCTGGGGCACAGAACTCCAGGAGCTATACAGGACATTATAAAGAGAAGCAAGTGCTGTATTGAAGCAAAAGACACACAGGCTTCTGAAAGAAAAACTACCCACCCCCTGCAGCTCATACACAGTGACGTATGTGGTCCAATGAAAACTCCCACGTCAGGCGGGAACAGATATCTGATTTTTTTTTTTTTCAATTCTTTCTTTAGTTTTATAAAAATCGCAACAAAACACATATTTCAAAATATCACATACCAAAAAACTATTCGTTAATACCCATATAACCCCTGGTTAACCCCCACATACCCCCCCCCCACCCCTATCCTCTAGTAATTAATGCACATAAATACATTATCTTACTCGCTTTATTAGCTTAAGATCACCTCGGCAAATCGAATAGATTTTTTAAACAATACCCATTTAGACCATTTGTCCCTGCAATCAACTGCAACCCCCGCCTCTATATCTCCTTCCTCAGACCTCTCTAGAAAGTAGGTTTCATTGACCACGGCTATCCAGTCCCGTATTTTTGGACCCTCTGTCTCCTGCCATTTTTTTTGGTATCAAGCTTTTTGCTGAATTTAACAAGATAGGAATTATTGAAGATTTATACGTTCTAACAAGCCCCTCTGTCCCATGGAACAAACAGGCCCATGGGTCTTCCGGAATAATCTTCCCTGTAATTTCTACAATAAACTGGAGAACTTCCTGCCAAAATGTTTTAATAATGGGGCAATCCCACCATAAGTGGGCAATCGTTCCCAATACCCTACACCCTCTCCAACACCCCGAGGATTTATCCCTTTGGAATTTGCTGATTTTGTCTGGTGTCGTATACCACCTTGCCAAGCATTTATAATTTGTCTCAATCATTCTAGTGTCCACTGCAGAACTATGTGTTGCCTTCAAAATTGTCTCTAAAGTGCTTTTATTACACTGTGATCCCAGTTCACATTCCCACTTTTTAATGTATGGCGGCGCCTCCAGCCCCCCTTCTCTCAGCAAGATTTTATATAACGATGATATTTTATTTTTTAAATTATCCCTTAGAAAAAGCTTCTCCAACGGCCTATAATTTTTTTCATCTCTAATAGGCCCTGGAAGACTATTAACGAAATGAGAAAGCTGGCTGTACCGCCACACATCTACTTTCATTAAACCCGTGTTAAAAGTTAATTCCTGAAAAGTGACGATTTTACCATTCTAAGTGATATCTTTTAATTGTGCATTCCTATTTTTTATCCAGTTACCTCCCACCTCCTCCATCCCTGGCATAAAAAACGTGTTATCTTTAAAATAAAT
Source organism: Lithobates clamitans (assembly GCA_037952925.1). Taxonomy (NCBI): domain Eukaryota; kingdom Metazoa; phylum Chordata; class Amphibia; order Anura; family Ranidae; genus Lithobates; species Lithobates clamitans. Next base: position 251,357 of record JBBGZY010001574.1, on the reverse strand, counting down.
TAAGGGTGAATTATAATCCCAATTTTTTTGTGAATGAATCTGATCCCCAACTTTAAATGTGTGAAGTGTTATATCGTGCGTATAAGGACCTAGGTTCCTAAAGTGTGGGGGGTTCCAAATTATATGACTTAACTGTGTATTACACAAGGCCTTTTCTATGTTAACCCATCTTTTATCTGCCTTGTCATTTACCCAATCTAGTACTCGTGACAAAACTATTGCATTATAATATTTTTTAAGATATCTGATTTTTATTGATGATTATTCCAGGTACACAACTGCTTATCTGATTAAACACAAGAATGAAACATCAGAGAAACTTCAAGAGATTGTTGCCATGTCTAGCAACAAATTCCAACAGAAACCAGGAATAATATGCACTGACAATGGGGAAGGAGACATAAGCAAAGAAGTGGCCTCATGCCTGAAGAGACAAGGAATAGTACATAAGCCAACAACCCACCATATACTCCTGATCAAAACGCTGTAGCAGAAAGGTGAAATCACATTCTTGCCGCTCTTACAGTAAAGAACCCTTATGCAGTTTAAGGTTAAACCTCATTTCTTCTAATTTTAATGAGTGGCCACATGTCTTATTAAATTCCCTCTCGCCGAAAAGTTTTACCCCTATTGTGGGGTCACCAGTATGGTATTTGTAAATTGAAATCATAGCCCCTCTCAAGCGTCTCTTCTCAAGAGATAATAAGTTCAGGGCTCGTAACCTTTCCTCATAACTAAAATCCTCCAGTCCCTTTATTAGTTTTGTTGCCCTTCTCTGTACCCGCTCCATTTCCAGTACATCCTTCCTGAGGACTGGTGCCCAGAACTGGACAGCATACTCCAGGTGAGGCCGGACCAGAGTCTTGTAGAGTGGAACGTAGAGTAAACGTAGTCAAAACATAGCCAGAGTTCAGGAACCAGAACGGATAGTCAGACAAGCCAAAACGTCAGGGAGCCAGAGATCAGCATAGTAGAAAAGCAAGCAGGATCTGGACCCAGAAGGAAAGTCAGCCAAGCAAGTCTTTAACAGGAACACAGGAGAGCGTCTCTAGAGATGTGACCAAGGCAAAGGCAGAGATCATCTGGACTGGACGGCTTAAGCAGGCAGGACTGACGAGCAGGATATCATCAACAGGTGAGTCACAGTGTAGAGATAGGAGCTGGCAATTAGCCGACAGGTGAGTGGCCAGCTTTGAGAAGGAAGGGCTGAGCCCAGCCTTGAAAGTTAGCAGCAGCTTGGCATTGCATGCCATTGCTGAGCCTATCATCTACTAGGACCCCCAGGTCCTTTTCCATCCTTGATTCCCCCAGAGGTTCTCACCCCAGTGAGTAGATTGCATTCATATTTTTGCCTTTCAAATGCATTATTTTATTTTTTCCACATTTAAACCTCATTTGCCATGTAGTTGCCCACCCCATTAATTTGTTCAGATCTACTTGCAAGGTTTCCACATCCTGCGGAGAAGTTATTGCCCTGCTTAGCTTAGTATTGTCCGCAAATACAGAGATTGAACTGTTTACCCCATCCTCCAGGTCGTTTATGAACAAATGAAATAGGATTGGTCCCAGAACAGAACCCTGGGGGACCCCACTTTCCACCCCTGACCATTCTGTATACTCTCCATTTATCACTACCGCCTGAACTCGCCCTTGTAGCCAGTTTTTGATCCATGTACTCACCCTTCGGTCCATGCCAACGGACTTTAAACGTTTACAGTAAACATTTATGGGGAACTGTGTCAAATGCTTTTGCAAAATCCAGATACTCCACGTCTATGGGCCTTCCTTTATCTAGATGGCAGCTTACCTCGTCATAGAAGGTTAATAGATTGGTTTGTCAAGAACGATTCTTCATGAATCCATGCTGATAACTGCTAATGATACCATTTTCATTACTAAAATCTTGTATATAGTCCCTTATCATTCCCTCCAAGAGCTTGCTTACTATTGATGTTAGGCTAACTGGTCTGTAATTCCCAGGGATGTATTTTGGCCCTTTTTAAAATATTGGTGCTACATTGCTTTTCTCCAATCAGCTGGTACCATGCCAGTCAGTAAAAATTTGGAACAATGGTCTGGCAATTACTTGACTGAGTTCCCTAAGGACCCTCAGGTGCAAGCCACCTGGTCCCGGTAAATTATTAATGTTAAGTTTTTCAAGTCTATTCCTAATTCTGTCCTCTGTTAGCCATGAAGGTGCTTCCTTTGACGTGTCATGAGGAAAAACACTACAGTTTTGGTTACTGAAGTCCCCCCGATTCCCTTGTGAAGACTGAGGAGAAGAATAAATTCAATACCTTCTTCATCTCACCATCCTTTGTAACCAGATTCCCTTCCTCATTCTTTATGGGGCCAATATGGTCTGTCCTCCCTCTTTTACTGTTTATATACTTAAAGAATTTCTTGGGATTTATTTTCCTCTCCTCCACTGTGTCTTTCATGTTCTATCTTAGCCACCCTAATTGCACCCTTACATTTCTTGTTGCATTTTTTGTAAAGTTTGAATGCTGATGATGATCCCTCATCGTGTATTTTTTGAAGGCCTTCTCCTTTGCTTTTATATGCATTTTTACATTGGAGTTAGGCCACCCAGGACCTTTGTCTGCTCTTTTAAATTTATTTCCCAGTGGTATACACTGGCTAATGCCCTTATTTAACATGCTCTTAAAGTAAACCCATCTCTCCTCCGTGTTCTTTGTTCCTAAGATTTTATCCCAATTAATATCTTCTAGCAAGGTTCATAGTTTAGGGAAGTTGGCTCTTTTGAAATTCGTGTCTTTGTATTCCCCTTATGTTTCCTATTTGTGTGATTTATACTGAAGCTAATTGACCTGTAATCGCTGTTTCCTAAATTGTCCACTGATAAAATGCCTACCAAGAATCAGGAGGCTGCACCTTCCCCTAGCTTAAAGTATAACTCAGCTCACTCCTTTAGTCTCCTCACGTATCACTAATTTACTAACAAACATATCAGTCTGGATGTCCCACCACTTCCTCAAACTCAATCTATCCAAAACCAACCTCATAATATTTCCTCCCCCACGTATCTCTGCCCCAGATCTCCCTGTCAAGAAAGATCGATAGCACTATTATCAGCCCCACATGCCAGGGTTCTAGGTGTAATCCTGGACTCTGATCTATCCTTTAGGCCCCACATCCAATCACATCCAATCACTATCCAAATCTTGCCGCCTCAACCTCCGCAACAACATCTCCAAAATATTCCCATTTAAAACCAATGACACCACAAAGCTCCTAGTTCACTTCCTGGTCATCACTACTGCAACTCCCTTCTCATTGGCCTACCTCTACATACGCTATCCCCCCTTCAGTCCATCATGAAAGCTGCTGCCAGGCTCATCCACCTTACCAACCATTCAGTGTCTGCTACTCCTCTCTGCCAGTCCCTCCACTGGCTTCCGCTCACCCAACAAATTAAATTCCAAATATTAACAACTTACAAAGCCATCCACAACACAGCCCCCACCTACATCACTAGCCTAGTCTCAAAATACCAACCTAAGCATTCTCTTTGTTCATCCCAAGACCTCCTGCTCTCTAGCTCCCTCGTCACCTCCTCCCATGCTCGCCTCCAACAGTGCATTTTCTTTATGGTAATACCTACTGTGTAATAAAAACCTGGAAAAAAAGGATAAAATCTGTACAGTGGACATCATCATGCCCCATATGGCTAGGACAGCATGAACTTTTAGAGCCCATTTACACTTATGTGTTGTGACAACACATGTTACCGCAATGCATCTGCTCTATGCACAGTGTACTGTAGTGCCTTTTATTGTGAATGGCATTCCAACACATTGTACAGCAGAGGAGAACGTACAGTGCCTTGCAAAAGTGTTCTTTCCCCTTGGCTTTTTACCTAATTTGTTACATTACAGCCTTTAGTTCATTGTTTTTTTAATCTGAATTATATATGATGGATCAGAACACAATAGTCTAAGTTGGTGAAGTAAAATTAGAAAAATATACACAAAACAATATTTCAGAAATAAAAAACTGATAATTGGCATGTGCGTACAGTATCTCACAAAAGTGAGTACACCCCTCACATTTTTGTAAATATTTTATTATATCCTTTCATGTGACAACACTGAAGAAATGACACTTTGCTACAATGCAAAGTAGTGAGTGTACAGCTTGTATAACAGTGTCAATTTGCAGAATTACTCAACACACAGCCATTAATGTCTAAACTGCTGGCAACAAAAGTGAGTACACCCCTAAAGTAAAGATGTCCAAATTGGGCCCAATTAGCCATTTTCCCTCCCCGGTGTCATGTGACTCATTAGTGTTACAAGGTCAGGTGTGAATGGGGAACAGGTGTGTTAAATTTGGTGTTATCACTCTCAATCTCTCATATTGGTCACTGGAAGTTCAACATGGCACCTCATGGCAAAAAATCTCTCTGAGGTTCTTAAAAAAAGAATTGTGGTTCTACATAATGATGGCCTAGGCTATAAGAAGATTGCCAAGACCCTGAAACAGAGCTGCAGCATGATGGCCAAGACCATACAGCGATTTAACAGGACAGGTTCCACTCAGAACAGGCCTCGCTATGGTCGACCAAAGTTGAGTGCACGTGCTCAGCGTCCTATCTAGAGCTTGTCTTTGGGAAATAGATGTATGAGTGCTGCCAGCATTGCTGCAGATATTGAAGGGGTGCGGGGTTAGCCTGTCAGTGCTCACACCATACTCTGCACACTGCATCAAACTGGTCTGCGTGACTTTTGTCCCAGAAGGAAGCCTCTTCTAAAGATGATGCACAAGAAAGCCCGCAAACAGTTTGCTGAAGACAAGCAGACTAAGGATTACTGGAACCATGTCCTGTGGTCTGATGAGACCAAGATAAACTTATTTGGTTCAGATGGTATCAAGCGTGTGTGGCGGCAACCAGGTGAGAAGTACAAAGACAAGTGTGTCTTGCCTACAGTCAAGCATCACAGTGGGAGTGTCATGGTTTGAGGCTCCATGAGTGCTGCCGGCACTGGGGAGCTACAGTTCATTGAGGGAACCATGAATGCCAACATGTATTGTGACATACTGAAGCAGAGCATGATCTGGGCCGAAGGGCAGTATTCCAACATAACAACCCCAAACACACTGCTAAATCAACACTGGAGTGGTTTAAGGGGAAACATATAAATGTGTTGGAATGGCCTAGTCAAAGCCCACACCTCCATCCAATAGAAAATCTGTGGTCAGCCTTAAAGATTGCTGTTCACAAGCGCAAACCATCCAACTTGAAGTAGCTGGGGCAGTTTTGCAAGGAGGAATGGGCAAAAATCCCAGTGGTAAGATGTGGCAAGCTCATAGAGACTTATCCAAAGCGACTTGGAGCTGTGATAGCCACAAAAGGTGGCTCTACAAAGTATTGACTTTAGGGGGGTGAATAGTTATGCACATTGACTTTTTCTGTTATTTTGTCCTATTTTGTCCTATTTGTTGTTTGCTTCACAATAATAAAAAAAAAAGAAAACAACATCTTCAAAGTTGTGGGCATGTTCTGTAAATTAAATGATGCAAATCCTCAAACAATCAAAGTTAATTCCAGGTTGTGAGGCAACAAAACACAAAAAATGCCAAGGGGGGGTGAATACTTTTGCAAGGCACTGTACAATGACATACTATGGGTGTGTGTTTTTTCATCATTGTAGTGCCGTGCACCCCATTTATATTTAATGGGCTGCCTTAACACAAGTCACATTAACCCACGTCGCAACATGCATTTATGAGCTTGCATTAATACAACAGAATGCTTAAAGGGGTTGTAAAGGTATAAATTTATTCACCTTAATGCATTCTATGCATTAAGGTGAAAAAACTTCCGATAATACCGCCGCCCCCAGCCCCCCCGTTTTATTTACCTGACACCTCAAAAGTAATTCGCTCGCTCCCAACATCCATTAAGCCGCTCAGCCTGGCCGCTGATTGGCTACAGTGGATGCATTGAAAGCAGCGCAGCCATTGGCTCGCACTGCTGTCAATCACATCCAATGACGCGGCGCGCCGGGGGGCGGAGCCGAGTGATACAGCGAGCGGCTATAGCCGCCGGCTGTGTCACGGGAGCGCGCCCGCAATAACTAACCACCATGCGAGGGAGCTCGAATTAAGGTGGTTAGTTATTGCGGGGAGGAGCTGAAACAGCCACCGAGGGACCCCAGAAGAGCAGGTTCGGGGCCACCCTGTGCAAAACGAGCTGCACAGTGGAGGTAAGAATAACATGTTTGTTATTTAAAAAAAAAAAAAATTAACTTTACAACCCCTTTAAACTGGCCATAGATGTGCGATTTTCTTTCCTGCAACCACAGGTTGCAAGAAAGAGAGTTGCATGATTCCTTCATCAACATAGTCTGGTGTTGATGGGGGAATCCCTCCTGCGGAACTGTTGCATTCTCCCGGGGTAGGGGAGGGGGAGCCGTCCCGGCCAGAACACACAGTGATTATTGCTAGCTGCTATAGCCACTGGAATTAATCGCATGAAAAATCTGACAGGCTGGTTGTATCTAAATTAATTGATCGATCAACTTATGTACAAATCAACCTGCCCATACATGGTCCGAATCTTGGCTGGTCCTTGCTATGGGCGGCTTAACTAGCAGCACCACATCTGCAGTTCTTACGTATGTATTAAAAGATGGCTTATACAAGCACTAAAAAATAAATGGCAGTTTGTACAGTATACACTATAGTTAAATTTTTTTAAGCAAGCCAGCCTTCTCCTTAAAAAAAAGGTGTGTCACGCACATCATCTTTCATTTTTTAGGGACTAGTGTCATTAAGATTTTTTAATATATTTTCCTATAAAATAATAATGCTGGAACCCTGCAATTTCATGGCTTTAGTCAGGCAGGCTTTAAAGTCTTTCCTCTGAGTGAAGTGAGCATTTGACATAGTTTTGTTCCAGAGTCGGTATCCCATCTCACAGACATGAGAATTTTCCTGGACCTGGCTATCATTCTCTTTTTGGACCAACTACAGAAAAAATAAATGAAAAATACAGTCCTGGTAGTTGGCTCCTGATCCCAGGAAGTCATAATTTTCAGCACAGATCGATTTTACTTTGTGCACTAATCGAATGGGTCATTGCAAACTAATGCAAACTAAATTAAGTTATTATGAATACTCCTTTTGCAAATCTTGCATTTACAGGAGTCCACTATAGATAATGTACTCTTTTATGTCATTCCAATAACAATTACTGTAAAACTATACATTATGTTGTGGTTTCTGCCAATTTTGCTAGTATATATAGTTTTCTGTTTTGTTTTTTTTTTCATACCCTACAAAGTCTTTACAGAGGAAACACATTTGTTAATGGTAATTAGGATTCATGTATAGAAATGGCTTCTCCTGCAGCTCTGTCTGTTATATTAGGAATCATTAGGCTCACAGAACATCTCATCTCATCAAACGTTGTCAGTAAGACGGTGCAGATTTATAATACACAAAATTATTTCTTATAGTTTGAATTTGTGCATTGCTGTCTGTTTGGATCATTTTGACGTCACTATGGGAGAGGTGCTAGTAACCAGGTATAGAAATCAAAGGCTGGAAAAGTGTGGCAGTGTGTGCAGGCTACATAATATTTTGCCAAAGTCACTATGTTACATTGAGGATGCACAGGGTACAGATGCTGCTAGTATGTTGATCCCTTGGCTTCAGTACTTTATGACTCACTGGGGTTCAGAAATTAAGCAATGAATGCTTGTTCCGGATCACTTGGAATGTTTTGAACCCATGGACATTAAGGCGGCTTGCATTTCTAGAAGGAGGTTATAGCGGAACTTCGCCCAAAACAGGTTTGCAAGTTCTGCTGTTCCGCCCCCCCCCCCCCCTTTCCTCTTTAACTTTTTGGACCCTTTTTTTTTCTAGTGGAACTGGTACCAAGGTACCTGCTCCCACTTCCACTCAGTTTGCCTAGGTGATCTGAGCGGAAGCCCCCCCCCCTCCTTTTTTACCCACAGCCTTCTGTGACAAATCATAGGCCCCAAAACTCTGCAGTACCATTCACAAAGTGCAGTGCAGCTCCCACATGTGCAGTGGGAAGCCGGCTGTAAAGCCACAAGGAGTCACAGTTGGCTTCCCACACTAGACATGGCAGGGCTGGGGACCTGAAGACTGGCGAAGAACCGGCTCGGGTGAGGACAGCATTGGATCCCTGGACAGGTAAATGTTCTTTTATTTTGAAGTCAGCAGCTACAGCATTTGTAGCTGCTGACTTTCAATTTTTTTTTTGGGGGGAGGGGCTCAAGATCCTCTTTAACACTGCATGCTTTTTTCAAATAGGTTTCCTTTGATTGAGAAAGTGTTTTCTGTGCACCCCAAGAGCCCTGCAGTGCAGACATATGCCATTTGCAAATATCGACTTGTTATATTTCTGTTTATTACAAGCACTGTTTAATGCCTTATCACTGGATGCAGTGCCTCACACCTCAGTATTATTTGAAGTTTTCACGCTTAGAGATTACATTCAGTTACTGACAAGGAGTACCTCATGTCTCTCTTGTAGCAAGACCCACAAAGGAGCTACTGGGTCATAATGAGTCTCCTAGCCTGTCTAGAGGTACCAGTTGCACACTTGCCCCAAACACTCACTGACTAATGAGCAACAACGATAAATGGAACTCCACTCCGTTAAATTAGCTTGGGGAATGAAGATCAGGGTGTACGAGATACACAGTAGCCTCAAAAGGTTCCTTTAAGATACTTGCACAAGTGGAGGAAAAACGACTTCAGTCCCCCTTGCAGACTAGTATAGTGCGCCTTTAAGCCGAGACCATCAATATTTCATTTTGAGCTTTTAATTTAGGACGGGCAATATTCATTTGGAAATGAGAAGTTCAGGCTTCCTGTAGGGTCTACAGATAGTGACTTGTAGCCAGATCTCCAGGACTTTTACCACAGTGAAGTTCCCTTTGCAGGATGATACTAACTGTAAGCCATCCTTCTGCTCGCTTTCTCCTGGAATCATCTTCCAAAGAGGCAGCAGCAAACTTCAGGCCTATGGACTCAGATCTTTCTCTTAGCAGTAATCCTCCTCAATCAGCAGGCCTGGAATGCCCAAATAAACAGCACACTTCCTCTGCAAGGGAGAGCTTTCTGGAAGTTCTCCTAATTATATAAATACCCTCCCAAGCATGCACCACTGACCATAAATTCATTATTTTTTTGGCCAGGGTGATATAAATGTAGCGCACCCTACGTAGGAGCCGCAAGTAGAACTGGGATCCCCCACCCTGCACAGCCAGGCACACCAAATCTTCACAGTCTCCCAGAGTCAGAAAACAGTCCAATACTTTGTTTTTTGTATTTTTTTGAGGGATTAGAACTTGGATGGGGATAGGGGTATTATGGAATGCCCATTTGACTTCAGAAACTCTTAAGGGACTATATACAGTCTATATACACTCCTCTGCTTCCTCCAGCATTTCACTTGCTTGCCGAAAAACACGAACTCAGATGGGACACTTTTAGTGACTTTGGCAAAACACTCAGCCAGGTCAAAGCAAAAGCCCTTTACAAGCAGGGACCCCGGGCCCCTTTGGTTGTGTAGCAAAGTCCAGTGTCTAGCTTACATCCCTGTGACTACTGATCCCAGCACCATCTCTTCAGACCCACCTGGCTGCAGTTGCCCCTTTCACTAGCCCTCCTGGCTACTTCTCCACAGTCCTCCCAGACTGACACCACAGTCCTCCCCGACTGCTCGCTCACCAGCCCACCCGGCTGACTCCTCAGCAGATCTTCTAGACATGCTGACTCTCTCCCACTGTCCCAACACCTGCTCCCATGCATCCAGGACAGGATTCCTCCTTGTGTTGTAGAGGGTCCCTCCAGCACCCGAGCCTGAGTTCACCCCCAGACTAGGGGGCACCCTCAGGGGCCACCAACAGCCTCCTCAGCACTCCATCTCCAACCTGACTGCCCCTGCTGGCATGACTCAGAAGTATTTAAGAGGTGCCCGTCCCCTGCCAGCCCACTTGGCTGGAGAGTGGCTGAGGCCCTCATCAATACTCCAAGTAGCTCCTGCTAGACTCCACCCTCTACTACTGGAAGATTTTCCAAGGTTCCAGGGAGAAGGGGGAGTTACTGCTTGTACAAAGGGGGTGCTTGTTGAGTCATCCAGCCTCCCTGAGTCACTCATCCCTGACCCAGATTCAGTCCAGGCTTGGCTAACAGCAGGCCAAATTCACCTACTCTAACAATGTCTATCTATGTACACTATCACGCTAAGCTAGAGGTTGCTATGTAAATATTGAGGATATTGTCATATCCTACCCCATACTATTGCCATATACTTTCTTCAACAGCAGGAGGAAGCAAGAGATTACCTGAGCTTAGGGGAATTTACAAAACACAGACTATAAAAAAAACATCCCAGGCTGCTCACAGCTTGGCGATAATACATTTAAAGCACTCCTGTATATGGCTGGGTTGCTACAGTCTTTTATACACTGTGCTTTATGTGTCTCGGTTACATTTAGTGCCTTAAAATGATATTCTACCTTTTAGGAACATTATTAAATGCACCCATATTGAAAAACGGGCCTGTAAAGTATTGCAACCACAATTAGTGCATTGTGGATGCAATGCATAGGCTCCTGCACTGTTCCTCCGGCCCCAGGTCCATGCGGAGGTACAGCTCTTCTTTTTTGAGCTGGAGGAAGTAATTGAGTGGTGACATAACCCCCCCCCCCCTTGTGCTCCATTGATGTCTGCAAGTCTCTCTGCTGCGTTGACAGATGTAGTCTTCCATTCACAGATTTGTGTAAAGGGATCCATGAATGAATGACGTAGCTGTGTTGGCTCTTTGCACACAGTGGTGCCATACATGTTTAAAAAATACAGGATACTGAGGGAAGCAGAACCCTATGATACAGGTAAGGAAGGAGAGGGGGGCTGAGGGCAGGGGCTGCAAAATGTTACCAAGTTTCATATTACAGCTGAAAATAGGTTGTAACATGGCTTAATGTTGTCACCTTCTGAATGGTGGGGTGCTCTCCAGGCTGCCGAATTCTGGTCTGGTCTGGTTTTCTTGACTTGGACTTCCCTGCTAGTACCCAGTCTATGTTTTTTTGTAGTACTTTCGTGTATATTTCAATGTTACCATTTTGCATATGATGCCCGTGGTGCTCTCTGTACTTTGCAAACTATGTTTGTGGTTCACGTTTGGATGTGGTTTGTTGGATGTTTCTTTACTAAATAAACAATTTAAAAAATTACATGCAGTTCTTAATATGGACATGGTGTCTCAGGTATCAGACATCTCTGACTCTGGTAACATAAAAATAAAATTATTAAAAAAATGTATTAGATAGGGGTTAGAGGCAAAGTAGAGTATTACGTGGATTACTTTACATGGATTGATAGGGGTGTTGTGTACATCTGTGATAAATATCTTTGAACACTTGACTAAGCTGTCAACCCTATACAATTTTTGATAAATGTTTATGCACTAGATGGGACAGACTTCTTGTAAATCAATAATAAGCCTATTGCTTTACTTTGATACTGACTTGTGATCTTGAAAATGGATTTATCAGACACACAGAGGAACTTTGTGTATGGGGTCATTCCTTACAATCATTGAGTAGATTTTACCTTTTGGGTAATGTTGTGTGTGTGTGTGTGGTATAACGTGGTGTGTGTTCTTCGGCTATTTCTATGATGTGTTAAATGAATTAATACTATTTTGCAGGCATTTTGCCATAAGCTTCCATGTGTAATGATATAACATTTCATGACCGTGGTCTGAATATTACCGATCCATCTGTAGTTTAGTTCTAGAACTGATGGAAATATTGTCTGAGAGTTGGAAAGAATGATATGTTTACAAGAGAAATAATCACTTGAAACCACATGTATCTGTACTGGAAAGATTTTAAGCAGCTATATTTTAGACAATGTTTCTATGTCCTAACCTCCTACCAGTTCACTGGCAGTTTGTTACTTAAAAAAAACTGATGCATTTTGCATTTTTGGGGTTTATTAAATACAGTATAGAAAATATTATTGTGTAAAGTGCTGTAACCTGTGGCAACCAATACCAATCACTTTTTTTACTGCTTTAGATAAATGTAAAATGCCTGAATTTTGCAAACCACATAATGGATTTATACATAATTTATGGTAATGAGGTCTTTGAGGGGAATAACTCCCAAAGGATACTTGGCACCGGAAAAGCTAGTTTTATTTCAGTGACTAGTCCCATTTCTGCACAATAAAGGAAAAGTGTCTCCTCTGTGTGTAAATTAAAGTGGAGGGCCACCCTAAAAAAAAAAAAAAATTGCATGAAAAATCCTAAAAAGAATTAAAAAAAAAAATTTTTTTAAACTTACCTAAACCCTTGGTGCTAGGCAGTCTTCCTAATCTGTCTCTTCCTATTCCACGGCATGTTCTGCTCCTCGGTGAACGGCCCCGTTGTCTTCTGGGAACTGTGTGTGTTCCCAGAACACCACGGGGCCATTCATGCGTGCGCAGTAGGAAACTGGCAGTGAAGCTGCAAGGCTCCACTGCCTGTTTCCCTTACTTAGGATGGCGGTGGCGGGACCCGAGAGCCGAGGGATGGGTCAGCCTCGGGCGGCCGACATCGCGGACACCCAGGACAGGTAATTACTTACAGTCAGGTCCAAAAATATTGGGACATCGACACAATTCTAATCTTTTTGGCTCTATACACCTCCACAATAGATTTGAAATGAAAAGAACAAGATGTGCTTTAACTGCAGACTTTCAGCTTTAATGTGAGGGTATTTACATCCAAATCAGGTGAACAGTGTAGAAATTACAACAGTTTGTATATGAGCGTTTGTATATGAGCCTCCCACTTTTTAAGGGACCAAAAGCAATGGGACAGATTAACAATCATCCATCAAACTTTCACTTTTTAATACTTGGTTGCAAATCCTTTGCAGTCAATTACAGCCTGAAGTCTGGAACGCATAGACATCACCAGACGCTGGGTTTCATCCCTGGTGATGCTCTGCCAGGCCTCTACTGCAACTGTCTTCAGTTCCTGCTTGTTCTTGGGGAATTTTCCCTTCAGTTTTGTCTTCAGCAAGTGAAAAGCATGCTCAATCGGATTCAGGTCAGGTGATTGACTTGGCCATTGCATGACATGTCACTTCTTTCCAATAAAAAAACTCTTTGGTTGCTTTTGCAGTATGCTTCGGGTCATTGTCCATCTGCACTGTGAAGCGCCATCCAATGAGTTCTGAAACATTTTGCTGAATATGAGCAGATAATATTGCCTGAAACACTTCAGAATTCATCCTGCTGCTTTTGTCAGCAGTCACATCATCAATAAATAAAAAAGAACCAGTTCAATTGGCAGCCATACATGCCCACGCCATGACACTACCACCACCATGCTTCACTGATGAGGTGGTATGTTTTGTGGTGAACCCTCTGTATTCACTCTGGTGAAGTCTTCTCTTGATTGTTGACTTTGACATACATACACCTACCTCCTGGAGGGTGTTCTTGATCTGGCCAACTGTTGTGAAGGGTGTTTTTTTCACCAGGGAAAGAATTCTTCGGTCATCCACCACAGTTGTTTTCCGTGGCCTTCCGGGTCTTTTGGTGTTGCTGAGCTCACCGGTGCGTTCTTTCTTTTTAAGGATGTTCCAAACAGTTGTCTGGCCACACCTAATGTTTTTACTATCTCTCTGATGGGTTTGTTTTGTTTTTTCAGCCTAATGATGGCTTGCTTCACTGATAGTGACAGCTCTTTGGATCTCATATTGAGAGTTGACAGCAACAGATTCCAAATGCAAATAGCGCACTTGAAATGAACTCTGGACCTTTTATCTGCTCCTTGTAAATGGGATAATGAGGGAATAACACACACCTGGCCATGGAACAACTGAGCAGCCAATTGTCCCATTATTTTTGGTCCCTTAAAAAGTAGGAGGCACATATACAAACTGTTGTAATTCCTACACTGTTCACCTGATTTGGATATAAATACCCTCAAATTAAAGCTGAAAGGCTGCAGTTAAAGCACATCTTGTCTGTTTCATTTCAAATCCATTGTGGTGGTGTATAGAGCCAAAAAGATTAGAATTGTGTCGATGTCCCAATATTTATGGACCTGACTGTATTTAAAGTCAGCAGCTACAGTGTTTGTAGCTGCTGACTTTTAAACTTTTTTTTTCATGGCCAGAATCCCGCTTTAAGTAAACTATTGGTAACAATTGACTCCAATATTTCCCCAGTTAAGATGGCATTATCCTAGACCAGCCTTTCACAACCTTTTTTTTTTTTGCCAAGGAAGAACCCTTGAAATATTTTCAGGTCTTAGGGAACCCCAGCTTATGGCAAATTACTGTGCTTAGTGGGTAGTAGATATTTATAAAAATGAAGAATATTTTACTGAATAATCATAAAATGAAATGAATAATATTGTTCAGAATGGAAAGGCAGTTGTAGTGAACCCTTACATTGTTGTTCAGTGTAGACGTGACCGCTTACATTGGTTATTGTAGGAGTGAACCCTTAGATTAGCGGCTAGTGTAACTGTGACCCCTTACATTGGCGATCAGTGTAGAAGGGCCTCTTACATTGGTGGGCAAATTAGAAGTGAACTTTTACATCAATGGTTAGTGTAGTGACCCCCCAAATTGGTGGTCAGTGTTGAAGTGACCCCTTACAATAGAGGTCAGTCGAAGATCAATCTGCCACTGATCGAGGAGCCCCTAGAAATCCCTGGTGAAATCCTAGTTGAGGTAGTAATTTACATGTTTTTTTCCCATATAAATAACCATTATTGCCTAAAACAAAAGTTCTATAAAGATAAATAATTGTGACATTTGTAAATTTGTGAATTTCAACTTACTTAAACATAAGATCACATTTATAAGAACCATTTGTCCAGAATTTGGAAGGACATTACTGTAAATGAAAAAGCTATGGTATACCAGAGATCTTTGGGAAGCAAAATCTGAAACTACAACTTAGGAATCAAGGTCATCTCAAAATCAAGGATCCCTCTGAATCTGAAGCACAGGTAGAATGTAATAAAACATTGAAATATAGTATTGCTATTTACTGTTTCGCCTGTTTAGGTTCAAATGTAAATGTTAAAACTCCTTTAGCTTGCCCATAAAAATATTTGGATGAGCAGACTTGATTTGGTAGTTTCTATAGATGTATGTACATGAGGACTGCAGGATAAATGTGAACTCTCAGACTGCTCCAGCATTTATGGCTATGTTGAGGAGACTGGAGTGTGGAAGAAAAAATAGCATCCAGATGAGATTTTCTGACCTGTCTGATTGCTTTTCCCTAATTTTTAGCTGGCAGTGTCTAGTTAGCCCATACAAACATAAGTTTGATTGCTAGATTGAAATCTCTGAAAACTGCGCTGGGCAAATCTCTTCACTACCTGCCTCACCAATCACGTTCAAGCTTCCAAGGCAGGTTTGAGTTTAATTGATGGCTATGACAAATGTGCTGTATGACTTTTAATTAGGCTTTGAGTATGTGAAAGTCTGGAGTTGAAATGTTTCAGTATTACAAAAAGGCATATTTCAAGTTTACTAGATTGCTGTCAAAAAGGACTAGGATAAACTATTACATAGTAGCAAGGTTTGGTTTAAAAAAAACGAAAATGCCACACAGTTAGGCTGTGTCCCCTGAATGCATCCCAAGGTTTAATATTTAATTTTATATAGATTAGATTAGTCACCATAAGGTTTCTCCAGAGGTTACTAGGTGTTCTTTGAGCAGTGGTAGACTGATCTCCTGTTGATGAATAGTATCCGGGTCAATGCCACTACTTATTTGGTGGAATCAATGCAGCCTCTACTCTGATATCTCTGGAAATTTAACTAATGACACCAATATTTTCTACATATAATTATTATTATACAGGATTTATATAGCACCAACAGTTTGCACAGCTCTTACAAAATAAAGGCAGCAATTACAGGTACAATACAATTTTGTACAAGAGGAATCAGAGGGCCCTGCTCGATAGAGCTTAAAATCTAAGAGGGAGGGTCAAGTGATACAAAAGGTGATAACTGTGGGGGATGAGCTGATGGAGAAAGTTAAATCACAATGTATTAGTTAGAAGCAGGATAGGCTTCTTAAGAGAAGGGTTTTCAGGGATTGTCTAAAGATGAACAGATTAGGAGATAGTCGGACAGATTGGGATAGGGAGTTCTAAAGGATGGGAGAAGTTTAGGAGAAGTCCTGGAGGTGAGCATGGCAGGAGGTGACAAGGGAGCTAGAGAGCAGGAGATCTTGGGAGGACCGAAGAGAGCAATTTGGTTGATATTTTGAGACC
Source organism: Lithobates clamitans (assembly GCA_037952925.1). Lineage (NCBI taxonomy): Eukaryota > Metazoa > Chordata > Amphibia > Anura > Ranidae > Lithobates > Lithobates clamitans. The sequence goes on along the minus strand of JBBGZY010001574.1, from coordinate 235,048 downwards.
AGGTTAGTAATTTAGCTGGGGGGCAGAATTGTGGATGGCTTTGTAAGTTGTTGCTAGTACTTTCAATTTTATTTGTTGGGTAAACAGAAGCCAGTGGAGGGATTGGCAGACCCTGAGCAGTTGGTAAGGTAGATGAGACTGGGGGGCGTGTCCAAGATGGCGACGGGAGCGGGCGTCTTTTAGCCTCGCTCCGCCGTCCGGATATATTATCCGGGGGGGGAGCAGCGCACCGACAGAGCCAGAAACAGACCGGCACTATACAGCGTGCTGAGGAGAAGGCCATCGCCATATTCTCCACTATGTCAGCTAATGGGCAGGAGGTGAGTCACGAGGTTGCTGCTCCTAAGGTCCCTCCAGAACACACAGCACTCCTGGAAGCCATAAATGGGTGTAAAACAGCCCTGACTGAAAAGATTGATCATGTTTACACTGAACTGGGTTTAATCAGGAGAAACATTGATGCATTTAAGGGCAGAGTGACAGAGGTGGAGCAGCGTGTGTCTGCAGCTGAGGATGTACAGCAAGAGCACACGGTTGATCTCCATTCATTAAAAGTCAGAGTTAAACACCTTGAGTCGCGTGCTGAAGACGCTGAGAATCGCAGCAGACGCAATAATCTGCGTGTCATAGGGCTGCCTGAGGGGGCAGAGGGCAAGGACACCACCCTGTTAACGGAGCAGATGCTGCGGTCTCTTCTGCCCTATGCCTCTTTTTCTCCCCATTTTGCGGTGGAGCGGGCTCACAGGATCCCCACAGTCAGGGGTCTGCCGGGGCCCCTCCGCGTACTTTTATTTTTAAGTTGCTCAACTTTTGAGACCGAGATATCGTCCTGAGAGAGGCCAGAGGGATAGGAGATCTGAAGTATGAAAATGCTAAACTGCTAATATTTCCAGACTACTCTATTGAGACACAGCGCCAACGGAAATCATTTGATCAAGTACGCTCCCTTCTTCGCGCCAAAAATCTGAAATACAGCATGCTGTTCCCTGCCAGACTCCGGGTCCAAGATGGTGAATGAATGAGATTCTTCACGTCCCCAGAGGAGGCGTCCTCCTGGCTTGAAACGATTCGAGTGGGATAATGCAAGTATATGCTCCGCAGCTTGTGCTCCACTTGAGTTTTGAAAAAAGTTTTTGCTATGCATTCGTCTGTGGCTTTCTGGCTTTCTTTGTTGATGAACTCTGCTTCCCCCCTTGCTGACATCGCATTTACAGCGTGCAGGACGAGTCCTTTGCCCAATTGTTTTCTGGAAGAATCAGAGCCCCATGTTCTAGTGCTCCTCTGTTGCCGGAGACTTATTATAATTTCCCCCTCACACTTCTCATCCTGTTTGCCCCATCTACAGACCTAGGGGGAACACCATTTTAAGCCAGAAGCCCATATATGCCTCAGGAACACTTGAATACCTGTACTAAGTTTTGTACCCCCAGCTTGCTGGGAGACCGGCACCTCATTTATCATCCGGACGACCCTAGTTGTTATGGGTCAGCAAGTATATGTACAATAAGCCTCTTGCACACGTTACCTCCATGGCTTGGCGTTTTGCCGAGCGTTTTTTGGGAAGGAATGTCACCCACTGTTCTGGAGGGTTGGCGGGGGGGGATGTTTTGTTTCTGTTTTTACTGTTTTTGTTTTTGTTTTACTGATTATTATGTGTACATGTACCTGACACAGAAATGTGGACCTACCATTTTACCGCCCCTTGAGGGCTACTCTCTTGAAGTAACAAAGATGTTTGTTGTCGCTCTATCCGGGTTGGGCTTGTCCTCTGCAAAATCTCCTAAATTTATGTACTGGAGGATCGAATGGCATCCCTAAGGATTGTCTCGTGGAACACCAGGGGCCTTAATTCCCCCGTGAAGCGGTCACTGGTGTTCAAGTTCCTAAAAACGTATAGTCCTCACATATGTGTTCTCCAGGAGACGCATTTGGTTTGGAGGAAGACCCTTGGCTTAAAAAAGCCTTGGGTTGGTCATTTACAGTGGGGACCGAAAGTATTCAGACCGCCATTTGCTAAAATCATTTAAGTTCATTTTTTTCCTCATTAATGTACACACAGCACCCCATATTGACAGAAAAACATAGAATTGTTGACATTTTTTGCAGATTTATTAAAAAAGAAAAACTGAAATATCACATGGTCCTAAGTATTCAGACCCTTTGCTCAGTATTTAGTAGAAGCACCCTTTTGATCTAATACAGCCATGAGTCTTTTTGGGAAAGATGCAACAAGTTTTTCACACCTGGATTTGGGGATCTTCTGCCATTCCTCCTTGCAGATCCAGTTCTGTCAGGTTGGATGGTAAACGTTGGTGGACAGCCATTTTTAGGTCTCTCTAGAGATGCTCAATTGGGTTTAAATCAGGGCTCTGGCTGGGCCATTCAAGAACAGTCACAGAGTTGTTGTGAAGCCATTCTTTCATTATTTTAGCTGTGTGCTTAGGGTCATTGTCTTGTTGGAAGGTAAACCTTTGGCCCAGTCTGAGGTCCTGAGCACTCTGGAGAAGGTTTTCGTCCAGGATATCCCTGTACTTGGCCGCATTCATCTTTCCCTCGATTGCAACCAGTCGTCCTGTCCCTGCAGCTGAAAAACACCCCCACAGCATGATGCTGCCACCACCATGCTTCACTGTTGAGACTGTATTGGACAGGTGATGAGCAGTGCCTGGTTTTCTCCACACATACCGCTTAGAATTAAGGCCAAAAACTTCTATATTGGTCTCATCAGACCAGAGAATCTTATTTCTCACCATCTTGGAGTCCTTTTTTTTTTTAATTCTTTATTTTCTTTATTTTCTGACAGTCATATACCACATACCACATGAAACATTTCTTTTAAACATCATATCAAAATATATACTGCTTCTTTTTATCATAATATAGCTACTTAGCACGTTTTCTTTACAAAATAATCCTAAATCTCTTCTGTTCCAAGGGCAAGCTTATATTTTCCCTTTTCATTACCCATAGCCCTTATACCCCCCCCCCCCCCCATCCCACAGAGGAGAAAAAGAAAAAAAAAAAAAAAAAGAAAAGAAATTCTCTAATTCTGTACTCTACTAGAGGGGACCAAATCCTCCGATATTTCTCATCTTGATCTTTCAGCATCATAGTCAGGTTTTCCATTTGTTGAATTTCTGTAATTCTAGCCCACCACTGGAATAGGGGATAGGCGATAGGGGAACGTCATTTAGTAAGAATGCCGCCGGATTACTCCCAAGAGACACACCTGTAATATCCTTAATCGTTTCCTCAACCATTCCCCAGAAGCTCTTAATTTCCTCACATTCCCAGAATATGTGTAGCATCTTTCCCACCCCTCTCTTACATCGCCAACATCTATCTGATACCTGTGGAAAGATTTTTTGAAGAGCTGATGGTGTTCTGTACCATCTAGTAAGGATTTTATATCCTCCCTCTTGATATCTGCTAGCAATCGATGTTTTATGTACTGATTCTAGCATCTTCACCTTTTTGAGTAAACGTTACTCCTAACTCTCTCTCCCAGGCTTGCATAAAATTGAGCTCCTGTGGGGCTTCCAGGCTTGTTAATATTTCATAGAAATATGATAGGGAGTGCCTCATACTTTCACCCTTTAAGCAATTCCGCTCAAAGCTAGTTAACTCCCGTATAACTGGGAATGTTTTGATTTTTGAGCGAATATAAGCTCCTAGCTGCATGGACCTGAAATAATCCAGGTCTTCTGTCACTTCTCCCTCTATCTCACCTCTTGTCATCAGACGGCCGTCCCTAGAAAAGTCTATGAGCCTACTTTTCCCTTTATGTTTTAATACCTCATACCTCCGATCAATTAGGCCTGGTAGGAAATCCGGGGCGCCCAATACCGGGGTCATTGGGCTCGGATTTGGTGAAAGATTTGTTTTTTTAAAAATCATGTGAATGGAGCGGATGGTTGCCCCTGTTAACGGATGTTTTTTCACTATAGTGGGTAATTCTGATTTTTCTATCCATGCTATTCCTTCCAGTGGAATTTTAGTCGTCGCCTGTTCTAACTGTACATATGGCTTCCTTGCGGAGGCACACCATTCAACCACTCTCGCTAGTTGTAGGGCTTCCCTGTATCGTACTGGGTCTGGAAAACCAATACCTCCTTTTCCTTTTGGGAGTACTAAAATGTTTCTCCTTACCCTTGCTGGCTTACCTGCCCAAATGAACCTCAGGAACCTTGATCTAAGGTCCTTTAAGAAATTTGATGGGATCTTTATTGGCAATGTTTGGAACAAATAGAGAATTCTGGGCATCACGTTCATCTTTATGATATTTGTCCTTCCAAACCAAGTAAAGATTTCCCTATCCCATCTCCTAAAATCTTGTTTAATTTGTCTTAACAGCGGGGCATAGTTTAATTCAAACACTCTACTAAGCTTCTTTGGGATCTTGGTCCCCAGATAACTTATATGGGAGTCTGTCCACCTGAAATTGAATTGCGATTTTATCTGGTGTGTTTCAGTTGTCTTCATTGCCAACCCCATTGCTTCAGACTTAGTGTAGTTTACCTTATAATTTGCTAAATCTCCAAAATTATTTATCTCACTTAGAAGGGAAGGGAGGGATATAACCGGAGAGGTTATAAAGAAGATCAAGTCGTCAGCATATGCTGCTAACTTGTGTTCCTCTCTCTCTGTCTTGATACCCCTAATATTGCAGTCGGCGCGTATTTTCCTTAGGAAAGGCTCCAATGTGAGAATAAAGATAATTGGTGATAGGGGGCATCCCTGCCGCGTTCCATTTTGTATCACAAAAGGATCCGACAGTCTATCATTAACCTTAACCCTCGCACTTGGAATTGAGTAAAGGTTTGAGAACCAGCTCATCATTCCTTCACCAAATCCAATATGTTGTAGAGTTGTTTCAAGGAAAATCCAATCAACCCTATCGAAAGCTTTTTCTGCATCCGCCGAGAACAATATAAGGGGTTCCTGTCTGCTCTGTGCAGTATATATTGCATTTATTACTCTCTGCGTATTTTCCCTCCCTTCCCTTCCTGCCGTGAATCCCACTTGGTCTGGGTGGATCAGTGCCGGAATATGCTCTTCTAATCTTAACGCCAAAATCTTAGAGAAAATTTTTAGGTCCACGTTCAGCAGCGCGATTGGCCGATAACTAGAACATTGAGATGGATCCTTTCCTACCTTCAAAATTACTGCTATATGTGCCATCAAAGTCTCTCTAGGTATCCTACATCCTTCCTGTAGGGAGTTAAAAGCCGCTGTAAATCTCGGAGCCAATTTCTCAGCAAAAAGTTTATAATACAACAGGGTGTAACCATCTGGGCCCGGGGCTTTCCCTACTTTTAGAAGGTTTATTGCTTTCCTAAATTCTTCTATTGAGATTGGTGCGTCTAAATCTCGTACTACCTCCTCCGTTAGCCTTGGCATTTCTGAGTTACGTAGGTATTCTTTTGCCCTCTCTTGTTTATTTCTACACCTATGTGGGGGCTGGTGACCATCCAGCTGGTATAGACCCTCATAATATTCTCTAAAGATCTGTGCCATCTCTTGTGACGAGTTCGCCACCTCACCCTTCTGTGTTTTAATACCCGCCAAATGGGGTTGTGTTGTGGCATCCTTAAGGGCCTTTGCCAGCATACCATCTTGGTGTCCTTCAGGTGTTATTTAGCAAACTCCATGTGGGCTTTCATGTGTCTTGCACTGAGGAAAGGCTTCCGTCGGGCCACTCTGCCATAAAGCCCCGACTGGTGGAGGGCTGCAGTGATGGTTGACTTTCTACAACTTTCTCCTATCTCCCGACGGCATCTCTGGAGCTTAGCCACAGTGATCTTTGGGTTCTTCTTCACCTCTCTCACCAAGGCTCTTCTCCCCCGATAGCTCAGTTTGGCCGGACGGCCAGCTCCAGGGAGGGTTCTGGTCATCCCAAACGTCTTCCATAAAAAGATTATGGAGGCCAATGTGCTCTTAGGAACCTTAAGTGCAGCAGAATTTTTTTGTAACCTTGGCCAGATCTGTGCCTTGCCACAATTTTGTCTCTGAGCTCTTCAGGCAGTTCCTTTGACCTCGTGATTCTCATTTGCTCTGACATGCACTGTGAGCTGTAAGGTCTTATAAAGACAGGTGTGTGGCTTTCCTAATCAAGTCCAATCAGTATAATCAAACCCAGCTGGACTGAAATATAGGTGTAGAGCCATCACAAGGATGATCAGAAGAAATGGACAGCACCTGAGTTAAATATATGAGTTTCACAGCAAAGGGTGTGAAAACTTAGGACCATGTGATATTTCAGTTTTTCTTTTTTAATAAATCTGCAAAAATGTGTTTTTCTGTCAATATGGGGTGCTGTGTGTACATTAATGAGGAAAAAAAATGAACTTAAATTATTTTAGCAAATGGCTGCAATATAACAAAGAGTGAAAAATTTAAGGGGGTCTGAGCACTTTCCGTCCCCACTGTATATCACTCAACTTACTCGAATTTTGCCAGAAGGGTTAGCATCTTGGTGCGCAAGTCCCTACCTTTTAGACTCCTGGGGCTGGTGCTCGACCCGGATGGGCGGTATATAATAATACATGCAATGGTGGAATGCTTGTAACTGTTGTTGGTGGGTATCTATATACCTCCTCCTGCCTCGACTAAACTACTTCATGAACTGAGCCCTCCTATTGCTAATTATGGTACAGACAATTTGTTGCTCATGGGGGATTTCAACATGACACCGAACCCTGGGTTAGACCGCTTTAACGCACTGGGGGAATCTACATCGGATTTGTCTGTTTGGGTGGAGACGTATGGGCTGATAGATGTGTTGAGATGGCGCCACCCTAATGATAGGTCTTTTACCTGCCACTCGGCCACGCATAGGACTCTATCACGCCTAGATTTGATATAAGCGGGGAGACCCCTATTGCCCCGGGTGCAACAGATTTCCATCCTGCCAAGGGGAATATCCGGCCACGCACCACTTCTTCTCCTGTTGTCTCTGGGGGGTTCCCCTGCGGATAAATTGTGAAGGTTGATGAGATTTTGGATCTCTGACCCTAGGGTTGATGCAGGATTCCGTCAACAAATGAATACTTATTGGGCACAGAACCCTGGGTCGGCCTTGGCGGCGGTGGTGTGGGGTGCCTTTAATTCTTCCTCCAGGGGTCAGTATCAAACGCTCATTGGTGGAGCCCGTAGACAGCATAGAGCAGACTTGGTTAAGGCAGAGGATAGAGCCACCTCCCTGGAGCGACAATACACCCAGACTCGAGATCCGGAGCTATATACTAAACTGCAGGAATGCACTAGAGAGGTAATGCTGCTCACTGACAAAAAAAAAAAACTATTTCAGCAATTTTAGAGGATCTTTGATGAGGGCGAACAAGGGGGTAGATTGCTGGCATGGTTGGTCCGAGAACTCCGCCTCCATGAGCGTTCCCTCACTGATTGACAAAGACGGGGTCAGACAGGTTTCCTCTATTTCAATTAGTGAGGGGTCCACGGCTTATTACTCAGACTTATATTCCTCTTGGGTAGACTATTCTATGGAGGACCTCCACATTTACCTTTCAGATGTTGATTTCCCTGTCCTGACTGATACCTACAGAGACCAACTTGATTCCCCTATCACCCTTGAGGAGGTCAAACGGGCCATCTCCTCGCTCCAGGCAGAAAAGATGCCGGGCCCTGATGGGTTCCCGTCTGAGTTCTATAGAACATATGCCGAGGATCTAGCACCCAAATTTCACTCTATGCTCCTGTCCTCACTGAGAGAGGGTGCCTTGCCGGCTTCCATGTCCGAGGCGGTGATAGTGGTTATTCCCAAGCCGGGTAAGGACCCTGAACTCTGCAAATCCTATCGTCCGATCACCCTGATCGACGTGGACGCTAAACTGCTGGTCAAAATTTTTGCGACCCTGTTGAAGGGGGTGATTACAGCCCTGGTCCACCCGGATCAATCCCGCTTCATGGCAGGCAGAGGAACGGACATTAATATCCGTAGGCTGTTCATCCACGTTGATCTGGCTGGAGAGGGCGACACGGGAGTAGTGGCTGCGCTTGATGCCGAAAAGGCATTCGACTCAGTCGAATGGCTTTTCCTCTGGGAAGTGTTGGAATGCTTTGGATTTGGACCTCGGTTCATCTCCTGGTTCCAGCTTCTTTATAGAAACCAGACTGCCCGTGTTAGAGTAAACAGCCTATTGTCACCCCCATTTAGTTTTCATAGGGGTGCCAGACAGGGGTGCCCTCTGGCTCTGGGGATCTTTGCCCTGGCGATCGAGCCCTTGGCGATCCTGATATGTCAGGATCAGAGAGTGCGAGGCCTTCAGGTTGGGGAAATCTCGGAAACAATCTCGCTCTATGCTGATGATACCCTGTTGTATCTGGCTGACGCGGGTGCATCCCTAAACACTGCCCTTGAGATAATAGACCAATTTGGGAAATATTCTGGTGTCCGCATTAATTGGGACAAATCAGTCCTATTCTCCCTCCATTAATCGGGTCATAGGGCGATTACTGACACTCCACTCCAATGGGTTGACGAATTTAAGTACCTCGGCGTGATTGTTAGAGGATTCCTTCAGGCATATATGGAAGACAATATATCTCCCCTGTTGACCCAGTTTAGCAAGAAATGCCATCTCTGGAAAACACTTCCCCTGTCCCCGGTGGGGAGGGTAAACCTGCTGAAAATGGTATATCTCCCCAAGTTTGTATACTTCTTCAGGAATACTCCATGTCCTATTCCTAAATCCTTCTTTCAAAAATTGGATTCCATTATTTCTACCTTTGTCTGGGCTGGGAAGATCCCAAGGCTGGCGAAGCGGACGCTCCAACTCCCCTTATCCCAGGGTGGCTTGGCAATGCCTCACTTCCAGCTCTATTACTGGGCAGCAGTTTTGGTGACAGTCAGGTGGTGGTTTGCCCAGTCCAGACAGAACCCGGCGGTGACCCTCGAGGCGGCCATCCTGGGATCCTATGCGGCCCTGAGTAATCTACCCTATAGGGGGTTTAGAGCCCATCCCCAAATAACGACTCCAATGCGTACAACCTTACAAGTATGGCAAAGGGCTAGGGCTATCAACAAAACGCAATCTGTCATCTCACCCCATACACCTTTATGGGGCAACCCCATGCTACCTCACCTCTACAAGCTTCCAGATCCCCAGTTATGGGCGGCTAGAGGGATAATTACAGTCAAACATATTTACACGGATGGGTCCTTTTCCTCCCTTGAGACCTTAAAAGGCAAATATGCAGTTCCAGCCTCCATGACATTTAGATACTACCAGCTCAGACATGCCACTCAGGCCCAGTTCCCCGATCCCCTGACTTTACAGACTGACAGTGTGGAACGACTGCTTATAGCTCAACACTTGGACAAACCCCTATCTTCCCTCTATTTTTATCTGTCAGTTGATCATATGACGTCCCTGACTAAAGTATATAACAAGTGGAAGACTGATATTCCAGAGCTGACAGAGGAGAGCTGGGAGGATGTGGTATCTGACTATATTACCAAGATGATTTCAGCAAGGGATCGCTTCATTCAACTTAAAATTCTACACAGAGCTTATTACACCCCTGTCAGGCTAGCCAATATATACCCAGGAACGAGTACCCTGTGTTCCAGATGTGGTTCATCCCCTGGATCATTTATCCATATGGTGTGGTCCTGTCCAAAACTGAGCCTCTATCGGGAGGGAGTGATAGAGACCTTGGGATCCTTAGGGGACTGGTCTCTTAGACCAGACCCGGCATTGCTTGGCAGTATGGAAAATGTTGAGGCCTCACGACATGACAAAATGTTCTTGTTTTATGCTTTATACTACGCCAGAAGAGAAATTCTCCTCAAGTGGAAGCTACCCACCCCTCCCACCTATCATATGTGGATTGCCACTATCAATTCTGTCCTCCCACTATATAAGTTAACGTATGAAAGTAGAAACTGCCCACAAAAGTTTGATAAGGTCTGGTGTCAATGGATAGATGCAAATGGACAGACCCCCTAGAGCACATGGCTACCCTGAGTAATATTACTGGCTCCTGTGGTGCTTTTTGTTTATATCTGGATATGCTGTATTGATGAGTGCCTTTTGTCCCCCCCCTCCCCCCCCTCTTTCTCTCTCCCCCCTCCCCCCCCTCCCCCCCCCTTTTTCTTTCCCTTCTTTCTCACTTTCTTCCTAATCTCCTTTCTTTTTTAAACCCAGTATTGCTGCTATGAATCAGACTGCTTTAGTGTTTAATACTGATAGAAACTGTTAACCGCTCAAGAAACTAATTACTCGGTGTAATTGAACAACTATTTGACCAATTGTAACCTTATGTACAATGTAATGTCCATATACTGTGTCATTGTCAACTTCAATACTTTTAAATAAAAAATCTATTTACTTTAAAAAAAAAAAAAGGTAGATGAGACTGGCAGCAGCATTCACGATGGACTGAAGGGGGGGTTGGCCTATGTAAAAGTAATCAAATGAGGAGGGAGTTGCAGTAGTCAAGGCAAGAGATGACCAGGGAGTGAATTAGAAGCTTTGTGGTACCATTAGTTAAAAAGGGGCATATTCTGGAGATGTTGTGGAGGTTGAGGCGGCATGATTTGGACAGGGATTGGATGTGGGCCTGAAAGGACAGTTCAGAGTCCAAGGTTACTTCTAGCAACCTGACATCTGGGGATGGTAATAGTTGTGCCATTGATCTTGACAGAGAAGTCTGGGAAAGGGGCATGTGGGGAGGAACATTTTTGAGTTTTGGATAGACTGAGTTTGAGGAAGAGGTGTAACATCCAGTCAGATACAGTATGTCTGTCAGTAAATCAGTGATATGTGAGAAAACTGATGAGGTGAGCTGAGGGGTAGAGAGATAGATTTGGGTGTCATCAGTGTAAAAATGATATTAAAAGCCATGGGAAGCCACCAGCTGACCCGGGGGGAGGTGTAGATTGAGAATAGGAGAGGTCCAGGGACAGAACCTTGGGGGACCCCAACTTTAGAAGGAATAGGGGAGGAGGAAGTGAAGTTGTAAATGACACTGAAGATGCAGTGAGATAGGTAGGATTCGAACCAATGGAGAGTACACAACTATGTTTGTTTTTTTTTAAAAAGAAGGGATTTAGAACAGAATGGGACTATACTGCCTCAGAGGAGTATAATAAAAAATATACACATGCTGAAATTTATAGAAAATTATACAGACTTTATTCAACTGCCAAACGGCAAAATCTTCTAAGAATGAACAGGTTAAAAATGAGATACAGTTTTGGAATCTTGAAGTCAGGGTGTGCTAGTCCCAAACACAGTAAAGCAGATATGGCCTACGCGTTTCGCGGACAGCTCCGCATCATCAGGGCCTTGAGGGTAGCAGCACAGTAGATATCATATAAATTCCATAAACTGATGGAAGACACCGGCTCAGAGAGACATGGATTTGGCCTTTGTGCCCACGGGGACAAAGAGTTAAACAAGGGAGGTATGGATTGTGAAATTGGACAAGGAGTGTAAGGTGAGGGAGATATCTGTATAGTGGAAATCTTGTCACAAAGTGTATAAATCCTTTTTTTGAAGTGATTAGAAATCTCTTGGGCCATGAGTAAGTTAGTAAATCATTTTTAAAAAGACTTCCCGAAGACCTGATATTCCAAGAGTTTCTCTGGGGTAAAAAGGTTTAGAAAAGAGGGATAACAGCAGTTTCAATGGTGACTGGGCCAAATAGATCCAAAGGGCCTTCCTGACAATTATCTTCCTGTGCTTTTCCACCCCCTCGCTTCTTCATTACTCTATAATGTACCATAGAAATATTCACTAAAGTGTAAAGTGTTTCCAATCACAGAGCTCAAAGTCCAGATGTGAGAGAGGATTTGATGCATCTTTTCAGCAGATAGACCATTGTGCCCTTTATGTAAAAACCGTTAAAGGGAATTCAGCTAGTCAGCTAAATATGCATGCTTGTAAGTTGACAGGGTACTTATAAGCTGTGTGTTCTGGAAACATTGCTAGCATGGTTTAAATTTAATATTCTCATTAAAACATTATGAATTGTGAGTTATCATTTCCAAGGAATGCTAGAGCCTGTCTTGATACTCTGCTCTTTTCGGTACATTCCAACGCTCTGACTTCAGCTTCCAGTAAGGCATTGCTAAAACAGTTTGAGAATGGAAAGCTTGAAATAAAAGGCGAAAATCTTTTACATGCAATCACATCTTCATCCCCAGCGCGGTATAAATGCAGAAGCATTGAGGAGCTGCACGCTATCCCTCTCTCACAGTTAATCCAGCACCTCCGTACAGATCCCCCTGGCAGGAAAATCCTTGTTTCCTTTTATAAAGTACACACGAATATTAAGTTATCGGGAACAGTTTATGTTAACATACTTAATGTTATCAAGATACACATAAAATCATAGCATTTCAATCTAATGGAATGCTAGAATTCAACATACAGTTGTGGAAATGGGTGGATGCCTTTCATGCTTTTGGTATCAAGTGAGTGCTCATTTTTTTATACACGGTCATAACAGTTCCCTTCCAATGAAAGTTCTACATTGAGAGGTAACTAAAGGCACTGCATATACTTATCAACATCATTGTTGGTATTGTGCAATTTTTGGCAATAAAATAATTTTTTATGTTGATACAGGGTATCTGCTCCCTCTTGTACTTTGTGATAGTAAATAGATTTAAAGAATGCCAAATCCTTCGTTTTTTTATGTAATCAATCACCGTAAATCAACTCACCACCCTAATATAATGGACCTATGGGTAGATTGGTTTCATGAGCATGTAATGTCAGGGGTTTGCCTCCCTCAGCTTTCCTAGAGCTCTGACAGCTGCTGAATGGCTTTAATTGCTATACAATAGGTCATCGGGTGGTCAAGTGGTCAGGATGTGACTGCAGTTGACAGTATCAAATGAGCCCCTGTTTGATAACCTTTTGGCTTATCAAAGCATCACTAAATTATTTATATATATATATTTGTGAGGTCAGGCACTGATGTGGACTATAATTCATCCCAAAGTTGTTCTATCAGGTTGAGGTCAGGACTCTGTGCAGGCCAGTCAAGTTCCCCACCACAAACTCGCTCATCCATGTCTTTATGGACCTTGCTTTGTGCACTAGTCCAAATCATTTGGTGGAGGAGGGATTATGATGTGGGATTGTTTTTCAGGGGTTGGGCTTGGCCCCTTACTTCCAGTTAGGGATGAGCTTTATGTTCGGGTCAAACATGAATTCGACTCGAACATTGGCTGTTCGCCTGTTTGTCGAAAACGGAACATTATGGGCCGTTCGTGCTTTATTTGAGCGGCGCGTAACGGCCCATATTGCACTGCGGGAGTGCAGTGCATTGCTGTATGATGATTGGCCAAAGCATGCACTATGACCTGCTTACTTTGGCCAATCCCAGCGCCCTCAGCTAAGAGAGCCATAATTGGCCAAAGGCAGGGTGCCTTTCGCCAATCGTGGCTCAGGGGGACTAAGTCCACGCCCCACACTATATAAGGCTGCCTGCACGTCGGCCCCATGTGGTGTGTTGTTGGTGTGGACGGAGAGAGAGGGATTGATTTACTAAAGGCAAGTAGACTGTGCACTTTGGAAAGTGCAGTTGCACACTGCAAAAGCAGTTGCTCCAGAGCTTAGTAAATGAGCAGAAGTTCTGCTGACTTTCATTAACCAGTCATGTGCAAGCAAAAATGCTGTTTTTTTTATTTTCCTTGCATGTGATTGGGTATTCCTTGCAAAAAGAAGCTTTACCTCATTTACTAAGCTCTGGAGCAGCTGCACCTACAGAGTGCAATTGCACTTTCCAAGGTGCACAGTCTATTGGCCTTTAGTAAAGCAAACCCAGAGTGTCATTTAGCAGGTAGGCAGGTTATTCAGTTAGCTGCAGTGGGCTCGAAAAACCCCAGGCACCAGGTCGCATTTGCGATTTCAGATCTCACATTTAAACTAAAATGCATTAAAAAAAAAATTGTCATTTGAAAGAAAAATTAAAAAAATTTCCCTTTAATAGCTATGGGTGGAAGTGACGATTTGACGTCGCTTCCGCCCTGCAATGACTTGGAGACGGGCGAGGGGCCATCTTCCCCTCACTCGTCTCCATGTCAGGCCAGGGACAGGTCCGGATCGCCTCCGCCACGGTAAGCGGTGAAGGGCACCGGAGCACAGCGGTAGGGGGGGCCCTCTCCCGACGCCAATAAAAGTGATCTCGCAGCGAATCCACTGCAGAGACCACTTTTATCTGAAAGAGAAGCGCCGGCTCTTGAAGAGGATACCGGGGTTATGGTAGCTAGCTGCTACCATAACAACGGTATTTCTCTTCAAAGACAGGACGTATATAGTCGTCCTGCGGGAAGGAAGCAGTTAATTCAAATGAATTTATTATTTGTCATCTCCCTGATTGGCCCCTTTTACATGGGCTGTCTGATCAGGTTCGCCTGTCAGTTTTTCAGGCGGACCTTTGGACCCTTAGCGGAGACATGGCGGTCTTGTGTCCCTGCATGGCAGGAAATAAAAGCAGTCACATTCGTTCTAGTCGTCTTTCTGTGTAAATTTAAGATTGGTTAATTTTTATATTGAAAATAAAGCTTTGTCGGTCGTTTAAAAAAAAATATATACACACACACAGACATTATCATATATATATATATATATATATATATAATATATATATATATATATATATATATATATATATATATATATATATATATATATATATATATATATATATATATATATCCACTGTATCCTCCAGTTTAGCTATATCTGACTGCAGGCAGTTCCTGGTGTACTTTTTCTAATATACTTCTGGCAGGCAGGTTATTCAGTTAGCTGCAGTGTATTTAATATGTGTATATATATATATATATATATATATATATATATAGACAGTCTCGTGTGTATATATATATATATATATATCCACTGCATACAGTTTAGCTATATCTGACTGCAGTGAGGTAGAAAGAAATCCTGGATAGCCGCACTCTGGGATAAGGACATCTTTATTTCAATAAAATCCAACAATACAGTCAATTGCAGAGATGTACAGGGTGGTAGACTGCTAACGCGTTTCACATCATTTGGATGCTTATTCGTAGCTACGAATAAGCTACTAGGACCTGTTCCTGCGCTCAACAAAAGTATCTGTGAGGCTTAACAGTGTTGTGCCACTACCACCTAAGGCCCAATTTTTATGCCCCTGTTAACAGGGGTGCGTAATTACAATTCTTTAAATAATTCTTTACAGTGTTCTGGTACCACCAACACCTAAGGCCATTTTTCCGCAGAGTGTATAGTGCAGGCCGTATAGTATATACAGGCAGTCCCCTATTTTCAAACATCCGACTTACAAACGACTCCTACTTACAAACGGAGGGAGACAACAAAATTTACAGCATGTCCGGAAGGCCACCAAGGAGAGGAAGATGCTCACGGGCCACTAAAAGAGGGCAAGCAGGCTCTGGGTCTACAGTCGACAGTGCTGGTCGTGAACAAGGTGCATCCTCAACACGTGGCCGTGGGGCGCGCTTGTCCTTTTTTTCTGCAGCTGGCCATGTTATTGAGCTACAACATGCAGAAGAGTTGGTGGAATGGATAACAAAGCCCTCCTTATCCTCCTCTGTCACCCAGGCTCAGAGTAGTTTGCCTGCCAATGCAGCTGCCAAAGTGGCCTTTTCCATCTGCTCCATGTCAACAGTCACTCCTTCCCTAGCCCCACCATCATGCACGGAGGAGTCCCCCGAACTATTCGACCCCAGTGTCGGGTACATGCTTCAGGAGGATGCGCAGCAATTTGAAGGCTCTGATGATGGTACCCAGGTTGAGGAAGGGAGTAACGTGAGCCTAGAGAGAGGGGGTGCCCAAGAAGGTCAAGAAACTGGCAGTCATGTTCCCCGAGCTGCATCATACTGCCAAGTTTGCTCCAGTGATGAGGAGGGAGGGGATGATGAGGTCACTGACTCTACTTGGGTGCCTGATAGAAGAGAGGAGGAGGAGGCACATCTCCAATGAGGCAGGATGCCCTCCAGGGGCAGCTTAGGGATAGCCACCCTATTGCATCACACTGCAGAGCATGTGTGACCTCATATGTGACATGCCCACCAGATGGAATTCAACGTTGGCAATGCTGCAGCGGCTGCACATGCAGCAGAGGGCCATCAATGAGTACCTCTGTGAGTATGGCACCAGGACAGGGTCAGGGGAGCTTGGCTTTTTTTCGCCACGCCAGTGGCTACTGATCAAGGATGCATGCACTGTCCTGTCACCATTTGAGGAAGCCACGAGGATGGTGAGCAGTGACAGTGCATGCATCAGTGACACTGTCCCTCTTGTCTTCCTGTTGGAGCACACGCTTTGTGGAATAATGGACAGGGCACTTGAGGCAGAACAGCGGGAGGAAGAGGAGGACTTCCTTACCTCTCAAGGCCCCCTTTATCCAGATACTAGTATTCCTGCAGGCCCACCGATCACACAGGAAGAAGAAGAGGAGAGAGGAGGAGGAGGATTGTGTCAGCATGGAGGTGGAGGATAACACTCAAAATCAGCAGCAGTCTTCAAGGGATCGTTTGCAGTCCCCAGAAACCCATGGAGTTGTACGTGGCTGGGAGGAGGTGGTTGAGGACCATGTGATCCTTAGTGACCAAGAGGACTCAGGATCGAATGCCTCTGCAAACTTACGCTGCATGGCCTTCCTGATGCTGCAAAGCCTGCAAAAGGACCCTAGGATTTGTGGTATCAAGGAGAGGGATCATTACTGGCTGACAACCCTTCTTGATCCACGTTACAATGGTAAGGTTGCAGAACTTATCCAGCCTTCGCAGAGGGAGCAGAGGATGAAACATCTTTGGGAGGCCTTGAAGAAAGGTTTGTGCAATGCGTTTCCAGAGCCTGGAAGGTTACAATTTCCTGGTGTTGGACGTGTTGCTGAAGCTTTGTTCAGTCACAGAAAGAGCGGTGGAGAAGGTGGCCGGCTGACCGATGCCCTCAGACAATTCTTCAGTCCTCAGCGCCCAGGTCTAAATGGTTCCAGCAACCATCACCAGCATCTGAATTACATGGTGCAGGAATATCTAGGGGCAAGATCAGACTTGGAGACCTTTCCACCAGAACATCCACTGGGTTACTGGGTCTTGAGGATGGACCACTGGTCAGAGCTTGCTCAATATGCAATTGAGCTACTGGCCTATCCTGCATCCAGCGTTCTTTCTGAACGCACATTCAGTGCTGCTGGAGGCTTTGTAACCGAACACAGAGTGCGCCTGTCCACGGACTCTGTTGATCGGCTCACATTCATAAAAATGAATCAGTCTTGGATCACCAGCTACCAAGCACTTGATGCTGATGTAACCGATTGATTTTTCTATGGATGTGGGATCCCTTGAAGACTGCATATGCTGAGTGACTATCCTATTCCTCCTCAATCTTCAGGATGATAGCTTCTAGGAATATTTTCGTTTCAGGGCACCACCACCACTACCTAAGGCCCAATTTTTCTGCCCCTGTTTAAAAGGGGTGTGTAATTACAATTTTCTAATATTTCACAGCAGGGCCTTTTCCTGCGCTCAACAAAAGTATCTGTGAGGCTTTACAGTGTTGTGCCACCACCAGCATCACCGCCTAAGGCCCAATTTTTATGCCCCTGTTTAACAGGGGCGCGTAATTACAATTTTTGATCTAATATTTCACAGCAGGACCTGTTCCTGCGCTCAACAGAAGTATCTGTGAGGCTTTACAGTGTTGTGCCACCACCACCTAAGGCCCAATTTTTATGCCCCTGTTAACAGGGGCACGTAATTACAATTCTTTAAATAATATTTCACAGCAGGGCTTGTTTCAGCGCCCACCAAGAGTAACTGTGAGGGCTTACAGTGTTCTGGTACCACTAACACCTAAGGCCAAATTTTCCGCAGAGTGTATAGTGCAGGCCGTATAGTATATACAGGCAGTCCCCTATTTTCAAACATCCGACTTACAAATGACTCCTACTTACAAACGGAGGGAGACAACAGGAAGTGAGAGGAAATCTACTCTTAGGAAGGGAAATTCTCTCCTGTAAGAGTTAATATGGGAAAAGGGTGTCTCCATTGATGCTTTATCACCAATCCTTGTTTCCCTAATAACCCAAAATTTTCTGATGATAACCTTTCCCTATGTTATCCAAAAAGCTTAAAAATAGATTTTTCGGCTGGAGCTACACTTACAAAATGTACCTGTTCCAAATTACAAACAGATTCAACTTAAGAACAAACCTACAGTCCCTATCTTGTTTGTAACCCGGGAACTGCCTGTACACTGCTGCTGTTCAGAGTATATAGGGCCTGGGGGCCCCACGCCTTTTTTTTTAATTTGGGTGCGGGGTTCCCCTTAATATCCATGCCAGACCCAAAGGGCCTGGTAATGGGCTGGGGGGGGGCAAGATTACATTACAGCCACAAGCAGTTTTAAATTTTATTCCTTTAGAAATGTTATTTTGTGCAGGGACTGTTCTAAACACAGGGAAAATGCGCCACTTTACAGGTATACTATAGTCACCCCCCAGGCACGATATTTAAAGGAATGTTTAACTTTAAGCATTATTAAAATCACTGCTCCTGAAATAAACGGACGTTTTTAAAACTTTTTTTTGCATTGATACATGTCCCCTGGGGCAGGATGCGGGTCCCCAAACACTTTTTATGACAATAATTTGCATATTAGCCTTTAAAATTAGCACTTTAGATTTATCACGCTCGAGTCCCATAGACTTTAACAGTGTTTACTCCTTTAGGCCCCTTCCTCTATTAGCACAATTTGGCCACACCCAACATTCAGTTCGGTGTGCTGCTACTAGCCCCTACTCCTGCTCCACCCTCATTGAAAGAGGATGTGGTCAGTAGGGCATTTCTGGATTTCATTTTGAAAATCTGGTCACTTTACTGTAGGCACAGAGGTGACACCTGTCCTTAATCTATTCATTCTTATATGTGCTCCAAATATGGAGACTATGGAAATTCAAAGTTAGGACCGCAGTATATACAGAGGTTCCTTGATGTGGGCACTGCGGCTTATGCATATTTTTACAACTGTGTGCAAACAAAACCCTCTGTTTTTAATGTAAACTGTTAGACAGGGTCAATTTGGTTGTTTTTCAGGCTGGCTGGTAAGTGTGCTGGTAAGTCTTTTGTTTATTTTTGATGTGCATTACCCTTCCATGTGCACTTTGCTGTGGAGACTATTTATTGGTTGGGAAAGATTGCCACTTTTTTGTATAGATAACACTTCTTCTGTCCCCTAAAATATAGCAAATCCTTTTACTTTTGAGTTAATTTCTTACTTTAATGTCTATCATGCTCCTAAAGTGTAGCTAGGCAAAACTTTTTTTTCCAATTTTGGATAGAGTAAGAGAGGGTTGTAACCCCTGTCAGGTTTTTGCCATTTATGTCCCACTGGGGAGATTTCCTTTTACTTCCTGTGCCATAGCTAAAACAGGAAATGAAAAAGTGAGGGAATCCTGGTGTGTCACCGGGGTCACCAGAACAAGTGTCTCTAATGGAAGATATTCCCTCTATTAGTGTTTTGATGTCAACCCAAAAATTTGGCATTTTCTTTATTTTCACTTTCGAAAGAGGGTAAATCTCCCTAATGGTGCCCCAGACAGCATAAAAACAGACACCTGTTCTAATCCCTCTACATTCTATCCAAAAAGTACTAGTTACTTACCGGTAACTGTCTTTCTGGGAAATCTTCCAGGACGGCACACCTGAGAGATGAGAGGCTCCTCCCGACAGGAAACACAATCAATCAACAGCTGTTTTAAGTCCACACCCTTCCCCTTGATCCTCAGTTTGTAGAGAAGTAACTCCTGAACCTGTTTCACAAGGGAAATCATTCCTCATAGGTACTCACCTTCTAGTGTTCTAAAATTTTCCCTCCTCCAATGGGTGGGAAGTAGGCCTGCCGTCCTGGAAGATTTCCCAGAAAGACAGTTACCGGTAAGTAACTAGTACTTTTCTCAAGTCATCTTCCAGGACGGCACACCTGAGAGGATAATCAAGTAGCTCAGGCCTACCTTTAGGGTGGGACCACTGCAAGACCCTCTTGGCGAACCTCGGTTCTGCAGTGAGCTTTACCTTCACTCCATATGCTTGATGAAGGTATCTTAGCTGGATCATGCGGCTTATCTGCCGGTCTACTCCACCGGTGTCCCTGCCTTCTCTGCTTCGGATGCAGGATCTAGGTGGAGTGGGCTCTTAAAGATGGAATCAGAAAACATGTTAAACTTGTAGGTTATCAATGTTGCCTGTCACACATCTAACAACAATGGCCTATTCTGCCTATAGGTGCTGCTTAGAACCACTAAAAAGATTAATCGGAGAGCTGTGTTGTAAGACAAGGACACTACATTGATCAATAAGGGAGCCTGTCTTAACACAACCCTGTCCAGGGAAATAAAACTGCCAAAAGGGGGGTCCCTGACAGACCTTTTTTGTTCATTTTTATCTTTACGTCAGCAAAGACTGAAGGGAAACCTACTTAAGGGAAATAGATTAATAAAAACTTAACCCCTGGGTTTAAGGCATGCCCAATCTATAGTTTTACTTATGCCTGAGAGCCTACTCAGGAGATTAACATCCGTAGCAGGAGGAGAACACTCATACTGCTACATCTAGTTTTGCTAGAAGGGCAAAATGAAGGCCATGCACCGAGCTGTAACCTATTTGGTCGGGTATACATGTTTATACTTCATCTTCAGGCCATAAAACTCCTCTGAACCGAACTTCCTAAGTTCTTATTAAACAGGGCGATTCATTATCGCCTTCCTCCAGTGACCCATAACTCTACAGGGCTTCAACCCTAGGAAATGGCTCTGGCATCCCTGAATGTAAGGGGTCGAGGCTTTTTGACATGTGACATCTGCACCTGGACTCCAGGCCCTTTCACGGAAGAGAAGGCTGAAATACAAAAAGGTGATACATGTATTATTAATATCACAAATAAAAAAAATCATAGATTGTGGACATAGCACAATAGATTTAGACAGAAAGGACACAAGCATAGACATCAATGTTGTGTATCTGAGTGTGACTAGCTAAACCAAAATATCAAATATGGGAAGAGACCCAAATCTGAACCTCACAGTCTGGTTTTCTGATGTGCGGCCAATATGTAAGCATTAAGACACAAACACACCTTAAATGCTGCGCATTTCTGAAGTGCAGCTAGCTAGGTCATAACTGGTAAATACAGAAAGGCCGGGAACCCCCTTTTACAGTGGTGTTTTACTGATGTACAGCAAAACAAGGCTATAAAGAGAAGACAGAAAGACCCAAACTTCTATGTTGCGTATTTATGACGAACCACCAAGTACAGTTATAAGACACTTCCTGTTATGCAGTTCTGTAGTGCAGTTACATAGAACCAACAGAGAAAGAACACAAGCAACCTACAGCACTGTGTTTTTCTGAAGTACCATAAGGTAAGGCAATATGAAACAGAAAGCACCAACAAGCTTCCATGTTGAGTATTTCTGCTGTGCAGCAACATAAAAACAAAGAAACAACAGACAGCCTTTACAGCTGCGATCTTTCTGGTCTACTGCAAAATAAGGCAATAACTCCACAATGAGTATTCCTGCAGCATTGCAAAACCTGAACCAGAAGGGACAGATAAGCTTAGGGTTCCCACACCCGTGTGACCCAACCTGCCACTTGGGACTGCAAGACGCATGAGAAGTCCTACTATGGCTTCCAAAGGGTATCATTCGTGACTGTGCGACTCCAGGTCGCAGCGTATCCAGCAGTCCCTGCTTACGGAACCACAGACCTCAAGATTACACAGGTCGCAGGAAAAGCAGTTTTCGGGTCGAACAAGGGGTCCCCATGCTGTGGCTCCCTGGAGAAGTGCAGCCAACAACCCCCTACTGTGTATACCTAAGAAACAGCAAGGAAGATCAATGAGAAACACCACTTACTGCTGTGCCTTTCTGATATACGGACGATAAGTCAGTAAATATAGGACATACAGGACACAAACAATGTTCAATCTTTGTGTATGTCTGATGTGTAGCATATACCAATACTGAGCAGAGATGTCATTACCCTCAATGTGTCTCCCTGCTGAGCAGCAAAAACAAATCAGAAAAAGACAAACAACCTTCACTGTTGTGTCCTTTCTGATATGCAGCCAATAAGGCAGTAAACCTTCAATTTTGTATGTGTCTGATGTGCAACAACAATCTTGAATAGAGATAGCACATCCATATTCAAGTAATTTGGCATGCGACTCAACATGTCAAATCGCATGCCTAAAATTGTCAGCCATTGCCGTTAATCGCACTGTCTGAATCAGCCCGGGCCACTTTGTGGTGCTGCACTGATTACCAATGGCAGTATGTGTACTACCCCTGGCACAGGTTCAATTTTGTATTTTGCAACAAAATCAGGACCATCCGTCATCACTGCTGCCTTTCTGGTAAGCAACCAATAAGGCAGTAATACAGGGCCCACAGACAGACCTCAATCTTGTATATGTCTGATGTGCAATAATATAACAGTTTTGAATAGAGATAGCACATCCATATTGAAGTGATTTGGCATGCAACTCAACATGTCAAAGTCGCATGCCTAAAATCGGCAGCCATTGCTGTTAATAGCGCTGTCTGAATCAGCACGTCACTTTGTGGTGCTGCACCGATTACCAATGGCAGTATGTGTACTACCCATGGCCCAGGTTCAATTTGTATTTTCCAACAAAATCAGGACCATCCATCTTCACTGCTACCTTTCTGATAAGCAACCAATAAGGCAGTAATACAGGACCCACAGACAAACTTCAATCGTGTATATCTCTAATGTGCAACAATCTAACAATTCTGAATAGAGATAGCACATCCATATTGAAGCGATTTTGCATGGGACTCACATGTCAAATTGCATGCCTAAAATCGGCAGCTATTGCAGTTAATAGCACTGTCTGAATCAGCACGACGCCACCTTGTGGTGCTGTACCGATTACCAAAGGCAGTATATGTACTACCCCTGCCATCAATCTTTCCTGCTGCCTTTCTGATAAGCAACCAATAAGGCAGTAATACAGGACACAAAAACCCCACAGACAGACCCCAATCTTGTGTAGGTCTGATGTGCAGCAATATAACAATTATGAGCAGAAATGTCATCACCAGACTCAATGATGTGCGTTTCTGGCGTGCGGCACAAAAACCAGAAAGTACAGACCACCTTCCCTGTTGTATTTTCTGATCTGTAGCCAAACAAAGCAGTACCTTTAGGATATAAAGGACACCCAACAAGCTTCAGCAGAGAGGTCACAAATCTCAATGTGTACTTTAGTTGTGCCAAACACCCCAGCAAGGACAAACCTTCACTACTGAGGTCTACTGGTGAGCAGCCAAGAAGGAGTCCTGGTGTATCCCTTTATGAAATAACCAAACAGGAGCAATTTATTTCATAGGCCTAGCCTGGGCTGTAGATACTAATCCTTCACCACCAGTGAAGGAACCAATCCTAAAATGGTTGGACACCTTACTATAGTAGCTGTTGTCCTACCTTACCTCCGTAGATTGAGCAAACGCTAGCCAGCTCATACACAGGTGGGGCTGATCAGTAACTAAAGTCTCAATGAGCCCAGCCCTAGAGACCAATATAAGACCTCTAAAAAGGGTGGTTACCAATTTAGCCTGGAGGTAAATAGCCACCTGCAGCCCTTAAAGAAGCAATCATATAGCCATCTAGCTCTTGCATATGTTTGCACAGAAAATCCTTAATCAAAGGATATAGGAAAACGATTTATGGTAAATCGCCTTTAGATCTGTCACTGAGTGGACTGTAGTCCAAACCAAAAAGGTTTTTCTTACCCCCTGCATTAAAATATAACCACAATGTAAGAGTGGAGTGGGAGGTTGGAGCTTATGAAAAGTTACCCATAGCAAGCAACCCCCAAAAGGAGGATCTGTCACAAAGGAACCCCTACTGTGCCACACAGAAGCTTGGTCCCTGCCACATTGTTGAAAGTTAGGTCAGCTTTTAAGCATCTTGGAGCAACTTTAAGCAGATTCCTGGCAGCTGGGCAAATAGGGCCAGATAACCTAGTGCACCTGCTGAGCAAGGGAGCTTACTCCTGAATCCTTCAACCATTGCACCATTAATAACTTGTTCAGTGGTATACCTGGCCAGTAAGGAACTCTTTGTTCTACCAGGTCACCCTCTTTGCTGTATTCACCCCTACTAATGTACCACAACCGGGTATGTAGGGAGAGGCTGGCAACCTACTGTTGTGATAACCACAGTGTCTCTGCTATAAGAGGAAGCTGTGGCTGGTGGCTTTTAGCAGTAGCTTCTGGGCTATTTTGTTATGGAGACCCCAGGTCCTGCACTGCACCACTCAGTAAATACAGGTGGAAGGGGAAAAAATGCCTTACCTACCTCTTTCCCATCTGAGGTGGTTTAGGCACACTCGCTCCTCTGCACCACTTGTCCACCATACAGCATCTCTGATGTAGGAGGGAGCTGTGGCTGGTGTCTTTAGCAAAAGCTTCTGGGCTATTTGAATCCAGACCCCAGGGGAGATTATCTCAAATGCCCAGAAACCATCTGGCTGGGATTGGGGATTTTTGACTCACCGTTGTCGTCTTCCCCTTTTTCCACAGCCACCGGGCTTGCTTTTCCATCCTTATGGTCCACACGCAAGGAGGATAGCCGCCAAAGTGCCCCCCCCCCACAACAGCTGCAAGGTTAGGCTGTGTCCTGCACTGTCCAGTCAGTATATACACATGGGGGGGGGGGGGGGGGCAATGCCGTACGTTCCTCATTCCCATGAGGTGGTTTAGGCAGACATTCACCATAGTAAACTGGTGCCTCCTCGAAAGGAGGATGTGGGCGCCTGCTCCTGCTGACTCTCAGCCTTCCCTTCTGGGTAAGAACGCGGGTCGTTCAGGCGGTACCCTCCCCAGCAGCCCACGCGAGCTACCAGGGACCCAGGAGTCAGGGGATACGATCCCCCTGGAAAGAACCGACGGCCAGCACCCCCGTCTGAACGGACGCCCGGACAGGTAAGGGGGGGGAGACAGGATAAAGGCCCCTGAAGTTCTGGGGACACCACTGTACCCAGGGGCCTTCAGCTCTCAGGGGGGCTTTCCCAGTTTCTGCTGCCCCCCTGAGGAAAGGATAGGGGAACCCCCCGGGAAGGATAAATATATCCTGCCAGACCCAGAGGCTTCCCAGGCATTTGGTCCGGCTCCCAGGGGGAGACCACCAGCCCCAGGCTTCGGTCATTTGGAAAAAAACAAACAGTTTCGCCGTGTAGGGAGAAACACAATCAAAACTGAGGATCAAGGGGAAGGGTGTGGACTTAAAACAGCTGTTGATTGATTGTGTTTCCTGTCGGGAGGAGCCTCTCATCTCTCAGGTGTGCCGTCCTGGAAGATGACTTGAGAAATTTTAAAAAATGCCTTTAGTTACACATAAAAGCCATTACTTGAATGAATGGAATAACCCAAAAATCCACAGAGGACTGTGCACTCTCCTGCTATTGTCTCGGTGATGCTCCTCCAGTTCTTCTCTGCATAATGCTGATATCACTGTCTGCCTTGTGGAGTGTCTTTTTGTGAATACCAAAATGCACAACAGAGAGAGAAATTGGGTAGTTTAGCTTAGAGTACCACACTGGTTGGCAGTTAGGTCAGGCGGTTACAGAGAACAATGAATACCCTCAGGGTTTTAGGCAGAGAGCCTCATTATGTACCAATAAAGTATGTTAAATGGTGGCAGCATGAATCTTGCTCATAGCCAAGGACATTCATTTACATCCACCTTTCTTGGATTCAGAATACACATATGCTTTGGTTATATTTTATTACTCATTTTAGTCCAAAATTATTATTTATACATGCATAATTTGTTCAGAATGTGTCTCATGCACAAATGTCTTTAAATCAAGTCCAGACTCTTTCCATGATATTCTGATAAAACATTTCAGTGAACTTCATCTATTGACTTTTCTGTGTATCAGATCTGTAAAAAACAGCATGTTCTGACCTCAGAATGTGGTGATCATGGTTGATTTACCTTCCAAACTGAGCAACACTGCTAAAGAATGTATTATTCCTCATGGCTCCTCCACTGTGTAATCCTACAGAATATAGACACCTGAAATTCCTTACAGCTATCTAAGTAACAGAAAGCTGCACGGTAGGTGTTGAAATTCTTGTTGAACACATCAGTCAAAAAGCAGAATACAGGTATGGAAAATTGCCCCATGTTATAATTATTATTATTATACAGGATTTATATAGCGCCAACAGTTTACGCAGTGCTTTACAATATAAAAGGGAGACAATACAGTTATAATACAATAAAATACAAGAGGATTAAGAGGGCCCTGCTCAGAAGAGCTTACAATCTAATAGGGTGGGGCAGGTGGTACAAAAGGTTGTAACTGTGGGGAATGAGCTGGTGGAAGTGGTAGGAGATTAGTTGGAGACGTGATAGGCTTTCCTGAAGAGATGAGTTTTCAGAGATCGCCTGAAGGTAGCAAGAGTAGGGGATAGCCGGATAGATGGAGGTAGCGAGTTCCAGAGGATGGGAGAGGCTCTGGAGAAATCCTGGAGATGAGCATGGGAGGAGGAGATGAGAGAGCTTGAAAGCAGGAGGTCTTGAGAAGAGCGGAGAGGTCGATTTGGGTGATATTTGGAGACAAGATTAGTGATGTAGCTCGGGCAGAGTTGTGAATGGCTTTGTATGTTGTGGTTAGTATTTTGAATTTAATTCGCTGGGTGATTGGGAGCCAGTGTAGGGATTGGAGTACAGGGTTGGCAGACACTGAGCGGTTGGTAAGGTGGATAAGTCTGGCAGCAGCATTCATGATAGACTGAAGAGGGGATAGCCTATGGAGAGGTAAGCCAATGAGAAGGGAGTTGCAATAGTCAAGGCGAGAGATAACAAGGGAGTGAATGAGGAGTTTGATGGTTTCATTTGTTAAAAAGGGGCGAATTTTAGAGATGTTACGGAGGTGAATTCTATGAACTTTTGACAACGATTGGATTTGAGACTGAAATGACAAGTCAGAGTCTAGGATTACACCTAGTACCCTGGCGTGAGGGTAGGGACTGATGGTTGCATTGTTGATTTTGATGGAAAAGTCATGGAGGGGGGCACGGATGGGGGGGAATATTAATAGCTCAGTTTTAGAGAGATTTAGTTTAAGGAAGTGGTGTGACATCCATGCTGATATGTCAGTTAGTAAGTTAGTAATGTGAGAGGAGACTGAAGGAGTGAGGTGAGGAGTAGACAGATAGATTTGGGTGTCATCAGCGTATAAGTGGTATTGGAAGCCGTGGGCAGTTATTAAGTGACCAAGGGAGGAGGTGTAGATAGAGAAGAGAAGGGGTCCAAGAACCGAGCCTTGGGGGACCCCCACAGAAAGGGGCAATAGAGAGGAGGAGACAGAGTTGTAGGTGACACTAAAGGAGCGCTGTGATAAATAGGCAGAGAACCAGGATTGAGCAGAATCTCAGAGGCCAAGGGAATGTAGTTTATTGAGAAGGAGCGGGTGGTCAACAGTATCAAAGGCCGCAGAGAGGTCAAGTAGTAGGAGTATGGAGTACTGGCTGTTGGTTTTAGCAGTTAGTAAATCGTTAGTGAGGTTTAGTAAGGCAGTTTCTGTGGAGTGCTGCGAGCGAAAGCCAGACTGTAAGGGCTCAAGAAGGTTATTTTCATTGAGGTAGGAGCTAAGACGGTTGTAGACTAAGCGTTCTAGAAGTTTAGAGGTGAATGGGAGCAATGAGATGGGTCTTAAGTTGTTCAGGTCGGTAGGGTCCAGTGAGGGCTTTTTAAGAATGGGAGTGATCTGCGCATGTTTTAGAGGGGAGGGGAAGATGCCACTAGAGAGGGAGAGATTGAAGATGTGGGTGCCTGCTTTTTTTTTATGGAGCTCTGCGGTGCCTGTCAAAACTTTATGAACCAAAAAAAGTGAACTGTGCAGTTACAGCACACAAAAAATGTGAATGAGGGTACAGTAATGGTCCCACCTCAGAAGAAGGGACTAAAACCCTGAATCCCCAGGGCACAAGGCTCCTGATATTGTTAAGGCATGCTATGGTCTATGTAGGCTGAAACCAGGTCTCTAGGGACCTGCCAAAGCTGGTCCTACAAGTACTTGGTGGGGGGCTCTCTTGAACAGGGATCCTCTGGTTGGGGATATGAAAAATATCCAAAGCTCACAGATACTCCCCCTGACATCAGGGCAGGCACCGATAATTTGCACCCTTAGTCTCTGTGTGAAAAAAACAAAAAAGCACATGTGCATTGCTAGTGTCCATGATAAATAGTAAAAAATAAATGAAAGGTGCCAAATAGTACACTCCTCACTGCCCTATAACAAAACAAATATTCTGACTGTTGTTAATAATGCTCAAAATCAGAAGCACCATTTGCTATTA
The DNA here is from genome assembly GCA_037952925.1 of Lithobates clamitans. Taxonomy (NCBI): domain Eukaryota; kingdom Metazoa; phylum Chordata; class Amphibia; order Anura; family Ranidae; genus Lithobates; species Lithobates clamitans. The sequence goes on along the minus strand of JBBGZY010001574.1, from coordinate 206,656 downwards.
TTGACCTGCTTATAACCACCCAATGAATATCATCCCCACTGTTGTAAACTTAGTGGTCATTCTGAAGTTTAACGACCCTCAGGCTTGTATTTATATTGGATATTCTTTGTGACTTCTAATATAGTAGCACAGTAAAGACTTTTTGGAACAGAAGATATGTACAATACATGTCTCATTTTATCATATATCCCAGAAAAATAAAAATGTAGCACCCTTTAGTGTACAGTCTAGTCAGGTAAATGTAGATGACGCATAGTCGCTTGCGTGAGTCTGGGAAATTGCTATGGGTTCAGCCTAATGCCAGGCTGGAAGGCTTTACAGACGAGGCCTCTATTGCCTATTATTGGTTCTAAAGGTCCATGGAAACTTCTAGAAACAAGTGGGCGGAGGTACAGAGGCAAGGATCTGAATATTTATGGGAGTTTGATCAATTCCCACGCAGGAGGCCTGGCAGGGTGTTAAGTAAGGCCCATAAATATTGAAGAGCCTGGCCAGCAGGGGGTTGTTGTTGGGTGTGTAGCACCCTGGTGTTTAGGCAGGGTTGCTTCCTAAATTTATATGCCAGGTGTAGTTACCTTGGCCCATTGTTAGGGATCAATTGATTACATTCTAATGCCGCGTACACACGATCAAGCATTCCGACAACAAAACCGTGAATTTTTTTCTGACGGATGTTGGCTCAAACTTGTCTTGCATACACATGGTCACACAAATGTTGTCGGAAATTCCGAACGTCAAGAACGCGGTGATGTACAACACGTACAACGAGCTGAGAAAAATGAAGTTCAATAGCCAGTGCGGCTCTTCTGCTTGATTCCGAGCATGGGTGGAATTTTGTGGACACACGCTCGGAATTTCCGGCAACAAGTTTTTTTGTCAGAAAATTTGAGAACCAGCTCTCAAACAGTTGATGTCGGAATTTCCCACAGCAAATGTCCGATGGAGCATACACACGGTCGGAATTTCTGACAACAAGCTCATATCGAACATTTGTTGTTGGAAATTCCGATCGACTGTACGCGGCATTAGTCAGTAATTTCTGCACTTATGTGTATATGGGGTATCTCAGCCAATGGGCAGGGGTTTTCTTAAATCCCTTGGCCTGCTGGGAGAATGTATATATTTGGGTGGAGTCAGGTGATCAGTGGGTGGCTGTCTGGGTGGATGGCTGTCTGGGTGGACGTGTGTTGTACTGCCCAGGCTGCTAGGCCAGAGTTTGGGCCTGTCCCAGGAACATATGGCTGCTGGTCTGTCTGAGGGCCTATCCAGAAGCAAGAGAGCAGCATTGGGTTGGGATTGCTGCTTGCAGTCCAACCAGAAGTGATGGTTCTGCCAGCCGAAGAATCTGTCGTGGTCGGAGGTAGAGGGGAAACTGTCGCCACTAAGGGACCAACCAGCTTATTACCAGGGACCACAGTGAGTAAGCTGAAGCAAGTACCGGAGCAGAATTCGCACCAACCAGGAATGGTGAAGAATCTGGAAACTTCAGCGGGTGTCAAGCCAGGGACCCAGCCAGCGGAGGTGATGCTTGCAGAGCAGCCTTGTATGTCAAGTCAGGGACTGAGCAGGCCAGCGGGGGTGAAGCTTGAGAAGTATCTGGCATGCCAAGCTAGGGACCCAGCAGAAAAGCAGGGGTGACGCTTGAGGAAGATACTACAGTGAAGAGTGGAGGAGCTTAAGAGATTCCGTGGCAGTGAATCATCTAGTCTAGTGAGAGAGACTGGGAGCTCAGTGGGTTGAAGAACTACAAGAAGTGATTGTAGTGGAAGTGAAGGAACTGTTACACTTTGTGTTAGAAACTGTTAAAGACTGTTGTCATAGGAGACAGCACTCCTACACATGCAGATGTGGTGTCTTGCTGGATACCTTTCCCTGCATGGCTGTCTACCTGTAGAAGTCTCTGAGTCTGCCAAATTAACACTGCATCTGCTTAAGGGTGTCCTGGCCCTAACCCTCTCTCCCAAAGTTCTGTTCAAGAGAAATGAAATCTCTTTGCATTCAAGAAGTGTCTGGCGCCCATGAATCTACTTTACACTACACCCACTATGCCTTACAACCCACTCTATATGGAAGGATGTCAGCAGCTCTTGGCTCTGGGGGTTCTCATTAGACTGAAGGAGGCCTGGGACCTTGCTACAGGTGGAAGATGGCATGTTGAGGATGATGAGGCCTAGGTGGAGACCCCGGAGCTGGGGGGTTCTGCCTCCGGGCTGGAACTGAGGGAGGAAGGAAGGAGAGGAAGCCAAAGAGAGGGACATTCACCACCCTTCAGTCTCATTCAGGAAACACCCTGTCTAGCATGGGAAGGCCTGAACAGTAGTCTTAACCAAGGCAGCAGGATTCAAGGGGACAGTGGGAGTATCTCTACCTATCCCCCCCAAGGCCAATAAGGCCAGTTATAGGTGGGGGCAGAGGCCATCTCTTTGTTACTGGTGTAAATTTGGTCAGGGGACACACTGGGCACCTTTACTGACATTGTGCTATGTGTTGGGTGTCCAATGTGCCCCTGTGCCTTTAAGGAGGATTGGGCTACCTCCAGGCCCACCTGCCACTTATCTATCCATTAGAATGCATGTGCTCCCATTGTGGAGCCTCTCATAAATTTGGAAGAGTTATGACTGCAAGTGATACAGGGTGCCGTGAAGAGGCCTTGCAGCTTACGCGTGCATTTGCAAATGTGTGTTAACTAAACCCTTGTTTTTAACGCATACTGTTGGACAGATTAATTTGGTTGGTAAGCAGACTGGTTGGTGAGTTGAGCTGAGAATTTTCTCTGGTTTTGTCTTTCATGCGTTTGTCCTTCCATGTGCTCCTTGCTTTGAAGGGCAGTTATAGGTGGGGGCAGGGGCCATCTCTTTGTTACCAATAATGGAGAAGGCTGCCAGATGCAATATCCAGCATGCTTTCACTGGGACAGTGTCACAGCTAATCTAAATCCTTTGCTCTGGGACATTTTTCAAGGCAGCCAGGAGGGCTGGTATTTCACCTAGGGGACATAGGTTTGTCACTTTGCTATGTTTGATCAAAGGGACCTAGAGCTCCTGAAGGAGGAACCCTGTTAGTGATACATTAGAGACTGGCATTATTCTGGAAGGGAATATAGTCCAGGATCCATTTTTGTGTACATAGAGAAGAAAGTTTGTCATTCCATAATCCTTCATCCCTATCCAAGTTGATTCCCTCAATAAAACAACAAAAAACAAGCCCATGGAATGGTTACTGATTCTGTGTGGAAGTTGGAAAATGCGTGTTGATTGGCTGTGCAGGAATAGGGGGACCCAAAAATCCAGCGGCCCTCTAGGGGGTAGCGCTACATAATGATAGAGGGAAGAGCCATTCAAATCATTGCTTTATGCCCCATCAATAGGGATGGCCCGATTCGGTTCGCACCAGAACACCTCGAACAGGTAAAAACTTCTAGCGAACATGCGAACGGTATTAATGTCTATGGGACACGAACATAAAAAATCAAAAGTCCTAATTTTAAAGGCTTATTTGCAAGTTATTGCCATAAAAAGTGTATGGGGACCCGGTTACTGCCCTAAGGGACATGTATCAATGCAAAAACAAGTTTTTAAAAGATCATTTTTTCAGGAGCAGTGATTTTAATGATGCTTAAAGTGAAACAATAAAAAATGAACTATTCCTTTTAACCACTTTCTTCCCCGCCCATAGTCAAATGTTGTCCGCAGGAGGGATCTTGCATCCTGGGCGGGCGTCGTATGATGTCCTCAGCTTCTCGGCCATCACTCAGGAGCTGATGTGTGTGCCCAGCCGTCGCTATGTTCACCGGGCACCCACGATTGCTGGTAATACAGAGCAGGGACACAGATCTGTGTGTGTAAACACACAGATCCATGTCCTGTCAGGGGAGAGGAAATGTGTTCCCAGTACAGAGGAACACCAATCGGTCTCCTCCCCTTGTGAGTCCCCTCCCCCTTAGAATCACTCCCTAGGTAACACATTTAACCCCTTGATCGCCCCCTTGATTGCCCCCTAGTGTTAACCCCTTCCCTGCCAGTGACATTTATACAGTAATCAGTGCATTTTTATAGCACTGATCGCTGTATAAATGTGAATGGTCCCAAAATAGTGTCAAAAGTGTCCGATATGTCCGCCGCAATGTCACAGTCATGATGAAAATCGCAGATCGCCGCCAATACTAGTAAAAAAATTAAAATGCCATAAATCTATCCCCTATTTTATAGACGCTTTAACTTTTGCGCAAACCAATCTATATACGCTTATTGCGTGTTTTGTTTTTTTTTCACCAAAAATATGTAGAAGAATACATATCGGCCTAAACTGATGAAAAAATTAGTTTTTTTAAAACAAATTGGGATATTTATTATAGCAAAAAGTAAAAAATATTGTATACCAAAGAAGAAAGGAGCAAAGGGCGGGACTTTAAATGAGGCACACGGGGGCAAGTACAAAGGTCAAGTATAAAACAGGTTTTATTATATTCAAAATTGACATATATTCACATGATTTTAAATGTACATAGCTACTATTCTTACTCTATATTACATCAAAGTATACATTCCAACAAGGACTTAGAATTACATTGCATGAACAATTTAAGAGCTAGAATCACAAGTAGAGAATATGTGACACATTAAAGTGTCTGATGTACAGGTTACAAAAACAGGGGAAAATAACGAGTGGAAATGGAACGTAATACATGATTGTTGATGAGGTATGCCTATAGGTAGATGTAAGTTCTACGCGTTTCGGGACTTAATCGCCACTCTTCAGGAGCAAAAACCAAGGTAACCTAGGAATATGGAAAACAGTTGTATTTATAGGGAGAAAGTTGCTGTGGGGGAAAATAGTGGATAAGTGTGGAGTATATTCCCCACATAGTACACCTAGCCCATCAAACTTACATACATATACTTGCGCACACAGGTGGCGGGGCCCCGCGAGTCAGGTCAGCCACTGATGTCACGCTCCGGAGCTGAGGGGGCCTCCTGGGGCGGCACACCACCAACCCAAGCACCACCCCAGATGGGTCACAGAGGGAAAGCATGATGATGATTGGTGAGGTGAGGGAGAGTTGTGTAAATTGGGCGGGACAATGATCCCCAGAGAAGTGGAAAGCCTGTGAAAAATAAGTGACATGTAAATTGGACTGATGGGCAACGTGTTAGGTAGGTGATGGGTGGAAGTGAGGTGAAGAGGAGAGGAAAAGTGAAAACAAAGGAAAGTGAGAACAGCCAAAGAAGGGGGAAACTGAAGTAGAAAGTGAGGGAGAAAAGAAATATCGGGGGTGACAAAGAAAATCTTTACCTGCTGCAAAGATGAATGGGGATGAATGGCCAAGGTGCATGGAGAGGCCAGGGAGAGGGAGAGGTAACCAGGAGAAAGCCAAAGCGGGGGACCTGATCCGGGGGAGGCCCAGGAGGGACGAGCCACCACAGGGGGGCACCCAACGTCATGCACCAGCGGGAGATAGGGGCGAGGGAGGCGCAATGGCGGAGATGGCCAGACACACCAAGCCAGTCCACCGGCAGCGTCCTAACAAGCCCCTCCAATCGCTGGAGATGGACAGCTCACCGGCCGGCTTTATCCACGCCACGAGGACGCCAAGCCGCCGGCATGAGCGGCATGACGTCGACGCGCAGTGGGGGAAGCCCCTCCCCCCCGCGTCACATCGAGGGGGCGGGGATACCCCCAGTGCGCGTCGCAGCTCCGGAGGGTGAAACAAGGCCCAACCAAAAACAAACGACGGCCCAGCCAACCAGGCACAAATACAGCATGCATAGCCTGACAATGGGAAGATGCGGCATCGAATTACTAATTGGGGATAAATAGGCAAAGGATAAACTGGATAAATGGGGGGCTAAGGAGAAAAAAGAAATAGAAATAAAAAATCAAAAATAAAAATAATAAAATAGAAAAGCATGATAGATAAAGTTAGTGCCTGTCCGTGTGCCTCCATCCCTAATTAAATTAATTTAAAAGCAGAACAGAAGATTTGGGACTTTAAATGAGGTTAGGTAGGGGGCGTTCAACTCCCCTCCTCCATCCCGGTTCAATATGTATACCAAAGAAGAAAGGAGCAAAGGGTGGGACTTTAAATGAGGCACACGGGGGCAAGTACAAAGGTCAAGTATAAAACAGGTTTTATTATATTCAAAATTGACATATATTCACATGATTTTAAATGTACATAGCTACTATTCTTACTCTATATTACATCAAAGTATACATTCCAACAAGGACTTAGAATTACATTGCATGAACAATTTAAGAGCTAGAATCACAAGTAGAGAATATGTGACACATTAAAGTGTCTGATGTACAGGTTACAAAAACAGGGGAAAATAACGAGTGGAAATGGAACGTAATACATGATTGTTGATGAGGTATGCCTATAGGTAGATGTAAGCTCTACGCGTTTCGGGACTTAATCGCCACTCTTCAGGAGCAAAAACCAAGGTAACCTAGGAATATGGAAAACAGTTGTATTTATAGGGAGAAAGTTGCTGTGGGGGAAAATAGTGGATAAGTGTGGAGTATATTCCCCACATAGTACACCTAGCCCATCAAACTTACATACATATACTTGCGCACACAGGTGGTGGGGCCCCGCGAGTCAGGTCAGCCACTGATGTCACGCTCCGGAGCTGAGGGGGCCTCCTGGGGCGGCACACCACCAACCCAAGCACCACCCCAGACGGGTCACAGAGGGAAAGCATGATGATGATTGGTGAGGTGAGGGAGAGTTGTGTAAATTGGGCGGGACAAGGATCCCCAGAGAAGTGGAAAGCCTGTGAAAAATAAGTGACATGTAAATTGGACTGATGGGCGACGTGTTAGGTAGGTGATGGGTGGAAGTGAGGTGAAGAGGAGAGGAAAAGTGAAAACAAAGGAAAGTGAGAACAGCCAAAGAAGGGGGAAACTGAAGTAGAAAGTGAGGGAGAAAAGAAATATCGGGGGTGACAAAGAAAATCTTTACCTGCTGCAAAGATGAATGGGGATGAATGGCCAAGGTGCATGGAGAGGCCAGGGAGAGGGAGAGGTAACCAGGAGAAAGCCAAAGCGGGGGACCTGATCCGGGGGAGGCCCAGGAGGGACGAGCCACCACAGGGGGGCGCCCAACGTCATGCACCAGCGGGAGATAGGGGCGAGGGAGGCGCAATGGCGGAGATGGCCAGACATCTCCAGCGATTGGAGGGGCTTGTTAGGACGCTGCCGGTGGACTGGCTTGGTGTGTCTGGCCATCTCCGCCATTGCGCCTCCCTCGCCCCTATCTCCCGCTGGTGCATGACGTTGGGCGCCCCCCTGTGGTGGCTCGTCCCTCCTGGGCCTCCCCCGGATCAGGTCCCCCGCTTTGGCTTTCTCCTGGTTACCTCTCCCTCTCCCTGGCCTCTCCATGCACCTTGGCCATTCATCCCCATTCATCTTTGCAGCAGGTAAAGATTTTCTTTGTCACCCCCGATATTTCTTTTCTCCCTCACTTTCTACTTCAGTTTCCCCCTTCTTTGGCTGTTTTCACTTTCCTTTGTTTTCACTTTTCCTCTCCTCTTCACCTCACTTCCACCCATCACCTACCTAACACGTCGCCCATCAGTCCAATTTACATGTCACTTATTTTTCACAGGCTTTCCACTTCTCTGGGGATCATTGTCCCGCCTAATTTACACAACTCTCCCTCACCAATCATCATCATGCTTTCCCTCTGTGACCCGTCTGGGGTGGTGCTTGGGTTGGTGGTGTGCCGCCCCAGGAGGCCCCCTCAGCTCCGGAGCGTGACATCAGTGGCTGACCTGACTCGCGGGGCCCCGCCACCTGTGTGCGCAAGTATATGTATGTAAGTTTGATGGGCTAGGTGTACTATGTGGGGAATATACTCCACACTTATCCACTATTTTCCCCCACAGCAACTTTCTCCCTATAAATACAACTGTTTTCCATATTCCTAGGTTACCTTGGTTTTTGCTCCTGAAGAGTGGCGATTATGTCCCGAAACGCTTAGAGCTTACATCTACCTATAGGCATACCTCATCAACAATCATGTATTACGTTCCATTTCCACTCGTTATTTTCCCCTGTTTTTGTAACCTGTACATCAGACACTTTAATGTGTCACATATTCTCTACTTGTGATTCAAGCTCTTAAATTGTTCATGCAATGTAATTCTAAGTCCTTGTTGGAATGTATACTTTGATGTAATATAGAGTAAGAATAGTAGCTATGTACATTTAAAATCATGTGAATATATGTCAATTTTGAATATAATAAAACCTGTTTTATACTTGACCTTTGTACTTGCCCCCGTGTGCCTCATTTAAAGTCCCGCCCTTTGCTCCTTTCTTCTTTGGTATACATATTGAACCGGGATGGAGGAGGGGAGTTGAACGCCCCCTACCTAACCTCATTTAAAGTCCCAAATCTTCTGTTCTGCTTTTAAATTAAAAAATATTGTGTTTTGTTTTCAAACTTGTCACTCTTCTGTTGTTTATAGCACAAGTAATAAAAACCGCAGAGGTGATCAAATACTACCAAAAGAAAGCTCTATTTGTGGGGAAAAATTTATAAAAACCATTTGGGTACAGTGTTGCATGATCGCGCAATAGTCATTCAAAGTTTCTGGACAAGAGACGCTTGAGAGGGACTATGATTTCAATTTATAAATACTGTACTGGTGACCCCACAATAGGGATAAAACTTTTTCGCAGAAGGGAATTTAACAAGATACGTGGCCACTCATTAAAATTAGAAGAAAGAGGTTTAACCTTAAACGACGTAGAGGGTTATTTACTGTAAGAGTGGCAAGGATGTGGAATTCCCTTACACAGGCAGTGGTCTCAGCGGGGGGCATCGATAGTTTCAAAAAACTATTAGATAAGCACCTGAAGGACCACAACATACATGGATATAGAATGTAATACTGACATATAATCACACACATAGGTTGGACTTGATGGACTTGTGTCTCTTTTCAACCTCACCTACTATGTAACCATGTAACTATGACAGCGCTGAAAACTGAAAATTGGCCTGGGTAGGAAGGGGGTGAAAATGTCCTGTATTGAAGTGGTTAAATATCGTGCCTGCAGCCTGCGGGGTCCCCTTAGTCTGCCTGTAAAGTGGCAATCGCAATGTCGCAGTCCCACAAAAAAAAACGCAGATCGCTGCCATTACTAGTAAAAAAAATAAATAAATAAAAATGTCATAAATCTATTACCTATTTTGTGGACGCTATAACTTTTGCGCAAACCAATCAATATACGCTTATTGTGATTTTTTATTACCAAAAATATGTAGAAGAATACATATTGGCCTAAACTGATGAAGAAATTTGTTTTTTTTTTAAATTTTTTGGGGGATATTTATTATAACAAAAAGTAAAAAAACATTGTTTTTGTTTAAAAATTGTCACTTTTTTTTGTTTATAGCTCAAAAAATAAAAAACACAGAGATGAGCAAATACCACCAAAAGAAAGTTCTATTTGTGGGAAAAAAGGACAGCAATTTTGTCAGTTAAAGCAACGCAGTGCTGTATTGCAAAAAAATGGACTGGTCATTAATATGGCAAATCCTTCCGGGGCTGAAGTGGTTAAAAAAAAAAAAAGTGTCCTGCGATGTAACCAGATGACCCCACCCCCTCACACAACGTCACATGATGTCAGAAGGGGGCGGGGTCACTCGGTTACTACATTACAAAAAAACAGAAAAGTGTTGCTAAACCCAATAAATTATTATTTTTAGATCTTGATCTTTAAAGGTGACCATACACTGCAATCAGTTAGATCCTAAAAAAAATTTGATTTAGTGCAAGAGCCTGTTTGATTTCCTATAATTTTAATTAATTGTTCAAGTGCGTCTTCCTATTAGCTATTTTGCCAAAATATCGAGTTTTACAGAGATTGGCCAATCAGATTACATAGTGCATGACCATCTTAAGTTCCAAATTTGGAATGTAGATGTGTCATGACCCACTTGTATTTTCACAAGTGGACACAAGAACCTACATCTATAGTTACATATTTGTGCAGCTCAGTGGTATAGTGGTTAGCACTTTCAACTAGCAGCAAAAAGGGTCGCTGGTATGAATCCTGCCCGTGACACCATCTGCCTGGAGTTTGCCTGTTCTCCCTGTGCCAGTGTGGGTTTCCTCCCACAATCTAAAAACATGCTGTAAATCGGATCCTGTCTAAATTGGCCCTAATATGGATGAATGTGTGTTAGGCACCCACACAAACACCACCCCTTGTTAAAAAAATGTTTTTTCTTCTTAATTTGCAAATAAGGATCATCTCTTTCTCAGAGAACTTAGCAGCAGTGCAAGCAACTTCCTGTAGGGGCGTGATGTCATTCCTGTGTGCTGGCCACCGCTTTCTGAAAACCACATATGCGCATACCTGTGCGCACACAACAGTTGCGCATCTCATATACATATATGGTTGCCACCTCATCCCTTTAAACCCGAACACATATTAAATACACAGGTTCTCTGGTTGATTAAAATGGTAATTAAACTCACTTGGTGCCTTATCTGCATTTAATTAGCCTTAGAACCGGTGTAATTCAAAGGTGTTCGGGTTTAAAGGGATGAGGTGGCAACTCTATATACACGGCGGTCGCGCATCTAGCTGCAGGAACCCAATTTTTATGGAAATTAATAGTAAAGCAGATGCAGATTTCCAGGACTGGACTAACAAATGTTTATAGTCAAAGGCAACTGGTGTTTTCTATTAAACAAGGTCTAAATGGGCCATTGACTTGCATCACAGTTGTACTTAGGAATGTGTCTTTGCAAAGTTAAACTAAACAAAATCCTTTCTTATTTTTGCTTGGGGATAGAGTGCAGAGGGATTAGAAGTCTGGTCAGTTTTTGGGCATTTCTGCACCCCTGATGGGGTGAAAACAACTCCCAAATTTTGCCACATTCTCCTTAAAACGTATTCACTTCCTGTCACATAGCCAAACAGGAAGTGAGGGTAAAACCCTACCAATGTCTTTCCTTGGGGACACACAGGTCAATCTAAATAGTTTCCCATTATGTAAATTGCACTCCAGCATTTTGCTGTGTACACCCCAAATTATTAGGCATCTTGGACTTTGGGGGTTATTTACTAAAGGCAAATTCACTTTCCACTACAAGTGCACTTGCTGGAGATCCGAGGGGGACATGCAAGGAAAAGAACACCATCTTTGCTTCTACATGATTGGATGTAAAAATCACCAGTGCTTCCCCTCAGATTTTCAGCGACTACACTTGTACAGCAGAGTGGATTTGCCTTTACTAAACCCCAAACTACCTAATCATTTGGGGTGTACACAACAAACTGCTAGAGTGCTATTTGCTTAATGGGGACACTAGTTAGATTGACCTGTGTGTACCCAAGAAAAGACATTAGTAGGGTTTTACCCTCATTTCCTGTTTGGCTGTGTGCAGGAAGTGAAGCCAATTTTAAGAAAAGGGACACAAAGCCCATTCTAAAAAAAAAAGACAAGCAGGGGTTCTAATACTCACTTGGTTTCCCTCAAATGCCCACAATTAGAATAGGAATGCCTTGAGCTAGATTTTAGTGCAGTGCTCTAAATCAGTGCTTCTCACCCCTGTCCCCAAGTACCCCCAACAGGCCATGTTTGCAGGTTTTCCTTAATCTTGCACAGGTGCTTTAAATCACAGTCCATGGTTTGGTATTTTGGACAGCTATTCTAGATAAGATAAATTTACAAAACATATCCTGTCGGGGGTACTTGAGGACTGAGGCTGAGAACCACTGCAGTAAAAAGCAAAACTGAATACTTACCGTTCTGTAATTTTCCTTTCCTGGTGAGTATCCATGGCAGTATACGCACAATCCATGCATATGCTACCATGAAGGCACCAGGAAAGTAACTTTTAGACAAATCACACCTGTTTTGGTTTGACATGCCAATCAGCCTAGTTAAGCTGTAGCTGTGAAATCTGTTGAATGAAAAATAACAAAAAACACAAACATCAAAATTTGCATCAAATTTTATTGGTCAACAAATCAGGACTTGGAAAAGAGCAAGGAAATAAAAAAAACACATGTATGTTAATTTGAGACACTAACAGAATATGGTTTTTGAGGTCTGATCATTTTGCATTGGAAATTAACAGGAGATAAAAGGACTTTGCACACAAATGGACATCTATTAAGGATTTAAACATGAATTAGTCACAACATCTTGAGAACGATTTTGCAAAATAATTCAGCACAGACAATTAAATCAAAGTGCTTGAAAACACATCCGTTTTGCAAAGACATAACAAACAAAATACATGTGTAACACACACACCTCACAAATTACTAACCCAAAAAACACACTCTCTGAGCATTCCCAGAAACATCCAAGTGCTGTTCACACACAAAAAGCACCCAAAAAAAAAGTCCCTGAGCATGCCCAGACCAGCCCAAATGCATTTCACACACCAAAAGGCACAGGAAAAAAAATCAAAATCCCTGAGCATGCCCAGACCAACCCAAATCCAGCTAGCACAAAATAAGCCACCCCCTGTCCAAAATGAAGCACATCATCCAGCATGCTACAAAATTAAAGATGGGACAAACACCCCCCCTGTCCAGGGGGGCAAACAAAGAGCCTAACATGTACAAAAGTTACACAACAAATACCATTGCAGTCTACGGGAACTGACTTGTTAATTTTGCGAGTCCCCACTTGGCTGGCTTATCTTCTAGTTATTGGCCTTAAAATGGGTATGGGGGCCCAGGTCCCACCCTAAGGGACATATATCAATTGTCAACAATTTGGAGAACCCCAAAAACATAACAAGGAGAAATGCCTTTTAATATGCAAAATTGCTTAAGGGCCAGTTCACACCACATGCAGTCCAGTGCGTGTTTTATGCATCAAAAACGCATGGAAAGTAGGTTATATGTTTTTCAATGACATAGTTCACACCATTGCTTGCAGTTCCAGTGCGTTCCAGTTCCAGAAAATAAAGTAGAACATGCTACATTTTTCCTCCACTGGACTGTACTGGAACGGTGTCAAACGCAAAAAAAACCCATCAGAAACGCACAGGAACGCATCTTAAACGCACATGCAGAAAAGCATCTGGACTGCGTTTCTATAGAGTGAACTTGCCCTAAAGCTACAAACTTAGGGGGGGGGGGGACTCTACCTGTAAAGTGGTGCATCTGTAGTATGTATGTAAACAAAATGCTGCTCTAAAGATGTACGGCTTTAGAGCAAACTTACAAATCGACATTGCAGCTGCAATATTTTCTAGCACAAATCCCCTTCACCCACCTCCCCTCCCAACACAAATCTCCCCAAATCACCACTCCCAGCACACTGCTGAATATATCCCCTCCTAGAACAATTCTTACCCCCTGCCAAACCACAAATTCCCCCCACCCAATACAACCCCCCCCCAATCTCCTCGTGGTGCCCCCGCACCTCACATGATACCACAGTGCCCAGGGCAGCTGCCCCTCCTGCCCACCCCCTGTACCGGCCCTGGGAGTGCGTCTGACATAGGAGATAAAGTGTCAGTTCCCCGACCGCCTTCGGCTGACCTGTTCACAAAGGTTTCTGTGATTTGGGTAAGGTTAAGTTATATTTGAATTATACTGTGCATTCTGTGTTTTATTATCCACCAAAGGATTCAGATCACTAAGTATGTCTCTCATAAATAGAGTTAGTGTGTTCAGATAAAAATACCTTTTACCATTTGCAGAGTGTGTGTTACATTTTTCTGTGTTCTCATTATTAAAGTTAACAATTTGAACTGTTTCACTGATAGTGTGTGAGTCTCTTATTATTTGTAACAGTTAATAAGAGTCTATTAGCAGCCCTTACAAGGGTACCGCTACATATAGTAATTACAGCTAAATTGAACAAATACCACATTCGGTATGTGACGCAAAATTCTTTGCAAATTGCAGTTTCAGAATTGATTTTACCGCATTTTTTGGCCGTTATTTAACGCTTAGTAAATTTACCCCACAGATGTTTAAAAAAGAGAGCCCGAGCAATGATGACAGAGGCACGAATGCATTAGGGGCGAAGAGCTTAAAAGTACTTTTGGTGCATTTATGTGGATCCAAAAAGTGGAATCTATAGTTAAACCAGAATGAGGAGGCAAAGTGCAGCAGGACCAAGGAAAAGAACTTATGTCCTGTACACACGGTCGGATTTTCGACAGAAAATGTGCGATCGGAGCTTGTTGGCGGAAATTCCAACCGTGTGTGGGCTCCATTGGACATTTTCCATCGGAATTTCTGACACACAAAGTTTGAGAGCAGGCTATAAAATTTTCCGACAACAAAATCCGATCGCGTCAATTCCGACCGTGTGTGATCAATTCCGACGCACAAAGTGCCACCCATGCTTAGAATATTCCAAGACAGAACAGCTCGGTCTGGTAAAATTAGCGTTCGGAATGGATATAACACTTTCGTCAGGTTGCAATGTTTTAAATAGTTTAATGCAGCGCACTCTCTTCTTCTTTATAATGCTAGAAGAATGAAGTAGTTTTGCTGCTGATATTCACACAGACATCTCACAAATTTCCTTCTTTATTATTTATCGTGATTTCATCAATATGATATTTGTATTTGTCACATCTGATTCAAAATTTGTATTTATTTTTTTATTTTTTTGGTTAGTATTTTTTTCAAGCCTAATCTTTTTTGTTTTTTTTGTTTTTTTTAAACTCCAGAATATTTTTGGGTGTGTTTTGTGTGTCAAGTTACCACAACACCATTATTATCTTGTATTATTTAATCTCAAGGAGATTGTTTGGTGTTGGTGTCTCTTGTTAATTTCACATTCTGTTTTTGAAATGTACCTGCCTCCTCACAAACAAACTGTCCTTTTTGAAGGAAAACACACATAGGCGAGTATAATTGAAACAAAAAATCCTTTATTAAGGGCTCATAACCAAAGAGGGAGGCAACGCTGGAGAAACAGCAGAAATTGGCGAAGCCTTTGGCCCCCAGGGCACATATCAATTATTTCATGGCAAATTTGGTGGTCTGAGGAGTCCATATCTAAGGGAGTGCAGTCTGGTCCAGAATTCCAAGAGATCCTGAACAGCAGCAGATGACATGTATGTCCCCAGGCTGTGGTTATACAAGAGCCTGCACCTTTTGTCAGACCAGACTGAACCCAGGTCATCACTCTCTGGTCTTCCTTCCACGTTTCCTTCCACGCTATGTCTGTGGTGGTGGAGTTGTGGCAGGAGGAGGAGGATGGTCCAACTCGCACAGGTGGGTTTTGTGTGTGATTTCCCCCCTCACCCCCTTAGTTAGTGTTTTGTAAAGGTCGTCCTCACACAGGAGGCGTTGACCATCCTGCATGCCCTGCAGCTTTGTGGCAGCCATGGAGGCAAAGGCCTCTTCAGGAGTGGGGAAGGCTCTGAGGAACGCAGAAGCCTCCTGAATCAGCCTGAGTGCTGAATCCTGCACGTTACTCCCCTTCCTGGGTCTTTTGGTTGGAAGGCGGAGGGGAGGAACCTGCGATTCTGTCAGGCTCCTACTGGGCCCGGCCTTCTCCTGGCTGCCACTGAGCCCCGCCTCCTCCTGGCTGCCACTAACCCCCGCCTCCTCCTGGCTGCCACATTCCACAGCCTCCTCCTGTGTGCCACATTCCACAGCCTCCTCCTGGCTGAGGTCTTCCTGTGTATGAAAAAGGGACATCGTTTTAGTTTTTTATTCATCAATCACACACAATTTTCACCCCATGACTGTTGCAAATTGAATGTTAACAAATATAACAGACTATAATTCTGAGCCCAGCATTTTTCATTCTTGTCCCAATTTTTTGTGCCCACTACTGTGTATTGATATGTAGAAGAATGCTATACCTGGCTCCAGCTGGGCTCCTCCACTTCTTCCTGGCTGGAAGTCCCAGGTTGGACATCAGAAGCCTCAGCTGGGGTGGAAGATAGGGTGGAAGGAAGGGTTGAGAGGGCTTCCCTGACTCCAGTCTGGTCTGACAGAAATTGCAGTCTCTCATAGTACCACAGCCTGGGGACATAAACGTCATCTGCTGCAGCTCCGGATCTCTGGGAATCCGTAACCTTCTTGCGCTCCCTAAGATATGTGCTCCTCAGGACACCAATTTTGGCTTTTAAATAGGGGATGGTTGCCGTGGGGACCACCGGCTTCACCAACTCCAGCAGTTTCTCCAGCGCTGCCTGCCTCTTTTGTTTTTTATTGTATTGGGGGTGTTTGACCTGCCACAGACAGGGCAGCTCCCTGTATTTGTCTTTGAACAGGGGGAGGAAATTGTGGTCATTGAAGCCATCCATTTTATCTGCAAGACACAAGACAAACCCTAATGTCAGGTGAAACTCTTCTAATCTTATCACAATATAGGCCTCAATCTAGAAGCAGTATAGGCCCAAGTTTAAATCTTACCTTCATTATCACGATCGGTGCCTTTGATACCCCTTCCTCCACTCACAGATCGTACGTACTACGCCCGCGTGTTAAGCTTTATATGCACTGCGCATGCATGAAATTCCGACCGCCCCTGACATTCTTTCTAGTCTATTCCCCGCCCCTTCTCGTTCGGTGCAGTGGGGGAAGAGCACATGGCGGAGACACAGCAGGTGCATGCTAATGACAGCAACGTGGAGGAGGAGGAGGCAAGCCCGAAACCAGAAACGTCCTGATCCCGGAAGAGACGATTTAAGGCCTCAAATATGTCCTTTGGGGAGATGTTGGAGATGGTGGACATCCTGAAGAGGGCCGACTATGATGGGAAGTATGGACCTTACCCCAACCCCAATGTCAGAAAGGCCAAGATCATGGCGAAAGTATTCAAAAGTCTGCACAGGAATTTTGGGGTATGACGATCCAAGGATCAGCTCAGGAAGTGGTGGTCGGACCTCAAATTAAGGGAGCACGAGCAGTACAGAAGGATCAGGAGAGTGCTGAAAAAAAGTAAGTAGTTGTCCTGTGTTCCCATTCTTGATTTTTATTACGTTCGTGCTCCTCCATGTGCTTTTCTTAACTGTTGTACAGTTTAAAATGGCAACTTTCATGTTCATGGGCACATTGTTCATTCGTATGAAACATTGTTCGTTCGGCCTAGAAAACACCATTGTTTTGGGCATATGCATTTGAATACATTTTTGCTAGCCTACTTCTCTTAAAATAATTTTGTTGTGTAGATGGGTTTGTAACTAGAATGAAATGCAAACTAGATTCTGTGTAAGGAGAGGACACTCAGCAGCTGTTTACACATCTGGACACTGGAGCACTAGTGTGGGACACAAGAACACCCTTTTTATTAGGGGGCCCACACAGGTGCTCCAGTGTATGCTATAGGGGTGTCTCCATCTGTGAAGCTTGTACAAAACAGGTAAGTAAACAAGCTTGACAAAGGACAAAAATATTTCTTCATCTTGGAACTCTGCCAAAATAGACAATTGTACCCCACTTCCAAGCAATGTTTCATATTCCTATTTCTGCTATCAAATATCTGTGTGCTAAGTATACCATTTTTTTTTTTTTACATAGGGGAGAAAAGACTCGGAGGACACCACTCATCCGAGGAGACCACAGACCCCCCACCTTAGGAAGACGTAATCGAAATAGTCACCACAACAGGTGAGTGTCTGTGACCACAGGCTCAGGTAAGAGATGTATGCCGGCATATTTACAGTGGGGATCGAAAGTTTGGGCACCCCAAGTAAAAATGTGTAAAAATGCGCATAACAAACCCAAGGAAAGATGGAAAAATCTCCAAATGGCATCAAATTACAGATTAGACATTCTTATAATATGTCAAAAAAAGTTGATTTTATTTCCATCATTTACACTTTCAAAATTACAGAAAACAAAAAAATTGCCTTTGCAAAAGTTTGGGCACCCCGCAGAGTTAATATCTTGTACTGCCCCCTTTGGCAAGTATCACAGCTTGTAAACGCTTTTTGTAGCCAGCCAAGAGTCTTTCAATTCTTGTTTGAGGTATCTTTGCCCATTCTTCCTTACAAAAGTCTTCCAGTTCTTTGAGATTTCTGGGCTGTCTGTCACGCACTGCTCTTTTAAGGTCTATCCATAGATTTTCAATAATGTTGAGGTCAGGAGATTGTGAAGGCCATGGCAAAACCTTCAGTTTACACCTCTTGATGTAATCCCCCATGGATTTTGAGGTGTGTTTAGGATCATTATCCATTTGTAGAAGCCATCCTCTCTTTAACTTCAGCTTTTTCACAGATGGCATCAAGTTACCATCCAAAATTTGCTGAAATTTTATTGAATCCATTTTTCCTTCTACTCGTGAAATGTTCCCTGTGCCACTGGCTGCAATACAACCCCAAAGCATGATTGATCTACCCCCATGCTTAACAGTTGGACAGAGGTTCTTTTCATTAAATTCTGTGCCCTTTCTTCTCCAAACATACCTATGCTCATTCCGGCCAAAAAGTTCTATTTTAACCTCATCGGTCCACAGAACTTGTTCCCAAAATGCCTCAGGCTTGTCTATATGTTCATTTGCAAAGTTCAAACGCTGATTTTTGTGGTGAGGACGTAGAAGAGGTTTTCTTCTAAAGACTCTTCCATGAAGACCATATTTATACAAGTATCTCTTTATTAGTGGAATAGTGTACCACAACTCCAGTGTCTGCCAGATCTTTCTGGAGGGATCGTGCAGTCAAACGTGGGTTTTGAATTGCTTTTCTCACAATCCTGCGAGCTGTTCTGTCTGATATTTTTCTTGGTCTTCCAGATCTTGCTTTACCTTCCACTGTTCCTGATGACTGCCATTTCTTAATTACATTCCGAACAGAGGATATTGACATCTGAAAACGCTTTGCTATCTTCTTATAGCCTTCTCCAGCTTTGTGAGCGTCAACTATTTTCAGTTTCAGTTTTCTAGACAACTGCTTAGAAGAACCCATGGTGATGATTGTTGGGGCAAGGTCAGATGAGTCTGGTCATTTAAAACCTTTGAGATTAACATCACCTGATCTTCCCAGATGATGATTGAGAACAATCCATGACACTGGCAGGTCTCGGCTTTGCAAAGGGGGCAGTGCATGCTATAAATTCTGCAGGGTGCCCAAACTTTTGCAGACGCCATTTTTTTGTTTTCTGTAATTTTGAAAGTATAAATGATTTAAATAAAATCTAACTTTTTTTGACAAATTATAAGAATGTCTAATCTGTAATTTGATGCCATTTGGAGATTTTTCCATCTTTCCTTGGCTTCGTTATGCACATTATTACACATTTTTACCTGGGGTGCCCAAACTTTCGATCCCCACTGTATAATACATGGTGTGTTTTTGTTTCTATTTTTTTAGGTGATCGTGATGTTGTGGATGAAGGGCATTTCACCAGTGAGAGTGCCCAGATCCTGATCGGGGAGATCATGGGGTGTAATAGGGACTTGGAAAACATCCAGAAAAACATCAATGATGTTCAAAACAAAATGAAGAATATCATTGATGTTTTAGGGAGAGTTTAAAACAACTCCAAATCCCTTCCCTTTTTTGTGCTTTTTGGAATTTAAAAATGTCTCACATTTTTTTACATATTCTCAAAGCCAAATTTGGAAGATGCACACAGTGTGTCAACATGTGCTATCTGCAATCACGGGAGATCAATGTATGCGTTTTGGGGGTGCAACCCTTTCCTCAATAATAAAGTAGCTGAGAGGTAGGGGTTGCACCCACAAAACACGTCCCTTGATTCCCCCATAATAGCAGCTAGCACATGTTGACATTTGACAATTTGTGTGCATCTTCAAAATTTGGCTTTTCCAGGGGTGACTTCACCCCATCTGAACGCAATATCAAACACAGTTTATAAATACTCATGTCTGATATTGCCTTCAATTTATAACAAAGTTGAACTTTGTAAGTTCCAGATTTGTGTATTTCTTGTTGGTTTTAAACATACCTGTTTTACCTTAAATGGACATTTCTACTTTTATTAATGTGACCAAAAAATTGTTATACAACAAACATGTTGGTTTGTTTTAAAAACCTTTTATAAATGTACATGTGATTGTGCTGGTTTAAAAAAGATTGATAATCAAGAATGTGTGGATTATTGTTTCAATGCTCAAAAACTTTTGTTGTGGTAAAATTGTGGTTTTCTGTGACAATGGGGGTTATTTCACGCCATTTTCAGGACTACCCACATTTCAGTCAGGGTCAGCTAAAAGAAACACAAGCAGTAATAAATGTCAGCAAATATTTTAGTAGGTAAACTAATTTTTTTATTGAAAAAAAGGCCCAGACATTGTCTGGCATATTGATGGCCTCCCTACCCGCAAAGTATTCAAGGTATCTTAGACGGACCTCGCGGGCACTCAGGGGGGGCAAGCCAGGACGGCCAGCCTGTTTAATTGTTTAATTTCCATGAATTCCGGCCTCAGGCCCCACTGAGGTAGCATAGTTTGCAGAATTTCACCTTAAAAAGTTGTGGGGAACACAGCACGCCAGGGTGATATGATTCAGTTTATACTCCGCCATGTGTATGGGTGTAAGAAATAGGTGGAACCGGCTGGCCATGATTCCAAACATGTTCTCCACCACTCTTCTGGCTCTGGCCAGCCGGTAATTAAGAACCCTCTGGTCCGGGGTAAGGGTCCTCATAGGGAATGGCCGCATAAGATGGTCCCCCAGCGCAAACGATTCATCCGCAATGAAAACAAATGGGAGTCCTTCCACATTGTCTTCTGGAGGTGGCAAGTCCAAGCTGCCATTCTGGAGACGCCTGTAGAACTCCTTCTGGGCGATGACTCCACCATCTGACATCCGGACATTTTTCCCCACGTCCACATACAGGAACTCGTAAGTAGCTGGCACCACCGCCAACATCACAATACTATTGAACCCCTTATAGTTGTAATAGTACGACCCCGAGTTGGGTGGTGGGACGCTGTGGACGTGTTTCCCATCAATTGCCTCTCCGCAGTTAGGAAAGTCCCACCGCTGGGCAAAGTGGGAGGCCACAGTCTGCCATTCCTGTGGGTTGGAAGGAAACTGTGGAGTCAAACAAGAAAAATAAATTAATCATTTTCCACATAAACATGGAAAGCAGATTAGACACAAACATTCTTTGCCAACATCAGTATAACATTTATTTTAGGGAGTATTTAAAGACAAAAGTATAAGGTCAACCTATCAGATCCCCCCCCCACCCCTCTCATGGGCCATTTGTAAAATTGTATGGGGGGATATGTTTTGGACAGGTAACCCACTCCACTTCATTGAGAGATGAATGCCTAAATAATGTGTATTATTAGTTTGGCCAGTCCCTCCTTACTTACACTATTGGCAGCCCACTGGACAGGTAAGAAGTGTCATAATACAAAGAGATAAATACACACTGTACACATTTAAGCACATTTTTACATTCTGCTATTACCTATCAAGATAATAATAGGATACAAAAACTTTAAACAGTAACATTTGAAAGGCAGGCCCTTGCACTACATGCTTTGGGGAATTCATCCATAAATCTGACCACTAAAGAGGTGGGTATAGTGTGTATGGGTTTGGCAAAGTCAGCAGATAGAGGATTGGTATCAGCTGAGTTACAGTTGGGGGGAGGGTTCCAAATGATTTTGGGACACAAAAAAAAAGCCTCTGGCACTCTGCCTGAATTTAAAGCACAAATCACAATTTACCACATTTTAGGGGGTATTTAGGGTAAAGCACTACTATGGAGCTGACAAAATACATTGTTAAGTTACTACATGAGGTGAATATTAGGGGTGCTGAAATTAATCGTTGCATCGATGCATCGCGATTCGGGTGTCCCCGATGCGGCATCGATGCATAAAACCCCGAAAATCGATGTTTTGTGACGTCATTAGTAGCCCCGCCCCTCCCGGGAAAGCGCTCGAGAAAATTTTTAAACCGTCTTTATTTTAATAATTATATTACAAAGGATGGTGTGCACTGTGCCCCCGCTGTATGTGCTTTTTTAAAAAACAATTTAACTTCATACCGAACTTCGCCAGTATACGATCATGTGACTCCCGGCCCGCCCCACCCCTCTCCGCTCTTTTCTTCGCTCTCCGCTTCCGTCTCCTGAGTCCTGACGTCAGCGGGGATTTCTCAGTCCCGCCCGCCTCTCTTCTGATACGATAACTATAGTCAGCGGGCGGGACTGAGAATTCCCCGCTGACGTCAGGACTCAGGAGACACTTGAGCGGAGAGCGGAGAGGGAAGAGGAGAGCGGAGAGGGGCGGGACGGCCGGGAGTCACATGATCGTATACCGGCGAAATTTGGTATGAAGTGACATCGTTTTTTAAAAGCACATACAGCGGGGGCACACCATCCTTTGTAATATAATTATTAAAAGAAAGTAATTGGGGGGGGGGGTCAGTGATGGCTGCGTTTGGCGGGCACAGGTGGCTGCGCTTGGGCACAGGTGGCTGCATTTGGGCACAGGTGGCTGCATTTGGGCACAGGTGGCTGCGTTTGGTGGGCACAAGTGGCTGCGTTTTGGCACAGGTGGCTGCGTTTTGGCACAGGTGGCTGCGTTTTGGCACAGGTGGCTGAGTTTGGCGGGCACAAGTGGCTGCGTTTTGGCACAGGTGGCTGAGTTTGGCGGGTACAAGTGGCTGCGTTTTGGCACAGGTGGCTGAGTTTGGCGGGCACAAGTGGCTGAGTTTGGGCACAGGTGGCTGCGTTTTGGCACAGGTGGCTGAGTTTGGCGGGCACAAGTGGCTGCGTTTTGGCACAGGTGGCTGAGTTTGGGCACAAGTGGCTGCGTTTGGGCACAAGTGGCTGAGTTTGGGCACAGGTGACTGAGTTTGGCGGGCACAAGTGGCTGCGTTTGGGCACAAATGGCTGCGTTTGGGCACAAGTGGCTGCGTTTGGGCACAAGTGGCTGCGTTTGGGCACAGGTGGCTGAGTTTGGCGGGCAAAAGTGGCTGCGTTTTGGCACAGGTGGCTGAGTTTGGCGGGCACAAGTGGCTGCGTTTTGGCACAGGTGGCTAAGTTTGGTGGGCACAAGTGGCTGCGTTTTGGCACAAGTGGCTGCGTTTTGGCACAAGTGGCTGCGTTTTGGCACAAGTGGCTGCGTTTGGGCACAGGTGGCTGCGTTTTGGCACAGGTGGCTGCGTTTGGCGGGCAAAAGTGGCTGCGTTTTGGCACAGGTGGCTGAGTTTGGCTGGCACAAGTGCCTAAGTTTGGGCACAAGTGCCTGAGTTTGGGCACAGGTGGCTGAGTTTGGCGGGCACAAGTGGCTGCGTTTGGGCACAGTGGCTGCGTTTGGGCACAGGTGGCTGCATTTGATGGGCACAGGTGGCTGCGTTTGACGGGCACAAGTGGCTGCGTTTGATGGGCACAAGTGGCTGCGTTTGACGGGCACAGATGGCTGCGTTTGACGGGGGAGGTTCAGTATTTTTCAGTTTGTTTGCACCCCCCAAAAAAATTTTGAGCACCAGCCGCCACTGGTCAGCACAGAGACAGTACAGGGAACTTCACAGGGCTGTTTGTCATCTGTGGATTCTTTCCCTTTTGACCTCCCAGCAGCCGTGTGTGTGAATCTCTGTACCCTGTAGTGCACCGGATTACTGCACTTTTTAGGGAGTGAGGTTATTTTTAATTCAAAGCGGAGTTCCAGTCAATTTTTTGTTTATTAGAAGTCAGCAGCTACAAAAAAAGTGCATCTTCTGACTTTTAATAAAAAGACACTCACCTGTCCCACAATCCAGCGACGTGGCCACCCAAACCCTCCCTTCTCTCCCCCGCCTGTCCACAGCGCTGGCAATACTACTGTGGGCATCCGGCTGTGACAGCTTGCAGCTTCACAGCCGGGTGCGCATGTCTCACTGCGCTGTCCTGCATAGCCGGGCAATCTTTTGGGAACTGTGATGTGTCCCAGAAGATTGCAGGGTGGAAGGGCCACCTAGGCGGCCCAAGCGGAAGTGGGAGCTCGTCGGTAATCGTGATGCATCGTGATGCATCGCGGAATCGAATCGAATCGTTGACCAGATAATCGTAATCGAATCAAATCGTGAGACCAGTGAAGATGCGCAGCCCTAGTGAATATAGGGCCAGGAGAGCATGCTGGGGAGGTAAGGGAAGGCAAATATGTATGAAGGACAAAAAAAATTACCGTACCTAAAAATCCAGCATGCATGAGGACAAAGGGGACATTTACAGCATATTACAATCATGGCAATTAGGGATTGAGGAAAGAAATACAATACATTAGCAAACTTTAAATACAATAAAATTTGATATTAAAGGATAAAAATCTTACCTTAATATACACCTTCTGCAGGACCTGAATGATGGCAGAACAGGTGTCCGGGATTATGATCCCCAGAGCCTGGGGGGAGATGCCTGTCGAGAACTTGAGGTCCTGCAGGCTTCTCCCAGTCGCCAAGTACCACAGGGTGGCAACTAACCTCTGCTCCGGAGTGATGGCTTGCCTCATGCAGGTATCCTGCCTGCTGATATAAGGGGTCAGCAAAGCCAACTAATGGTGAAATACAGGGTCCGTCATCCGGAGAAAGTTCCTGAAATCATCAGGATTATTCTCACGGATCTCACGGAGCAAAGGCATATGACAGAACTGGTCACATTGGAGCAACCAATTCTTGGTCCATGAACTCCTCCCCACCCTGTTCATGGACTGGACTTGTGTCAAGGTAAGGACCCCAACACCAAGTCCCCGCACAGCATGAACTCTACGAGGAGTACGTATACGCAACATGGCTAGAAAACGGTCGGCTGCTCAGAACGGAGTAAAACAGAACGCACTGAAGAACAGCAAGGCCTGTGAAGAGCAACCTGAAAAACAGTAACGAACGAACAAGAACACAATGACAGAGTCAAGGGGAACTTGCTGCGCGCACTGAAGACCCAGATACAAACCCACAAGCACAAACTGAACATCAGAAAACAATCTGAAAAACACAAGTCTGAAAAAGCGTGAATCGTCTCACCAAACTTTTACTAACACGAGATTAGCAAAAGCAGCCCAAAGGGTGCCGCGTTAGGTCCTGAACTGCCCTTTTATAGTCTCGTCGTACGTAGTGTACGTGACCGCGTTCTTGTCGATCGGAAATTCCGACAACTTTGTGCGACTGTGTGTATGCAAAACGAGTTTGACCCAACATCTGTCGGAAAAAATCCATGGATTTTGTTGTCGGAATGTCCGATCAATGTCCGATCGTGTGTACGGGGCATTAGAAGCACATAGAGTTGGGCAAATGGTTCGGCCCATGCACGAGTTTGGAGTGAACAATGGCTGTTTACCTCGTTCGTGGAACACCCAAAATTGCAGGGCCTGCCGAATGCCCTGCAATGCACTGCTCGCTGCACAGTGCATTCTGCGCCCTTCGGGTCTGGTATGGACTGGGGGGAAGGCATCCCACGCCGTTTCTTTCTTTTATCAAACAAGGTTTTATTAAGCAAAGATGATGCATATAAATACATAGTATTACTAGTATATATTTATACATAAAATGCGTATTAAGCAAGGAAAGTATACATTGTTAATATAGTCAACATTAGGGGTAATATATGTCAATGTAGAAGTAAATGTATACCACTATGAACTACTATCATCATAATGTATGGTTTTATCTCTCTCTCCCCCCCCCCCCCCCCCCGTTGGACATATGTGGTTTAAATCGTATTTTATTATAGTACACGTGATATGTATATGCATAATCTCTTATGTGTTTTATACCTTTAAGTCTATATGGGATGTATTGTATTCAGTACAGACATGACCATTTTGGGAGAACAACATGAACCATAATGTCTTTTGGTTTACACTTTCTCTGTATGTGTCTGGAATAGAGTTTTAGTTACAGAGATCCACGTGTTGTATTACTGAGCGAATTTATGATTAAGTGCAAGTTTCAGGTTCTTGCAACCATCGATCCCAAATTTTGTTATATTTGGTCGGGCATCCTCTATTAATGTAAATATGTTTTTTGTATGGCAAGGTAGTGTTAACTTCTGTTTTCCACTCCGTCACACTGGGAGGGGATGGTCTCATCCACTTTCTTGCGATAATTTTTCTGACGGAGAATAGAGTCTCATGTAGGAATACCTTGGTAAATTTATCAACTGTATCTGGAAATATCCCTAGGAGACATTGTTTTGGTTCTAACGCTATTGGGGAGCCCATGGTGTCGTGTAGAAATGTTATGACCTGTTTCCATAATTGTTGAATCTTGGGGCATGTCCATATTAAATGAAAGAACGTACCTGTTTCTTGGCCGCACATCGGGCATAGAGTAGACTGATTACGCTTATATCTAGCTACTCGAATTGGGGTGAGGTATGTTCTATGTGTTATGTAAATCTGAGAGAGTCTGTCCGATAGTTTTGGTGATACTGCTTTGCATGTCTCGAGGGCTTCCTCCCACTCCTCATTTTCCATCAGGCCTATCTCTCTCTCCCATCGAGGCTTCAAATCAAATGCTATTTTTGACGAGGTAGGAGTTAGAAGCATCTTATAAAATGTGGATATTAGTGCACGTGGGTCTGTACTTTTAACAATAGCCATAACGGGATGAAGAGCAGGTGGAGCCCCAACCTGTAAGAATTGTGTTTGGGTTGCATGTCTTACTTGCAGGTATCTGAAGAACATGAAGTTTGGAAGAGAAAACTCCTCTTTGAGTGTATCGTAAGTTTTGAGAGTTCCATTGAACAGCAGATGATGTATGTAGTAAATTCCCCTAGACTCCCACAACTCCGAGTCCGGCATGTTAATGAATTCTGACATGTCTCTATTGTGCCATATCGGTGTGTGATCGTGTAGTCTTGGTATTTCTAATTTGGTAGAAGCAAGGTCCCAAATACGTCTATAATGGTGTAACAAGGACTTCTTGTCCCCCCCCACTTCAGTATTCCTGGATCCCGCCGAAATTGCGTACAGAGAATCACCTGTGAGTTGCACCCTTTTGGAGCAAAGAAGGGTCAGGAAGCGTACATTGTCTGTCTTGTCTATATGGAATAGTTGTGATAATTGTGATGCAATGTAGTAAAGGTTCAGATCCGGTAGGGCCATTCCCCCCATGTCTGTCGGGTTTTTAAGCGCTGACCATGCGATTTTATGTCTGCTAGTCCCCCACACAAAGGGTTTGAGTAAAGCTTCGAGAGACTTAAAGTGTTTTAATGGGAGATAGAGTGGGGTATGCCACAATATGTAAAGGATTTTTGGGAGAAGGACCATTTTTATCAGATTTATGCGACCCCATACTCCTAGTGGTAGACGGGCCCAAGTGCGTATTTTGGTTTTGACTAGTGAAAAGAGGGGTTCAATGTTAAGGGGAATATAATCAGCCGGGTCTCTGGATATATGGATTCCTAGGTATTTGATTGTGTCTGCTCTTTTTAGTGGGGTATCTGTCCATGATTCAGGTGGTGGGAAACTGTCTATAGGTAGTATCTGAGACTTTTCCCAGTTCATCTTTAAACCGGAAAACGTTCCGAAGTGTTCGATCAACTGTAATGCTTTTTGAAGGGATGGGCCTGAGTCAGCGAGATATAATAGAGTATCGTCCGCATATAAACTAATTTTTTCAGTTAGGGTTCCCATTTGTAGACCCACGATCTCAGGGTCTGCACGGATCGACACAGCCAAAGGCTCTGCAGCTAAGGCATAGAGAAGTGGGGAAAGAGGGCAGCCCTGTCTCGTGCCTCGACTGAGGTCAAACTCTTGAGACGGCCACCCGTTCGCCACCACTCTAGCTGTGGGACTTTGATAAAGTAGTTTGATCCACTTAAGGAATCTGGGGCCAAAGCCATATTTTCCCAAGCATTGCCATAGGTATCCCCACTCCACAGAGTCAAATGCCTTGGCTGTATCAAGCGTCACAATCACCCGGGATCCTACATTTTCATGTGTGGCCTGTAAATTTATAAACAATTTTCGTAGGTTGAACGAGGTGTTACGACCAGGCATGAACCCCGCCTGATCCGTATGTATCAGAGAGAGAATGACTTGATTGAGTCGGAGGGAGAGTACCTTGGCTAATATCTTGATAT
Organism: Lithobates clamitans; assembly: GCA_037952925.1. Lineage (NCBI taxonomy): Eukaryota > Metazoa > Chordata > Amphibia > Anura > Ranidae > Lithobates > Lithobates clamitans. Next base: position 178,705 of record JBBGZY010001574.1, on the reverse strand, counting down.
CTACTTGTAGTAGGGAGATTGGGCGGTAGGATTCGGGGTATCCTGGATCTTTTCCCGGTTTGGGTATGAGGACTATTGTTGCCTCTCTCATGGAAGCAGGAAGTGTAAATGTCTCGAATAGGTGGTTATATAAAGTTAGAAGTTTTGGGATCAGAAAATCACTAAATTGGGAGTAAAATTCTATAGGTAGGCCGTCCGAGCCCGGGGATTTGGACCTGGCAAATCCAGCAATAGCCAACGCTATTTCTTCCTCAGTGAGTGGTGCCTCAAGGAGATTAACCTGGTCTTCTGTTAACTGGGGGAGTGCCGTCTCCTCCAAAAAGGAGTTCATTGGGCCCTTATCCACGCCGTTTCTTTCTTAATTTTTTTTCAATAGCCAAGGTGCTGGCAATTGCAACCACGAGTCAATTTCAATGTGATTTGACAATTTTTAATTTTTTTTAGTTAGAAATGTCATTTTTGATTCAGCATTTTTAATGCATGCTACAGATAAGCCCCTTTACAGGCAGACTAAGGTGACCCCCCCCTAAGCACTATATTTAAAGAAATTTTTGTTTTTTATTGTTGCATTTTAAACATCATTAAAATCACTGCTCCTAAAAAAAAATTGTCAAAAAAAAAAAATTGCATTGATACATGTCCCCCAGGGCAGTACCCGGACCCCCATACCCCTTTTATGGCCAATTACTTACTTAGTTACTTGCATATAAGCCTTCAAAATGGGCACTTTTGATTTTTCCTGTTCAGCTCCCATAGACTTCAATGGGGTTCTGCTGCGACCAGGGGGGTGTTTGGCACACCAGAGGAAAGACCATCATAAAAGTGTAGTACAGACACTCTACTCGGTCCCACTGTTTAACTCAGGTTCTGATGCCAATTTAGTACAAAGAAGCCAGTCACATGGTATTTTTAGCCAGGTGCACAGAATTTCTCTCAGCCTTTCTTAGTCAGATAATGTCTTTTTTGTGACTTTTATTGTTTGAAGAAATGGGATAGGGATTGGGGTGGGTCATGGCATAACAAGACCTAGCAAATTGATCAAGGACACTATCTAGCAAACAGTCAACGTTTATGGAATCGTCCTCCATGTAGAAAAATGCAAACAGTTCAGCACAGGGGGAATCCCACAGTGGAAACAACCCTGACCAGCAGGTCTGGAACAGTTCCTCCAAAAAAAGGGGCACAATGGCAACAGTTTCTCTCCCAGGATTTCTCTCAGGCCTACTCACTGTGTCACTGGCTACTCGGATGCCTCTTTCCAGTATCAGCAGACACTGTATCATGAGCCTCCCAATAAGATCCTCCCTTGATCTTGCCTCAGCTGTTCCTGCAACTTGGGGATGGTCCTTCAGCTGAGCCTATAGCCAACTGCCTGATGCCCAGCAGCGTACCTCATTCATATTGGTGATTCAGTCACCTAGAAGCATCAGTTCTTCAGTAATTTCACACCCCTGCTTAAAGGAGAAGTACAGCGAAAGCTTGTTTTGGCTGTACTTTTCCTGTGGATCACAGAAGTGCAGTTCGTTTTGCACTCCTGTGACCTGTTTTTAGCTATTGGCTGACATCACAGAGCCGGTCCAGGCTCGGGAAAGATCACGACCATATGGTCGGGATCCACCCACATGCTTGGACTGGCACCTGGTTTAGCCTCTCAGTGAGCCGATGAGAGCCTGACCCGGCTGCTTCTGCCCCCTCCACAGCCCAGCGCTCCAGTGAGCGAGTGGGGGGTGGGGGCAGAGCAAACAGTGGTGACTGACAGTGACCAGCTCTGTGCTCATGGAGCTCTGAGAACCGAGCGCTCGGTGGCATTTGATCGCTCGGTTCTCAGTGTAAAGAAGGGCAACAAAGCTAATAAAGGGTCTGGAGGATATTAGTTATGAAGAAAGGTTGTGAGCACTGAACTTATTCTCTCTGGAGAAAAGACGCTTGAGAGGGGATATGATTTCAATTACAAATACCATACTGGTGACCCCACAATAGGGAAAAAACTTTTTCACGGAGGGGAGTTTGACACGTGGCCACTCACTAAAATGAGAAGAAAAAAAGTTTAACCATAAAACGGCGTAGAGGGTTCTTTAGTGTAAGAGCGGCAAGGATGTGGAATTCCCTTCCACAGGCGGTGGTTTCAGCAGGGAGCATCGATAGGTAAGCACCCGAACGACAGGGATATACAATGTAATACTGACATATTATCACACACATAGGTTGGATTTGATGGACTTGTGTCTTTTTTCAACCTCACCTACTATGTAACTATGTAAGACGGCAGGGGACAAATGCAGCATTGGACCAATGCTGCATCCAGCTAGGTAAGCATGATTCTAAAAAACACCCCATTTCCATACTTCTCTTTTAAGATAAACTCCCCAGCCCATGTAATTTTTATATAAGTGTTACCTGGGTTCTTTGAATAGTAGTGACATAATCTATATTTTTTCCCTACAAAATAGTGTAGATCCTGCCTACAGTGTCTCCTAAACCGCATCTAGCAACCACTACTTCCAGCTTCTACTTCAGCATAGCATTTTAGTAGCTATATATTTTATAGGACAGAATAACAGCCTCTCATTGAGAAATACGAATTGTAAATGGTTTATTGTCTTGTGTTATAAATTAAACATTTGATCATCTTTTAAACTGTTTGCTATGATGTTTAAAGTAGAAAAACAGATGATATAGAGAGGCTTTCACTTACCAAGTGCTGAAAAATATGCAATACATTAGTCAGTAAAATAAAGTATCAAATATTATCCTGGGAAGCAATCGCCCACACCTAATAAAAGTACTCTGATGGCACTAGCATTTCCAGTCCAATAAGTGAGTCATAGATTCTTTTTCTAATTAGCGAGGAAGAAGAAAACTTTGCAACAACTCTGAAAACTAAAAGTGTAAAGAATATGTTGATTTCTCCACATCTGTAATCCATGGCTGTAGAAATTTTTTATTTTTTTTGTTGTTTTTTGTTTTTTATTATTTTAGGTAGGAAGCAGTGATTGGACAGCCTAACTCTGTCTTTGCCAGTGAGTATGAATCAAAGTTTAACCTCAGCTTGTGTAAATTTTTAGTAATAAATATAGTATATGGACACCTCAGTTTACTGAAACATCATTGTTTTTTCATACGGAGGATTCTTTCCATTTTGCTTGTATAAAAGCCCTACTTTTAGATCTAAGCCTCACTTTACCTTATTTAATGTGTTTTTTTTCACCAGTTGTTCGCTATAAACCATGTGTAGCGGTACCCTGGTAAGGGCTGCTAATAGACTCTGTACTCCACTGGTTGCCCCGACTCTGCAAATCCACCCATCACCTCTGACACCATGAGTTCAGTCATCTTACCAACTATATCAATAATAAGAGACTCACACACCATCAATGAAACAGTTCAAATTGTTTACTTTATTAATGAGAACACAGAAGAATGCGAAACACACACACTGCAAATGGCAAAAGATATTTTTACCTAAACACTATAACTATATTTATGAAAGACAAACTTAGTGGTTTGAACCCTTCAGTGGCAAATAAAACACAAAGTACACAGTATGATTCAAATACAATTGGACCTTACCCAAAATCGCAGAATCCTTTGTGAAAAGGGAGGGGGGGGGGACTGGCACTTTATTTCCTATGTCAGATTCACTTGCTTCTGTTTCCTCAACCCACAGGCCATTAACATCATTACAATCTGACAAACAATATGCAAACGATTGTGTTAGAGTTGGCTGGCTCCTTTAAAGCGGTTGTATACCCGCTGTCATTTTTTTTTTTTTTTTACACCTGCAAGGGAAAAGGCATAATGAGCTAGTATGCACCGCATACTAGCTCATTATGAGATACTTACCTTAGAACGAGGCGCCGGCATCTCACCTGGTCCACGCCGAGGGAGCCGACATCTCCCCTCGGCGTGTCTTCCGGGTATCGCGGCTCCGGCGCTGTGAGTGGCCGGAGCCGCGATGTCGTCACTCCCGCGCATGCGCGCGGGAGACTTCTGCCCGGCATGCCGGGCTGTCAGCCGAGAGTCCCCTGTGCGCATGCGCCGCTGCAGTTAGCGGCTCATTGCGAGGGGAATATCTCCTAAACCTTACAGGTTTAGGAGATATTTTTTTTACCTACAGGTAAGCCTTATTATAGGCTTACCTGTAGGTAAAAGTTAAAAATATAGGTATACAACCACTTTAAATAAAGTTCCAGAGACATAAGAACAGACCCTCTGTGCTAAAACAACTTTAGTCACTTGAGCAGATGAAGAGAGGGTAAAAAGGGTTAAAGTGCTACTCCTGGAAATCCAGAAGTCTTCAGCTAGCTTTGTAATGATGTGATCAAAGGGATCCTTGGCAATAGAGTATAACACATTTAGTGGATCTGGAGTGTATCCTTATTTTACTTTAAACTCTTCCTGTATGATTTTAGCTGTGTGGTATCCGGTCAGATTTAGTAGCAAAGATGTGAGCAGGCATAGATGTCTACATACAGTGTCCTAAAGAATATATGAACTAGCTTCCAGTGGCACTACAAGTACCAGCAAACTGGGCAGAGCAAATAGATGTCTGTATGCAGTGTTCTTAATTAACTTATTGGGCTATGCCTGCTCACCACCCTGGATAAAGAAGCTGCTGGAACAATGCTGGCGATGGATGAGACTACTTCAGGAACTCCCTCTGGATCCTGGCTCTGGGAAATGGCGTCTGGCGTCCACTACACCACGCTGTGGCCTACCCGGATCTGAAGTGCAGGTGTCGCTGGATAACTTGGAACAGCCTCTGGTCTGCTGGAGAAGAGAAACAATACTGTCCCTCCAGGTACAGCTGAACAGCTCCCTGCTGTGTATGCCACAAGTCTGCAGCAGCTCACAATGACACAGAGCTCCCTGCTGGCAGATTCACCCTGGCGTCCCAAGAGAGCAATGCAGGCCACTCTAGCCTTTTTTATATCCTCTCCCAGTGGTCTGTTATTCTATTCCCAGCAATCTGGATGTTGTAGTTCAAGCCAGTCCTGCTGGAATGGAAACCTCAGCGTTCTGAACTACATATCCCACGATGCTTTGCTCTGAGTTTTGTCACAAGAAAAAAAGAAATGACACATAGAGTCCAGCCAACAAAAGAGGGAGCCAACCCCACATTAATAATACTGCAAAATGTCTCTGAATTGCAGGCATAATAACCAGCTCCTGGCTACACATGTATTTACACTCTCGCCTGACTTTCTTTAGTTTAGAACAGCTTGCTTCTTAACTGGTGCCGAACAAAGGAATAAATGCATTATGGTTAAATTTTGCCTTCTCTGGTTCTTCCTTTTATCCCTCATCAATATGCTAATTTTTAAATCAAACCTTTCTTTTACACTTTATTTTAGATGCATGCCTGCTGTCAAACCTTTCATCAAACACCCTATTTTAACATAAAGTTTATTTATTTGTCACAAACAAACAGAATAAAAAGCAAGTTACATTAGCTTAAGACAGATAGTGTACATTAATCAGTCATACAATGTCAAATCAATAAGTAGATTGATAATGATACAGAGCAATATCTTAACCAGTGGCGATAGTAGACAATTAAGAAATCAGATCGGAATCAATAGAGCAGACCATTTGAGAGGAAGGGGGGGGGGGGGCTCGGCAGGGATCGCCTTCCTGGCATACAACGCTGTGTAAAAAACAAATAATTTTTTCCTCTGTGGGGTCTCAAGAGAGTCGCAGATGCCCAGGAGGGGGATAGGACTGTATGGGACCCTAATTTTGCCTATAGAGTTAATAATATCCAAGATTGTTTTCCAAAAATTCACTATCTCCGGACATGACCACACTGTATGATAAAAATCTGCATCGTCTGAGCCACACCTGGGACATATGGCTGTTCTACCTGGATAGATTTTGGCTAAGTGCGACAGGGAGTAATAAGCACGATGGAGAAATTTCAATTTGTTAAACCTGTCCTTAGACGAAATGGTCAGGGTTAGATACTGCTGCACCCCCTCCTCCCAATCATCATCAGCCAAGTCAGGTATGTCCCGCTGCCAGGATGAGAATAATTGGGAAACTCTAGATGTGTCCAACAGGGCAAGTCTATTGTAAATATTCGAGAGCATTCTACTACCTTCAGGCGATCGAAGTTCAGTTTCCAAGTCTGACATCTGTAAGGTCACCGAGCTGGGAAACTGGGAGCGGAAAGCATGTCTTATCTGAAGGTATCCAAAGAACATCTGGTTTGGGAGGACTTTTTTACTCTTCAGAGCATTGAACGTGATCAGTTGTCCCTGAAATATGATATCACTAAGGGTTATTATTCCGTATCTAACCCATATGATGGGATCTGGTATTGACTGAAAGTGACTCAACTTCGGGATACCCCAAAGTGGTGTTACAGGGGACCACGTATTTTGTTTCCCAAACTTCATGGTCACCGTATCCCAAACCCTAATGGTCATTTTCATGGGAATAGACACCCTCGGATTGGAGCGGGGGCCTCTATGTATGAGATTTCTTAACTCCGAGTAGGAACCCAATAACGCGGTCTCCACAGTGGATGCCGGGTTAGAAGGCTCCTCCACCAACCACCACTTCCGCGTCACCAGGACTGCAGCCCAATAATATTTTAGAAAGCAGGGGAGTGTCAGGCCTCCCATTGTAAGCGGTAGTTGTAAGGTTGTTTTTGCTATTCTGGGGGCCTTCCCATTCCATACGAAGGAGATGACCAGACTATCCAGTTTGTTAAAAAAGGAAATAGGTATGGGCACAGGAGTTTGCCTAAATAGGTAGTTGAATCTGGGCAGGATGGACATCTTAATTAGATTTACACGTCCCACTGGACTGAGGGGGAGGGATCTCCATGAAGAAAATCGGTGGGTCACCCGGGACATCACCGGGGCCAAGTTTAGGCCAATGAATTGGTGAAGGTCTCTATGTATCTCTACTCCGAGGTATCTAAACTGGGACACCCGTCGGAGCTGAGCATCCGAGTGTAAAGGAGCCACCCCCAGAGTGCAGTGGGAACAAAAAAACACCCTATTTTAGATGCATGTCATCACTGGGTCTCTATGATTTGCTATGCAATGCGATTAGATTATGACTGAAGGGAGGGATCAGTACTCATTACCCTCCCAAGAGCCCACAGTCCTAATGCAATCAGTGGGCTGGCTCTTTGGAATAGTTATGCAATTATCAGAATGACTTGATGGATTTCCAAGACAGTCAGGCTGGGGAAGAAAGAGCTAGATCAGTGGTCTCCAAACTGCAGTCTGCGGGCTGGATGCGGTCCTTTGCATGCTTTTATCTGGCCCTTGGGAATTCCTTCCACAGATATGAAGTGCTATTTCTCCTACTGATAGGGAAGATGTGGCACTATTCCTTACACTGACACCAATGGTGGGCCACTATTCCTCCCACTGATACCGACGAAGAGTCACTATTCCTCCCACTGATACTGACGATGGGGCACTATTCCTCCTCCAGACTCGCTCATCCATGTTTTTATGGACCTTGCTTTGTACACTGGTGTGCACTCATGTTAGAACAGGAAGGGGCCATCCCCAAACTGTTCCCACAAAGTTGGGAGCAGGAAATTGTCCAAAATGTCTCAGTATGCTGACGCCTTAAAAGCTCCCTGCACTGGAACTAAAGGGCCAAGTCCAACCCCTGAAAAACAACCCCACACCATAATCCCCCTTCCACCAAATGATTTGGACCAGTGCACAAAGCAAGGTCTATAGAGACATGGATGAGCAAGTTTGGGGTGGTGAACTTGACTGTCCTGCACAGAGTCCTGACCTCAACCCCAACACTTTTGGGATGAATAAGAATGGGGACTGCGAGCCAGGCTTTCTCGTCCACATCAGTGCCTGACCTAACAAATGCGCTTCTGGAAGAATGGTCAAGCATTCCCATAGACACACTCCTAAACCTTGAGGACAGCCTTCCCAGAAGAGCTGAAGCTCTTATAGCTGCAAAGGGACTCAATATTGGACCCTACGGACTGGGATGCCATTAAAGTTCATATGTGTGTAAAGGCAGGTGTTCCAATACTTTTGGTAATATAGTGTATATACACACACATGCAAATCATTACCTTGATTACTATGCGGCTAATGGTAAGTATTTGATCCAGAGCCATGAAAAAGAACAGCATTTAAAATCTGCAGCATGCTATTAAAGTGTAAGTAAAGACAAAGCTTTTTGTTTTGAATAGAAAGGAGAGAGATTGCAACCTCTGTCAGGTTTTTATTGCTGTTTGTGCCTAGGAAATTCATCTTCTCTGTTTGGCCTTGTTTACATTTACATTGCCCTCTGAAGAGCAATCCTCATTGTATCGCTGTTCAGAAGGCATGTGACAGGCAGTGAAGAGACTTTATATCACCTCCTCACTGTCTGTTTTAATCCCCTAAACCCTGCACCAGCATGCCACAAACATGTGCAGAGTGGTTGCAGGAAACCCCTATTCAATTGAAAATTACAACAGAGATCATTTTTGCAGCCATGACATATATACACCTCTCTTCATTGCCTTTGCAGCTTAAAGTGGAACTAAAGATGCAAATACTTACCTTAGTACCAATGGTTCGACACCCACAAGGACCCTTGCCGGCGCCTTGCTGGCCTCTCCTCCCAAGGTTCTTCCATGTGTTGGTCTTCAGCTGTTTTGATTGGCTGATGGGGGACGACTGTTATGGATAGCTCTGTGTACGTTCTGAAAAAATTACGAAAAGGCAGGTAAGTGTATTTAATTGCAGAAGAGACATAAAAACCTGCCTTTTTTTGTTTAGTTGCGCTTTGGGGGGTGGTGAAAACCCCGTGTAGAGCCCCCCCCCAGCCTGCAAGTATAAACTAGGCCTTTATCCTGTTTATTATTATCATCGAGAGTGGAAGTAAAAGAAAATCCCAAATATTTGGCTGTCACCAAAAACAGGAATGGAAAGGAAATCTTCCAATTTTGGAGGAATTTCCCCTCACTTCCTGTTTTGGCTATGTGACATGAATAGAGGGGAAAACTCCTTAATATAATGCAGATGTTTAGATTCCTTACTCTATACAAAAGGAAAAAAAATGTTTTGCTTTCAGCTTCAGTTTCAGTACCTTAAGAAGTGATTTTGCACACATTAAAAAAGTGTTTGTTTGCATCTCTTTAATTATAGTTTTTGGGGCCACTAATCATATGGTGGGTGGGCAGGGCCAAATGTGTAACCTAATGTAGTGCCCCCCTTGATCCTCAGGAGCAGGTGAAGTAGCCCCGGAGAAGGCCAACATTTCACCCCAGGACTGACTCCTTGGCTAAAATGGGGGACTAAAAAAGTATTGGGCACTAGTCACTTTCTGTCTTGTTAAAGAGTTTTATTGCTCATCACACAAGGAGAAAAGGTTAGAGATCCAAGATACCCAGAAAAACACTTACAGACTTCTCCAGATCCATGTCCATCTCTACAGTGTAACCTTTAAGCCAACCCAGCAACTCTGTAGCTTCTTAAGCTGGTTGGCAGACTTCTCTCTCTGTGCTAGTTCCACTGCCCTCTGTACTATATCCTAGGCTTTCATGAATCATGTCAAGGTCTTCCTCCCCGGCCTTCCCCCAATGAATAGGCAGTACAGCTTCCAGGATCACTTTAAGTCTAAATCCACATACATAGCACATGGTAGACCCCACATTGGCTATGGGCCTATTAGGATAAATTGGACCAGCTGCACCTCCCCAGGCTGCAGCCCATGGGAAGAGAGAGATCACAAAGCCCCCAATATTTATATACACCCCAGCATGCACAAAAATATTTATATTTATAACTCAGTTTTACTCTAGCATCTCATACCATTGCCAGAGGCACCAGTGACACCTACTGGCAGCAAAGAGAAACAACAGCTTCGCCGAGTTTAGGGGAAAGCCAAGTGATGAAACAGACTACAAATTCAGCTTGGGCTAACTGCCACCCAGCAAAACTACATTTAGGTAGTAGTCCCTGTTTAAGCAAATAAAACTAGTTGACCAGAGCTTTCACCAAACTTCTTCTTACACCATAAAACATTTCACTCTGTACATACAACTACATAAACAGAATGACGGGTGCCAGCTTTCTGTACAATAAAATTACCAATTTTAAAACATAGTGCTTTCAGTTTTATTGTTGCATACAATAAAATTAGAATGAAACACATCACTCGAGCTAGCAGGGCAGACGGTAAATGGTCCGAAAATGTTTTTGAAGCCCATAGTAAATTGTCTCATGCAGAAGCGAGGTTTCGAGCAGTTTTGGCATCTACAGTACGCTATTTGTACTTTCATCATTCCAGCTGGTTCCTGCTCCAACAAGCAAATGATGAAAGCAGATTCAGATGTTTTAAAAGTCAAATGAGAATGCTTTAAGATCAAATAGGGTCTTGTTTTAATAAATGAGGCAGAATTCAAGCATTGGCAACTGTGTGAATAGTGCTTCAACTGTTAGAAACTACTTTTTTTCCAATAGGCATATTAGGAATAGGCCCTGTTTATTTAGTTTCCATGGCACACTTAATTCAACCTCCACGGCAATGACATCATTAATATGCCTTCATCATATGGCACATAAACGCAAAGCAGGTGCTCTTGGTTACCAGAGGTATAATACTCTGCGATCACATAAATAAGAGAGTCACTAGTCACTCCTGAATTTTAAAAGAAAGTGTTTTATTCCTCTGACCTAAACTTGTGATTTTGTGCATTTAGCACAAAGGCCATTGTTTGGAAGTAATGAATGCAATGTAATGAAAGTGAGTGTCCTGCATCTACAATATGGGCTAGCCGTAATCTGCAGCATATTTACCCTTACCACTTAAAAGCCATCTCCAAGTCAAGAATAGCATTGAAAAACCTTATAGAGGCTTTAACCCTTTCAAAACATTCTATTAAAAACTAAAAACAAATTAGGGCAATTTAATAAGGCATTTGCAACACATTTCTTGCAGTGTGTATGTAGTTAGAAGCCTTGCACCAAATTCATGAAAACCCTGCAACATGTTCATTGTTAATGCCAACATTTGTGTAAATTTCAAGTAGTTCTTTTACTGTATGGTGTATTCTATATAAAGAAATTCCTCCATATAAGGATGATAACATAACAATCTATGATAATTGTGCCAGCATAGAACATAAGCTGCATTACTCTGCTGCTGGCAAGGCCCTTGTCCCCATGTTATTGGGAGTGGAAGTCTGCATGGGGAGCTTATTGGATTCTGGAAGCCCCCTTTAAAATAAGGGGGCCCTCAGATATCTGCCCTCCCCACATGAATAAGTACTCCTTCCATATTCACGGAAAAAAAAAAAGATAAAGTAAATAACAGTCACAAAAAACCTCCTTTATTTATAAAATAAAAACTTCTATAATATAAATCCAATGTTGATCATATGTCCAGTGATGTACAGTAGATCCATTGACAATCATGAGTGATGTCCCAACAAGACTCTAACCATAACATGATGACCCATGCCACAACAGTCCTCACCTGTAGCACTTTTGTCACAAATGACTGCTACCAGACTGGCAGTTGAATGTCAACAAATCATCCAGAGATGCTGGCTGGCATCATTAACCAAATTTGGTCAACGACATCAACTGGGATGCCCACTGTCTTGTCTACAATTTAAAAAAAGCCGATAGGCAAGCACCTGAAAGTTGTCATTTAGTGGCGGTGGTAATATCACCACTAAACGAATGACTGCCAGCTGCATAAGTCAGAGGTTCGGGTGGGTGAATTGGCCAAGTCTGTCCAATCAGTTTGTCCATTCTGGGAAATGTGAAGAGCTTAGGTTTGAGTTGAACACATGGACCCAAACATGAAATCGATCCCTAGAAGTGAAGTGTGCTGCTGTTTTGGGAATACATTGCCCCTGAGTCATGAGAAGTTGGCATTAGTAGGCGGGTTACATAAGTATGGATATTGCTGCTAGCAACTTTCACCTAACATAAGTTATATAAGTGGTGAAATGTATTTAGGTAGTGCGTAACAATTCCACACTAAAGCACTTTAAAATGGTTAGGCGCTCATGGGCTTATATGCAAACTGACCTACAGTATAATCATCTTGGGCAGCATATCGGGATGTTCTTAAAGTCCACTGGGATTTCTCTTTTTCCTCTGACTTCCTTTTTTAATTTATTCTTCTTTTCCTTTTCATATGTGACAGAGGTTGTAGCACAATTCTTCACTGTTGATAACTGCTATGTAGTGACTTATTAGCTATGTTATGGGAAGTAAGCTGGATTATGCTTGTATGTTGATTAACTCTTGCTAGTATTATTGTATCAACAGCAGATCAATGTTATATCGCTACTTGCTCCGAATATTGCAATTTTTTACTTTGAATTGTATTTTGAAACTTTAATAAATATATTGAAAGTAGACATTCCACACTAATGCTGCGTACACACGGTCGGAATTTCCAAATATTCAAACAAACAAATGTTCGATGTGAGCTTGTTGTTGGAAATTCCGACCGCGTGTAGGCTCCATCGGACATTTTTTGTCGGAATTACCGACAAACTAAATTTGAGAGCTGGTTCTCAAATTTTCCAACAAAATCCATTGTCGTAAATTCCGATTGTGTGTATACAATTCCGACGCACAAAATTCCACGCATGCTCGGAATCAAGCAGAAGAGCCGCACTGGCTATTAAACCTCATTTTTCTCGGCTCGTCATACTTGTTGTATGGCACCGCTTTCTTGACGTTCGGCATTTCCAACAACATTTGTGCGACCGTGTGTATACAAGACAAGTTTGAGCCAAACATCCGTTGGAAATAAATTCAGGATTTTGTTGTCGGAATGTCTGTACGCGGCATAAGAGTGTACAGCCCAGACAAATCTTTTCATGCCTGCTGCCACAGTCAAACATACACTATGTTCACGTTGCATGGAAGCCAATTAGCTGTCAACATGAAACCACTTACACTTAAAATATATATTACCCCATAATTTGATATTTCTGATATGTTTCTGTGGTACCATGTACTTGTCTTAAAATATTCTGTTCTCTTTTCATTGCTTTCTTTGTGTGAAATAACTGGGGATCCTGCCAAGTCCCCCTACTTTCCTATTTCAAACTGACTACGTCAAGTATAGAAACACATCCCGATCCCAGCATGGTCAGTTTTCTTCTTCGCATTCAACTTGAGAGCACAGCCTGCTTGTACTCCAGTGGCAAGATTTGTTGATTTTTCTCTACTTGTAGAGTGTGCGTGTATTGTAGATATTTTCTAAATATGTATTTTTCTCCCTGACTTACACATTTCAGTGCTCGAGGCATGATTACTCTCTATTTAGCCACCATGGCAATCTTTGTGGCTCTTTCAGGCATAGGGTCAATTGAATTTATTCATACCTGCAAAAAGAACACTGCATATATGTACCTCTCTTAAAAAGCTTCAATTGCACCGCTCATAGTGTGGTTGGTATCATCTGTCCCAGTGCACATGGGGTAACTCTCGTGAGGAGCTCGCTTATCAATGCCTGGGAGAAGGCGGAGACTGCGGTGATCTGAAGAATCTAACATTAAGGCAGTTTCCCAAGATGAGTCTTTACTATGTGCAGTAATAAAGTACAGCGTTCCTCTGAAAAGCAACTTGTCCCATGTCACTACACGCTGTAACTAATGCATGTTTGCATTAGGAGTGATGTGCTGAGCCTACGTCCACTCCACCAGTCCAGTGCACCTCGGTTAACTCACTCCCAGTAACAGAATGGGATCCCCCCAAGCCCCTAGTGCGAACCTCATGTGTGGTCTCATTTAACTCTTTCCTTCCTGTACCTCGTGACTAAGCCATAGATGTCCTAGTCTCCTCCCGATATAAATCAATACTAAAATGTGTGATCGCGCTGCCTTTAACCCTAAGGTAAGGTAATAACAAAAAAGTGACAATAAATGACTAAATGTATAGGTATTTCATATATATAAAGTTCCAGTGCAAATTAAATCCATGAACAAACGCATAACGCAAAAAAAACAATGCAATAAATATAAATAGTAAAAGCTTCTTATAAATTCAATCAAGAAAGTCTCTAATTTGATAAAGTGCTTTATAGAGATGACACCACAGTGTAACGTCAATGTTCAACTCGTGCTCCTTTCACCAGGTGAAGTGCAAGCTCACTTCCATTATAGACCCCTAGGGGACAACAAAGCATGTAAGCAGATCAATCTGATGGACCGAATTCTGGTATTCAGGTTCCTTTAAGAACGATAGAATTCCCTCTCCAAGATGGCTCCACACAGCTCACACATAGGCCATAGGCAACAAACAGATAAAAACAGCCTCCAATAGTGCAGTACCTAGGTTATTAAGCTCAACAAACCGCACAGAACTCACTTCATAATGCCGTGTACACTCCAAAGGACTTTTCGATGGAGTTCCGCTGAAACAGACTTGCCTACACACGATCACACCAAAGTCCGACCGTCTAGAGCGCGGTGACGTACACTAGGTACGACGGGACTATAAAACGGAAGTGCAATAGCAAGTGCGTCACCCTTGTGGCTCCTTCTGCTAATCTCGTGTTTACCTCGTGTTAGTAGAAGTTTGGTGAGAGACGATTCGCGCTTTTCAGACTTGTGTTTTTTCAGATCGTTTAACTGTTATTCCGTTTGTGCTTATGGGGTTTGTATCTGCTTTTCAGTGCGTGTAGTCAGTTCACATTTGTTCATGCAGTGCTTTCTTGTCCACTCGTTGCTGATTTTCAGCTCGCTCTTCACAGGCCTTGCTGTTCTTCAGTGTGTTCTGTTTAAGTTCTTTCTGACCAGCCGACCGTTTTGAAGCCATGTTGCGTGTACGTACTGGTCGTAGAGTTCGTGCTTTGCTTGGGCTTGGTGTTGTAGTTCATTCTTCGACCAAAGCCCAGTCCATGAACAGAGTGGGGAGGAGTTCATGGACCAAGAGTTGGTTGCTCCAGTGTGACCAATTCTCTCACATGCCTTTGCTTCGTGAGATCTGTGAGAATAATCCTGACGATTTCAGGAACTTTCTCAGGATGACGGACCCCATTTTTCACCATTTGTTGGCTTTGCTGACCCCTTATATCAGCAGGCAGGATACCTGCATGAGGCAAGCCATCACTCCGGAGCAGAGGCTAGTTGCCACGTTGCAGTACTTGGCGACTGGGAAAAGCCTGCAGGACCTCAAGTTCTCGACAGGCATCTTACCCCAGGCTCTGGGAATCATTATCCCAGAGACCTGTTCTGCTATCATTCAGGTCCTGCAGAAGGACTATATTAAGGTAAGATTTATCCTTTAACATCACATTTTATTGTATTTAATGTTTGCTAATGTATTGTATTTCTTTCCTCAATTCCTTAATTACCATGATTGCAATATGCTGTGAAATCTTATAATGCTCCTTTTTGCTCCATGTCCTTCATACATATTTGCGTTCACTAACCTCCCCAGCATGCTATCCTGGGCCCATATACACCTAGTCTAGTCACTTAACAATGTATTTTGTCAGCTCCATTGTAGTGTTTTACCCTAAACACCCCCTTAAAATGTGTCCAAATGGTATGTGTGTCCTTAAATTAAATTATAAGCCCCCCCCCTTAAAATGTGTTCAAATGGTATGTGTGTCCTTAAATTAATTTATAACCCCCCCCCCTTAAAATGTGTCCAAATGATATGTGTGTCCTTAAACTAATTTATAAGCCCCCCCCTTAAAATGTGCCCAAATGGTATGTGTGTCCTTAAATTAATTTATAACGCCCCCCCCACCTTAAATTCTATCAATGGGGTGAGGAATCTGATAAGTGGGCCTTATATTTTATTCTTTAAATAATAATTAAAATAAATGTTATACTGATGTTGGGGAAGAATGTTTTTTGTGTAATCTGCTTGCAATGTTATGTGCAAAAGTACTTATATTTTTTTTCTTGTTTGACTCCCCAGTTTCCTTCAACGCCACAGGAATGGCAGACTGTGGCAACCCATTTTGCCACCCGTTGGGACTTTCCCAACTGTGGAGGGGCTATAGATGAGAAGCACATCCACATCGTGCCATCACCCTATTCGGGGTCATACTATTTTAACTATAAGGGGTTTCATAGTATCGTGTTAATGGTGGTGGTGTCGGCACAATATGAATTTCTGTATGTGGACCTGGGGAAGAATGCCCGGATGTTGGATGGAGGAGTCTTCGCCCAGAGTTCTACCAGCGTCTCCAGAGTGGTGGCCTGGGTTTGCCACCTGATGCGGATAACGTGGAAGGACTCCCCTTTGTCTTCATTGCAGATGAAGCCTTTTGGTCTGGGCGAGCACCTGATGAGGCCATTCCCCCAAAGGACCCTCACCCTGGAGAAGAGGGTTTTTAACTACTGGCTGGCCAGAGCAAGAAGAGTTGTAGAGAATGCCTTCGGGATAATGGCCAGCCGCTTCCGCCTGTTTATGACAGCAATCCATATGGCAGACTACAAACTTAATCATATTGACCTAACATGCTGCATGCTGCACAATTTTTTAAGAAAAAATTCAAGAAATTATATTGCATCAGTTGGGCCTGAGGCCGGACAGACAATCCTCTGATGGGCCTGGATACTGGCCGTACTGGCATGGCCCCCCAAAGCGCCCGTGAACTTGGGGAGAAATATGTTCATTATTTTACGGGTAGGGGGGCCATTACAATGCCAGATAATGTCTAATTTTTATTAATAAAAAAATAATGATCAGATAAAATCTCGAAATGTATTAATTGCTTGCTTTTCTTGTGCATTTATATATATATATATATATATATATATATATATATATATATATATATATATATAATTTTAATATTTTTTTTTAAACAATATATATATTTTTTTTATTTTTTTTACAAACAGGCATGTTTTAAAACATAACATACACACAACTCTGGAACTTACAAAGTTCAACATCTAGATAATGAAGGCAAAATCAGACATTATAGTGTCAAAAATGTCTTGATATTGCCAAAAATCAGATGGGGTGATGTCACCCCTGTAAAAGTCAAATTTTGAAGATGCACACAAATTGGGATTCCAAATGGGTAATGTCAACATGTGCTATCTCCCATCATGGGGGATCAATGGACGTGTTTTGTGGGTGCAATCCCTTCCTATCACCTACTAGCGTTATGAGGAAGGGGTTGCACCCACAAAACGCGTACATTGAGATCCCCTGATGTCAGATAGCACATGTTGACACACCGTGTGCATCTTCAAAATGTGGCTTTTAAAATTGTAAAAAATTAAAAGTACTTAATGTGGTCATCTAAAAAGGAAATGAAGAACATTATCGATTTCGTTTTAGGGAAAAAGGGATTAAATTCTCCCCAAAACATCAATCATGTTCTTCATTTCCTGCTGCATGATGTCCAGGCGATTGTGCATGATGTCCAGGCGAGTCCATCAATCTCTCCATTCCAGGCCATGATCTGGCCAATGAGTCTTTGGGCGCTGTCGCTTGAAAATGGTTCCGCCGCTTCCCCTTACACAACCAGCTCATCACCTAAAATTGATGGAAAAAACATGTATTTAGAAATATGCAGGCATACATAGATTACCTGAAGCTGGGGTGTCCGACACTCACCTGGTGGGGTACACATCTCGCCCACTTCCTCTACCTCTCCTTCTTCAAGATCCTTGGGGGAGCTTGGGCTAATTTGCCAATCAGGTTGGCGATGTCGGGGGTACCTGGTATCCTCTTACTGCTGTCTGAGTCTTTTCTCCCCTATGAGAATGAAACAAAAGGTATACTTAGCACACATATATTTGAGTCCAGAAATAGGAATATGAAACATTGCTTTGAAGTGGTGTACAATTGTCTGTTTGGGAAGAGATCCAAGTTGAAGACATGTTTCAAACCCCCTTTTTTACCAAGCTGGAATAATTACCTTTTTTGGCCAAGTTTCACAGATGGAGACACCCCACGTATCCACTGGAGCACCTGTGTGGGTTACCCTAAAAAATGTGCTCTGGTGTCCCACACTAGTGCTCCTGAGTCCCGATGTGTAAACAGCTGCTGAATGTCCTCTCCTTACATTCCACTGAATCAATTTTGCAATTCATTCAAGTTTCAAAGACATCTAGACAACAATGTCCTAAACTTCTTTTAATAAGACAAATTTACCAAAAGACCAAAATGTAGTTAAAACCCTGTATCAACTAAATACATTGTATATATTTTCAAACGATGTTTCCTATGAACGATGTTTCCTACGAACGATTACTGTGTCCACGAACATGAAAGTAACCATTTAAACCTGTACAACAGTAAAGAAAAGCACATGGAGTAGCATGCAAGTTAATAATCAGAATAGGAACACACGACAAGTACTTTTTTGAAGCACTTTCTGTATCCTTCTGTACTGATCCAGCTCCCTCAGTTTGAGGTCAGACCAGCGTTTCCTTAATTGGTCTTTGGAGCGGCGTACCCCAAAATTCTGCTGCAGAGTCTTCACAACTTTTGACATGATTTTGGCCTTGCGCAAATTCAGCTGGGTGTACGGTCCATGCTTCCCATCATAATCGTTCCTCCGCAAGATGTCCACCATCGCCACCATCTCTTTAAAGGCCATATTGGAGGCCTTAAATCTCCTCTTTCTGGATCGGGATTCCTCGTTACTGGAAAATTAATTTCCAAACACCTGCTGTGTCTCCACCATGTTGCTCCTACTGTGCACCGTAGAGAGAAGGGGCGGGAATATTAGTAAAAAAGAACGTCAGGGGTGGGCGACGCGGGCAGAGTTTTACACATGCGCAGTGTATATAAGGCTAACACGCATGTGTGCGGAGGAAAGAGGAACGGAAGTTGCGAGCGTCTGAAACAAAGGTAAATTTTATTAAATTTGGAACATCAGTGGCCTATACGGCTTAAAGATTGAGGCCTATATTGAGATAACATTATGAGAGTTTAGGCTAACATTAGTGTTTTTGTCTAGTGTATTGTCTTACAGAAAAAAATTAATAAGTTTAAGGAACATAAATTTATGTCCCATTTTATTGACAAGTACAGGGAGATGAGGAATCTGTGGGAGGTCAAACACAGTTTATATTACAATAAACAAGTAAGGAAGGAAACGCTGGAGAGACTTCTGGAATTTGTGCAGCCTTGGATCCCAGAAGCAACCATGAAGATTTTGGAAAGTAGAATTGGGATCTTGAGGAACATGTATAGGAGGGAGCATAAGAAGATCCAGGCTTCCCTGAGATCAGGAGCATCAGCAGATAATGTATATGTACCCAGGCTGTGGTATTTAAAAAAACTGCATTTTCTTGATGACCAGACTGAAGCCAGGGAATCTTTCGACCCTTCCCTTCACCCTTACCTCCACCCCAGCAGAGACTGACGAGGAACAACCTGGGCCTTCCATCCTGGAAGAACCGGATGCGCCCAGCTGGAGCCAGGTGTATTATTTTTCAACAGATTTATTGTCCTAATATTAATGATGTTAACTAGATGTTATAATTGATTACCTATTAAGGATTTTATTCAAAAAATGATGTATACATATCAATTGACAGTAGTGGCCAAAAATGTTTGTCACCAGCTTGAAAAATGCTGAGGTCAGAATGATACTCTTTTATATGTATTAACATTGAATATGCAAGTCATGAGCTGAAATTTTGTGTGTGATTGATGAACCAAAAACTAAAACTATGTCCCTTTTTTTTACACAGGATGCTCAGCCAGGAGGAAGGTCTGGAAAGTGGCAGGCAGGAGGAGGCCGGGCCCAGTGACAGCCAGGAGGTGGCCATGCCCAGTGACAGCCAGGAGGTGGGCGGGCCCAGTAGGAGCCTCACACAATCCCAGGTGCCTCCCTTCTGCCTTCAAACAAAAAGGCCCAGGAAGGGGACGGTGATGGAGTAGGCATCACTGCACCTCATTAGGGAAGCAACGGATGTCCTGAGGAGCCCCCCGACACTGAAGAGGCCTATGGCTGCTATTTAGCCACCAGGTTGCTAGAATTGGAGAATGGCCAACGCCTCCTCTGTGAGGGACTTTTTGCTGAGGCCCTTCAGAAGGGGCTGAAGGGCCAGATAACTGAGAACAGCCACATATATGATCTCACCCATCCTCGTCCTCGTCCTCTTCCTCCACCTCCTCCTCCTCCTCCTGCCACAAGTCCACCACCAGAGCCACAGCCTCCAAGGAAGGCTGCAGGGAAGGGTGCAGGGAAGGCTGCAGCGAAGAGAAGAAAGTGATGACCTGGGTTCAGTCTGGTCTGACAGAAGACGCAGGCTGGTGTAGTACCACAATGTGGGGACATATATGTCATCTGCTGCTGGTCTTGATCTCTGGGATTCCTGGACCAGATTGTGCTCCCTATTATATGGACTCCTCAAGATCCCAATTTTCTTTTCCACAGACTTGATGTGTACCCTGGGGCCAAAAGGCTTCACAAATTCCAAAAGTTTCCCCAGTGTTGCCATTATCTTTATTTTGTTAACCAGAATAAATGGATATTTTAGTTTCTGAAAATACTTGCCCATGTGTTTTTATTCAAATACATTTCTATAAAAGACAATGTCAAATTACCAAGGGACACCAACCTCCTTGAGGTTCAAAAAAAAAAAAAATTATAATCTTATTGTGGTAACTTGACACACAAAAAAAAAATATGAAGATCACTAGAAAATAATTTTAAAATAATCCTAAAAAAAATCTTGATCAAATCAAAAATAATAAAAGATGACTCAAAAAAATTGGTAAACATTATTATGGAGATCGGGCTTTTAAACAATACAATATTATTCATGAGATCAGGAGAAATAATAAAGAAATCAGTTTGTGAGAACTCTGTGTGAATATGAGCAGCAAAACAACTTCATTCTTCTAGCATTATAAAGAAGACAATAATGCGCTGCATTAAACGATCACAGAATTTTCAGCGTGAGGAATGTGCTAGCTCCATTACGAACGCTAGTTTTACCAGACCTAGCGCTTCCGTCTCGTACTTGCTTCAGAGCATGTGTCGTTTTTGGGTCCTTGGAACAGCATATAGACGAGCGGTTTTCTCGATGGGAACTAGTTCCGGCGGAGTTCCGTCGGAAAGATTTTAAACATGTTCTATTTCTAAAGTCCATCAGATTTTTGACAGAAAAGGTCCGATGAAGCCCACACACGATCGGAGTGTCTGACGGATTAGTTCCGTCGGACCTTTGATGCCAAAAAGTCTGCTTGTGTGTACGCAGCATTGAAGGCACTCACATTTATTTGGTTCCTGTTCTCCAGCACTCCCGATCTTAGTTATCCCCCTTTTTATTTTACAGGTGGGCCCGCCAAAACCAAAAGCCCAGAACCGAGCTGAAAATGTTTAATTCCTTCCCCAGCCAGCTGAACAACTAACTGCACACACATTTTAACCTGCCTACAACAGTACAGTGTACAGTGTACAATGTACAGTGAACCAACTGTTTATATTTTGTGTGCATGTAAATTAGCATTAAAGGGCATATAAACCCTATAAATAAATATATTTTTTATTTATTTGTTTAATTCTTTTTTGAAGGTATGCAGTAGAACATAACAGTATGACATGCCATAGTCAATGCAATCCATCAATAGACAACAATACAACCATATCTGAGAACCAATGGATATCAACGAAATAACAATCAGGGTTCCAGTACAGCAATATAAGGTATCCGTAAACTGTGGCCGGTAGCCTAAATTAACTTCTAAAATTTGGTGCAGTTTAATCTATCTAATAGCTCATTGAAAACATTTGTTATATCTTTTCGATATGGGCAAAAAAAGTTGAATTGATGACTCTCTGTGCCACTGCTGACCATTATCAGTGACCATTTTCCAGTTTTCTCTGAGAACTACAGAACACTTCTCAGCTTGTTATGGGGGTAAGGGGAGGTGAAGATGTTCTGTAATCCTACTAAACTTCCTGTCCTAGCGTGACAACACTGCTCCTCTACATATACAGTACCATGGGTGCTGTCACCCTGGAAAAGGAAATGTGCTACTGGCAGAAAACCAGGTGAAAAGGACAGGAAAAAGCCTCAAAAAAGAAAACTAGTGCAATTGCCACATTAAGGTCTGCTAACCTTCAATATATTACATTTGTATTCTTGGATTTATAAATGCTTTAAATAGATACAATAACAACTGTAGCATTCAAATTACTCCAACAACAGATCCTATTGCAAAAAATAATTTTCTTCTTTCCTATGAAATCTAATATAGGAGTCCTCTATGGGATCTTTGTCTTTGGCTCAGTGTTTTCATGCAGTCCTGGATTTTTATACCATTTTATACTAATAAATGTTGTGACATTTACTATGTTTTTTTCACTTATAAATGTACCAAATCTGTTATGCTTTCTCATTCCTCCAAGGTAATGGCAGCTTGCCTTGGCTCTACTTCGTCTGTAGACTGAAAGGATAACTGCTTGCATCTTTACTTGATGACCTTGAAATATTGTACCTTTGCCAAACAGTAGTCTGAGAGAATTCACTGAAAAATGTGCTTATTACGACCATTCCAATAGAAATAAAGCAAGGGAGTACAGCATTTTCGAAGCTTGCGATGAATATCATTGTGATTTGTTTACAAAGTATCATCGTTTGGTAATATACAGCAGATAATCAGCAGTAAGCTTTGATGGTTCTACTAAAAGCTAAACTAGAATTACTTAAAAATGAATCCCAGGAATGGTATATTTTTAATTACCGTATATACTCGAGTATAAGTCGTTCTGCGTATAAGTCGAGGCCCCTAATTTACCACAAAAAACTGGGAAAAAATTATTGACCCGAGTATAAGACGAGGGTGAGAATGGCAGAGGGTCAACAATGCCCATCTGCAGCTGCATGCCTCCCTGTGTCCTGTGCAGCCTACCTGTACCCTGTGCATGTGTCCTGTGTCCTGTACATGTGCATGTGTCCTGTACATGTGTGTCCTGTACATGTGTATCCTGTACATGTGTCCTGTGTTCCTGTGTCCTGTGTCCTGTACATGTCCTGTGTGCATGTGCAGCCTACCTGTGTCCTGTGCAACCTCCCTATGGCGATCTCCATCCTCCCTGTGGCGATCTCCATCTTTAGACAGTGGCCGGCGTGTGATGATACTGTTCGGCAGCCATTCCACAGTTCAAAAGCCGCGCCTCCTCCTCGTCTGTGATAGGCTGACCGCTGACTGCCTGTCACGGACATTCTCTCATTCTCATACCACGGACTAGGATGAGAGAATGTCCGTGATAGGCTGTACACTGACAGCTGTTCAGCCGATCACAGACGAGCAGAAGGCGCGGCTTTTGAAAGCTGGAATAGCCTCCGAACACTATCATCACATGCCGGCCGCCGTCTGCCTGCATGACACGCTGATCATGCAGACCGACGGTGGTGACTCGAGTATAAGTCGAAGGGGACACTTTCAGCCCAAAAAAAAGGGCTGAAAAATTCGACTTATACTCGAGTATATACGGTAGTTACATACTAGGGGGAGTACAACTGGGGAAATCACTGGTGGAGAAGGATCTGGGGGTTTGGGTAGATCACAGGCTCATTAATAGCATGCAATGCCAAGCTGCGGTTTCCAAAGCGAGCAAAGTCCTTTCTTGTATTAAGAGAGGTATGGACAACAGAGAGAGAGATATCATTTTGTCCCTGTACAAATCATTAGTAAGACCTCATCTAGAATATGCAGTTCAATTTTTGACACCAGTTCACAAAAAGGATATCGGGGAACTGGAGAAAGTGCAGAGAAGGGGGGGACCAACACAGGGGGAAAACCCGGGTAGTAGGGGGAATCAGCACCGCAAGTAGTGATTAGGGTGTGCCCTGGCACAACCCCTGCGCACGCCTATGGCCCCATTGTTGGTTTCAATGAGAGGAATAGTGCTCCATTGTTGGTGTTAGTGGGAGAAATAGCCAGATAAATGGCCAGATAAAGGCAAGCAAAGGGCCACATCCAGCCCTTGGGCCGCAGTTTGCAGACCACTGGTATAGACCATCCATCACCTCAGTCCTCATAAGAAAGGAGGAAAAAGCCACTCACCATAAAAGTCAATGTTAAGTTTATTAAAACAAATGAATGCTCAGACAAGTCTACCAGGTACAGCCAACTCTAATACATTTCACTCCTCATTGGAGCCCCCAAAATGCATCAGTTTATCTTTAATGATAATTACACTTTATTGAAAATTATAATAAACCTTTCAGAGTCCTCAAGCTTGGTGTGCTGCCCCTTCTTTCTCACTCACCTTTATGCCATTTTTAACGCATACTTGGAGGCCTTTTTAGGTTTATAAGTAAATTATTGCACTCATACACCTTACAGTGCATAATACGAATGAAAACATGCACTGACTACATCACTTCAGTTCTATGCCCTTTAAGAAATCATTAAAGCGTAACTCCACTTACGTGGGGGAAAAAAATAGCAAATAATAAACAAATAATATAACATATACAATTGTATATTAATAATTATTATTAATACCAGGCACCTGATTGGCTGAAGGTAGAGGCGATCTCATTGGCCCCCTAGCAAAACAGGAAGAAGACACGCATGGAGGATGCATATAGGACATGGAGCCATCGCCGCACTACCCATCCCACAGCTCGTTGCCTAAACCCACCACCACGATGGGGTAAGTGCCGGGCAGACAGCAGGCAGGCAGGGGGGCACAAAGGCTGCAATTGATGGAGCACAGTTGGCTGCATTTGCGGGGCACAGTGGCTGCATATTATGGGCACAGAGGCTGCAATTGATGGGGCACAGTTGGGTGCAATTGATGAGCACAGAGGCTGCATATGATGGGCACAGTTGGCTGCATATGATGGGCACAGTTGGCTGCATATGATGGGCACAGTTGGCTGCATATGATGGACACATTTGGCTGCACATTATGGGCACAGTTGGCTGCATATGATGGGACAGTTGGCTGCATATTATGGGCACAGTTGGCTGCATATTATGGGCATAGTTGGCTGCATATTATGGACACAGTTGGCTGCATATGATGGACACAGTTGGCTGCTTTTTTATGGGCACAGTTGGCTGCATATGATGGGCACAGTTGGCTGCATATGATGAGCAGAGTGGCTGCATATGATGGGCATAGTGGCTGCATTTGCTGGGCAAGGTTGGCTGCATATAATGGGCACAGTGGCTGCATTTAATGCACAGTCGCTGCATATGATGGGCACAGTGCCTGTATTATTATTATTATTATTATTATTATAATACAGGATTTATATAGCGCCAACAGTTTACGTAGCGCTTTACAACTTGGGGGTAGACAGTACAAATACAATACACTTTAATACAGTAGGAATCAGAGGGCCCTGCTCCTTAGAGCTTACAATGTAAGAGGGAAGGTCAAGAGATACAAGAGGTAATAACTGTGGGTGATGTGCTGATTGAGAAGATAAATGTACAGTTGTTAGGTGGGGGCCAGATAGGCTTCTCTGAAGAGATGAGTTTTCAGGGATCGTCTGAAAGTAAGTAAAGTAGGAGAAAATCGGACGGATTGGGGTAGAGCATTCCAGAGGATGGGAGAGGCTCTGGAGAAGTCCTGAAGGCGAGCATGGGATGAGGTGACAAGGGAGTTTGAGAGCAGTAGGTCTTGGGAGGAGCGAAGAGAATGATTAGGTTGGTATTTTGAGACTAGATTAGAGATGTAGCTGGGGGCCAGATTGTGGATGGCTTTGTAAGTTATAGTTAGTATCTTGAATTTAATTTGGTGACTGAGTGGCAGCCAATGGAGGGCTTGGCAGAGGGGTATAGCAGACGCTGAGCAGTTTGTGAGGTGGATGAGCCTTGCAGCAGTGTTCATTATGGACTGAAGTGGGTATAGCCTATTTAGAGCGAAGCCAATGAGGAGGGAGTTGCAGTATGCAGTTGCATATGATGGGCACAGTGGCTGCAATTGATGGCACAGTGAGGCTGCAATGGATGTTTTTGTTTCAGTATTCTTCTGAATTTTTCAGTTCGTTTGCACCCCCCCAAAAATTTTGAAATATGATTGGCAAAATGGAAGTATTTGGAGGCGAGGCTAATGTTGGCTCTTACACAAAATGCTGTTAATGTATTTTGCTCTAATTAAAAGCACATATGGAAAAACACAATGTAATGAAGTACAAAAAGTTTAATGCAGAGTACTAATAAAATTGTGTGGATTTACCCAAATAAAATAATTTTAATAGTGTTCTTGGCTCACATCATGAAAATGTTGAGTTATCTAAGTGAAAATCTGCATGTGCACAAAGTAACTGGGTGGAATAGAGAGAAGTGTAATGAAAAATAGTGTAATAATGTGAATAAATGGACATTCTATTACTAGATTACTGGAAGTTCAACAAGTTCTTTTGGCATAATGATTCACAAACAAGAACTGTCATTAAAGTATTTTGTTGGAACTACAGCCAGGATTCAAGTTGATCTGACTGGATATGAAACTGAATGTTATGACATTTGGCGTTCTAACCTTCGTTAATTTTGAACATGCATGATAAGTCTCAATAGGAAGTTTCAGAAACGTTTTGAAGATTTTACTGCAGAGGTAACAGCCAGCACCCAACCAGTGGTGAATTTGGAGTATATTCTCCAATACGATACATTAAATGTTTATTCAACAATACCAATCAAAATCACTTTAGTAGTTCAAACGGGGCCCTCAAGTATCTAACTAGCTAAAGACAATTGGAAAGACCTCAAACTATCTGGTCATCACTGGAACTTTGGGAGGATGGGGGGGGGGATCTTTTTCCCATGCGCAGTCAGCATCTTGCTGCTTTAACATTGAAAGTAATATCAAACCCTGAGCGATTTTAGTTTACTACATTGAGCATAGTAAAATAAACATTCCCCAGTAAATGAATTGTTATGCCGCGTACACACGAGCGGACTTTACGGCAGACTTTGCCCGGCGGATAGGATTTTGTCGAACAATTCGATCGTGTGTGGGCTCCAGAGGACTTTGTTTTCTCAAAAGTTGGACGGACTTAGATTTGAAACATATTTCAAATCAATCCGTCGAAATCGAGTCCGGTCGAAAAGTCCACTCGTCTGTATGCTAGTTCGACGGACAAAAAGCCACGCTAGGGTAGCTATTGGCTACTGGCTATGAACTTCCTTGTTTTAGTCCGGTCGTACGTAATCACGTACGAATTCGACGGACTTTGGTGCATTGTGTGTAGGCAAGTCCGTTCAATCAGAAAGTCCGTCGTAAAGTCTGTCAAAGTCCGCCGGGCAAAGTCTGCCGTAAAGTCCGACCGTGTGTACGCGGCATTAGAGTTCTTACCCCAGGATATGCAGTTTACAATTTTCAGTGCTGCTGGCTCTTGCTCTCCTGGTGCTGCTTCCCTGAATTTCTGGTCTTCACAGAAAGAAGTTAACAGTGGGCAGCACAGACTTTAGCCAGTCTGTTAGCTTGGAGAAGGGAGAGGGAGGAGGAAGGAGGGGCACGGAATTGCTCTGCTATACCAGGGCTGTATTTCTAGTGATGCACACAGTGTAGGGAAACACAACTCCATATTCCATAGAATGCTGCAAGAAAAGAGTAACCCTGCAAACTCAGTAAGAAATTAAATCGGCTGCTGTAAGTGGGGGGTTGTCTTTTCAGAAAAAAAAGGAAAAGGTGAACTAACACTGTATACTACCTTCGCTCCCTTCCTCGGTCCTTACTGTGCTTATCTCTGATAGTAATAAGCTGTCAATGCCCTTGATTTGAAATCGCCAATCTTCTCATTCTTCTTTCTGCAGGGCTTCTGGGACAGACCAGAGTTATTCTGAGTGGTCAGCACTGACACAGAGCATCACTCTGATCTGTCCCAGAAGACCTGCAGGAAGAAGAGGGAGAAGAGCAGGGATTTCAAATACCTAGACAGCAGCACCGGCTGCATAGGCACTGACAGCTCATCATCCAAGGAGGTAAGTACAGTATAATAAAAAGGTGGACTAACCCTTCAAAATCACATATATATATATATTTATATATATATATATATATATATATATATATATATATATATATATATATATATATTTATATACAGTGGCTTGCGAAAGTATTCGGCCCCCTTGAACTTTTCAACCTTTTGCCACATTTCAGGCTTCAAACATAAAGATATAAAATTTTATTTTTTTGTGAAGAATGACCAACAAGTGGGACACAATTGTGAAGTGGAACGAAATCTATTGGATATTTTAAACTTTTTTAGCAATTAAAAAACTGAAAAGTGGTGCGTGCAAAATTATTCGGCCCCTTTACTTTCAGTGCAGCAAACTCACTCCAGAAGTTCAGCGAGGATCTCTGAATGATCCAATGTTGTCCTAAATGACTGATGGTGATAAATAGAATCCACCTGTGTGTAATCAAGTCTCTGTATAAATGCACCTGCTCTGTGATAGTCTCAGGGTTCTGTTGAAAGCGCAGAGAGCATCATGAAGACCAAGGAACACACCAGGCAGGTCCGTAATACTGTTGTGGAGAAGTTTAAAGCCGGATTTGGATACAAAAAGATTTCCCAAGCTTTAAACATCCCAAGGAGCACTGTGCAAGCAATCATTTTGAAATGGAAGGAGTATCAGACCACTGCAAATCTACCAAGACCTGGCTGTCCCTCTAAACTTTCAGCTCAGACAAGGAGAAGACTGATCAGAGAAGAGCCAAGAGGCCCATGATCACTCTGG
Source organism: Lithobates clamitans (assembly GCA_037952925.1). Lineage (NCBI taxonomy): Eukaryota > Metazoa > Chordata > Amphibia > Anura > Ranidae > Lithobates > Lithobates clamitans. The sequence goes on along the minus strand of JBBGZY010001574.1, from coordinate 150,101 downwards.
ATGAACTGCAGAGAACTACAGCTGAGGTGGGAGAGCCTGTCCATAGGACAACAATCAGTCGTACACTGCACAAATCTGGCCTTTATGGAAGAGTGGCAAGAAGAAAGCCATTTCTCAAAGATATCCATAAAAAGTCTCGTCTAAAGTTTGCCACAAGCCACCTGGGAGACACACCAAACATGTGGAAGAAGGTGCTCTGGTCCGATGAAACCAAAATCGAACTTTTTGGCCACAATGCAAAACGATATGTTTGGCGTAAAAGCAACACAGCTCATCACACTCAACACACCATCCCCACCGTGAAACATGGTGGTGGCAGCATCATGGTTTGGGCCTGCTTTTCTTCAGCAGGGACAGGGAAGATGGTTAACATTGAGGGGAAGATGGATGCAGCCAAATACAGGACCATTCTGGATGAAAACCTGTTGGAGTCTGCAAAAGACCTGAACCTGGGACGGAGATTTATCTTCCAACAAGACAATGATCCCAAACATACAGCAAAATCTACAAAGGAATGGTTCACAAATAAACGTATCCAGGTGTTAGAATGGCCAAGTCAAAGTCCAGACCTGAATCCAATCGAGAATCTGTGGAAAGAGCTGAAAACTGCTATTCAGAAACGCTCTCCATCCAACCTCACTGAGCTCGAGCTGTTTTGCAAGGAAGAATGGGCAATAATTTCAGTCTCTCGATGTGCAAAACTGATAGAGACATACCCCAAGCGACTTGCAGCTGTAATCGCAGCAAAAGGTGGCTCTACAAAGTATTAACGCAAGGGGGCCGAATAATTTTGCACACCCCACTTTTCATTTTTTTATTAGTTAAAAAAGTTTCAAAAATCCAAAAGATTTCGTTCCACTTCACAATTGTGTCCCACTTGTTGGTGATTCTTCACAAAAAATTTACATTTTATATCTTTATGTTTGAAGCCTGAAATGTGGCAAAAGGTTGAAAAGTTCAAGGGGGCGGAATACTTTCGCAAGCCACTGTGTATATATATATATATATATATATATATATATATATATATATATATATATATATATAGCCTGGTGGATGAGAACTTACTTAAAGGGACCCTGTCATAGCTGACCTTACCTGTCAAAGTAGTGATTCAATCCTTCCATTGCAGTGCCAATTCTTCTCAGGCTGTATATACAGTATGGCAAATTTTTAAAACATTAAATAGAAAAATGGCACTAAGATTCAGTTAGCATTTTGCAGGGTATCTGGGTGCATTTCCAGACTATTAACTCTGCTGCACTCTAAACACATAGGTGACACTTATTGTCACTTATGTAGCAAAGTCTTTAACCTCTTCCAGTCTAATGAGAACCTCCAAGGCCAAAGATAGCTGACATCCTTCAATATGTAGTGGTCTGTGAGACATTGTGGGTGCAAAGATGGTGAAAGTCGCTGGGCTCCAGACACTTCTTGGATGTAAAAGAGGTTTTATTTCTCTTAACAGTCCTTTTTTTTATTTTTGGGGGAAATAGGGTTAGGGACAGGACACCCTTAAGTAGTTGTAGATACAATTATCAAACTCCGGGACTTCAATAGGAGAACAGCTGTGCAGGGAAAGGCCCCAGCAAGGCGCCTCATCTGCACATGCAGGAATGCTGTCTCCTGTGGCAACAGTCTTTAACAGTTCCTAACTCAAATGTAACAGTTCCTTCAGCTTCACTACAACTGCTTCTTGTAGTTCTTCAACACTGAGCTCCAGGTCTCTCACTAGACCCACTGATTCACTGACTCTGAATCCCTTGAGCTCCTCCAATCTTTGCGGTGGTATCTCCCTCAAGCGTCACCCATGCTTCCCTGCTGGGTCCCTAGCTTGGCACTCCAGATACTTCTCAAGCTTCACCCCTGCTGATTGGCTCGGTCCCTGACTTGACACACAAGGCTGCTCTGCAAGCATCACCTCCACTGGTTGGGTCCTTGACTTGATCACCGCTTGAAGTTTCCCGATTCTCCACCATGCCCGTTCGGTGAGAATTCTGCTCCGATATTTGCTTCAGTTACTCACTGTGGTCCCTGATAACGGTGGTTGGCCCCTTAGTGGCGACAGCTCCCTTTCTACCTCCGACCACGACAGGTTTTCCGGCCAACAGAACTGTCACTTTTAGTTGGACTGCAAGCCGCAATCCCAACCCTGTGCTGCCCTCTTACTTCTGGATAGGCCTTCACGCAGCCTGGCAGCCAGATGCCCCCGGGATAGGCCCAGTCTCCGGCCTAGTAGCCTGGGGCATATATGACACACGTCCACACTTATATTATGTACCTGGTTATCTATAATAACAGTAAAATGTCTTACACTTTTTTAAAGTAAGATCTTTTAAAACATAGGGGTATTGACATTGCTAGTACAAAGAATAAGGATCATGTAATCACAAACTGCATTTGTGGCATATGTGACTGAGGAGGGGGGATAAGTGTGTGGAGGGGAATTTGTGGCTGAAGAGTGGGAACTGGGTGCCTGAAGAGAAGGGAGATATGTGGCTGTGAGAGGTAGGAGTTTACAGTATGTGGATGTATTGTACTTTTATATGAGTCAAACACGCCTCAGTCAATAGACAAATGCCTTAGGTGGTGGGTTCATGTACAGGGTCAGAAGGAAGGGGGTATGATATAATTGAAGTACAGCTGCCCAGAGCAAGTTAATTTCAAAGTACGTCTCTGTCAACAAACATGTTAGAATCGCTCCTGGCTGAACTACACACATCAAAACTAAAAGTCTTGTTTATTTATCAAAGTGATCATTTTTAAAGCTCTAAATGAGTGAGGAACCAAGCATGAGTAGTAAAACATATGATTTCTGTTATCCACTATGACCTGTTACCAATTGGTGTATGTGCAGTCTCAATTCCAAAAAAAATATTGTAAAAGTTCCCAAGAAACTGAGCCATGTTATGTAATTATGACTGGACTTGTTATTTTCCCCAACACTCTGAGTTTCAATAGTTGTCTAAGTTTCCAGTATTACAAAAGCATATGGGTTTGATCTTGTTCTGTAAACTAGAATGTGATTGGTTGCTGTGGTTTACCGCACAAATGCGTGTTATCAGTGCTCTATTCTCTACTATACTTGAATAAGTGTAAATATGTACTGGTGTATATCTGTATGTCTAGTGTATAAACGGCTTTAGAAGTTGAAGTAAATGGCTTTCAAATATTTCATTTTCTCATTGTATTTATTTTACCTATTATTAAATTACTCTATATGCTTTACCCGATTTTGGATCTCAAATGAAAGAGGAAAATGCATTATAAGGTGAAATTAATTGTGCTACGTTTTAGTAGTGTGAAGTTGAAGGAATAAGTTTACTAGTGCGACTTTTGGGCAAAAACAATCTGTAATGAATTGCTTTTCAGAGGTGTTTTGCAGGTGTTGAGGAGGCTATATATCTTGAGGGGGCAGTTTATACTGCAATTATAAACAAGCCAGTCAGTCCAGCACCAGTTCTCCAACATTCAAGAAGACCCAGGGCTGTCCAAATCTCATTAACCAGCTTTCTGTTCACATCCATCTTCTTACTGAGTTTCAAGTTGGCAGAAACCATCATGGCTTCCTTGACTGTTAAATATGGTAATAACATGTCATTTTGCATTACATAACAGGACATCTTCCTGCATTCTTGTAACTCCCTCAAATGCCAGGGCCCATAGTCACTAGGCAAGATGCTACCCTACAGTCCCCTCAAAAAGCCTCTGTTCCAGTTGGGTCGGTCACAATAAACATTGTTTAAAAGTTAGATAGAATAATAGAAATCAACACTGATATGGCCACAGTGCTGTGTTTGGTGATGTGGTAAAGAAAGTAGGGCATGAAGTGAATGGGGCCACGCCTCAACCATGTCCAACGAAAAATACATTTTTGTGTGAAATCCCTCTTCAAACAGGAATGCCAGAGGGATGGTATATTGTCTTCTGACTGCCTGCTAACAGTATGAATATTTCTAAACAGGCAGTAAACTTGCCAATGGCTGACATTTAACCCTATATGCGTTTGGAATTAAAGCAAGGGTTACCTTAAAATGCACATTTTCTATCAGTTTATAGATAACAGCAGGCAGTCAGGTTCCTGGTTCCAGACTGGAAATAGCTGTATGTTGACGGAGGCACCCAAGCTGGGTGCTGGATGGTTCCGTCACAAATAATAACATATTTATGTTAAAGATACATGTTAATTAACATGTTTTTGACAACAGGGATGGATTATGTACTAAGGGGCATCACTACTCACATTTGCCCAGGCCAGCACGATTTCCAAATAGTCTTTTTGTGTCACAAACATCAAGTTAAAATATATTAACACAACAATATTAATAAGTGAATATGATTCGTAGAGGTCATTTCGGAATAATACATTTCATCTTGTGTGATTAGATCTGGTGTACTTCCAATGTTCTCCCGCTGGATTTATCTTAAAATACATGTTTTCCTTTTCTTCAGGAAAAGTTAGAAACAACACTTTTACTGGCGGCACATCTAGCTGCCTAATTCCATCCAAGTCCACCCTTTCTAGGCTAAGGGATCCAAAGGATATTGATCCACAGTGCCATAAATGTGAACTTTTAGATATATTACTGACAGGTTGCCATATATTACTGGCATTTCAGAAAGGAAATATGGGCTTTTATGCACAAATACCTATGTAGTTTCCTTGCACTTATTTCTATTGCATTCAACGTGTACTGTTTTTACAAAGAGATCACCTTACCTGCCAGCTAAACTCATTTCATAGTGCTGTGAAATCATGATTCTGTTTTTTTAGCTTATTTTTCAATTTGCTGTAGCTTTATCTAAAAACTGATAGAGACCTTAAGATGCACATGATAATGTGCATTTTAAGGTAACCCTTGCTTTAATTCCAAACGCATATATGGTTAAATGTCAGCCATTGGCAAGTTTACTGCCTGTTTAGAAATATTCATACTCAACATTAAGTGCCATCAAATGCTTCATGAACATCTTTATTTTTTATGAACTTACCCACTGTATTTCATCTTGTATGTCTGGATTTAAACATTCTTGTTTACCTATATGCACATTATATGCATAGTGTTTGCAAATGGTTAGATTCTTTTCACTATTGTTAGTGCTATTTAGTATAATTACTAATTGTCATTAACTAATTGACACACGGTCGGACTTTGTTCGGACATTCCGACTACAAAATCCTAGGATTTTTTCCGACGGATGTTAGCTCAAACTTGTCTTGCATACACACGGTCACACAAAGTTGTCGGAAAATCCGATTGTCCGATTGTTCTAAACGCGGTGATGTAAAAAAACGTACTTCGGGAGTCGGGACTATAAACGGGGCAGTGGCCAATAGCTTTCATCTCTTTATTTATTCTGAGCATGCGTGGCACTTTGTCCGTCGGATTTGTGTACACGCGATCAGAATTTCCGACAACGGATTTTGTTGTCGGAAAATTTTATATCCTGCTCTCAAACTTTGTGTGTCGGAAAATCCGATGGAAAATGTCCGATGGAGCCCACACGGTCGGAATTTCCGACAACACGCTCCGATCGGACATTTTCCATCGGAAAATCTGACCGTGTGTATGGGGCATTACTGCGAAGAAACGTTTCCGTATTTGGAAATGAAATCCCTTTTCCTCTAAATGTAAAGAGTGCCCCTCTGTTTCCTCTGTGATGACCTTAAAGTGAATAACTCAAGACCAAGTTCACTATATGGACCCCTTATGTATTTGTACATGTTGATCATATCCCCGCTAAATTCAGTTTATCTAATCTTTTCTCATATGCCTCTTATCAGTTTGGTTGCCCTTCTCTGCGCTTTCTCCACGATCTCCGATATCCTTTTTGAGAACTGGTGCCCAAAACTGAACTGCTTATTCCAGATGATGTCTTACTAATGATTTGTACAGGGGGAAAATTATATCTCTCTCTATCTGTAGTCCATACCTCTCTTAATACAAGAAAGAACTTAGCTCACTTTGAAAACCGCAGCTTGGCATTGCATGCTATTAATAAGTTTATGATCTACCAAAACCCCCAGGTCCTTCTCCACTATAGATTCGCCCAGTTGTGCTCCCCCTAGTATATATGATGCATGCATAGCCCCCAAGTGCATACCTTTTATATTTATCAACTTAAAATCCTAATTTGCCACATAGTTGCCCAATGAAACTATAGACCTGTTAGTTTAACTTTTATAGTCGGGAAGATACTGGAGAGTTTAATAACAGACCACATAGATGAGTTCTTGCTTGAAAAAAATATTTTAAGCAACATACCGCATGGATTCATGAATGACAGAAGTTGTCATAGTGCATATGGCAAAAACTGGACATTCACTCCCATCAGGATAATATGTGGAGAAAAAAATTGTGCTTCCACATAGTGCAGGTAAAAAAAGGTATTTTTATTTCTAAAACGCCAAAAGTATAAAAACGTGATCACAATAAAATCAAGGGCAACATGGAGAGTGGTGTAACAGCCTGCTGTTATATTCTGATGTGGTTATATGGACTTCAATACCCTTCATAAATATTAATACATTAATCATGTTTGTACATCATGCGCTACATTTTTTACCATTTTTTGCACTGTTGTTGTCACACTGTATGTAGCTGCTCACTTCTTTTTAGTAGTTAGCGCAGTGTTTTTTGCACATTTGATCACTGTTCTGTGCCACCTGGACGGCTGTCTGGATGGACATGTGTTGTACTGCCCAGGCTGCTAGGTCAGAGATTGGGCCTATCCCGGGCACATCTGGCTGTTGGCTGACTGAGAGCCTATCCAGAAGTAAGAGAGCAGCGCGGGGTTGGGACTGCAACTTGCAGTCCAAACAGAAGTAATGGTTCTGCAGGCCGGACCAGCCACCTTATTACCAGGGACCACAGTGAGTAACTGAAGCAAGTACCGGTGCAGTATTCTCACCAACCGGGTACGGTGAAGAATCTGGAAACCTCAGTGGGTATCAAGCCAGGGACCCAGCCAGTGGAGGTAATGCTTTCAGAGCAAACTTGTGTGTCAAGCCAGGGACTGAGCAGGCCAGTGGGGTGAAGCTTGAGAGGTATCTTGAGTGCCAAGCTAAGGACCCAGAAGAGAGGCGGGGTGACGCTTGAGGAAGATACTACAGTGATAATTGGGGGAGCTCAAGGGATTCAGTGGCAGTGAATCATCTAGTCTAGTGAGAGATACTGGGAGCTCAGTGGGCTGAAGAACTACAAGAAGCGATTGTAGTGGAAGTGAAGGAACTTTTAGGCTTTGTGTTAGGAACTGTTAAAGACTGTTGCCATAGGAGATAGCATTCCTGCACATGTAGATGTGGCGTCTTGCTGGATGCCTTTTCCTGCATGGCTGTCCTCCTATTGAAGTCTCGGAGTCTGCCAATTAATCTTGCAACTATCTAAGGAGTCCTGGTCCTAACGCTCTTTCCCAAAGTTCTATTAAGAGAAATAAAAATCTCTTTTGCATTCAAGAAGTGTCTGGCGCCCAATAATTTTAACTACCTTGCACCCACTATGCCTTACAACCCACCATATACAGAAGAATATCAGCTATCTCTGGCCCTGGAGGTTCTCATTAGACCGAAGGAGTCCTGGGACCTTGCTACATATAGCACTATAGCACTCTTTCTTAGTATGGATTTTTGATATTTGCACATTAGATATATTTAAATCACCAAGTGCTATGTCACAGATTCATTATAGTATATCAAAACTATTTTATATTTACACAGCAGCTATCAAGATTATTTTAACACTTTTAGCAATTTACTTTAGCACAAACTTTCCATATATAGGTATTTGAACTCAATAGACTTATTTAAAAAAAAAAGCTGAATGCATTTCTACATGCAAAAAATATAAGGCTCCATTCACACTAGCGCGTTTTTTGATGCATTTTGCATTTTGCATTTTGCAGAAATGCACGGGAATTTTTTAACATGGGTTCCTATGGAACATGTTCACATCAATGCTTTTTTGTTTCTCTGCATTTTTGGAAAGGGTCGGGGACTTATTTTCATGCAAAATGCAGCGTTTTGCATGTAATAGAATTCAATGGACAAGCATCAAAAACGCAAGTGCACCGTTTTTGCAGCGTTTTTGATGCGTTTTTGGTGCGTTTTTGATGCGTTTTTGCCGTTTTTTTTTTTTTATTTATTTTTTTTTATTTTTTTTAAGACTGTAAAAAAAAAACGAAAAAAAACAAAAAAAACGCAAAACGCAAATCGCGGCAAAAACGCGGCTAAAACGCGGCAAAAACGCGGCAAAAACGCTGCTCAAAAACGTGGCAAGCATGAAAAAAAAACTCCAAAAACGCTCAAAAGCAACATGCATAGGTGTGAATCGAGCCTCAGTGCCCAGTAGGCTCTGTTCACACATGTGCAGATGCGAAAGAACGCTTGCAGACTTTTGCCCGTTTCCACACTTTGGGTTTAGGGCAGCCCATTCATTTCAATGGGCTACCCTACCCGCAAAAAACACACTAAAGAAGTGCATGACCCTCTGAAAGATCACACCGTACAATAATGCGCATTGCTTAGTTACCATGCATTTTGGCTCATGTGAATGTACACATTAGCTAGATGTGTGAGGGTGCGGTTAAGAATCAATGGCATTGTCATGCATCTGCAAAAGGGCTGCGCAACTTTGTGCACGAATGTGAACCTAGGCCTAATAATATTATTTAAGAATTTATTAATATGTATTATATATATTATTTATAATAAATAACATTGCATTGATCCAAATGCCTTTGGGAATCAGGAAGAATTTTTTCCCATTAGAACAAATTGGGCCATGCAACAAATTTTGGGACAGAAAAGTCCACCCAACTTGAAACAGGAAACGCAAGTCATGGACAGCAAAAATGTACTTCAACTTGTAACTTTTAGGTGGTGGGGTGGGGGTGGTAGTTCCTATCTATATAAATATTCTCTTCCCTCTACCTTATTTTGGCCAGCATTTCCTTTCCAGCATTTAAGAAGTGGATTCTAGTTGCAACACACTATTGTTTGCACAGTGAGCTGATGCGTGAACATCAGGGTCAACGGGTCTACTTAGACCAGTGGTTCTCAACCTTTCTAGTGCCGTGACCCCTTGATAAAACTTCCCAAGTTGTGGGGACCCCTGCAATAAAATTATTTTTTTAGTGTTGGTTGTCAGCACCCAAGGCAAGTCAAGTAATATGCTCCCCTAACCCGTGGACATTTAGCGCTCCCTGAGTCCCTTCCACTCGTACAGTATTAAAACCCCGTATGGTATATTTTAGGATGTACCACTCTTTCTCTTTGTTCTCCTTTCTTTCCCTTTTACCTCTCTCTAACCTAATTTATTTATTTTTTTCCCCCCATCCCTCTCTCTAGCCGTCTTTATTTTTCTTTCTCTTATTCTTTCTCTCCCTTTTTCTTTGTTCCTCCCCTCTTTTCCTCTCCCTTCCATGTATTCTCTATTTTATTTCTTCTCTTACACCTTGGTGGGGGGTGGGGGGAATGGGATCAGTGGCAGTGTGCTGGGGGGAGTTCTGATCAGCCAACTTAGGTTTGATTAGGGTCATCTGCTGATCTGAGAACTGTAGTGGGGACTTTTCATGGCAACTATAATCACAGGTAGTGTTACTCACTGTGTCTCCGGCTTCACTGTGTCTCCAGCTCTGTGGTGTCTCGTAGCAGTGACACCTATGCCAAAATCAGGAGATAGGGTCTCCTCCAGCCCCTCCCACTTCACATTCCTCACCAGTCAGCTGACCTCTAGTCTCTGCCCCCCAGCCATGCCCTGAACTGAATGGGCAGCTACAAAGAGGCTGAGTGGGTGGCTGCGGGCTCCAGGAACAGCCCAGGATTCGGTGACCCCCCAGCAAATTGTCATTCGACCCCCAGGTTGAGAAACACTGACTTAGACAGACATTCTTCTGTCTGGGAACTGGTCTGCGTGTATGTGCAGTGGATCCAAAGGCCACACTCTCCCACCCAGAGGATATGCACAGTAGTGGTTGTCTTCGGTATGGTCAGCAAAATTGCTTTTTGAGCTACCTCTGTAATGATGGGCAATGTTTCTGTTCAGGCAAATGAGGCTGACATTGTTACCTTGTACTATCTGAAGAATTTTCCCTTATCTAGCACTAGGTTTTATGCTGATGAAAAGATTATGTTGTATTTATTTCAAGGGCAAGCAACATGCTCAGGTATGCCCTGTATAATCTAGGTTTTATTTTGACTGTTGTGTTCCAGCAGCCTCTTGATGCCTACCATTCCAGGGCAGTGGCCTCTTTCTTCACTTCCTTTTTTTAATGCTTACCTGATATAGCTGCTATTGTTCCAATATGCATAATTTTTTAGCCTTTAGACTCTCTGCATTCATTCTAAGCAGGCTTGCTTCTATCGCTTCTTGTTTTTCATATGATTGGCATGTGCTCAGTGCCTGTCTATTAAGCCAAGGCAAAAATATATAGACAATGTTCTTTTTTTTAATTGCATAGTTACATTGGTCCAGCTTGGACCAATATGAGTGTAGCCAGGTGCTAGCTAACTTTACCTGGTTCATCGTAGGACATTCTGTAACACCATCTTCAGTGAGGCTGTTTCCCTCTAGTGCTCAGCCTGGACACTGTGTCATCAGAGCAAACAGAGACCACAGCTGAGAGCAAGGGATCATGGGATATGTGGTCCGGTGCCAGGATTTGCATTGGAGCCAGACTGCTGCAGACTACAAGTTCCAGCTGGCTGGGAGAGAGAGAAAAATGCTGGGTTAGGATGTAAATAGCCTGGTCCGGGAGGAGTCTTTCTCTTGGGACCACGGCCTACAGCAGAGAGCAGAAACCTGGCTGCTCTGGTGGATGCGAGCAGGCACCGTGGCCTACACAGCGAAGAGAGCCTCCAGTGAGTGAGCGAGCAGATCCACCATTGCCAGTTCCCTTTTGGCTGAGTGACTGTCAGGGGTCACTCTCGTTGTTACCTGTACAGTTACAGAAAAATCCCAGAATCTCTATGTCCACAGCCAGGCACCCTTCACCGGTTGCAGGTTCTTCAAGAGCCCGTTCCGGGACATCCTATTCTTTTGAGCCTTGGTATCATCAGGATTAGTGAGCGGGCAGAAGCCCACCCTGTGTACACCCTACAAAGACACTGCATGCAGACACCTTTATTCCATATCTTTACATTAAAGCCCCAAAAAAGGAAACACATTGCACATGCTATTTTCTGTTGCTGGTTGCCATTGCACAGAAATCCTTCTGGGCCCTTGTTGAGCTAGCTGAAGACACATCCAGATCACAAGGGGTGAGGGGGACAGAGGAGAGCTGCAGATGACAGAGGCATGTCAACTGATCATGGTAATCAGGGCTCAGCAGCCCTGATTATCGTGGTCAGTACACATAGGGGGAACTGGCAGGATCAACCAGCTTACAGAGGGGCAGGTTAGACAGCACAAGCACTGTGCTGTTTAAAATTGCTATAAGGGAACAGAAGCTCACTTTTTTTTTTAGGGTTACAAACACTGTAACGTGTTTTTTAAGCTTTGATATTTAAAAAAAATAAAAATAACAAACATGTCTATACTCACCTGCTATGTGCAATGGTTTTGCACAGAGCAGTCCCCATCCTCTTCTTCTGGGGTCCCCTGTCGGCGCTCCAGGCTCCTCCTCTTCATCATGTGCCCCCAAGCCACTTTCTATGTGTCAATGAACGCTTTTGCGTTCATTGACACAGACAGCGAGACTCGGCCCCTCCCCCCGCTCCTGTGTCACAGCTTTTGATTGACAGCAGCAGGAGCCAATGCCTATCAATCTGTTCAATGAGGAGAGTGACAGCTTGTGCACATCGCTGGTTCGGATAGGGCTTCGATAGGAATAAGGGGGGGTCTGGGAGGGAGCTGCAGCATGAAAGGTTTGCATTAAGGTGGAAAACCTTGAGACTTTACAACCACTTTAACCACTTTCCGCCCGCCCACTGTCAAATGACAGAGGGACGGTGCAGCTCTCATTCTGGGTGGACGTCATAAGACAGTGCAACTGAGCGTCCGCATTCCGCGGGGCACGCAGCGTGGCTGATGCGGTTCTTTAATCGTGTAATCAGCTGTGGCCAATCATAGCCGGTCACATGTAAACACAGAAGTGCCGGTAATGGGATCTCATTGCCTCACACTGACAGAGTATGTGGCGAGGAGAGACGATCAGTGGCATCTCTTCGCAGGGGACAGCAAGAGATGTAATCAAGGCACTGATCATCAGAAGTGCCAGCAATCAGTGCCCAGTCAGTGCTGGCTTTCAGTGCCCATCAGTGCCACCTATCTGTACTGCCCATTAATGCCCATCAGTGCTGCCCATCAGTGCCACCCATCAGTGCCCATCATTGCCCACCAGTGCCGCCTATCATTGCCCACCAGTGCCGCCCATCAGTGCCAAATATCAGTGCCCATCAGTGCCACCTATCCGTGCCGCCTATCAGTGCCCATCCGTGCCACCCATCAGTGCCACCCATCAGTGCCACATTTCAGTGCTCATAAGTACAGCATATTAGTGCCTCATCAGAGGCACCTAATCAGTGCCCATAAGTGCTGCCTCATCAGTGCCCATCAGTGCTGTCTCATTAGCCCACATCAGTGAAGGAGAAAAATTACTGTACTTATTTACAAAATTTACTGACAGAAACTAAAAAAAATATATATATTTCTTTTTTCAAAATTTTCAGTCTTTTTTTTGTTGTTGTAAAAAATAAAAAACCCAGCAATAATATATTATCACCAAAAGAAAGCTCTTTTTATGTAAAGAAAATGATAAAAATTCTGACAGCGCTGAAAGCTGAAAAATGGCCTGGGCATAGATACTGGCCAATAGGCTAATTCTGCATATGCCGAACTTGATCCATAAGGACCAGGCAGGTTTTGTGCCATTACGAGAACCCCGCGATAACACCATAAGGGTGATTAATTTGATTCACGCAGCCAGGACATCACGGCGACCCCTTCTCCTGCTATCTACGGACGCGGAGAAGGCTTTCGACCGTGTGGATTGGTCCTTCATACAGGCCACCCTGGAACATATCGGTCTCCGCTCATCAATGCTCAGCTGGATACTTTCCCTCTACTCGCATCCTACAGCAGCAGTTAAGGTAAACGAAACAAGGTCGAGCTACTTCTCTATACGCAATGGCACCCGACAGGGTTGTCCTCTGTCTCCGCTTATCTTTATACTCACGCTGGAGCCCTTCCTTTGCAGGATAAGGGCGGACTCGGGCATCGTCGGTTATCACAAACCCTCCGGGTAGCACAAGGTAGCCGCTTTTGCCGATGACCTCATCTTTTTCCTGTCGGACCCACTGGCATCACTCCCTAATCTACTCCATTCCCTCCGAATCTATGGAGATCTCTCCCAATTCAAAATTAACTTAACAAAATCCTCCCTACTTAATATCACGGTGGGCACAGACATAGTACGCCGTTTGCGCGCAGAATTCCAGTTACATTGGGCAACCGATACTATCTCATATCTGGGAGTTTACATTACCCCCGACCCTGCTAATTTATATCAGGCGAATTTTGCTCCTCTACTCCTTCGTCTCAAGACAGACCTGTTCCACTGGCATGCCCTGACTTTGACGTAGTTCGGTCGATGCACTGCCATCAAGATGACAGCCATGCCAAGGGTGCTCTATCTGCTACAGGCCCTCCCCATTCGTCTCCCTCCCCCCTTCTTCAAACGGATACACTCACTATTCCACGACTTCATCTGGTCGCACCGAAAGCCACGTATTAAACTACAACTTCTCCACATGGCAAAGCACAAAGGAGGGATCGGTCTCCCCGATGTGAAAGCGTACTATAGGGCAACCCACCTCACCAGGGTAGTGGATTGGCACTGTCATGCGGAGGCAAAGCAGTGGGTGACGATGGAGTTCGAGGACTCCGAAGGCACGGCCAAGTGCTGGCCTTGGACCACCACTCCCTTACCGAGGGCCATCGCTGCACACCCCACTCTAGGAAGCACGATCCAGGTGGCGAGAGATGCTTTCAAGCACTCCTCGATATCCCCCATACCCTCACCTATGGTGCCAATCCCGGGCAACCCTGATTTTCCACCCGGTTGCGGGGGTCCTGTATTCCGTCACTTGACAAGGGAGGGCAGCTGGCCACACCTCCACGACTTTCTAGGCCCGACTGGCCAGCTTACGGCAGACGCCGGGTTGGCAGGTTCTGACCCTCCACTAGACTTTTTGAGCGGCCTCCAACTTCGCAATTTCTTACGCCGTTGCGCATGGACTCCGGGCATATCGCGCAAGCTCACAGAGCTGGAACAAATCTGCCATCGTAAAGAACCGACCCGCCATTGTCTATCACTGATTTATTCCTCACTGATATCGCCAACGGAAGGATTCGTACCCCCCTTTCTCTCTAAGTGGGAGAAAGAACTAGGCGTACAATTCACCGAATCCCAAAGAGGGAAGATCCTACATTTTGCCCAGAAGTCATCCCTGGCCACCAGGGAACAAGAGACGTGCTATAAGGTTGTGACTAGATGGTACAGGGTACCTTCTACCCTGCATCGTTTTTTCCCGCAGGTCTCGAGCTTGTGTTGGCGATGTGGGGAGGGAGAGGGAACGATGCTCCACGTTTTCTGGGACTGTCCCAAAATCAAACCTTACTGGTTGGAGGTGGCACGCACAGTTGAGCACCTGACTGGTGTTGCTTTGGAGGGGGACCCTGGGGCCTGTTTGCTGCACCTCTCTAAACGTCCGATCAAGAAATACAAAGCCTCTCTAACCATTCAATTATTAAATGCAGCCAAGGCATGTATACCCTTGTGTTGGAGGTCGGAGTTCCCACCTACAAAAATGCAGTGGTATGCTAAAGTGAACGAATTACGAGACATGGAGGATCTAACTGCCACACTGTACGACAGGGAGGAGGCCTTTCGGGAGACTTGGAGACCTTGGCAACACTTTACCTACTCTGACCCATACCTCCAGGAGATGGTTCACGCTGAATGATTTCGATTACTGGGCTGCCTGCCTTGCCGGGGGGCGCCACCGCCGCTGCAATCTCTTCCCCCTTCTCCTTCCCTCCCCCCCCCTTTTTTTCTACCCCCTCCTCTGTCTCCCCCTCAATCCCCTCCAGTTATGGGGAAAGCTTAGCCAGATAATGAGCATATCTTGGTACACATTGCCTATCAGTGCTCCCACGACTGGACTCAACTGGTCGTTTGGGGGGTTTCCCTCCCGGCCAGCTGGGAAATTTTTTTTAAATTTTATTATCACTAATCAGTCTTGGTTGCTATATAGATCCGAACGGGGTTTTAAGTTGATATTTGAGAAACTCCCGTTTCTTTTTGTTTATCTCAGGCTGGGTTATCAGACTACCCCATCATAAGGTTATAACTCTCCATACGCTACACTGAACGTATAATTAAGGGGTCTGTTGGATTGCCGCCTCTGGTTCGATCTATAACCCTTTGTGTGACAAGCCTACGGCTTAATCATCTATGTATATGCTGACTTTTGTTACATCTGTATCTGTGGATTACCGTGTGATGTATTTGAAAGAAATAAAGAATTACAAAAATGGCCTGGGCAGGAAGGGGGTGAAAGTGCCCAGTATTAACGTGGTTAAAGGAGATATATGGCCAAAGCTTTTTTGGCCATACTTCTCCTATAGATCACATGAGTGCAGTTTGTTTTGCACTCCTGTGACCTGTTTTCAGCCACTCTAGACTGGGGAAAGATCCAGACTTCAAAGTCAGGCTCCACCCACATGCCTGGATCAGAAGCTGGCTCAGCCTATCAGCTCCAGTGAGCGCTGGAGGGGCACAGCAGAGAGCCATTGACTGCTCAGTTCTAAATGCAAATGAGGCGGGGGACAGATGCAGTGATGAATGCTGCATCCAGCTACATAGGTGAGTAAAAGGTTTGTTTTTTTAAAACTCCCATGCTTCTATTTTAATGGTTAACTATACAAACAAATATACTGCGCTGTATAAAAAACCACAATAGCAGCCAGCACAGTCATGATTCAATATTAAAATATTAAAAAGTTGGAAAAGTGCAGCGCTAACAAATTAAACATTTTAGAGATCAACTAAAATCAATAAAGTGAAAAAAATTGAATGAGTATACTAATGACATAAACTCAATATACAAAAATACAAAGAAGTGTTTATAAGTGAAACTTTAGGACCGAGAAAAGTCCAGAAGCACCAATCGCTTACCAGAGGGATTGAGCGCATATAGGTGTACACCTAATGAGTCAATCAAGCTTTATAAAGTACCCGGGATGATTCAGGCTCACTGTATGGACACAACCTCCGGAGGGATGTTCAGGGCGGTGGATGTCAGCAGATTAGATAAGAACGGGCAATCAGCCCAACCAAAAGGAGGGCACAAAGCGTAATTCCGTAAGGAATAAAGGATATTTAATATAAATACAAGAGAAATACACTCATAAGGCATCATCTGGGGTCAGATGATGCCTTATGAAATGAAACGCGTCGGTATGTTATGCTGATTCCACTGTTACTGTCTTCTTATAAGCGCTTTTTATACCGTGGAAATGTGAGTGTATTTCTCTTGTATTTATATTAAATAACCTTTATTCCTTACGGAATTACGCTATGTGCCCTCCTTCTTCTTTTTGACTGGGCATCTAGTGGTGGAAAAGAAGAAAGGTGGTGGGGGCAGCTCTAGATAAATGGTCAGTATGTCAGCAAAATAATTTTTTTATCTTAGCTTTTATATGGCTTTTCATTTTTATTTTTGCCTGGAGGTTTGTCGTAAGTTTAAACATTTTTAATAGATATGTGATATCTTTTTCTTACTAACTTCTAGCAATACAAGATGGAGCCTTGACACTAATGTTATTGCTACATATAGACAATAGCACCACTCAAATGGCTCATGTTTGTCCTTCCATCAGTTTTTCTCCCACAGTGGGTGCCAGCTCCTCTAGCAGCACGTCTCATTCCATTCACAACAACCACAATAGCAAAATTACAGGGCACACAGACCACATACATAGATCAACCACATCTGTTGAGGCTTCAGTTACAGTCCCCACATCTTGGCCACATGCCTTTAACATGGTTCACTCAAGCTCAATCAGGGTGAAGCGGGGGAAGAATTACTACTCTGATTCATTCATTGTGTAAATTGAGTTGAGTTGGTACTATTGAGCTCTGTAAACAATTTTTTTCAGTAAAGCAGTTAAGGATAGCACAGTATAAAAAGGAGCCAAGGTCTTAATCTTATCTCTGGAAATTGAGATACCATATAACAATCTGTTATATTTAATATTGATTTAAATTTTCAATATATACATTTTTGAAAAATATTCTTTAACTATGACCTTAACAAAGAAAGAAAATATTGTTTGGGAGAAGAAGCAGGTGACAGACTCTGTGGGAAAAAAGGTTAGGAAAGTAATAGAAGTTCATGGTGATTATTGTGTTGGTCCAAACACCCAAAACATTATGAAGTATTTCTAAAGCCTCGTACACACGATCGGATTTTCCACAGACAAAACCTCTGACTTTTGTCCGAAGGGCGTTGGCCAGGAACTTGTCTTGCATGCGAACGGCAAAGAATTGTCGGCCAACAAACACGAACGTAGTGATGTACTACGTGGTTTTTCAGCTCTTTATCGCCACCCTTTGATTTCCTTCTGCTAATTTTGTATTGGTAGAAGTTTGGTGAGTGTTGATTCGCGCTTTTCAGTTTACGCTTTTCAGTTTACGCTTTTCAGTTCGTGCTTTTCAGTTTGTTTCTGAACGGCCGTTCGTCAACCAGCCATGTTGCGGAATCGGTGGAGATAACGTGTTATTTATTATTGGCCTTGGAGTTATTGTTTTGACCCAAGTCCAGTCCAGGAACAGGAGGAGGAGGATTTCTTGGACCAAAAATTGGTTGCTTTATTAATCGTGACCAATTATGTCATATGCCTTTGCTGCGGGAGCTCCAGGAGAATAATCCAGATGTTTTTTGGAATTATTTCCGGATGACGGACCCCTACTTTCACCAACTCTTGGCATTGTCGACCCCTATATTAAGAAGCAGGACACACGCATGAGGCTTTTTTTTTTTTTTTTGGTTGAATAATGATTTGATTTGGTATATTTTCTATAATTTTGGATGCATAGAATGCACTTTTTGGTTAAGTTCTATTGGCAGATAGCATATCTAATTTTATTTGTTTTCTATTTTTAATGCACAATAAAAAAATTGTGGAGAATAATACTTGGCTATGTGTTTTACTTCAAATGACAGTTTGGGAGTAGGCAGTTACATTGTAAAATTAACAAGGGACACCAACATAGTTGTATCTTTGAGCTTAAAAACTACAGGATAATGGTGTTGTGGTAACTTGCACCAAAAAAAAAAAAAAAAAAAACAAGCATAATAATATTTTTCTTGATATCACTAGAAAAAAAAAGACTTTGAAAATTAGTTTGCCATAACTCCATCAGTATCACCAGCAAAGCAGCTTCATTATTATCCCATTAAAGAAGAAGAGAATGTGCGCTGCATTTCGAGATTTCATAATTTGCCATCTCACGAATGTTAATTCTCCATTATGAGCACTAGTTTCCAAGACCGACCTCTTCCAGCTCGTCCTTCCTTTCGAGCATGCGTGTTTGTACTTCGGACTTTTGTCCGATGGACTTGTGTACACACGCTTGGAAAATCCAACAACAGACATTTGTCTGCGGAAAAGTTTAAAGCCTGCCATCCAACATTTGTCCAAGAAAAATCCGACAACAATTGTCTGATGGAGCGTACAAATGGTCGGATTTTCCGCCAACAGCCTGTTATCACACAATTCCCATCGGAAAATCCGATCGTGTGTACAAGGCTTAACAGTTGTATATCTGTGGTCACAATCAGCCTCTTTAAAAAAAAGTAGACCAATCTTAAGTCAACGGCATCTTCTCACTACTGTCACCAGTACTGTAGTGGTATGACAAGAAGAGGGCCTGTAACCCAATGAGCAATTTAAAATACATTAAGTAATAATGCCATCCCAATCTAATTGGCATATACCTGTACACTATTTGATTTGATATGGGATTTGTACTGCGCCGAATGCGCTTTGTTAGGAGCGCGTCTAGACGCACAGAGACCCTAAAGTCAAGTTGAGATTTCCAATAGAACGTTAAAAATGGAGCCTAGGGTGCCCAGTCTATCCTCCAGATGGGGGAGGAAAAAGAGCATACAAAATCCATGTTTTTTGCACGATTCCTATTCTTCATCATCATTATCTGTAGGCCTGGATAAAGAGGAAGGTTTTTAAACCCTCCCTGAAACTTGGGAGGGAGGGTAAGCACCTTAGGGACACTGGAAGGGAGTTCCACAGCTCATTGCCCTTTGAAACAAGGTGTCTGTTACCAGTAAATTTTAGTCTGCTGATTATCGGTTCTGTGAGAAGTAAGTTGGCTGATCGGAGTGGTCTTGACAGTACATGGTGAGAGGCCCATTCAGACAGATAAATTGGGCCCAGTTTCTGGTGTGCCCTATACATATAGCACATTGCTTTGAATAGTATTCGCTTCGCGATAGGAAGCCAGTGCAGTTTTTCCAGCACGGGAGAGATGTGGTCTGTTCTGGCACATCCGGAGACCAAGTGAGCAGCTTGATTCTGAGTTGCTTGCAATTTTCTTTGCCACTTCAATGGAAGTCCAAGAAAAAAGATGTTAGAGCAATCCAACCGGGATTGCACAAGACCTTGTACAAGTGTTAGCCAGTTTTCGTACAAATTCCGATCTTTAATTTTCCGGAGTCTCTGTATATAGAAGTTGGAGTTTTTGATACAGAGTTTTGTGTGAGGTATAAATGACAAGCAAGAATCAAAGATGATACCTAGGTTCCTGACCTGTTTTGCTGGCGTTGGGATGGGGCAGAATGAAGTGGGCCAGGCCAAGAGAAAATTGGTGGTTGATTGAGGGCCCACCAGCATCACCTCGGTCTTTGCTTTATTAAGGCCTAGCTTGTTATCAGCCATCCATTTTTGTATGTGAAGGAGTCCATTTCTCAGTTGTAGGTGCATATTTGGCCCATCGTCAGCATCACCCAGGATCTGCGTGTCATCTGCTTAGATCTGGTATGCTAGTTTGTGTGTAGCAGTACTATATTACCAAAAGTATTGTGACACCTGCCTTTACATGAACTTTAATTCCCATATACACACTCCTAAACCTTGTGGACAGCCTTCCCAGAAAAGTTGAAGCTGTTATAGCTGCAAAGGGTGGGCCAACTCAATACTGAACCTACAGACTAAAACTGGGATGCCATTAAACTTCACGTGTGTGTAAAGGCATGCGTCACAATACTTTTGGTAATTTAGTGTATTTTTATTACAAGGTGTTTGATTGTCATAACCTGTAAATTATGCACTTTAAAAAAAGATAATTTACTATAAGTTCTTTCTAGACTCTAGTACCGCACACCATAGCTTCTAGATCAAGTTAGTTTTCTGAAGTCAATGCAAATATTCAGCATTTAATCAATTACTCAAAATGACCAATTTAACTTTACAGTTGTGGTAAATATTACTGTAATCCTAGTTTTGGATAGCAGAGCTAGTGCCAGCATTCTGATTGGCTGATGTCAAAAGCCATCTATTAAACCAGCTAACAAGGGCCATATGGGCAGTATGGCATTGCTCACAGAACCTATAAAATTTGACATTTACTGTTCTTTCAGGCATTTCATTCCAGTGCGCAAAATGTATATTTCCCCTTGGAAATGGGACAATATTGAATCTTTTATAAATTAAACAAGCTAGGCTTATGTTTTTTTTCCATAGATTATCTTTTCATGCATACTACATAATCTTAGCATACAGCACATTATACCTAATCCTTGACACATGCACAGGAATTTAGTAGAAGGTGGCAAAAATTTATAGCGGTCTTAACAGGCTGCTAAAACTTTGCAGGTACCATTATCTATATACAAATTAAGTTTCCCCACCTTTTCTACTTAGTTTTTATGTGGTAAACTTACTGGTCAGCAAAAGGGGACCAATAGAGACCAGCCACTACAAGCATCTCTACAGCATCTCTACAGCACTGAATTACCAGGTCCCTGCACCCGCAACCAGCACTGGCGAGAGACCTGAACAGCGGACTTAGGTAAGCATGTCCCTGCTCAAGAAGATAGGTTAAAAAAAGGTCTGAATGGGAAAGGAGGGAGGAGGCTTACTTTTTGCGTGCTTTAACATATACCAAATGCAATGTATATTTACTTCCCTTTGGGCTCCATTCACACTAGTGCGATGTCAGATGTGACTTGAGTTGCACAGAATTGTATGACCATGGAAATCACATTGTTTTCAATGGTGCCTATAGGTGGTGTCGCTAGGGGGTGGCTATTGAGGCTACAGCCCTGAATCTGGGGCCCATAGCCCCAAGTCTCTTGCTGCAGGGGGCTCTGCCTAACCAGCGGGCCGTGGCAGCCAGGCCGCAGGTGCAGCGGGCTGCATGAGAGAGCCGGGCAGGCGGAAGAGAGAAGCGAGAGGGCGGACGAGCAGAGATGGCATCATCTCTCTTTGCCCGCCCCGCATCACTGCTCTTCAGCCCTCACAGCGTGGACCTCTTCAATGTCAGAGGTGCGGCGGGGAGCAGCAAGATAACATCATCTCTCACTGCCTGCCCTGCATCACCACTCTCCTGCCCCCACCCAGTACTAAATGGACTTGTGCTGCTAGCCTGCCACCAATTCAGTGACAATGCACATTTGGTGGCACTGGCTGGCATGGCAAGTGACAATCCGCAAATAGTGGCAGGCGATCATCCACATCAGGTGGCAGGTGATGTGGCAAGTGACAATCCACATCAGGTGGCAGGTGATGGTAGCAAGTGACAGTCCACATCTGGTGCCAGGCGACAGTGGCAAGTGACAATCCACATCTGGTGGCAGGTGACGTGACAATCTGCAAATGGTGGTAGGTGACGTGGCAAGTGACAATCCACATCAGGTGGCAGGCGACTGTGGCAAGTGACAATCCACATCTGGTGGCAGGTGACGTGGCAAGTGACAATCCACATCTGGTTGCAGGTGACGTGACGATCTGCAAATGGTAGCCGGTGACGTGGCAAGTGACAATCCACATCAGGTGGCAGGCAACGGTGACAAGTGACAATCCACATCTGGTGGCAGGTGACGTGACAATCTGCAAATTGTGGCAGGTGAAGTGCCAAGTGACAATCCACATCTGGTGCCAGGTGATAATGGCAAGTGTTAATCCACATCTGGTGGCAGATGACAGTGGCAAGTAACAAGCTGCACCTGATGACAGGCAACAGTGGCAAGTGACAAGCTGCATCTGGTGGCAGGAGATGTGGCAAGTGACATACTCTGGGCTCCCACTGATTCTGCATTATGGTGAGTTGAACCACTTCATTATATGTTACAATAGAATAATAGAAATAATGCGCTTCAATCATCTTGACACCATACCAACCATGGTGCCGTGATGATTGAAGCTCCAACACCAGCCAAACACCAGAAAAAGTGCGATCGGATTGTGTTGTCGGAAATTCTGATCTTGTGTGGGTTCCATCGGACTTTTTCCTTCGGAATTTCCGACACACAAAGTTTGAGAGCAGACTATAAAATTTTCCAACAACAAAATCCGATCGGTTAAATTCCGACGCACAAAGTGCCACGCATGCAACAGGCTTCAAGGTGTTCACAGCTGAACCCGAATCCACTGCATTTCAGAAAATGTTTTGTATTTGTATTGTATATATACAACTTTGTGCGATCGTGTGTATGCAAGACAAGTTTGAGCAAACATCCGTTGGAAAAAATCCATGGATTTTTTTGTCGGAATGTCCGATCGTGTGTACAGTGCGTAAAGGCCTCATGCACACTGGACATTAAAATAGTGTTATAAAAACGTCAGTAGCTTTGCAGTGAGTTTTCCAACATTTTTCAATGATTTTGCAATAGCGTTTTTTAGCGTTTATTAGCGTTTTCTTGCATTTTTCCGTGTTAGCGTTTTAGCGGTTTTATTTTTAAGAAAAAAAAATATATATATTTTTTTATAATAGATCAAAAACGTTAAACGCTGGTGAGCGACGTTTTTGAGCGTTTATAGACGTTTATTAGCGTTTATCAACGTTAGAGCGTTTTTATAGCTGAAAAACGTCTTTCAGAACCCACTAGTTTTGGGTTTTTTTACTGCTCAAAAACGCCACTGGCCAAAACGGCTGAAAACAGCCTATGTGTGCATGGACACATAGGATAACATGATGGAGAGTTTATTGACTGTAGAAAAAAACGTCTACAGCCAAAAACAGCTGCTGTAAAAATGTTAAAAAACGTCCAGTGTGCATGAGGCCTAAGAGTTGTTTATTCAGCTAAATACTGTCTAGATAGTCAGTCAGACTGGCCAAAGTCTATTTTAACCAACTCAAAGAAATATCAGATTTTTTTTCTTACTCAGAAATATTATAAAAGTATACCAATCATTGTTGTGAATGATGTATATAAATCGTGACCACGTCTACCTAAATATATATCCATAGAGCATGTGTTTTTGCCTAGATGAATAAGTACTCATAGGGGGTTATTTACTAAAACTGCATGGTGCAAAATCTGGTGCAGCTCTGCATGTAAACCAATCAGCTTCCAGTTTTTTTGGTCAAAGCTTAATTGAACAAGCTGAAGTTAGAAGCTGATTGGCTACCATGCACAGCTGCACCAGATTCTGAGTGCTCCAGTTTTAGTAAATTTCCACCATAGCATCTACAAGAGTAACACATTTATCCATATTCAATAATTTGATGTGATATTGATGAGTAAAATTGTACCCTCACATTGTAACATTGTATTGGTTAAATTGGTTAACAGAATTCCTAAATATTATATATATATATATATATATATATATATATATATATATATATATATATATATATATATATATATATATAAAAAATATTTCACAGCAACCATATACAAGCAGATACACATTATGAAGATTGAACATATTACTTAGAAGATATTTCAGAACAAGTATTTCTGCCCTTGGACCTGCTTAGTGGTTGAAAGTGGTATTACCTAAATCTACAAAAAAGGTAATAAATAGATCTTTCAACCAATGGAAAAGAGCCTATTGTCCAGAGTGGTATACAGGATCAAGATAGAAAGCCATGGGGACAAGCGATCAGACACACAGACACACACACTTCATTTATCAACTCATAACTCCACCCACATTGATGAAGATTCCTTGACACCTTAAACTTTGAAACTCAGAGGACGCCAGACGTAATTCCTCTTTAGGCAAAAATCCTGGAAACCACAGCAGCCACTTTAAAACTCTAGTAACCATTATTTTAGATCAGCAGCCATTTTGGAAAGGGTATTGTATTGTATTGATTTTACCTTATATTCTATTGTTTTATTTGAAAATATTTATTTTTGATCATACAGTTGGATAACTATTTCTCTCAAGTTGATAACTACCTTGTAGATTTTTCTCGAAAGTGTCATTTTTTCATTATAATTTTTGTAGTTGCCTTTCTGTTGACATAGCAGACATCAGTTTTATTTCACGTTATTGATCACTTACTTAGCTGCAGTATAGTAATGGTTGAATTCGTGAAACATGGACGTTCTGACTAATTGTCAGATATACCGGTTATTGACTCTACAGGGAAGTTTTATCATTTCTGTGTCATTTAAATAGTACAACACTGCCATTAGCGGGTGTTTCTATTAAATTTCTTGATTTTATGTAACATTTGTTTTTGTCAACCAATACATATAGCTATTTTGTATGAATACATGTCTGGTGAATAAATCTCCAAATTTTAGTCTGTGTTCATATTGATTGATGCATAATCTTAAAAATATTATTGTTTAAAATTAGTCATTCATAATTACCATGCAGGAAAATTATTCTCATAAGCACAACACTATGGACAGTGAGTATATTGACCAGTGATGCACCACAAGAGGATAACCAGAAGCTAATTAAAGTAACTGTCCCTGGGAATATTTTTTTTTTCAAAACAGATTCTACAAAAGATTATTTGTATCTACCTTTCTGGAGGTGCTGTTTTGTTCTTAAAGAGCTTTCGCCTCCAGGAGAAACTTTTGGGAATGTTTAATGCCTGAATCCCTACCCAAGCTGTGGTTCTATCAGTCAGCCTGTACATCACTAAAGTACACAGCAGTAACACAGTGGCCAGCAGGAGAAACCACAGTTCACAGTAGGGACCAGTCATAGAGTTTTTCAGTGACCTGTTGATCTTCAGCCAGGTGATGGTCCAAGGACCGCCATAGAGGTGAGTATGAACAGTCTTAGTTTGCAGCATGCCTTTATTGGAAAATGCTTTAATTACAAACTGCAAGGAGTGTCTAAGTTAAATATTGGTGTCATTATTAGAACCATCCTCCATTTTTGCTACTGTAACAGTCCAGTGTAAAAAGAGTGAAGCCCAGTCTGTCCTGAGAGACCAGACATTTTGGGGTACCGTATATACTCCAGTATTAGCCGAGTTTTTCAGCACATTTTTTGTGCTGAAAGTGCCCCCCTCGGCTTTTACTCGAGTCACTGCTGTCTGCCTACCTGATCAGCGTGTCATGCAGACAGACGGCGGCCATTCCAGTGTACAAAAGCCGCGCCTCCTCTTCGTCTGTGATAAGCAGAACACTCAGTTTTCCAGCAGTCAGTGTTCAGCCCATCACAGACGTCCTCTCATCCTCATTCCATGGACGAGGATGAGATGATGTCCATGATAGGCTGAACACTGACTGCTGGGAAACTGAGTGGTCTGCCTATCACAGACGAGGACGAGGAGGAGGCGCAGCTTTTGTACACTGGAAAGGCCGCCGTCTGACCTGCATAACACACTGATCAGGTATGCAGAACGATCAGGGGGACATCCTGACCAATCACCACTATTATTTATAAAAGCTAAACAGGAGAACTTGCCCATAATGACCCTTGTATCATTTTCTCAAGTATTAAAATAGACAACTGTTTTTCTTCTTTCGTTTTTTTATACAGACCACAATGAAATAAATTAGTGTGGGAATGGAAATTAGCAAAACTTTGCCCATTCCCCCAAATTATCCTGCAGATCTCTTCTTTAAAAGGCTACCAGTTTCCAAAAAAGTGACAGAAATTATGTTATATGCCAGAGTGCCTGCATGTTAAAGTGCTCATACTGTACGTGGATCAGGATCTAGATGAAGAAGACACTTAATTGCTACCAGAGACAGGTTAATTCAATTTAAGATTGTACATAGGATCTATTTGACACCACAAGGACTACATTGATTTTACCCGAACATCCCCGCCCACTGCTGAAGATTCCCAATGGAGCCTGGTGGTTTTCTTCATATATTTTGGGAATGCCCACATATTTAATTGTATTGGCAGGAGGTGACTACATTCATCCATACTCTGACCACTATAACCATCCCATTGAAAATTTGTTCCTTCCTACTGGGGTTAGTAGACTCACTGGCATTCGCCAGGGCTACCCGCACATTACTAGGGATATTGTTGTTTTACGCTAGGAAGACCATTTTGTTAAAATTGAAGTCTGATATACAGTAGCTCCCACGTTACCCCTTTGGAAGCAGCTGGTCAATTTGGTTATACCACTTTATAAGGCCACATACTACTCCCGAAGCTGTCCTAAGAAGTTGCAAAAGGTGTGGGATATCTGGATCAACTCTGATGTTACTGCAGATAACTAAGATGACAGTCGGAGAACTTCATGCTTTGAGTCCTTTTTTGGCTTGCCTGGGCAGATGATGTGCCCCCTCCAATAAATGATACTCCAGGCCAGTAACATCCCGTGTGTGTAAGCGATGAAATAATTGCAATGTCTTAATGGCTTCATGTGTGACATTCAGGGCAGGGATGTGGCTAAGACTTATTACTTGCTATATAACTCCTTCTCTAAGGTGTGGTACCGAGCATCTAGGTTTTAGTTAAGTAGTTACTTAACATTTGTTGTTGTCTAATGTGTTAATTGTTAAACATCACAGCCGGGGAATGCCCCAAAGCTAGGCTTTGTCTTTACTTTTATAAACTCTTGAATAAAGAGAATTTTGAAAAAAAATGTAAAAAAGTGCTCATACATGAAAATGGAGGTATTTGTGTTGGTGTAACTTTTCAATGCATCTTATTTTGCTATGTTAACTGACATATTAGGCAAAAGGAGAGCAGAAAAAATGACAGTCGTTAAGTTGTCTTTTTTTTATGAGATTATGGGACAGAAAATGTGTTTGAAATATTATTTCATAATAGCACTTTTATAGGCATCTTCTGTTTTTATCTCCTGACATTTTTACATAATAACACCAAAAATTTGCATATATCAGGTTATGTTTAGTGGCTAATCAGGTGCATGATTGTTCTGCTCTACCCAGCTCAAGCCTGTCACTGGTATGAGCTGGATGGATAGCCAGTTTAGCTATTGTCAAATAGAGCAATAACTTTAACCTGCTTGTAGGCAGATGCAGTCAGCCTCCCTTCATATATGGTACTGTCTGGCGGCCGCCATCCAGGAAGGGTGGAGGACAAGGGGGAACCAGATTCCTCCAAGGCCTCTTTAGATCTTATCAGGGAAGCAGTTATCCAAGTGGATGCAGCTCTCCTGATTAAACTGGCGGCTATCTTTGATGTGGGCAGTGCTTATAAAAAGCACTGTCCCCTTTGGGTTGGTGCGCATTCCGCATAGTGGTAAGACAAGGACGGATCTCCCACTGGTTGAGGACAGTCGGATTAGCGCAAGGTCAGGCCCTTGTGGAGGAGGGACAAGATAGAGACTGTTGCTTTGTTTCGAGCAGTAGCCTTTCTTAAAAGAGCACGGTTGCTGATCTGCTTTCAAGCCGCCTCCCCTGCTGGATGCTGCTGGGTATCTACAGTGTGCACAGCTACTCCTTGTCTGGTTCATGGTAATTGCTCCGGTCTGGTGTGGCCATGTCTTGCTGTTTCTTTCAAAATTATTACATTAATATACCTTGCTGCATCAATCAGTCTTCATGTGAGTTCTCTTCCTCCATGGGCAGTAAACCCAGGCCACACATTCATGCTTCTGTGGCACACTGCTAAAGCAAAATGTCTTCCTGCAAAAAGAATCAAGTACACTGCTCTGTTTCTCTTATAATCTTGCATTTTTTCAGCAAAGCTAATCCTTATCCTTGCTGGCCAAACCTGAACTCAGAAACTTACATTTTGCTCTCATATAGGGTGACTTGGTTAAATTGATGATAGGAAACTCATATCCTCATATTGATTAGTGGTTCCAATTAATTAATAATAACTATTGCAGTATGAAACATACACAAAAGATACGCTCAGCAAATTTCCAAATAACTGTTCTGCTTTATTATGACGCAGCTAAGGTTTTTATGCACATGATTACGTAGGTATCACATTAATATTACAATTGTACGTTTATGGTAACAAGGGATAGGCATAGGCAGGCTAATTCTAATCAGGGCTCGAAAGAATGTAAACATTTACTGAAAACATTATTAGTGCTGTGTGCACAGTGAGGGCAGTGTGCAATACTTACAAAATAGAATACAATTATTTACAGAACTTACAAATTTCCATTTCAAGGGTACACCTAGAAAAGTTAAAAGCGGTAATCTTTTAAGAAAGATTACCGTATTTAGTTGCAAAATTTTATAACAGAAACAAGAATGTGGTTTTTTTCAAAATTTTTAGTCCTTTTTGGTTTATTTAGCAAAAAATAAAAAACTATTGGTAAATAATTACCACCAAAAGGAAGCTCTATTTGTGTGAAAAAAATGATAAAAATGTCATATGGGTACAGTGTTGCATGACCGCGCAATTGCCATTCAAAGTGTGACTGCGCTGAAACCTGAAAATTGGCCTGGGCAGTGTGACAGACTCACCCGGGACAGAGGCTTTTGGAGGGGACTGAATGCTAGCCTCTTGCCTACTGACTATGGGCCCTGGCATTTGAGGGAGCTACAAGAATTTAGGAAGATATTCTGTTATGTAATGCAAAAGGACATTATTAAGGAGGCCATGATGGTCTCTGCCAGCTTGGGACCAGTGGACAGATGTATGTGAAAGGAATGCTGATTAATGAGATTTTGAAAGCCCGGGTCTTTCACCCAATAGTTTATTGTGCTCATTTACACACCTTTGTTTGCTAGCAAACTATTGGGGGATGTGTTTATACTTATGTGTATTGTAAGTTGTAAATGAGGAGACGGCAAGTTTACCCTGAAAGGTCATATAAATGAGTCACCTAGTCTGGGTAAATGATTAGATAATGATTAGATGATTAGCTAATGCTAATTTATGTTTCTGGTTATAGATGTATTGTTAGAGTAATATGAGCAGGAGGGGGAAGCCTCCTCTCCAACTGTATAGAAGACTGTATTCTTGTTCTAATAAACAGTTCATGTTCAGCAACCAAACCAGTATTGCCTTGTTTGTTGTTAGCAGCGGTTGGAATATTTGATATCTATATTCAGACTGGGAGGAAGCGGTATATGACGAAAGCACTCAAGCAGAGTGCGGGACATTTTGTTACATTGGTGGTAGCAGTGGGATGCTTCCTGCAGTCTGGGACAATTAAATATCCACCTTGATCCGAGGTCCGGATAGCAGGAGAGGAGAGGTACAGATACCAGCCGCCATGGAAGAAGAATTCAGAAGGAGGTTGTGAGAGATGCAGATACAGCACAGAGGACCAGTATTAGAGCAGGTCCTGCTGGGATGGTATGATTCTGTCCGCTGCGAACTCTGGAAGAAAACGCTAGCTCATGAGCAGCGACACCAGGGAAAAGTTCTCCCCTCCATCCAGGAAAGGTACTGGTCGCAGTATGGATTGCGGGTGCTGTTTTTGGGAGAAAAAACGCACAAGGAGCAGACAGCTGAGTTAAGCAAGCTGGTCTGGGCAGAGATGTGGCTGGATGAGAGCTACAGAGCCCTCCGGTGGCATGTATCCCAAGCATGTCCCTGGATAGCAAATGACAGCCCATTGGAAGGCTTTGGCTACGGAAGCACTCAAGCAGGGCGTGGGACGTTTCGTTACAGGCAGGAAGGGGGTGAAGGTGTCCAGTATTGAAGTGGTTAATAAGGCAAAGATTGCACAAAGTGAAATAGCACATAGCAGTCAATCGGACATTACCTTTTAATTATCTAAAGCTTATATTTGAATTTGATTGCTTGCCATGGACCGCTACACTTCGCACTTCATTATTGCACATAGATCTGTCATACTAAACAAAAACTCAACAGAGCACAATGTCAGAATAGTCAAGCAATGATCTCATATTTGAGCAGAAGGTGGGCTGGTAACTGAAACCTAATCCAGCAGCTCCCAGTCTTAGAACAAATAGGGGTCCATGATTTTAAACTCTTAAATTACAATAGAGGATTCTGAAACACCTGGGAAAGTACCATTATTATCGTGGAATAATGAAAAGAAGGGTAGCAGCCAGATGGAATGAAAAAATGTATAATTTTTTCAGTAAGGCAAGGTTAAAGAGGACCTGTACTGTGGAAACTTTGCCCAAAAAGGGCAAGCAGGCAATATTGGTGACTAGAGTGCAAATTACATATCACCTGTAGTGCTTTTGGCCTCCCTGCAGCTGATCTTTTTCCCATTACTAACTTAACATGCCTCATTCCTCACTGTGTCTCTGTGTGGAGGCGGCCATCTTAGCAGAGACAGGGCATTGCTTCCTTATGTCAGTGCTGCTCCTTGATGACTGGTACTCTGACAACTGGTGGGGTATTGATAAAGAAGAATCAGGAGAGGTGGAGTAAGCGTAGTTACACAGAATGAATAATGCTACATTTCTCTGATGAAAATAACCAAAATCAGTGTATATTATTTAGTTTGTAGGAAAACTAGTAGGAGTCCACAAACTAGTAGGAGTCCACAAACTATGTTATACAGTTTACATATACATACATTTATCTGAAGATTAGTCCTGATGTACTGACGGCCTATCTCATTTCTTGAGGCCCGAAAATGTCATGACAGCACAGATATCCCCAAATTACCTCTTTTCGCAATTTTTTGTACAGCGACATAAAACTGATGTGGCGGTGATTAGGGGCACTGACTGGTGACAGTATGTAAAAATAAATAAATAAATATGTGTGTGTGTGTGTGTGTGTGTATATATATATATATATATATATATATTTAAATTTTTTTCTTGTTTTACTTTTTTTACATACTGTGACCAGAGCAATACAGTGTTACCATAGTAACACTGTACTACTCTGGGGAGGTGATCAGGTCTTTTTTTTTCTTTACACACTATGATTGCTTATAACAGTAAATATCACTGCTATAATCAACCATTTTTTTTCTGAATGAAATCCATTCATTTAATGTGTACTATTGTGTTTAACTGTGATTGGCCACAGCTAATCACATGGTACAGATGGGCTGTGATTGGCCTGTCTGTACCTTGTGATCACTGTGAACAATCACAGGAATCATCACAATAGTACACAATGAATGACATTAATGATAGCCATCCATTGTGCACAATTGTCATGTGATCTGATGTGGTTGGTCACCTCGATCACATGGTACCATCAGTGGCCTGCTACACTGTTCTGTCCTCTGCTATGTTCTGTAACAGAATGTGCTGTGGCGCAAGAGGCTAGTTCCTGGGAGGACGTCATATGATGTCCCCCCAGGATAACATTTCTCTGTAGGCTGGGCAGGAAATAGTTAAATAAGTGTAACACTGTGCACTGTTACTGTAATGCATATTTATATATGACCACAAGATGGCAGTGTTTAGCATCTCTGCTCATCATAGCCCATATATAGGTGTACAGAGGCTGTTGAGATTTGTATGCTGAAAGCAGAATGTTTCCTCATAGTAAAGCTGAAACTAAACTACAAAGCCAAGAGACAATCACCATGGAGCAGGAGCAGATAAAAGCAAAAGCTTGGGAACATGAAGGGGAGTTGGAGAGAGACTTTGCTGGTGTAAGGAATGTGTGTGTTGAGAGCCACGTGGGCATGGACCAGACCAGGTTAGGTCGGGAAGCCAGAGTATACTGTTAAGCTGAGCATCCAAGTGGAAGAAGACTTGTGGAGACTTGTTTGCTGCAGAAGGGTGAGAGCCGCCATCAGCATAGCCTCAAAAGAAAAGTGGGGACCCTCATTGTCGAACGCTCATCACTATACTGATTGTTACAATAGGACTGGGTGAGAGGGCTTCTAACCCACTTATCAACATTTCCAATTACAAACAGTTGCTGCCATTCAGGTTCTTCAAGTTTTAGACACTCTTCAGCATAGGTCTCTACTAGTGATTTTTGTGCCAGTACCTCTTACTGCTGCAGACTGCCATCATTCTACTGTTATCACAGTCACTGCTTGCAGGATACTGAAATGAGTAAACCCCTTGGCTCCCTGCAAAGCAGAACCCTGTAGTGCATCCATCTATGCTCAAGTGATCTATCTGAGTCTTGTTTAAAAAAATAAAATAAAAAATAACAAACATGTTATAATTACCTGCTCTATGCAGTTGGTTTTGCACAGAGCTGCCTGGACCCTCCTCCTCTTCTAGGGTGCCTCTTTGCTGCTCCTGGCCCCTCCCTCCAGTTGAGTGCCCCCACAGCAAGCAGCTTGCTATGGGGGCACCCGAGCTGAGCTGCAGCTCCGTGTGTCCGTTCAGACACAGAGCTGGCATCCGGCCCTGCCTCCTCTCTCCCCTGATTGACTAACTGACTTTGACAACCGCAAGCGCCAATATCACCACTGCTGTGTCTTAGACAATCAGGAGGGAGAGTCCTGGATAGCTGAGGGATTTGTGGACAGAAAGGGTAGACCTCAGGTGGTTATTAGGGGGTGCTGGGGCGGCTGCTACACAAAGAAGGCTTTTTATAGAATGCATTAAGATAAAAAACCTTCTGCCTTTACAACTTCTTTAAGTTCAACGACTCTCTTTAATGGGACACACGCCTGTCAATCAACCACTAAAGTGACTCAACCACTAAAGTGACACTTGCTTACAATTCAATATCCCAGAGTGACCTTTCCCACCAAACACATATTGAAGATAACTCTTCCAACCACTTTGCTTCTTAAAGGGAATTACCCTGTTTCCCCACATCTTAAGAGGACTTCACGTTTCACTGCATGCCAACGTAAGGTCCCTAACTAAGCCGGCAGAAGAATCAATATTGTAGGCTGTTTGTGCTCAGGGACTATCTTTCTTTGAATTACTAGTGTGCAGGAGATTTGACACATTTCCTAGTGCTTAAACCTAGACTCTCCGGACTGAGGGCCTACAAGTGAGTTAGCCCTAATGCCTTGTTCATTTTACACATCTCACTTGGGGAGTAATCTCTCAGACAGAGGGCTATTGTTTGTATCTTCAATCCTGCAGGACAGCTAGTCACGCTTTAAAGGGTGTTTGACTGGTCTGTATTGCTCTTGTACTGACTCACCTCTACTGTTTAACCATTTTGCTAACTGTTGAAGTGTCCGCCATTCTTTTTATTGCCATTAATACAACTAGGTAATTTATTTTACAACTGTGTGAATGTATTCTTCTTGTGTGGCTGCTGTGAGATCCTTTGGCCAAGGTAATTTGGTGGTGTCAGTTGAAGAGGGGCTCCGTATAGGGCCAAGAAAGGAACAGAGACCAAAATATACAAGCGGCTCTTTTGAGGGTGAAGCTACATAAGTCTGTATCTTTTTATCAGATTTTAAAATAAAGCTGTCATGAGAAATACAGAAGTCCTGTAAGTTGTAAGGTAGGGCCTCCATGGATCATGCTTGTTTTTTCATAACATCCCACATATGCTCACTTGGATTGAGATCTAGAGAATTTGGAAGCCAAGTGAACACCTCAAACTCATTGTGATGGTCCTCAAACCATTTTGTAACTATTTTTACAGTGTGGAAGGGTGCATTATTCTGTCAAAAGAGGCCACTGCCATCAGGGAACACCATTTCCATGAAAGTGTGTACTTGGGTAGCAACAATGCTTAGGTAGGTGGTACGTGTAAAGTAACATCCATATAAATGGCAGGACCCAAGGTTTCCCAGCAGAACATTGCTCAAAGCATCACACTGCTTCCGCCAGCTTGCTTCTTCCCATACTGCATCCTGGTGTCATCTCTTCTCCAGGTAAGCGGCACATGCACACCCGGCCATCCACCTGTTGTAAAAGAAAATGTGATTATTCAGATGAGGTCACCTTCTTTCATTGTTCTGTGGTCCAGTTCTGTTGCTCCCATTCATGGGCACCTTGATTGGTCTGTGCCTACGCAGCCCCATACATAACAAACTGCTATGCCAATTTTTTCTGCTTTCAACTTCAGGGACAACATATTTGCTGCCTAGTACTATGTATCCCATCCACTTTTAGATGTCTTTTAGATATTCACTTAACCTATCAGTGGTCATAAAATTATGGCTTATAAGTACATATGTAGATCAGGACCATGACGGGCACCTGAGCCCATTCAACATAAATTCTAGTGCTTTCCCCCACCCAGAAAGCCCAGGTGCTGCTTACAGCCTCCAATTGACATGAATAGAAAATTAGAAATAGATTTTGCATTTTTTGCATATGTCTGTACAATGTTTTGTTTATGATAGCACTGCTGTCTACCCAGGCTACGGCTGCACACAGCCATTCATGTCTATGTGAGGATTTATAAGGCACCTCAGCTTTCTGGGAGTGGGGGAACCCAAATTTACATTGAACAGGCTCAAGCATCCATATGCAAGTGATCTCATAGAAAATGTGAAGTCCTTATTTATATACCTAAACTGGAGAGGTTCACCTGTTCTATTTGCCCTGGTAACCATTGTCATTTAAGAGTTCTCAGTTCTCCTCCTCTCCCAGTGGCCGGGCCCGTAGGAGAGAGGAGCGGGGCCTTGCGCATGCGCAGTAGGGTTCCCGGCGTGAAGCCATAAGGCTATACTGCCGGGTACCCTCACCCGCAATGGCGGCTGCAGCATCGCTGGACTCCATGACAGGTAAGTGTCCTATTGTTAAAAGCCAGCAGCTGCAGTATGTGTAACAAAAAGAAAAGGGGAACTCATCGCTTAAAACCATAAAACCAAGTTTATTTAAAATAAATTACAATACGCACTCAAATTAACAGGTGACCTTTACACATTGGCACAACAATAATGGCCCAATCTCCTAGGGGAACACTCCCACTTCTACCACCCTGTAACAGGAGCTGGCGTGCGTTCCACTGTGGTTCTAACCAGGAAGTTTGATACCCAGAAGTTAGGTCACTGCTGAGTAGAACATGCTTCAACGCATTTCATCAGGATTCACATCATCAGGAGGCGGCTCACCAATCTCACCAATAGGACAGATACTAAAAAAATTGTAATATTTGAAAAATGTGCACTGAAAGTGGATGTAAACCCGAATTTTTTTTTTATCATGCTGTAGAGTATAAGATTTCCTATCATTTGAGCCCAGTCTTGCCACACAGAGTTAATCCATCGCTGAGCAATCCTCTTTTATTGTTCAGTGAGAAAAATCTTGACAAACTGAGAAAAACTTTGTCAAATACTCCCCCTTGCTGTGAGTGACAGCCTAAGACACAGGCATTATTTTTTAATTCCCTCCCCCACTCCTTTCTTCAGCAGCTCTGCAAGGATTGGCTGTTCCACACCTCAGCATGATTTGGCATGCTGAAGTCATGTGGTTACTTTCCTGTCTTTTCACTGGATGTTAGAGATCATAGCAGAAGTTCAGTGTTAGAAATAAACAGGAGAAAATGCATATTGACAAGGGGAGTGTAGAGGTGGGCGGGAAGTCTACTGACATCACGACTCCACCCACTGAGCTCCAGACAACAGACCCACCCACAGAATATGCAGAATATTTGGGTCTCATATCAGACAGAGGGGAGACATTTGACAGGTAAAGATACATGCAGGAGGCATGTATATCCTTATAGATAACCCCTATGGCAGTAGTTTAGAAAGGATGTCATTGGGTTTACATCCACTTTAAGAGGTTTTTCAAAAAAAAAAATTTTTTTATTTTGCCAAAATACTGTGTGCTAATTTACTGGCACTATTTTTTTTTTGCCAAACCACTTTTCAGAGAAAACCTAGCATATCATACATAATTTCTTCCTTAATAGTGACTACTGTTGTTGTCTATTATGTACATCTTTTAACAGCAAATATTTTAAAGCCCAAGTCTGGGAATTTGTTAAAATCTACCCTTGCAGTGGGGCCCCCTTACAACAAAGGTTAAATGCTCTATGGCATAAAGGCAGCATTACTTACAGCTCTGGGGCTGTCCTCTACTCCCCGAAGTGGGCGTTCTCTTGGTGTCACTGCGTACTATGCAGGGCTATTAACACTGCATTGTACGTTAAGGAGGCAGATGTGCGGTTGAGAGCTCCTTGGGAAAGAGACTTCACATGGCCATTTCCACAGCTTGAGGAGGGACCCTGCTGGGGTGAGGAATAAGGTATTATACCTTGTTCATGCACCCCTAGGCTTATTGAACAGTTACCCCTGCAGTGCGGGCGGGGGACCACCGCAAGGGTATTTTTGTCTATACACTCTAAATGCATATAAATACTTTCCAAGCCTACACTTTATAAATTCCTAAATAGAATATAAGTATATTTTAGGTTGCAGAGCTGGCCCTTGCACCTTGGGGGCCCTGCTGGTTAAGCTAGAGTGTGATATGGTCTTTTTCATAGGAATACATAGTGGGCATTAGGACCAGGGTGCAATGTGCAGAAGTATCTGGCAGTGCTGAACTTGTGTGTGAAGGCGAGGCAGTGTGGCTGCCTATTTACAGTACATCTGTTCATCAGATCTCAGTGCAGTATCACAACAGTGCAGAGATCACACATCTGTGCTTGTTTCCCTACGATCAACTGGGATGAAATGATAACACTGCACCAGCACAAGGCAATGAAAATCTAGTCTATAAAATGACATCTAGAGGGGAGGAAATATTTTATTACTACCATGTGGCATTTCATTGAATACTTTTTATCCTGAAGAAATCCAAGGGATTACGGTGACCTGTTTGTTTATCCTATATATTTCCTTACATTGACTGGAAGGAATTTATCTGCAGAGGGCTGGTTGGTTTAGAGGAGAGGAAAAAAAAGAAAAGAAAATATTCACAGTAGGAGCATGCAAGTGGAATGCAAAGAGGAAATACGGACCTGTATGGGAAAATACATGTGAGGAAAACTGATCTGGAATGAAGATAATTGCAAATACCATGACGGTGTGTGTCTTACTGTGCAACCAAAAACATGTTGTTGAGGAAGAGGTGCAGATCCCTGCTGTGCCAGCTGCAAGTCCTGGTGCTACTTCTGGCATTGGTTCTACTGCTGGTGATGGTGGCTATTCTGGACCCAGAGGTACAGAGTGAAAACAGCTCTGGTTATATTTACCAGCACCATGGCACTGGGCAAAGATGGGCAGGTAGCTACTTTTTGGAGCAGTCTGAAGATGCCAATCAGTATAAAGTAGAACTTCTTTCACCACTGTCTTCTCTAAGGGATGAGGAGCTTATTGCCATTGGGATTCCTGGGCACAGTAAAAGCCTTGAGAAGATCAGGAGAAACATCTATAAGATTGTGAAGCACTCCAAGAAGAAGGATGAAGTTAATATTGTAACACAGAGTGGGCAGACTGAGAACGGAAGGAACAGACATGAGTTTAATGAAGATGGAAACCAGAAAATTCCTTTACATAGGACAGTACCCGAGGGTCGCCATCCATTGTGAGTACTGAAAATGATGATCTGGGAAAAATGCTACACAAAAAACAGAATGCTTTTGGGATGCTGACCATAGATATGCTGGTTTCAGCACTGTAGACATGGCAGTCTTGATGTAATACTGAGCCTTGTAGTTCCATTAAAGTTGGAAAAGAATATCTCATCTGGGTTTGCCATATCACACAAAATGTTTCAGTGCCTGCAGTAAAGAGTAGCAGCAAAGCATATGATCCTGGAAGTACAAGTGTTGTTCTATACGCAACAGTTTTCTAGGACATGCAAGCCTATTAAGTTAAATGCTGCACATTGAAAGGAAAGTAGGTACAGGTTCTTCTCAATGGAGGACTGTTAGTACTGGGTACTTTTCTACTGCGATGAATGGAAATCTCCTCTGAGAGAATTAGTGGGCTGCCATTGTTGACTTCTCCTTTAAATACTTGTTCCCTAACTGTCATATTGATCCCAGTGAATTAGTTTCTGAGTCTTCTGAGTCACTGACCTGGAATATGCAGCTTAGGAGTGACTTCACTCTGACTTCATCTGCTGAATATCTATACTAGTTCAGGTACTTAGAAAGTATTGAAGCTGAAGACAGTCATGCAACTATCAATTGCAGCAATTGTCAACAATACCAGTCCACATATTTTTTTCAATACAGGTTTCCTTCAAAGGGAATCTAAACCCAAAACAAACATTTGACATATTGCAGCTTGCCTCCTTGCATGTTGTGGCTGCATTAGTTTCAGTTGTAGACTTATTTTCCCTTTATTTTCACCTAAAGATTCTTTTATCTGTATCTATTGAGGAGCAGCAATGTTACCCTAGAACAGGACTACAGAACAACTCTCCCTCTTCTCTTCTCCATAACATGAAAGGGCAGGTTTCTGTAGTCCACATAACCAAACTGGGAAGACTGATAACTTTTTTCAGTGCACAGGAAGTTATGAGAACACTGGATTTTTGACAGGATCAACAGGTATTTTTCTGTATTTCCCAAAAATCTACTTAAAAGAGAAGTTAGACTTTTATTTTATTTTTTTAGATAATACTTACCTAGGTAGATGCAGCATTGGTCCAATGCTGCATTTGTCTCCCTCCAACTGTAGGGCTAAGAACCAAACAATCAAAGACCACTCATCGCTCAGTTCTCAGAGCTCCATGAGTAGAGAACTGGTGACCGTCAGTCACCACTCTCTGCTCTGCCCCCTGTGCTCACTGGAGTGCTGGGCTGCGGAGGGGGCAGGAGTGGCCGGCTCAGGCTCTCAGCGGCTCACTGAGAGGCTGAGCCAGGAGCCGGTCAAGGTATGTGGGTGGATCCTGACTTTAGGCCGGCGCTGTCTGCTAAAAATGAGTCTCACAGGAGTGCAGAACGAACTGCACTCCTGTGATCCACATGAAAAGTACAGCCAAACGAGCTTTGTCCAAATTTCCACAAAATTCTTAAATTTTATTGTGCACATTGAAGAAGTGATACATGAATATTTTGGATCTTACATTATGTCATTCTGTCAGATGTCACATGTTGCTGGACTGAGTGCAGAACGAACTGCACTCCTGTGATCCACATGAAAAGTACAGCCAAACGAGCTTTGTCCAAATTTCCACAAAATTCTTAAATTTTGGACCACAGTTTTAGTTACCAGTATGTAATTAAACCTTCAGTATTGTCTTTTTTTGCCCAAGAACTGACTGTTTTAATATCACTCATTTCCTTTCCCTGCATTTACTTTTTTTTTTTCCATGTGACCAGCTAGTAAACTGCAGAGGACAATTTCTATGATTCAGAGATGGGCGGGAAGGGTGAGTGGGGGCTGTGGGCGGTAATGGTGGGTGGGAGCGGTGGGCAGGAACACTGAGGGGGGGAGTGGTTGGCATGAAGAGTGGGTGAGAGCGGTGGGTGGAACTGTGATGAATGTCAGCGCACAGTGAAAGCAGAGCTCTTCTGGACAACACTCAGACCATCCTGCATTATGCAGTTTCCCCTTTATTCCAGTTATAAAGCCACTTTCTGGGGGGGGGGGGGGGGGTACTGTGGGCTTGGTCCCAAGCTCTACTGACTGTGTCCATAGACACAGACAGCGAGTCTTTGCCCTGCCCCCTTGTCCTAGGATGGCTCCCACTGCTATCAATCTATACTATGAGGAGGGGGAAGAGGTGATGCTGATGCTGATGCTCTCATGCACATCGCTGGATCAAAATCATGCTTAGGTAAGTAGAAGTGTGGTCATCAGGGGGATACTGGACACAGAAAGTTTTTTACCTTAATGCAGAAAATGCATTAAGGTAAGAAACTTTAAGGCTTTAAAACCACTTTAAGTGATGGAGGAAGGAGTCGTTAAAACACAGTAATTTTTAGAGATCGGTAAAACCAAGGAGCCATGTTTTTAGTACCAAAAGACCCAAGACAAAATGTGTTGCTTCAAGTTCCTGACCCTGAAAATAAATGTACCATGGAGCAGCTGTGCAGAGTAACCAATCAACTTCTAGCTTCAGCTTCTTCAGTTGAGCTTTTAAAATGCAAGCTAAAAGCTGACTGGTTGCCATGCACAGCTGCTCCAGATTCAGCCTACTCCAAACTTAGTGAATTCTTCTCAAAATATTAAAGGCCACGTTTACCTTTGGAACATGTTACAGTACATGCTACACTCATATTATAGGTGTAACATTTTCCAGCTCGTGCCCTGCTTACCCTCCTCACCCCTTCCCCTATCACATTTTAAAATCGTTACAACTGTACTGGGCTATGCTGGAAGAAATGTCTGCAGGAGGCTGACATTATTTTCCTCCAATCTACTGACTGCAGCTACAATGCTTTGTGGGCTCCTGTAGGAAAAAATAAAGAATGCACACTTTTTTCCTGCAAAAATATATGTATATATTTTTTTTTTCCTAAAAGGTGAACTTAGCCTTTAAAACTGACAATGTTATAATCCTCAAATCACCTACTTACAATACGTATTATTAAAGAGACTGAAGGAATGTCTTTGCCGCAAATATATTCAGTTCTGATGAGTCAACAAAACTTTTATAAAAATACACACGAATGTTATTAGAAGTTATTATGTCGACCAAGTTGTAATTTTGGTTAAGTTGTCTTTACTAAAGTGAAATATAATTTCAGTCTTAACCTAGAAACAATGCCCTTACAGACTAAATTAATTATAAAATACATTTTAAAAAATTCTAATTTTTATATCTTAACATACTATTCTTCAAAAAAGTTATTTTTTTGTAAAACACAGTACTGATATGCAGACATAGCACGACTGGATAATTTAGGTAAATAGTCACACAATTTATTGCGTGACGATTCTCAATTTTAGTAAACCAGCCCAGCAACATGTGACATCTGACAGAATGACATAATGTAAGATCCAAAATATTCATGTATCACTTCTTCAATGTGCACAATAAAATTTAAGAATTTTGTGGAAATTTGGACTAAAAGAGATCATGCTTACTTCTTGATGGTGCTTGGGTGAGGAGTCACTGAATTTACTCAGCTTTAAAAAAAAGAAGAAAAAAAACGGCAAGTTTACAATATACTAAGAAGCAGGTGTTGGACTGCTTATTAATAGCCAAATTTGGTTTTCTAATAGTTTATGGGAGGAATTCTAATTTGATTTTTTTTTACTTTTTTGTGGTTTGTGAAATATGAGAATTGTTTCATAAATGAATGAATGATATGCACCTATTAACTTTTATTTTTTTTAAAAAATTCAGGTCTATTATGCTCTATTTACTAAATGAAATGCTTTTTGCATGGTTTGTTAGACTTTCATATGTTTTTTTTCTGCATATGCTGAAAAAGCATGGTTTATATACATATTCTCTGTGGGGAACAAAGAGAGAAAAAAAGCAATCCTGAGAGTTGAAAAAAATAGCAGGTAATCCTGTCACTATTTTTAGAATACATTTTGTATTTGGAAGTATAATAACATAATTTGTGTTATATTGCTTGTCTGGAGCTTAGTGCTAGCAGTATCCTATAC
Organism: Lithobates clamitans; assembly: GCA_037952925.1. Lineage (NCBI taxonomy): Eukaryota > Metazoa > Chordata > Amphibia > Anura > Ranidae > Lithobates > Lithobates clamitans. The sequence continues at coordinate 108,416 of JBBGZY010001574.1, read as the reverse complement.
TTCATACTGTTGATATTCCTTCAACTAAATTAGCGTAAACTATTCTTTTTATTATTACAATTATTACTAATACGTTACAGGCAACCAACATGTTTTACTACTACTTTTGTTGTATTAAAAACATTTCTGTATTTAAAAGGTTAGAACCTCTGTAATGTTTTTATTGTTGTCTATGTTCATGCCAGGGAGGTCCACTCTATGGAAAATTAGGGAAAATGCAAATTTGAGTTGCCACCTGAACAGCAATAGAGGAGGAAATCTTCCAATGGGGACATTGTCTTAGTTACATCTATCTAAGAGGGTGTTCCTTCACTTTGAAGAGAATTTATGTCACTTCTGGTAGTGTCTACAGGACAGGAAGTAAGGAGAAAGCTCCCCAGTTAGACAAATAAGGCAGAAAAGCCTCTAATTTACCCAGTCTCCTTCTTCCCCCTGGGAAGGGTTTTTGCCCTTCTCTTCTCTATTCAAAATTATTTACATTAAGGAAATCTATTTTCTTTGCCACACACAGGTGTCACCAGCAGATTTACAATGAAAATCTCCCTACAACCAGTGTCATTATCTGCTTTCACAATGAAGCCTGGTCTACACTGCTGAGGACAGTACACAGTATTCTAGACAACTCTCCCAGAAGGATGTTGAAGGAAATTATCTTGGTAGATGACCTCAGTTATCAAGGTAACCTCTCATGTAGAAAGACTTAAAAACATTGTAATGCGAGAAATGCAGTGGCTGGAGCATTTTTTAAATGTGCTAGTTGCCTGGATGTCTCTGGCTTTAATACTTACAGAATATCTTATCCCACATCAGGTGTAGAACCAGAAACTGACTTGGAGATTCCCAACTCCTAATCTGCCTAATCAAAATGCAATAAGGCCTATGTATCAACATAAAATCCAGGCAAGCAGCATTTTTAAAAGGAAAGATCGGCAGTGGCATCCTCCATATTCCTAGGAAATTAAACCTCAAAGTCTGCAAATAAACACCATTGCTGGAAATAATATCTAGATGTACTGCCTGTGCAAATTAAAGTGTATGTAAACATTAAAAATTAACTTATTGTATTCTCTGAATTTCAGTCTATAAAAATTTAGCATCGGAAGTGTTTTGTTATATCTGTTTAATAATTTCAAAATACTAGTGGGGCCTGCTAGAAAATCAGAGATGCCCTGTGGCATATGCATACTTTAGTATCTCAATGAGTCTAAACATCTACAAAACAATGTTAAAGGAGTTCTATGGTCACAATATAGACTTTCATTTTATAAAATCAGCATTGTAGAAAAAATACAAACAATAGTTATTTTTGACAAACTGAATATAAGTGTACTTGAAGAATCTCCTTTCATGTTGTGAGTGCTGCCTGCCTGCTGGCCATCTATTTCCACAAATGTGTGAATTCCCTGCATGCTTTAGAGCTTCCTCTCTGCTGTTTACCTTCAATTACTAAGGACTACATATCCCATGGTACCTTGCTACCTGCAAGCAGTGATTCTTGTACTGACACCACCCCCTGAGCACCTCTGTAGTTCAGAAGGCAGGCTCTCTGAAATGTGTGACACAGTGTCTGCTCACAAGGCATACTGACTATGTGTCACAAAAGAAAATAAAAATAAAGGTGTTGGGATCTTCACAAATTAGTGTAGCACTACCCCCCCTCCCGTAGGAGCCTCTGATTGGGACCCTCAGCCCCTCTGACACAGCGGGTTTTGTACAAGCATGCAAACACAGTGAAACATTGAAAGTAATTCTTAAAGCGGTAGTAAACTCGACTTAGTAAATAAATATCTCCTAAATGGTGCACATTTAGGAGATATTTACTGTACCTATAGGTATGCCTTATTATAGACTTACCTATAGGTGAAATGAACCAAGATAGTTTACTCCCACTTTAATACCCAATTATTTCCCTATATCAAGAAGCAGTCACTGAACCAGTTGGCAAAGGTAAACTCAATATACTGTCACTCAGTAAGGTTGTTAACCAAGTAAGCCCAAAAAAAAAATGGACAACCATAGTAACACAGTTCAGTATACAAAGGGGCTAACAATAAGGGGTAAACATAGGATGACATATAACGTTGAGGTCAGTATAAACAGTAGCAACGCCACCTACAATGCAACTGTAAGCATTAGTAAGAATTTATCTGCCAAAGTGCAGGAACATACTGCCAGTGTGCACTAAAGGTGTCTATGCTAGGCCCAAACTGACTAGGTATGTGCCATCAGTGTTTGCAATGACCAGGAAAGGAAAAAATGGACAAAGGGGATTGGCAGGATGGTTTTATGGGAAGAGCAGTCCTTAATGTTTTTCTTCTATCCTTGGGGCCCTTTAAGAAGCGTTGGTGCACTTAATGATGAGCTTATTAAACCTGCATGCAGTAATGTGTGGAAAGGTGCAGTGCAATTTTGGCACAGAGTTACATGGATGCAGGCCAGAGGTGGTGATAGTTTGGTGCAACTGTGGCCCAATGTTGATATAGGTGCATTATGGAGTTTATATGGGTGCACTATAGGCCTAGTGATGGTGCAGTATACAGTTTTTGCACTAGATACCCTGCTCTCAGTGGATCATTTCTCTCAGTGTCAGTGGAGGGCCAGCAGCCCTCTCACCAATTCCTAAAAAATGGTGGGGTGGCAGGCACTGGGGATGGAAGGGGCCCCCTTCAGCCTCAACCTGGGGCCCCTTTGGTCTTGTCCTGGTGCCTCTGTCATCCATCGGCCTTCTGTTGCCAGATGTGTGTTTATGGACTCCCCTGGCACCAAGAGAGCAGGCTTTCCCATGGCGATTTAATACAACATCCTTGTATGCTCCTCCTGCTACCCAGAGTCTATTTGGGACATGTAGTTCAAAGAGTCCATCGCCCTTTATATGGCTGCTGTCTCAGACTACAGCTCCCAGGATACCAGGCACTCTGCAGTAAAGTCTATGGGCTTACTTGGCTTTAGATCTCCCCTTGCTGGCCAGAGGATGATAGTGCAGCATGAAATTAATATCACAGTAGAGGGAGAGAGGCAAGTAAAGGGAAGTGTTCCCTTCTCCATTATTGCTTTAGTACAGCACCTGGCTATATAAGTTTACAAACTTCAAGATTATTCAGATTAATAGGAGTAAACTAGAAATAATTGAAATACAATGTGGAAATGAATATATGGGCTTTAACATCTGTGTGTACAGGGAATATAAAATGCAGGTATGTTTTTGGAAATAAACTTTGATAGACTGCATGTTTTGAAATGAACCCCCGAGGACAGTAATAAAAAGTTGTCATTGCTTACTTGTTCCTAAAGGTCCACGCCTTAGGTCTTCATTACATAGCGGATCACTAAAATGAAGCAAGCATTTGGCCAATAAAGTCTGAAAAGTTTGAACTCCAGCCCCACATGCTTGTTCAGAGTCACTGACTCACTGGTAGTGAAGATAAGATGATGATGATGGATCCTAAACCTTTTAAAACAAGTCAGCAACAGCAGCTTCCATACTTTCACACGTTTGGTAACAGAACAGGAAGGTCTGAATAGGCCCTAACTCTTTAGTAAGAATGTACAATTTTTTTTTAAATTTGACCCATGACCTTACTTCAAAACTGAAATCCAGGAGTTACACAAAAACACCCTTGCAGTGGATCTACCTCACACAACAAGGGTTAAATGCTTAAGTTTAGGGGTAGAGGATTGAGCTTTAACACTTACTCTATTCCTTGCTTCAGCAGGCTTTGCATGCTCTCCTCTTCTCTCCAACATTACAAGTTGTTGGTGGGCCCTCTCCAGCCTCATGTACAATGCAAGGCTAATGGTTCTGCATTGTTCTTGGTGATGTCAGTTAGAGAAGAAGGCATAGCCTGGGAGAAGCCTGCCAGAGCAGGGAATAAGGTATTACCGCTTATTTGTCTTTCCCTAGACTTAACGGGTAATTAACCCTTGAAGTATGCGAGACCACTGTAGCAGTGTAATTCTCAGAGATCAGATTCAAATGTATTTCAGCTTTAAGAAAAATGTGAAAATAAACAGATCTCTACTTACAGATAGGGTAAGGTCATACAACCATGCTACTCTGGTGAGTTTTTTCATTCTTGTGTATTATGTCCAGGTCATCTTAAGTCTCCTCTGAGTGAATACATTTCTCGAATTGGTGGAGTGAAGCTCATAAGAAGCAACAAAAGGCTTGGTGTTATAGGAGGTCGTATGCTTGGGGCAGCCAGAGCAACAGGGGAGGTTCTGGTCTTCATGGATCCACATTGTGAATGCCACCCAGGCTGGCTAGAACCATTGCTGAACAGAATAATGAATAACAGGTAAGACTTTTCTGCATGGAATGGCACTGCTGCCAACCTTCAAAATGTTTGTAATAATGTCAGGAAACACAAGTTAACCAGAAAAACCAACCAGATTGTTGCTTTATTTCTGATCTCTAGGCAAACAGTAAAATACGGGTACAAAGTGGAAATACATATGTGGAATTTGTTTTACCTGACAAAGGATTGGCATTTCAGTCCAACCAGTCCTGAGCTTTGCACAGCTCTGTCACTGCAGTAACGTAACATAGCCCAATCACCATCATGCCTCTTTCCTTTTTTTGGGCAGTGAAGAAGCAGACATTTGTGCCTCTGTTGGGATCCCCTCTCAATGCTTGTTCAAGTGTTCTAAAAAAGTTTTCCTCTTGACCGTACATGAAATGCTTTCTACTACAAAAACATCTTTTGGGACCACACTATTTGGATAATTTCACTTTAACAATTGCTACTAACAAATATTTCCCATGCAAACTTAATTACTATTTAATTGAAACGTATACTGTAAAACAGATGTTAGCAGTAAACTCCGGTTTCTAAATATAGTTGTTCCCATCAAGTACTATGGTTAGGATTCCGACCTTGGTAAGAATTTGTGGTCTATGTTTTTAATTACTTATAGGCCTATAAAAAGCGCTTTTACAGAATGACTGTAAGTTTGTACAGACAGGTTCTCTTTTCTGATTGTATCTTGTTATTGTTGTATTTGTTTTCCTATGCAATTGCATGTTTTATGTATCTTATATGTGTTGCTTACCTCTCTGTATCAGCATGTAAGGCAGAGCAGGAAATGGTTGTGCTATATAAATCATCACTAATAAGATAAATGTGACTCACAATGTTAAAATAATCAGAAATTCTCAGACAACACCAGATGTTTGTAGCACAAAAAAAAAAAAAAAAAAAACATTTTTAGACTTTCAGACTAACTTCACACACTTTGCTCCAACATCCAAAATCATCGAAATAACAGTGATAAGGAAAGTGGAAGTAAATAAGACCTATCCTATGCTGGAGTGAATTATTGATTAAGTTGCACATTTATCTTTTATTTATATAGCGCAAACAATTTACACAGCACTTTACATTCACTTCAGTCTCCTACCTTATATGATACATACACATACTAGGGCCAGTTTACATACTAGCATGTTTTTGGAGTGTGGGTGGAAACCTGAGTACCCTAACTATCAAATTGTAACATATTTGAGATCATTTTGCAATTAAATGATATTTGATACATTTCCATTACCCTTCTTTCTCCATATAGCTTCACTGCCTGTAAAACTCCACCACTTCACGGGAGAGGTGCTTGTAGACATGTGAAAGTCGAATTTGTTTAACAAATTTTGACAAATCCGTTAATTCTGAAATATCCGAATTAACGAAAACCCGTTTAACAAATTTTTCCGAATATTCGTAAATTAGAATATTCGAAAATTTGTAAACCTTCCAGAGCTGAAGTGATTAAAGCCCTTGTGCTCACCATGCAGCCTGTGGGTACCTTTTAGGCCTTGCATACACTACACGCTTTGCTAACTCTCCTAGACTCCTTTTATCCTGGCAGCAGAGTTGTGGCAGAAAAAATGCTTGACGTTTGTAAACTCGTGTAACATGTTTTGGCTTGTTTAGTCGATTCAAGCACCTGGACGTCAATTCATTTAAATGGTCTGAATAATAATTTATTCTGGCCATTTAAATAAATTAACGCTCAAGCGCAAAACACGCCTAGTGCTTAGGCGCATTTAGATGCGTTTACACATGTTTAGGTGAGTCAAGCATTTTTTTCTGCCAAAACTCTGCTACTCCTGGAAGCACTGACTGTGGGTTTCTTTCATGCCTTTAAACACCTGAGCCTCTAAACTCCTCTAAGTCACAGGGTCTACTACACCCACAACACTTGGACAGTATTTACCCTCAATTGAACTTCCTGGGTACGAGATGTGTTATATCTACTGGTACCTTTATACACATGGTGTGGACCTGTCCTGTGATCCATACTTTTTGGGAATCGGTGGTTGATGCTCTTAATGATACTTGTGACTTTGCCTTGAGACCTGACCCACTCTTTCTTTTACTGGATATAATGGGGCATGTGGAGGCTAACAGACATACTAAGTTATTTTTCACCTATGCAACTTTTTACGAAAGACTGGAAATCTTGTTGAGCTGGAAATTGCCCAGGCCTCCGACTGTGTCTGCCTAGAAGAAGGCTATTAATTTGGTTCCGCCTCTTTATAAGATAATGCATGAGAGCAGAATCTGTCCTAAAAAATTCTATAAGGTATCGTAGGTTTGGATAGATGCCCACTGAGAGGATGCGCTCGCTGGAGTTTAATTGGATCTCTCTCCTTCCCTCCCCATCCCTTTCCACCGTAATCACTCGTCTCCCCCCTTCTCCTTCACTTTATTCTTCCATCTGATCTGTCACTTGTTCACTATCTAATTGGTCACTCAGAGGCCTATGTATACCTGAAATAGCTGGCTCATCCTGTCCTTGGTCTTATAGGGCGTACACACGGTCGGACTTTGTTCGGACATTCCGACAACAAAATCATAGGATTTTTTCAGACGGATGTTGGCTCAAATTTGTCTTGCATACACACGGTCACACAAAGTTGTCGGAAAATCCGATCATTCTGAACGCGGTGATGTAAACCGCGTACGTCGGGACTATAAACGGGGCAGTGGCCAATAGCTTTCATCTCTTTATTTATTCTGAGCATGCGTGGCACTTTGTCCGTCGGATTTGTGTACACACGATTGGAATTTCCGACAACGGATTTTGTTGTCGCAAAATTTTATCTCCTGCTCTCCAACTTTGTGTGTCGGAAAATCCGATGGAAAATGTCCGATGGAGCCCACACATGGTCGGAATTTCCGACAACACGCTCCGATCGGACATTTTCCATCGGAAAATCCGACCGTGTGTACGGGGCATTAGAGTGCTCTGCCTGGATAACTATTTACCTTTCCACTTCTCCATTACATGTGTATGGTACTTACTACTGTTTATGCATAGGAGCTCCCATGCACATCTATTTCCTACCTCAATGCCGTAATCCATTGTAGTATATAGCTAAATCATAATAAACCACTTCTAGGGACCTACCTCATATCCACATAATGGATACATATATTAGAAGAACAAGAGATGGGAGGGGGATACCCCCTACCCTAAAACAATTAGGACTTTTAAGGATACGAGGTAGTCACTGAGGTGAGCACAGAACTACGTTCTGTAAAAAGAATTTAATTTAGTTTTGTGCTCACCTCAGTGACTACCTTGTATCCTTAAAAGCCCTAATTTTTTTAGGGTAGGGGGTATCCCCCTCCCATCTTTTGTTCTTCTAATATACCATTGTAGTATATACCGTATTTATCGGCGTATAACACGCTCCGGCGTATAACACGCACCCCAAGTTTAGGAGGGAATTTTAAGGAAAAAAACTTTTAGGAGGGAAGTTTAAGGAAAAAAAACTTACATTTAAATGCCCATCAATGCAGCCTCATCAGTGTTCATCTGCAGCCTTTCCCCAGTGTCCAGTGCAGCCTTGTCAGTGCAGCTTTGCCCCAGTGCAGCCTTGTCAGTGCAGCCTTGTCAGTGCAGCCTTGTCAGTGCAGCTTTGCCCCAGTGCAGCCTTGTCCCCAGTGCAGCTTTGCCCCAGTGCAGCCTTGTCAGTGCAGCTTTGTCCCCAGTGCAGCCTTGTCCCCAGTGCAGCTTTGCCCCAGTGCAGCCTTGTCCCCAGTGCAGCTTTGCCCCAGTTCAGCTTTGCCCCAGTGCCGCCTTGTCCCCAGTGGTCCGTGCAGCCTTGTCGCCGCCGACATACAAACGTTTCGTTTGTATTTTTAAACATGGCGCCGCGGAGTTCGGAGGGACTCGGGGGCGCTCGTTCAGCTGAACGAGCGCCGCCGAGGACACAGTGACTGGGCGGAGCCGAGATACACATAGCCGAGGCTTCTCGGCTATTCTCGGCGCCGTTCACAGTCACGCCCAGTCCCTATGATGGACATAACACAGGTCCAATGGCGGGACTGGGCGTGACTGTGAACGGCGCCGAGAATAGCCGAGAAGCCTCGGCTATGTGTATCTCGGCTCCGCCCAGTCACTGTGTCCTCGGCGGCGCTCGTTCAGCTGAACGAGCACCCCCGAGTTCCTCCGAACTCCGCGGCGCCATGTTTAAAAATCCAAGCTATGTGATCTGTCGGAGCGATCGCCACGATCGCTCCGACAGATCACAAAATAGCGGGGATCGGCGTATAACACGCACCCACGATTTCCCCCTTATTTTAAGGGGAAAAAAGTGCGTGTTATACGCCGATAAATACGGTAATTATATCTTTATATTGTAATGTATCCCACATTACCAGCTGCATTGTTCTTCTCTGTTACACTGTTGACTCTAACCTTGCAAAGCATTAATTAAACCTTGTTCTGTTAAAGAATAAAAACTCCTCTAAATGCCTATGTGTGCATGGACACGTAGGCTAACATGCAGGGGCCTTTAGAGGGAGGGGGCAAATGCCCCTAGGAGCATTCGTCCAATGTGCATGAAGCTTTAGGCAGTAGAGTGGCAGCACTGGAAATGATTTCAGTGTTCCAGCACTCATCACTGAAAGAAGGACTGGGAGGTTAACTTATGCCAACCCTACATGGCAGTTAAGCAGGGGCTGGACAAATTTCTATCCATGTATGGGCACTCTGGTTTCACAGAAATGAATCTACTGATCGACTTCTGTACAACTGTGTCAGGTTTTTCTTGATCAATTAGTGTCACTAACTATAGTCGGCAGTTATTGATTGTAATCTGATTGCAGCAGGGAAGGCTCGTCGCTGTCAGAAAGCAAAAGCATAGTGGGAGGATTCCCCCATCCACTTTGAATGTGGGTGGATAGGGAAATTGGATCATTTTTATTTCTTTCAACATGCTGGTTGAATGAAAAAAAAAGATGAATAAATGGGCTGGCTTATGCTGTCATGACGGCGGAGTGAAATAAGGGTGTGGCTACCTTTCACGTCATTGAGCACGAATGCAGGGGAGGGTGATGGGTTAACTTTCACTTCCATGCCCAAATTTGCAGGAGGGGGGATGTGGGATAAGTTTCTTTACCACTGACCACCAAGGCAGGAAGGGGCGTGGGGGGTTAAATTTCACTGCCAGTGACCACCAGTGCAGAGGGTGGAGGGATTTAACCACCATTGTGTAGGGAAGTGTGTTAATAGTCTTGACACCAGTGCTGGGGGTTTTAATGGCAGCCAATGACACCAGTATTGGCTGTTGTTATTGTGTCCATTGACACCAGTGTTGAGGGTTATTATTGCACTCACTGACACCATTTCTGGGGGTTATTATTTCGTCAACATGGGCAAGTCCAAAATATCCTGCAAATGTTCTGCAATTACAGGATTTCCTCAGTTTTCTCTTGTTCTGCTGTTTTAAGCACCTCCTGGAGCCCAATGAAAAAAAAAGTTGGTTTTTATTACAGCCTTTCAGAGCACAAAAAATGCTAAGTAATGCATGTGTGGAGTTCTAAAAGGATATCTATAAATGGAGCTCAGAAGGCTTCCCCTATTAATATGTAACAATATAAAGTACAAATATAAGCTCTGTAAAAACGTTCAATTTTTTTTGTTTATAATAACATATGAAGCAAAAGCATTATATTGCCTCTTTACAAATATAGCATTCTTTTTGTTCATGTCATAGAAATAGAATAGTATCGCCCATTCTAGATGTCATTGATTGGAAAATGTACGACTATTATCACTCACCTGACCCGAGAAAAGGAGTGTTTGATTGGAAACTTGATTTTCACTGGGCTACTCTGGCAGAGAGTGAAGAGAAGGTACGACAATCTCCCATCATTCCATTCAGGTAATGTTTAATTATTTAGCCGAGACAAATGTTACAAAGCTCTACTTTGCTTGGCCTTATTTAAAGTGGATGTAAACATTTACCCAGTGAAGTATATAGCCTCAGATAATACACAGGGATGAAACAAATCTCCCTACATAAGTTTAACATGTATATCTGCTGTCTTCAGCTTTATATATTCTTTAGAAAGTTCAGATCGTGTTAGATTTTCTCTTCCTGTTCAGCGCTGGAAGTAAAGCCTGGGCATACAGCCAAGACAGCTGATTGGAGAAAAGGCACACACTCCCTCTCCACATAGGTAGTCCATAGGTAGTCTTTCACAACTGTTCGTTGAATAGTTCAACACTCTGCTAATTTACAGTGCCTTGAAAAAGTATTCATACCCCTTGACATTTTCCACATTTTGTCATGTTACAACCAAAAACGTAAATGTATTTTATTGGGATTTTTTATGATAGGCCAACACAAAGTGGCATATAAGTGGCATATAATTGTGAAGTGGAAGGAAAATTATAAATTGTTTTCCAAATTGTTTACAAATAAATATCTGAAAAGTGTGGTGTGCATTTGCAATCAGCCGCCTTTTTTTTATGATACCACTAACTAAAATCTAGTGAAACCAATTGCCTTCAGAAGTCACTTAATTAGTAATCAAAGTCCACCTGTGTGCAATCTAATCTCAGTTTAAATACAGCTGTTCTGTGATCCTTAGGCCCCTTTCACACGATCGGACCGTTCAGGTCCGCCTGTCAGTTTTGTTAGTCTATGGAGCGTCGGATGTCAGCAGAGACATGTCCGCTGACATCCGACCCCGTCCGATCCGCTAAAAGCAGATGGATGGAACAGCCAGAAACTTGATGGACCTGGGGCTACGATGCCCTGTAAATCATAGATTCAAATAATTTTTATTTAAATAGTCAAACCAAGTTTCCATGTTGAATTGCTCATCAGCGACAACGAACAACAAGTCGTCTATAAAGCGTCAGTAAAATATAGTATCTTTACGGCGGGGGCTGTTTGATCCAAAAATGCGATCCCTCTCCCACCATCCAATGTACAGGTTGGCCAATGATGGAGAGAATTTAGCCCCCATCGAGGCGCCACACATTTGGACATAAAAATCTCCATCAAACATAAAAAAAGTTGTATGTAAGCAAAAATTCAAGACACAACAAAATGAACTCCTGTAACAAAAGAGAAAACCGGCCCGATCTTTTGAGAAGAAATTAAACCACTTGTATGCCCAAAGAATGTGGGATGGATGAATAAAGACTGGAGACATCACATGTAACCCAATTATAATTGGGCTTCCATGTGAGGTCTTACAATTTCATCAAAAGGTGTGTGGTGTCGCTGAGAAATTCCAATGAATCACTAACCAAGGGTTGTAATTTATCGTCTACCCATTGACCCAAGTGTTCGCTCAGTGATCCAATGCCTGCAATGTTTGGTCTACCAAAGAGGGGATATAACCCCTCGTGGATCTTGTAATACATATGTAATAATATGAATGACATGATTTATAAACATTTATTACCATTACAGTGACTATTGACCTAATAAATAACTTATGGATTGTGATTTTAAGTGTTTTAATGTACATCATGTAATAATGTGCGATATTCACCCAGAACTCCTGTAATACCAGGAAGTGTAATAGCAGTCGACCGTCACTACTTCCAGAATATTGGAGCCTTCGATACAGGCATGGAGTACTCAGGAGTCGAAAATATTGAGCTTTCCCTTCGGGTGAGTTAACATATCATGAATCATAGTGAAGAATATAAAAGCAAACTAAACTTAAGGGAGGAAATATTGGAAGGAAAACACAAAAATAACCCATGTGCTAAGATAAGAGATCAGTTTTACAGTTGGCTGTGCACTGCCAATATTGACCCACTGGTTTTGTGAAAAGTGACAGCTAATGTCACATGCTATAAAAACACAAATACACTGTAGTGCAATAAAGGGTAGACAAGTACTCACAAACTACATACTGAGTGATGATAAATAAAAAAAAATGGGGAAAAATATGCTGGATATCTATACTGATATGGACTGGGTAATGTGTTAGGAAGGATGCCACATTGTTTGATGGAAATTAAAATGATCAACCTACATAGGGCTGAATTCAAAGACACCCCAAAAATTTAAGTGAAAAAATAATGCAGCAGGCTAGTCAATTTTTCTGAAATTTCATTGCAGCAACTCAAAATGGTACTCAGTAGTTTGTATGGCCCCCACGTGCTTGTATGCCTCCCTGACAACATCAGGACATGCTCCCAATGTGACGACGTATGGTGTTCTGGGGTATTTCTTCCCAGATCTGGACCAGGGCATAACTGAGCTCCTGAGCAGACTGAGGCACAACGTGGCGTTGTCAGATGGACTGAAACATAATGTCCCAGAGGTGTTCTATTGGATTTAGGTCAGGCGAGCGTGGGGGATATTCAATGGTATCAATTTCAGGAACTGGCTGCATACTCTCGCCACATGAGGCCAGGCATTGTCCTGCACCAGGAGGAATCCAAGACCCACTGCACCAGGGTAGGGTCTGACAGTGGGCCCAAGGATTTCATCCCGATACCTAATGACAGTCAGGGTACAATTGTCTAGCCTGTAGAGGTCTGTCTCCCTCCATGGATATGCCTCCCCAGACCATCACTGACCCAGCACCAAATTGGTCTTGCTGAATGATGTTACAGGCAGCATAATGGCTTCTCCAGACCCTTTCACGTCTGTCACATGTGCTCAGTGTGAACCTGCTCTCATCTGTAAAAAGCACAGGGCGCCAGTGGTGGACCTGCAAATTCTGGTGTTCAATGGCAAATGCCAATCGAGCGCCACTGTGCCGGGCAGTAAGCACAGGGCACACTACAGGACATCGGGCCCTCAGGCCTACCTCATAAAGTCTGTTTCTGATTGTTTGTTTCAGAGACATTCACACCAGTGGCCTGCTGGATGTCATTTTTTAGGGGTCTGGAAGTGCTCATCCTGTTCCTCTTTGCACAAAGAACCAGATACAGGTCCTGCTGATGGGTTAAGGACCTTCTACGGCCCTGTCCAGCTCTCCTAGAGTAACTGCCTGTCGCCTGGAATCTCCTCCATGCTCTTGAGACTGTGCTGGGAGACATAGAAAACCTCCTGGTTATGACACGTATTGATATGCCATCCTGGAGTAGTTGGACTGCCTGTGCAACCTCTATAGGTTCCAGGTATCGCTTCATGCTACCAGTAATGACACTGACCCTAGCCAAATGCAAAACTAGTGAAAAACAATCAGAAAAGATGAGTAGGAAAAAAATGTCAGGTCGTCTCATTGATACCCATCTAGTGCACCTGTTGTTAATTTCATTGGGAACAAAGCAGCTGAAACTGATTAACACCCCGCTCTGCTCCTTAACTGACAAGATCAATATCCCAGGAGTTTAATTGACTCAATGCTGTACTCTGATCAAAAATTTTTTTGAGCAGTGTATATATAGTTCCAAGGGTAGCCACGGCACTCTATGCTTGAAGTACAGTAATTGCCCAAGTGCTCACCCACAAATAAATCCATATAAATCCAAAACTGGTTTAGAGTCACTTACGGGTCTTACAGAGGAAGAAGATCAAAAAAAGGCAGAGTTTTTATTGTCAATGTTTTGATGAAGCTTAGTCTATCTTTCTCAAGACCAAGAGAAAGATGGACTGAGCTGCATCAAAACATTGACAATAAAAACACTGCTTTTCTTGATCTCCCTCTTCTGGGAGATCAATATTCAGTATGTACACTATATTGTCAACAGTATTAGGACGCCATCCCCAAACTGTTTCCACAAATCCGGCAGCATGAAATTGTCCAAAATGTCTCCGTATGCTGATGCCTTAAGAGTTCCCTTCACTGGAACTAAGTAGCCAAGCCCAACCCCTGAAAAACAACCCCACGCCATAACCCCCCTCCACTAAATTATTTGGACCAGTGCACAGAGCAAGGTACATAAAGACATGGATGAGTGAGTTTGGGGTGGAGGAACTTGACTGGCCTGACCTCAACCCGATAGAACACCTTTGGGATGAATTGGAGCGGAGACTGCGAGCCAGGCCTTCTCGTCCACTCCTAAACCTTGTGGACAGCCTTCCCAGAAGAGTTAAGGCTGTTATAGCTGCAAAGGGTGGGCCAACTCAATATTGAACCCTACGGACTAAGACTGGAATGCCATTAAAGTTCATGTGCGTGTAAAGGCAGGAGTCCCAATACTTTGACAATATAGTGATTATTAATACATATATATATATATATATATATATATATATATATATATATATATATATATAGAACAGGCTATAATACCAAAGTCCAGGAGCAGTTCCAAATAATTAATAAAACAATGACAAAGACCACGAGTTAATGGATGGGAGTGACATACTGCACAGAACACGGGGTACCGCTAACGTGTTTTGGGGGCTTACCCCTTACCCCCTTCCACCCAGCACCCACCCAGTTTTGGATACCATCTATACCTTTCACACCACCATTTTATTTGATATCTGTTACTCCACACCTTGGAAGACCGATTAGCGCTGGAAGTGACTGTGTTGTTTTATATCTCAACGTGTATATAAGTCTGTAGCAATGTTCTCTGACTGTGGTGTTAACAAAGTCTTTATTATTGTTTTATTGTGTATTTGTTGACAGGTTTGGCTCTGTGGTGGCTTAGTTGAAATCGTACCATGTTCACGAGTTGGCCACCTGTCTCAAATTCACAGCACATCTAATATAACTGAAGATGAAGCAATTCTTAGAAACAAAATCCGAATAGCAGAGGTTTGGATGGATTCATACAAAGATGTCTTCTATCAGAGCTTTGGAATGGAGCTCTTAAGCAACCTGGTCAGTGGAAAGTATGCTCTTTATTTAAAAGCTTTTTTAGTAACATGGGGGGGGGGACTTTAACCTGTGCATGTTTATTTATGGTTGTCCATGCTTTTCTGCTCTGGTAAAACATACTTACCTATTTTCTTGTGCTGAGGAAATAGCAAATCTCCTCAGTAGAGTCACAGATAGCAAAAAGACCATGGTGGAGGTTCTAGGCCTTCTCTAAAGTTTTAGCTGGATTTGAACTTTATTATTTTTCAGCTATTGTTCCACCTTGTGATACTATGTAGAATCATGGTCAATTTCTTTTTTCATCTTTTAGAGCAAGAAGACTGATGTCACTGAGCGTAAACAACTGCGACTGAGACTTGGCTGCAAAGGGTTCCAGTGGTTTTTAGAAAATATCTACCCACAAATCAATAATTCCATCTCTGTGCAAGGATCATATGGCCTAGTAATACTTTATTATGTTGTGTGTGTGTGTATTCATTTTTCACTCATTGTTTACCATAAACACTCAAATAAATAAAGATCTATCTATACAAGTTACTAATAACTGTCCAAGATTTTATGAAGGTTAATATTTAAAGTGTTACCAAACCCACCACAGTAAAAGCAGTCTGTATATGCAGTAAAGCATGCTTATTATACTCACAGTGCAACCTAAGGGGTGTATCCTATGCATTGTGTAAAAAGGTTGTTTGAACCTGTCTTCTCCGATCCTCTCCTTCTTCCACAGTCTTCAATCCATCTCCAGATAGAGAAGAGCCTTGGGGGCACTCTGCACATGCTCAGTTTAGTGTTTATTGATAATGAGTTTTTTTTTTTTTGGGGGGGGAGGATGCATGTGATCAACACAGGGCCAATCAGCACTCTCCAGACAGAGGGTCAGGGGTCCTGCAGCCTCATAGGACAGTCAGAGTAGAATGAAAACTCCTCCTAAAAGCTTTAACCAGACACTGATTGAAGTAATAAGACTGCTATATACTGCTGATGAGAAAAGGTTTACATTTACTAAAATAATTGCATTTCCATGTTTTGTGTACTGTAGATACAGTAAATGCAGGATCCTGGGTTTAGTAACACTTTAAGTCTTTTACCTACATACTACATCAATCTAATCAAAAGCTACACTGAAAAAAATATATGGCTATTTCTGACTTTCTTTAGAAAAAGCTAGCTGTCTGGCTTACTCTGACTTCCATACTTTAGGTCACTGACCTGAAACAAACATGCAGATCTGGCAAGTCAGTATGAAGTATGGATGTGGAAGTATGGGCTCCATTTTGTTCATGCTTAAAGAGAAAAAACTGTTTTTTCTTTTTTAAATCAGCAGTTAAAATTTTGTAGCTGCTTGAGGTCCGGGCCACTCACCCTGCACATGGGGATACCATTCACACAGAGCATGCTCATGAATGTTCAGGATCAGGCAGGGACCATGTTCATGTGAGAATCAAACATTATGACGGTTCCCGGCCTTAGAGATGAGTCTTATACAGTGTGCAGTAATTAATTTCATATTCCCTCTGTAAAAGTACTGTCCCGTGTCACTACACAACTTAACTTGATGTATGTTGCATTTAAAAGAGACATTGCTGAGCCCGCACCCTCTCCTCCCATCCAGCGTACCACTGCCACCTCGTTCCCGGTAACAGAGTGAGGTCACGCCGTGCGCCTAGCACGTACCCCATGCGTGCACTAGTTAACTCCATCTCTCCCATACCATACGTCCAGGCTAGAAGTCTCTATTATGTGGGTTTATTTGAGAAAGAAAGCCAACTGTCCAGTCAATGACTGTAACCTAAAGCCACATCCCTAAATAGAGAAGGAAAAACAAAGGAGATGCCCCCTGGGACTTTATAGGCATAGGTTGGAAAACAGAAAAATGTGTAGAGAAGTATAATAAAAAGTACACATATTTATTGATTTTTTTCCCAGCGGTCGGTTTACCACAGCAACCGGGTTTAGTCCCGGTTGCTGCAGGAAATCGACCACTGGGAAGGGGGCCAAATTACCATCCTCTTCGCTACCGGAGCACTGTCACCTATACCAGGTACCACCCTTCTCGACAGGTTGCAACGTACCTTGCACTAGTTTTGGTTGCTTCTAGCTCCTGTGAATACATAGTATGTGGAAATGGGTGTCATTAAAAAATAAAAAAAATACAAAAAGAATAATTTTATGTATTTTTTATATCATTCACAGCTGTTTAATACAGAAGCAGACTCCTGTGTGCAGGTCATTTACAACAGCCGAATGTCACATCACATGGTTGAACTTTCAGACTGTGCTGTAGAAATGGATCAGGTATAAGTGAATATGTATTCACAATTATTTCAGCTATGGTGGAATTGTTACTGAATTATGTAGATTTGCATTTTATGTATACATAGATATGCATTAGTATATACACTATATGACAGAGGCTGGGTTCACACTGCTGTGTGGAGTGGCTCTCAGGGTCCAGTGCTTCCCTTTTCTCCGTTTCAGGAACTAATCAGGCACAAATTTTTGGCTGGATTCGGACCTGAAATGGACCAGAAGACGCACAGGACTGTTCTGCAAATCGCTCTGTAGCAATCCTAGAGCTTTGTGAACCTGCTCCATTGAAAACTGGTCACAGTCTCCTGACATGTGAATTGGATGTGGAGAAACCCGCATCCAATTTGCACTAGTGTGAACCCAGCCTAAAGGTGTGTAGATACTATTAATTATTGAGTTTAAGTGTTTCCATTGAGAGATGCTGTTAATGGTATAGCATAAAGTACAAATACGGGGTATTGTTAATGCTAAAGCATACAGTGCAAAAACATTTTAGATAAGAACAGCTTCACACTGCCCCAGTGTGGTCTAGCTGAGCGTGGAGCAAAGTGCAACTAACTCACAGGTTTTGTTCAGGGATAAGCTGCACTTTCCCATAGTCTTTTATGATGGTCCGTGGGTTTGGTGCAGTTTTAGAAGGCTCAACAAAGATACAGAATGCAGGAGTTCTGGTGTGCTTTCTAAAACCACACCAAACCCGCAGGACCCCATAAATGTCTATGGGAAAGTGCAGCTAACCCACAGGAGAGCCGCAAGTTAGCTGCGCTTAAGCAAAAGTGCAGTGGGACAGTGCGATGCCACCCTGATTGTGTACTTCTAACAGTGTAGCAAGAATTTGGGGAAGGTTCCATCTGTTGCAGCAAGACTGTGTTCCTGTGCACAAAGCTAGCTCCATAAAAACACGTTTCGATGAGCTTGGTGTTGAGGCAGTTGGGTGGCCCGTATAGAGTACTGAATACCTTTGAGATAAATTTGAAAGCCAGTTGGGAGTCAGGGCTTGTTACACAACATCGCTATCTGACTTTTCAAGTGCTCAAATGATCTTTTGGCTGAATGGGCACAAATTCCCATAGACACACTCCTATATCTTGTTTAGAGTCCTCACAGAAGTGGGGAAGCTATTATATCTGCAAAGGGAGGGGTCATATTAATGCACATGGTTTGGAAATGAGATGTCCAAAAAGCTCCTATAGTTGTGATGTCAGGTGTCCTTAAGCTTTTGGCCAATGGTGTGTATTTGTGTTTGTGGTGTTGGACAGAGAGGAGATGGATTAGAACACCTGTCAGGTGTACCCTGTTAGGGAGAATCACCCTTTCTAAATATATGTCCTGTTTACTGTTATCATCAGAATGGGGACACTAGTTCTGGTGACCCCGGGCGGCCCAAATTTTCAGCGATTTCTTCTCATGTCCTGTTTAGTCTATGGGACAAGGAATGAAGGTAAACCTCCCGAATGGGAAACACATGGCAAACCTAACAGGGGTTATGACCTCCTTACGCTATGCAAAATGAAAAAACCTCTGACACCCTGGGTTCAGTCATCTTATCAACTGTAGTAGTAAATAGAGACTCACACAGTATTAAAGAAACAGTTCAAATATTTTTACTGTATTAATGAGAACACAAAATAGGTATATATCAACTTTGTCCGAAAGAAAACACTCCTACACACAGTTATTTTGTCTAACTTATCAAACAGACAATAATATGATGCACAGTTCCTTCAATTGGGAATGAACACAAATATTAACCCAATCACAGAAACCTATGTGAACAGGTTAACAGGAGGGTAGACAGCTGGCGCTATATCTTCTGTGTCAGGTTTCTCCCTTCTGCCCCCTCAACTCACAGGCCATTAAGACTTGCACAATATAAAGAAACAACATACAGACTATTATATTATTATTATTATACAGGATTTATATAGCGCCAACAGTTTGCGCAGCGCTTTATATTCAAATAAGATAGCTCCCTCTAGATGAAGTCCAATGCAATCAAGGCAGATGAGGAAAAAGGATAATAAAAGGGTAAAGGGTAATCCAGATATCTTCAGCTAGCCTCTTTGTGATGTAACTAAAGTAAATCTTGATGACATGGTGTAGCAAATTTGGCTGAACCTTGATTTATCCGTGCTGTATTGTGACTTCCTTCTTTTATGATCCTAATGATGTTATCCAATATAGAATCAATAATGTGAACTGGGCATAGATGTCTGCTTTCAGTGTTCATTATAACATACAATCTAACTTCTGTGGGACTACAAGTATCACCAGCTAAACTGTTGTAAATGATGTCTGAAAGTAGTGTTTTTAAAGTGGTTGTAAACCCAATGTGAAAAAAAAAAACTAACACCTGCAAGACAAAGGCATAATGAGCTAGTATGCATAGCCAGTGTGTCTGTGAATGGCTGTGATCTGAGCTGTCATTGGGTAACTCAGAAAACAGTCACGATGTATAGAGCCAATCACAGTGGCTTTGTAGCTTGAGATTGCTGTGAGCCCAGCATAAACACTAGTAGTGTTTATAAACATTTAGCCCATTCACCATGGAGGAAGCTTCCTTTACTTCACGGTTAATGGGCTAAATGTCTGTAAACACAACAGGAAGAAGGATTGCAGCAGATCAAAGGTGAAGGTAGGGGGGTATTAAAGTACCACTGACCACTAATGATGATTGGATAGTGGTTGCTTTTAGAGATGTGGGGTTTTAGATTGCCACTGACTACTAATGATTGTAGGAACTCTTTTAAAAGGGGGTGGTGGTGGGGGGTGTTAAAATGACACTGACCAACTATGATTGAAGGATCTTTTTTTAAAAAAGGTAAAAAAATTAATTGTGAATGTGAGCAAACCCACATTTTTTTGTCTTTCTTCCCTTTGTATAGTGCAAACAACAACAAAAACAAAACAGTGGTTAATAAATACCACCAAAAGAAAGCTCCATCTGTCTAAAATGGGGTACAGGGCAAAGGAGCTGGACCAACAAAGAGAGTAATTAGACACTCCCAGAAGAGGAGAGGGCTGTGACGTGTAAGGATGGAGTGGGCTGTGTTGGGGAATTGACTCTCATGGAGTAGTCAGATTTGCCACCAAGTTCAAAGGCACATTGTAATTGAATGAAAAGCTTTGTGATACTTCCCCAAATGTATTGATCTACATACTGTTCAGAGTCACTGACTTGAGCTGGCCTTACACTGAGCCCTGCCAGGCCTGCTGTATTCAACAAAAGTATATGGTGCCTGCTGGAAAATACTTGGCCAAACTGCGTCTGCATTCATTTAAATGTAGACACTGCTTAGGTATTCTAACAGCTTCCTTTGATGGCTGTCAGATTATAATAGCCCAGCACAGTGATTCATCCATGCTGTTTAGCATTGATAGAGAAATCTAACAGTGTATGGCCAGCTTTAGAATGTGTTAAAATTAGTGGGTCAGCATAGCAGCCTGGCAAAAGGCATTTCAGAAACATCAAGACAAACATTTAATTCTGATATGTTTTTTTTTTTAACCGTGACATTGCCAATATTGTATCAGTATCCTGTAAATAATTCTTTATAACAGAGATACCAGGTCTGTGGTGGCATGTGGTAATAAACACATTTCTACTTTACAGCTTTTCGTGTATCATGATAGGAAGATCCATTCTAACTTCACAGAATCACTCTGCTTTGATCTAATGTATGAACAGATTGTGCTCACAAACTGCTCTGTGAAACAAGCATCTACGTGGGATTTCAATGAGGTATTTAAATGTCAATGTATAACATTTACAATAACAATTATACTGAATGTAAAAGAATTACAGATGTTGTTTTCCTAATTTTATATTTACAGGGGAATTCAATAAAGCATTGGTGCCAGTTTTCTGGTGGTATGGGCCTTTCAAAGGTCCTGTGCCAAATTTAAAAAAGCCCCGCCACCACTTTCCATTAAGGGCGCACGGGCACCGCCCCCTCTCTCCAGCCACCCCCCTCTATGACTAATGGATAGATTTATGCATTGCATTGCATGAATCTATCCATGGTTGCTGTCGCCACCCCCTATTCAGGTGTCCGGCCCCTTTTTCGGACATCAGGCACCTGAATTACAGCGGCGGGGGTGTTTTTGTGAAGCACATGATTACAGCCATAGGCTCTAATAGGCTTCAAAAAAGGTGTACTCAGAACGCAAAGCATTGCACTCTGAGTCCACCCAGGTGTGTTAGAAAAGCAAATGAATATTCGCTTTTCTAACACTGAACTGCCTCTCCACCAATCAGGTAGAGTGGGTCCGATACTCGTAAACTGACTGGCTGAAAGGATAGGCACTGCGATTGGATGCCTATCAGGAGGAGAGAAGGAGACGCATGGAGGACACAAGGTCCCACAGCTCGCCACTGTCACCCGCTGCCTGACCCGCCACCGAGATTGGGTAAGTGGCGAGCGGTGGGGGGGTCACAGTGGCAACTTTTGATGGGCACAGTGGCGGCATTTGATGGGCACAGTGGTGGCATTTGATGGGAACAGTGGCAGCATTTGATGGGGCACAGTGGCAGCATTTGATGGGCACAGTGACAGCATCTGATGGGCACAGTGGCAGCATTTGATGGCACAATGGCTGCGTTTGATGGACACAGTGGCTGCAATGGGCACAGTGGCTCCTTTTGATGAGCACAGTGACTGCTTTTGATGGCACAGTGGCTGCGTTTGATGGGCACAGTGGCTGCGTTTGATGGGCACAGTGGCTATGTTTGATGGGCACAGTGGCTGCGTTTGATGGCACAGTGGCTGCATTTGATGGGCACATAGTCTTTTACTAAGGCTGGCCATACATGGTTCAAATCCTGCTGAACCGGCCAAGATTCGAACCGTTAATGAGAAGGCTGAATGTACCAAGTTGATCAATTGATCAACTTGGGTATAACCAGCCTGCTGGATTCTCTTGCGATTATCGCAAGCGGCTGCTATAGCCACTAGCAATGACCACTGTCTTCACCCCGCAGGCACGGCTTCCCCTGCTTCCTGCCAGAAGGCAATGGCCAGGCAGGAGAGATTCCCACATCAACATTGTCTGTATTGATGGGGGGATAGAGCAAATTTCTTTCCTGCAAGCCATGGTTGCATTGAAGAAATTCGCTCCGTTCATGGCTGGCCTAAGTTGGAGTAAAGAGAGCTAGCTTGTCCACTCCCCACCTCTCATTGGTTGTTAAAGAACCTGCCCATAACTATCCTCCTAGCAACTAGTGATGCTGACAGTGATAGCAGTCTGATGGGTAAGCAAAGACACTAGTTCACCATCAGGTCCGCTCTCTCCTTGTGATTAACAGCATACAGTGGAGAGATTCTATAGTAATAGTAGGCTTTGTCAACTGGCTAAAGATTTGCACACTGTAGATCACTAGGGGAGCGGAACTGATAGTAAACTAGGGTCACTAAATGCCTATCAAGCTCCACCCCTTACCTAGATTAAAAAATCCTTGGCTTGTTAAAACCTTTATTCCAAAAGAGAAAACTAATGTTGCTGTAACTGATTAAAAAGTATTAAAAAGTGATTAAATAGTGTTAGCTGGAGGTAAGCTTTAATTTGCTAGTCACTTATATATCCCCCTCACAGGTGGACAGTGCTGCTGTCCAAAGATGGCTATGCTGCTTCTACATAGACACAGTGGAGGATTAAGTGTAGCCACCTAAAGACAAAAGGTGCGTTACTGGTGGGATTACCATTGCATGTACAAAAGAGATAACACGAAAATCGAAATCCTGAAATGGTTGAAACTGCATGTTTTAACTATTAAAAGTAGAATTTGGTCAGAATTTAAATGTAAGAATTGACATAAATACAGAGAGGACATTCTATTTGCATTTGCTTTAGTCTACTGTACTCATTTATATCAGTGACCAAGTGACTTTTTCAATACGCAATGAAAATTTCTAAACATATCAAATACAAAAAGCCTGATGAAAATAAAAAGAAATCAGTATTATGACATTTCTTACAGCTACGTACCAAGTTTAAACCTGCCTTGAAAGTTTAAGGGCCCATTTTTACGTAAGTAATTTATTGACAGACAGCACACCATAACAAATGATGCACATGACCCTTTCCTAGCAAGCACATGCATAGCACATACCATGCATTGTGGTTCACTAAGGTTGTGTATTGCACTCTACTTTACAGTGCGTTCGGGTGCCATTCACATTGGTATCCCAACTCACAAGTGTGAATGGAACCTAAATTTGATTGGTGATACAGAAAGAGAGGAAGTTACATAGGCCCGGTTAAAGGAAGTACACTCATATTAACCCTTTGGTGAACTCAAATGAACCAACCTGTAAAATAATTATTGAAAACCTAATTTAGGGTAAACTGAATCAGCTTTTGTATTAAAAGGAAAGATCTGGGAAATTGGCGCTGCCCTATTACCATAGATGTTAATTAAAAATCACAGAAACATATAAATAAATGTATAAAACGAAAAGAACTAAATGTGTATCCCTTAGGTGAATGTACCCCTACTCTTGTGCCAGAAATAAATAAAATTAGTGAAAAGGTGTGATTCTTTAAAGTGAGTGTGCAATTCCTCTGTATTGCGTAAGTGAATATTACAATATATGGGTTTGGTTTAAATTTGCCCCACCTCCATTGCAAAACTACACATTTACAACATATCAAATCATATCAAACTAACCAAAACTTTTGAAAAATTAATATTAAGTAGCCCCCTATAATATTGTTGGGGTCCGTGACAAACCACACTATTTGGGGGCTAACAGTATCCGTGTGAGGTTACCACATATCCCTAATATATATGGTGACTAAAGTGCACTGTGCATAAAGTAAAACCAAAGTGCATTAGACCTCTATGATACAATCCCAAAATTCATATATAATAAATTCATATATAAAAAATTCATAAAATTAGAAATCCAAACCATTGACACTCAAAATAAATAGTAACGAATATGAATACACATCTGTGGAAAAAAAGTCCCTGTGATGGACCCAAACAGGGTTAGAATGTCTTATTTTTAGAGACAAGGATATTGAAAACGTCAGGATCGGTTGACATGCATTTACAAATGCCCAAGGAGTGGTAAAAGGTGACTTCCGTGCATGTAGAAGCTGGTGACTCCAAGTGCTCCCCCCCGTGCTCCCCCACTCACCAGAATCCGTCACCCCCTAGGGGGTATTAGGCAGAGGAGTGGGTGTCTCAAGATGACTGCCTGTGATGAATGTCCCTCTTAGGCTTTACTGCTCCGTGAGTTCCTTCTATTACACTGGTGGTGAGGGTCCCCTTCTGCTGATCCAGGTCCAGGTACCTCCACTACTATCCACCTCCGTACTGCTAGATCCTCCTCCTGCACTCTCCCCTCCTCCTCCTCCTCTCTCCGGCCATAGCACATACCATGCATTGTGGTTCACTAAGGTTGTGTATTGCACTCTACTTTACAGTGCGTTGGGGTGCCATTCACATTGGTATCCCAACTCACAAGTGTGAATGGAACCTAAATTTGATTGGTGATACAGAAAGAGAGGAAGTTACATAGGCCCGGTTAAAGGAAGTACACTCATATTAACCCTTTGGTGAACTCAAATGAACCAACCTGTAAAATAATTATTGAAAACCTAATTTAGGGTAAACTGAATCAGCTTTTGTATTAAAAGGAAAGATCTGGGAAATTGGCGCTGCCCTATTACCATAGATGTTAATTAAAAATCACAGAAACATATAAATAAATGTATAAAACGAAAAGAACTAAATGTGTATCCCTTAGGTGAATGTACCCCTACTCTTGTGCCAGAAATAAATAAAATTAGTGAAAAGGTGTGATTCTTTAAAGTGAGTGTGCAATTCCTCTGTATTGCGTAAGTGAATATTACAATATATGGGTTTGGTTTAAATTTGCCCCACCTCCATTGCAAAACTACACATTTACAACATATCAAATCATATCAAACTAACCAAAACTTTTGAAAAATTAATATTAAGTAGCCCCCTATAATTATTGAAAACCTAACTTAGGGTAAACTGAATCAGCTTTTGGACTTTTTTACCACTGAAGTGTTTGCTGTGACAGCACTATTAGCTCACTAGTTTTATTTTCTCTCTAAAATTGTTCTTTAGGAAATGTGGGTTTGCTGGCGTTGATACATTGAAAGTTAAATTAGAAACCTTTTGAAAGCAGGAAGATAATCACTTTCACTTCCTGTCCTATAGAAACAACTTGAATAAAGTGAAATCCTCTCTGATAAAAAGGAGATCTCATTTAAGTGAGATGAAACTGGAAATATGTGCTTCCATTGGAAAATATCCCCTTTATTCCTCTTCTGTTGATAACCCAAATTTTGGGATTACCCTTCTCTTTCTCTGGCAAAGTTCAAAAGGATATATAGAAAAGATGACTATTCCCCAGTTGGAACAAAGACAGCAATAAAGCTTACAGGTGTTCTAAGCCTTTCCCTAGTTCATACTAAAAAAAGTTTTGGTTTCAGATATACTTTTAACCCATTCCAATCCTTGGGATACGGTGATTGAAAAATCTTGTAAATGTGACAAACCTTAATGTTTCCCCTGCTCTACGCTGTATTTCCATCCGGAAGTGTTGGATGCTGACACCACTCTAGATCTCTAACAAAGCTAAGATTGGTGGTGTGTGAGACAGGATGGGTAAGTATTACCCCTTTTCTTTACAAGCTCAGGGATTTAAAACGTATTTAACTAGTGGTAAAAGACCATACCACTCTTAATGAACAGGTGTGCACCACAATCTTTGGCACCTCCTTGTCTCCTTGGGGGGTTCATCCTGGTGCAGACTAGAAGTTCAGGTGGCTCTACACTTGGGTGCTTTATGTATACAGTCTAATATGTAGAAGGAGGGAGAACCAGTATTCTGGATTTTCCAATGTAAAATTAAGAGAACCTCTTTGTTTTTAAAACACTTTTTCAGATTGAAAGGCCTTAGGCCTAAATGTTAGAGTAAAGGATTTACAGAATGGTTAACCATTGCAGGTTTTCTGTAGGGACCAAATAAAATCACTTTACAAGGTTCTGAACTTTAAAGTTTTACAAGTATGAGCTCAGTGTTGTACATAACGCTGCCAATTATTACCTACAGCACCTATAAACTGCATAGTTCTGCCCATTTAGTAATTGTAACACTAAACATTAGCAGTATATTTCTGTCTTTTTTAAGCTAGGCGGTTCAACTTGTTTGAAGTTCTAGTAAAACAGATTTGGAATTAATGCAATAGAATCAACTGACAGCAATTATATCCATCAGTAATTTTCAAATGTTACTATACATCCATAGCCACCATAAGCAGCAAATTGTGTTTCTCATCAGCAGAAAAGAATTACTTACATGGTTGTTGTAGTAAATGATAGTGCAGACCTTTCCAAATGTCCCACTAAGTACACTCTATGCATTCAACTATACACAATAATAAAAATCGGATACTTTGCTGGTTTAGACATTTATTTTTAAAATTCAAATCTATACAAGACTGGAATGTTTTAGTTTTGGATAGAGTAGGGAAAGTTTTAGACCCCTGTAGGGTTTTTTTTCTTTCTTCCTGTCTGTGCCCAATCAGTGAGATTTCCCTTCACTTCCTTTTCTAGAGACACCACGGGATGTAAAAGGAGATCCTTGCATATTGATGGAAGATTTTCCTCTTAGACAATTGTCACCAGAATACAAACGTGTTGGAATTTGATCGTACAATCCACATATTGGATATTAAAGGCCTTACTTGTAATCAAATGTAGCACCCTCTAGTTTGTGCTACTACAAGTGAGAGTAGGTAAATTGTAGTCTGGCCCAGGGATAAACCTGAGTCACTGAATCTGGGTCAGCGTTATTAGAGGCCAGGGCTGGATGACTCATCCTGGCAGCTGCCTGGTGCTTCCCCCTGTTTCTAGAATGTTGGGGAACGTCCTGGAACTAGTGGACGGAGGTGAAGAGGAGCTGTCTTGAATATTTATGGGCCCTCAGCCAATCCCCAGGAGTAGGCCTGGCAGGGGACTGAGTATTTGATTTTTCTCATGAACTTTGCAACACTTCCAAATTTATAAGACGCTCTAAAGTGGTTGTAAACCCTTTACAACCACTTTTTACTACAGGTGAGCCTATAATAAGGCTTACCTGTAGCTACCCCGGATATCTCCTAAACCTGCACGGTTTAGGAGATATCCCTTGTATCAGCATGTGCCAGAGTCATCGGAACATGTGCACTGAAGCAATGGCACGTTCATGCCGTTGCTTCAGCTAGTGTGCCTTTGCTTCAGCCAGTGTGCCGTTGCTTCAGCCAGTGTGCCGTTGCTTCAGCCAGTGTGCTGTTACCAGCAGTGACGTCATTGCGACGTCATTGCGCCAGAGCCCGCGATACCCGGAAGTAACTCCTTGAGCGATGTCGCTGGCCGGACCAGTGTACGAGGACGGCTGCGGGGGCTTTGATCTAAGGTAAGTATTTCATAAAGAGCTAGAATGCTATGCATACTAACTCATTATGCCATTGTCTTGCAGGTTTTTTATTTTTTTATTAGTGGGTTTACAACCACTTTAACTGACAGCCAATTCTCCCTCACTTTACCGTCACTGATTCGATAAGAAGAAATTGGACATTTTAGGCACAACAACACAAAGGTTACAAAAATATAAATTTATTGAGAGAAAATGACAAACCATGTATAAAATCACACTGATAAAATGAACCAATGAAGGAAATATAGCACTAAATATAACCGACTTATCGCTACGTGGAATCTGACAACAAATAGATTTGCTTTATAGTAACGGTAAATCCAAGAGTACGGTTATATTGCAGTGAAGTAGTATCTTGCTCCATATGTTATGTGCCTTGCACTTCTTCAGGAGAATTTGAATAACTATTTAAATTCAAGAAAATAGAAAAAGACATAAACAACAAATAATAAATATATAACATGTAGCAGTTAATACGGTCTTCCATTTCACCCACCCCCCCCAAAGGGAGGTGGGCAGCCCACAAAGCAACCCCACAGACAGTGAAGGCAAACCAAACAACTATGGGGGCGTGCATAACATGAATAGAAATAATATAAAGTGTATAGATATACTTTATTGCAAAGCAAATATTGGGTGTAGCCCCAGTACTTACAATGATCTATAAAAACACAGGCTCACAGCTGAAAGCAGTGTATACAATTACACAGCGCGGCTGCTGAGGGGTCAGGTGTTACCATCCGAGAGTGGAGACCTATGATAAATAATGCCTAATAGGTCAGATAATGGCAGAGTAATCTTAGCTGGATGTACCAGAGCAAAAAGTATAACAAAGTAACCCGTTATAAAACAAGATCGCTGTCTAACGAATGGGAGGATGTATAAGGCCAATGGTAGACACAGTGAGTAACAGAAAAAGGGAAGAAAGGAGCGTTAGCGTTATACATCCTCCCATTCATTAGACAGCGATCTTGTTTTATAATGGGTAAGATTGTTATACTTTTTGCTCTGGTACATCCAACTAAGATTACTCTGCCATTAGCTGGCCTATTCGGCATTATTTATCATAGATCTCCACTCTCTGATGGTAACACCTGACCCCTCAGCAGCCGCCCTGTTTAATTGTATACACTGCTTTCAGCTGTGAGCCTGTGTTTTTATAGATCATTGTAATTACTGGGGCTACACCCAATATTTGCTTTACCCTATGCACTAAAGTACATCTATACACTTTATATTTTTTCTATTCATGTTATGCACGCCCCCATAATTGTTTGGTTTGCCTTCACTGTCTGTGGGGTTACTTTGTGGGCTGCCCACCTCCCTTTGGGGGGGGGGTGAAATGGAAGACCGTATTAACTGCTAACTGTTTTATATTCATTATTTGTTGTTTATGTATTTTTCTCTTTCCTTATATTTAAATAGTTATTCAAATGCTCCTGAAGAAGCCCAAGGCGCGTAACATGTAGAGCAAGGTACTACTTCACTGCAATATAACCGTACTCTTGGATTTACCGTTACTATACAGCAAATCTATTTGTTGTTAGATTCCATGTAGCGATAAGTCGGTTATATTTAGTGCTATATTTCCTTCATTGGATCATTTTATCAGTGTGATTTTATACATTGGTTTGTAATTTTCTCTCAATAAATTTATATTTTTGTAACCTTTGTGTTGCTGTGCCTAAAAAGTCCAAGCTCTTCTTATTTAACTTTTTCCAATCTAAATGTGACGTGGGTTTATATAGTATCCACAGTACCACTCTGTGTTGATACAATAACTGTTTTTCTACTGTCACTGATGTATAAACTTGGAGACAGTAATCATCCCAAAGTTGAGGGCAATCTACTTGAAAACTGGCAACCATATTAAAAAATCTTTTCTAAGATTTTATCTCTATATATTATGGGTATATTTTTCTTTATAATGTCTACAATTTGTATATATTCCACACTATAAGTGGTGGCAAAATTAACACTTCTCTCTTTGTTGTTACATGTTGGATTGCTTCTCACAGTCGTATTATGCAATTATTTTCTCTTCTCCTTCCTCTAGCATTATTCTTGGCTTGATTGATTAACATTTTTGGGTAGCCCCTTTCGCTCAATCTTTTCTCTACTATCCCAAATTCCTGATCATATAATTCTTTACTAGACACATTTCTGTGTGCCCTAATGAATTCACCCACTGGGATGATCTTGATGGTGTGGGAGGGGTGACAGCTTGTTTTCCTTGTGGTGATATAGCTACTGATCTTTCCATGTTTGCTACAAAATTAAATTTATTTGGATGTATGATGGGGGTGGAGAGATGTGCCCCAAAATGCATTTGGCCCCCATTTACAAAACTGTGTGTGAACAGCTCAGCTCCCATGCTTCTGCTTTATAATTACAGAGGGTTTTACAGAGGAGGAAATGGGCCTACTAAAAATGAAAAGGTTTTTTCTGGCATAGAGGAGATGGCAGGAATAGTGTTAGCAGCACTTCAGACTAGGTGGTGGGGAGGATACTGAAACAAACAGGAGGAGTGTGTCAGTTGGAAAGGGGACAAAGGAGACACCAAAACTTGATCAGGATATCAGCAGTGACATGATGTTCAGAAACAGTGGAAGTAGCACTGGGGACTTGAGAGATGGCCAGGGCTGAGATTTCCACTAGGAAGGATACAGTGTCGATGAGACTGATATTTGGCATGGTGCACTGGATAATGTGAGGGATTATCGCACATTTGCTGGTGACTGGGTTCTGAGGGGTTAACATATGCATGCTTGAAACAAAGGGATTATTATATATGTGCTGGAGACTAGTTGCGAAGGGGTAAATGCACAAGCATAAGCAGGACAATAGGTGCACATACATTGGGTAATGTAGACCAATGTGTGTGTGCTATAGGAAGGGCAGACCAATGTGCATGTGCTGTAGGAGGGAATAGACCAGTGATGGCAAACCTTGGCATTCCAGAAATTTTGGACTTACAATTCCCATGATACTCAACTACACTGCAGACTGCATGAGCATCATGGGAAATGTAGTTACAAAACATCTGGGGTGCCAAGATTTGCCATCACTGGGATAGACCAATGTGTGTGTGTGTGCTTGAGATGGGATACAAGGTAAAGACCAATGTGTGTGAAGAGGAGGAGGAATACACGGGATAGGCCAATATGTGTACTGGAGGTGGGAAACAGGGGAAAAAACAATGTGTACATGTCTGGGGACTGAGAACTAAGGAGATAATGCACATGGGCTGAAGAGAGGTTACCACATATGCATACCTCCCAACTTTCTAAAATGGGAATGAGGGATGACTAATAGCAAAAGTATGTAGGACCTTCTCCCTGTCACGCCCCCTTAAAGGAGAAGTGTACAAAAAGAATGTTTAGTTAAACCTACAAGTGCTTTTTTTACCACTTCTATTCCTTTACATTGTTTTTTTAATGTACAAATGCAGCAATTTAGAAATTGGATGAAAGGTTTAGCACTGGGAAACACTTTTTGATACATAAAAAGTGCATTTGATATACAACTATATAGATCAGACCAAAATGAGGGACAAATGAGGAGGAAAGAGGGACAGAGGGACTTTCTTCCAAATCAGGGACAGCCCCCCAAAATCAGGGACTGTTGGGAGCAGGAGCGTTGCTAGGTCTACAAAATATCTGGGACTAGAGCCCATAGTAGCGTAGTAAAGAAAATCATACGCCTGGGTGGGCATACACATGTGTATACAGAAATATACGTGTGTGTGTATATCCCCAGAGAGCCCCCCTTACAACAGGGTCCCCAGAGAGCCCCTCCTTACATCAGAGTCCCCAGAGAGCCTCCCCCTTACATTAGGGTCCCCAGAGAGCGCCCCCTTACATCAGGGTCCCCAGAGAGTCCCCGCTTACATTAGGGTCCCCAGAGAGTCCCCCCTTACATCAGGGTCCCCAGAGAGCCCCCCCTTACATCAGGGTCCCCAGAGAGCCTTCCCCTTACATCAGGGTCCCCAGAGAGCCTCCTCCTTACATCAGAGTCCCCAGAGAGCCTCTCCCTTACATTAGGGTCCCCAGAGAGCATCCCCTTAAAATCAGGGTCCTGAGAGAGCCTCCCCCTTAAAATCAGGGTCCTGAGAGAGCCTCCCCCTTAAAATCAGGGTCCCCAGAGAGCCTCCCCCTTAAAATCAGGGTCCCCAGAGAGCCTCCCCCTTAAAATCAGGGTCCCCAGAGAGCCCCCCTTACATCAGGGTCCCCAGAGAGCCCCCCCTTACATCAGGGTCCCCAGAGAGCCCCCCTTACATCAGGGTCCCCAGAGAGCCTCCTCCTTACATCAGAGTCCCCAGAAAGCCTCCCCTTACATTAGGGTCCCCAATGAACCTCCCCCTTGCATCAGGGTCCCCAGAGAGCTCCCCCACTTACATCAGGGTCCCCAGAGAGCCTCCCCTCCTCTTGGGGACCCCTGCAGAGACTCGGGGCTATGGGCCCCAGATTCGGGGCTATAGCCCCAAAAGCCACCCCCTAGCGAAGCCACTGGTTGGGAGGTATGCATATGCATAGAGAAATAAGTGTTGAGGGTTTAACACACCTGGGCTAGGCCGTAAGAGGTGTAAAACTGGCTAGAGAGCTTTGTGTACTAGAGGGACATCCTGCTGCTTGTATAGATACTGTGGAGTGAGACTGCTGCTAAATCGAGCTTCACTTTGATTGCTGACCCTCCCAACTGTGTATCTCAGCTCAGTTTGCAATGTTTATGGGGAGGACATAGACAGTGTTTAATATATAATTTGGGTTTGACAGCAGACTGAAGTCTCTTTAGAGTGTGCGCTGGAGGAGAGATACAGGAGATAGGCCAATGTATTTGTGCGGGAGGAAGGATGGAAGGGATAGACTAGTGTGTGTGCTATAGGAGGGATACAGGGGTACAATTTTTACGTGCTGGAGTTTGAATACAGGGTAAAGGCAAATGTATGTGTGCTGGAAGAGAGCTACAGGGGATAAGACAATGTGTGTGTGCTGGAGGAAGGATACAAGGGAAAAACCAATGTGTGTTTGCTAGAGGAACGATACAGGCGAAAACCCAATGTGTGTGTGTTCTGGAGGAGGGATACAGGGGAAAACACAATGTGTGTGCTGGAGGAGGGATAAAGGGGAAAGACCAATGTTTATGTTCTGGAGGAGGGATACAGGGGAAAAACCCAATGTCTGTGTGCTGGAGGAGGGATACAGGTGAAAGATCAATGTGTGTGCTGAAGGAGGGATACAGAGGCAAGATAATATGTGCTGGAGGAGGGATAGGGGTAGACCAATGTGCATGAGCTGGAGAAGGGATACAGGTGAAAAGCCAATGTGTGTGCTGGAGGAGGGATACAGTGGCAAGACAAACGTGTATGTGCTGGAGGAGTGTTATAGGTATAAGGTTGGTTTGCATAGTATAAAAGTGAAAGTAGAACTATTATATAATATAGGATAGATTATAGGCAACAAATGGTGGTTTGACCAGGAAGCTGTAGTAGTTAAAACTTAATGCTGCTAGTTAGACAGTAGTTTGCAGTGTCTTCTGAAGAGACTGCTTGGCAGTTTTATGAACGTGTCTGCCTAAACAGTGTATTGTATTTGAATATAAAGCTTTCAGATGAAGGGAACACTGACTTCTCTCTGTAGCCATAATCTGTCTCTAAAATGTTGCTTTGTTGAGCAATATCGTAAATTAAAAATATGATTTTTACTCTTGTAGGCTGGACAACTGATACACATTCCTACAAGTAAATGTGTGGAAACAGTGAGCATAGAGACTGGCAAGACATTTCTCTTCCTTAGCTTGTGTAAGAAGAACCAAGGAAACCAGACCTGGAAAATGATACTGGTGTGAGGATGTAAACGGGAAGTTTTGGACATGATTTAATCTGAAAACTGCAATTTTTTTTGCTGCAGACAAAGGATTATCCCCTTTCCTATGCTAAAGTATCATACAGCATCTCATTTCAAACTTATTGCACTCTTGGGCATTACGATGGTTTTCATGTAGATTTTATGTATAAATGCCAAATTTTGTGAACAAAAATGATATTAATCAGAATGTTCCTAAAACATTGGGCATTATTCCTTGTTGGAGTGGAACTCCAGCCAAATACTTCTCTTTATTATTGGGAAGACTAGGATAAGTCTACTCTTCTGTCAGGTTTTAACTGCTGTCTGTATCCCCACTTTTCCCTGTGGACACAGAAGCCAATAAAGAAACGACAGAGAATTTAACTATTTTGCATTATATCCAAAAGTAGTAAAAAGTTTTGGTGCCACTGTAACTGTGTTGATGGGATTTTTTATTGCTTCAAAATGGTTTTGCATTCTGATTCAAGTAAATGCAAAACCCACTTGAAGCGGGTTCAAAGGAGGTCAACTGCATCTGTCAATGAATTCTGAATGATCTCAGAAGTGTGTCAAACTGATGCCATCCACAAAGCTCACAGTTCATCAACACAGACCCTAACATTTACTATGGGCTTTTGCCAGTTAAAATATAGAGCACAAAACAAACAAAACCTATAAGCCTCATACATCTAATCTCATGAAATCAGGACAAATTGTAAATATGTTGTAGACTATTTGTAAATTGGGATTTTTTTTCTGTTACAAATTAGCAGCAGAAATGCTGCATAACTATTGCACATGTAAATAAATGTTTTTTAAGCTATATGTTTTAGTCAAACATTTCAGGTCTACACAATATGTAGACATTCACTACTCCACTGCAATTCTAACAAGATCCACAACTAAAGGGCTGCTGTTGGAGATGTAGTAACACATAACCTGTGGGTACTTTCAATATCTACAGTAGATCAGCTGAGTTGGATTTTTTTAAGACAGTAGAATATCTTTCTTTCCTAATAACATAATTCCACAATGCTTAACTGTATGTGAATTATTCCTGTTATTCAAACATCTTCCAAAGCTATGGGTACTTTTATAAAACGTACAGTTTTTAATTAATTATTTACTAAGGGGAAAATAGCCAGAATTACATCGGGTCAGTTTTTGAACATACATTGAGATAGTTTTACACAAATAGGGTCAACAGATTAACAATCAAATATTAAATATTTTAAGGAATTGGGGCTACCACCCATAGTCTCTGTGAGTTAGTCCTTCCTGGGAGAAACGTGTTGGATGGGTAGATGAAAAGAGGGATGTCTAGCTGTGAACTCGTGTCATTGGAATAAATTGTTTTTAAGCATTGTGACTTTATAGGTATGCAGCCCATTAATTTCCTTCTGACAAATGGTTGCCGAGTAGGGACACGTTCTTGGGCCAACAACTAATAATTACCAGAAGGTCAAGGGACTCTAAACATTTCAAGAGTGACATGGTTTGTTGCTGGTTTTACTAACTACTGCTGGAAGAAGTTCAGTTCTAAATGAATGACATGGACAGTGATTGAAAGCATCATACAAGCTCTTATCTGAGTGACAAAATATTATGATCAACCAGGTGTCATTCACATTGCCATTATGAGTTTCATGTATGTGTCTAATGTGCTTTAAAACATTAACAATTGTGTTTTTGTTTCACCCAAAGAGACTTTGTACAGGTTCAGGTTATCTGCAGATCTTGGTATACGGTGGTTGAATGAACTTTAATACATTTTACAGTATAAGGTCCATTTCGGTATATATAGCAGTATGTTTAAAGTGAACCTTTATTTTAAAGCCTAATTCCTGGCTTTTTGTGACTTTAAACAGTTTATTTGGACCAAGCTAGTCCAAACAAACTATTTTCTTCACTAACAGATGGACCCGCTAGGCGCGCTGTATATACTGTATGTAGCCTTAGCTACTTACAATATACAACCCTGTGTTCTGGCAGTGGGACTGCTCAGCCATCCACAGAAAGCATTGTATTTCTTCAATGCATACAGGGCTTCCTCTGATTGGCTGAGGTGGAGAGGTGGGCAGAAGACCTCACGATCTTCACCTCAGCCAGTCAGAGGAAGCCTTACAGTATATTCATTAAATACTATGCTTTCTGTGAATAGCGCTCTGCCCAGCTCAGATTTGTTCTGGGAGTGTGACGAAAAGTCCTTAATCTGCTGCTGAAGCACAGCGCTATATACTATAGCTGATGTTCTACAGCTTTCAATGAGGGGAACACAACAATTGAATGGAGGGGACAGACATTACAATCATTTGCCCATCCTCCATGCACAGATCCTGTTTCATCCATAGAAGCTATGGAAGCGGCAGGGGTTGGAGGTGTAATAGAATAGAGGAGGTTTTCACTAACAGTAGAGTATAATCAGCACAAGGGACACAACCCACAGACTGTAAGTTATGTCCCTTGTGCTGATTTTTCATTTGTGATTTTGGCTGCACTTAGGCATTAAATATAGCCAAGTACCTCTTTTAACAATATAAACTAAGATGATTTGACATCAACATGTTAGCACTGCATGCAACACTGTCTTTCTGTACATGTACTGTAGGTGCTAATTTCTATAACAGCGTTATTAATAATCTACGTAAACTGTATAAAGATATTCTGCTTTTTATGCAATGGTTAAGACAGTAAACGGGAAGTTTATCTGATGCAAATGTTTGCTTTCTATTTTCTAACCTGTAGTAGCAATCTATTTTGTACATTTGCTATTTTCTGTAATTTCTGAGAAAAATTTAAATAAATAATAAAGTGTTAACTTATTCTAATAGCACACTGTTGCCAAATTTCAGCCCACACCGCTTGTCTTGAATGTGTCCATGTCCTGTTTATTCACAGTTTTAGGAAACTCATTTTGGATTCCTGTATGTCTCGAGGGCTCCAGCAAACAGAGTTCTGCATTTTGCAGATTGTATTATTGCTGTTACAAGAGGGTCTCACTCTCTCGATTTTACATTCAACTTATTTTGCAATCTAAATGCAGCAAGAAGAATTTAAGTACATAGCAGGAGAAAATACTGTAGATGACCTAAGTCAGGAATCTTCAAACTGCGGCTCTCCAGCTGTTGCGGTACTACACATCCCATGAGGCATTGTAAAACTCTGACATTCACAGACATGACTAGGCATGATGGAAATTGTAGTTCCTGAACAACTGGAGGGCCATAGTTTGAAGACCCCTGACCTAAGTGAACTGAAGCTAAATATTGTTATGGAATATAAATAACCTATTATCTAATTTGGAAAAATGAAAACATTCAAATAATAGACTGCTTAAAAATAGATCTAACCGTATGGGAGGTTACCTGTTCAAAGCCTAGAATCGTAGGTGACATTACTTTGGAGGTATCCTCTTGTGAAGTTTCAAGCATGTTTCTCCACAATCTCAGGAACTGTCCAAAGTAATTCAGTGTTATGAGTGGCTCTTCCTGAATCGTGGTATGAAAGATATGCCCACTGACATTTCTGTGACATTGGGGTTCCAGGATCTTCTACTTCTGCAGAGATTGTAACCTGTGCCATGGCATATACACCATGGGGGTTATTTAATAAAAGTGGAGGGAGTAAAATCTGGTGCAGCTCTGCACATAAACCAGTCAGCTTCCAGGATTTATCAGCAAAGATTAACTGAACAAGCTGAAATTAAAGTGTTACTAAACACACAACAGTACAGGGGGTCCCCAGGTTACGAACAAGATAGGGACTGTAGGTTTGTTCTTAAGTCGAATTTGTTTGTAAGTCGGAACAGTACCTTTTTTAAGTGCAAATCTAGTCTCAGAGACAGGATTTAAACCCAAATCAACAGAGAAAGGCAACCAGATGGCAGGGGCGGCATGGTTAGTTCAAATATGTTTTGTTTCTCTTATTTTTTTACTTTTTTTTTATTTTTATTTATTTGTAGCTTGTCTTTTACTTTTTTTTAATTTTTGTATAATTTTCTTATTTTTAATATTATTTTTCTTATTCTTTACTTTTTTTAATTACTTTTTTTATTTTATTAATTTAATTATTACTGTATTTCTTATTTTTATTTTTTTTATCAATTTTTTTCACTTAACTTTATTGCTATCACACAGGAGAAAACAATTCCCTATGTGACAGCATTTGGAGGTTACAGTTTCTCTTTATTGACCCTGTCACCTCCAAAACAGGAGTCCAGGAGCACAGCTCTCCTCTCACTGTTTTCATGGCGGCAGCGAGAGGTACACTGTATGGCACAGCAGGGAGATGGGTGCTGAAAGTCCGAGTCCAGGCAGGCCGGCCGGCCGGCCGCGGTGCACCTTGGCGGGGCAGCGGTGCAGGAAAGACCGGGGATCCTGGAGGCTTCGTAGGACGCACTAGGCCGGACAAGGCCTTGGCCGCGACGGCCAGTTTTAGCGGCCTGGCAGGCCACCGGACCATACCAGGCCTGTGGATGGACAGGCAGGATGACGAAGGGGGCCCGCAGCCAAACCAGGAACGGAGGAAAGGCTCACTCCAGCAAGGAGAGGGAGATTCGGCCAGCAGTGACGTCATTCGGGCCCCGTTCGTAAGTAGGAGTTGTTCGCATCTCGGATGTTCGTAAGTCGGGGACCCCCTGTACAATCAGTCTGTATATGCAGTAAAGCATGGCAGTTATACTCACTGTGGAACCTAAGGGGTTAATCCTCTGCATTGTGTAAAAAGGCTGTTTGATCCTGGCTTCTCTGATCCTCCTCTTCCTCCATTGTCCCCTGATAATTTCCTGATAACATCGAGCCTATGGAGTCAGGCCGCACATGCTCAGTTTGGTGTGTATTGCTAGGTTATTGGGAGATCAGCACAGGGCCAATCAGCACTGTCCAGACAGAGGGCCAGGAGTCTTGCAGTTTCATAGGACAATCAGAAAACAGTGCTTTAACCAGTGCTCGGCCAGTGCTTGGCCAGACACTGATAGAAGTCATAAGACTGCTCTAACTGCTCTAACTGCTGATGAGAAAAAGGTATTTAGCAGTTTACATCTACTAGAATTATTTAATTTCCATGTTCTATGTACTGTGGGAGACCAGATATAGTGAATGCAGGGTCCTGGGTTTATTAACTCCTGAAACGTTGATTGGCTACTATGCACAGCTGCACCAGATTCTGAGTGCACACGTGTTATGAAATCTACCCCATGTGACCATCTCCAATAGGATTCTGAATCATATGCATGACAGAAGAAGGTAATCAGAATGTGTATGAACATTTTCTCAAAACATGGAATATCGCTGTTAAATTTAAATCAGTTTAATTTTAGAATGTTGGTTCACTTGAATTGTACATGAACATTAAAAAAAATGCTGTTTTGGAGTAAAAGCACTAAGCCACTAAGCTTATCAACTGTTGAGATATTATCCACACAGGGAATGTATTGATTACTTTGTAGTGAGTCGGCCAGCAAAAACATGCATTGTGAGAATGAGTCATTAAGTGGGTGGCTCAAAGCCAAGTAGCACAATCACTTCTCCACTCACTTCCCTCGTCACCTTCCCTTAGAACAGATTGTACAGTCCACAGGATGTTTCACTCGGGTCCTCTGAATGTCTATAGAGACCTAGTGATGCACCTGGCGTTTAAAGTACAGTCCCCATCTCTTCCTATAGACCAGGCCAGGAGTGGAACTCTCAACAATCCAGCTCTTGGAATGGACACCGGCTGCTCCAGCCCTTGTTAATAGCAGAATCTGCAAAGAAGTATAAACATTTACTGCAGATCCCAGCTCTTCACACAGTAATGCAATGTCGAGTCGAAAAGATTTGACTTTTGAATTTTTACTTAAACAATGCATATGTTCATAGCCCAGATAATGGATTGAAGCAATGTATCATGGTACGGTCCTTGCCACTAGAGTCACTCAAAACATTTGGACAATGAGTAACTTGAGCTAATTTGTTTACCCTGTTGGTGCTATAAAAAACCTGTTTATTAATAATAATAATAATAACCCTTGGTCAGGCATATGGTATAATCACATTTTAGGTATTTGCCTTTTCTGTTCCAGAGTAAACTGGGTCACCAGGCCCAGATGGATGCCCATCAACTGAAAAACATAGCTTCTCTTCTACATCCTCTTCCACCTCTTCCAACTGCCTACCATTAACTAGTTCCACGCCTCCCTCCCAGCCCAGATTAGCTGTCAACAGGGTGGGGGAACTAACTCCTATTAGAAGTAGATCTGTTGAGCAGCCCTGAAAAACAGAAAGCAGAACATGCATATGT
This sequence comes from Lithobates clamitans, assembly GCA_037952925.1. NCBI lineage: Eukaryota > Metazoa > Chordata > Amphibia > Anura > Ranidae > Lithobates > Lithobates clamitans. The sequence goes on along the minus strand of JBBGZY010001574.1, from coordinate 68,483 downwards.
AATGAGCAAACAAAGCTGACCTCTGTACATAGATACCTACAAATTATACTATAGGATATCACTGATCGTGGTCCAAAAAAATTCAATCTAAGAAGATAGAAACTGTATATGGAAGTGGTGATTGCTAATTCTGAGGGTCTCATCCTAATCCAGTTCAGAATTATTGCAGACCTTTTCAGACTGCAATGGCTGCATGTCTGTTTCAGGGCAGTGATTCACTGGAAAGTTAAGACCACATCAGAATAAAAGCCTCAAAATGTACATCTTAAAAAAAGCGCATACAATGGCAGCTTTTCTATCTATAAGCTCACAGGTTCTCATTAAACCAAAGGTTCTCTCAGCCATCAAAAATATATTTTCTTAGGAAATCAACTCAAAGAGAATATATACTTTATATAGTCTTCGGTCAAAACTGCTGAATTGGTGTCCCCCCCTGTGCTCTGGCTTTGGGTATCTCTACACTATAGACTCTTGGAGTGATTTGCCTGCCATTAAACACATACAGAAGAGCAGAAGAGAAAGTTTGTTTCTATTCAGACCAATAAATCTTGCTCACTGTAAATGTTAATGGTCATTGTATGAAATGATTATTTAAAACTGGCCAAAACCATGGCAGTGGGGTCATAGTACTTTACAAACTCACACAAATCCTATATTTGGCAAAGCTACAATTGGGGCTGCTTAGCCAAGCCGTAAAAACCAGGGCTTGTCAACAAAACAAAGCTTGCCACCCACCACATTGGAATATATGAGACACTAGCCTTTGACTGGCAGACTCTTAAGCCCAGACTGTTAAAATCAGTATTGTGGAGGCCATGGGAATGTTTTTCATGGCTGGTTTTATCTGGGCTCCTGAGTTTCTACCATATTCTGTAATAAAAATGTGCATACAGTAAAGACAATATTAAAAGTTGTAAAGACTCTGCAGCTGTGAGCTAAAACACTGACCACCATCCACTTAACGCATCTTGTTTATTGGGTACTACAAAATGCGGTATTACTAACTTAACTTTATGCTATACTATAAAATTGACTAACGTTATCTGTGTATTGTCTTATTGGTCAAATGTCTCGGCCACCCACATTGTGAAATGCATTCTCATACTCAAAAACAAAGTCATAAAAAAAACCTTGTCTACAATCTGATGAGAAACTTAAAGTGGAGGTCCACCCTAAAATAAAAAATTACATTAACATTCTCAAAAAAATATATAAAAAAAATTTGAAAAAAAAATTTTTTTTTTACTTACCAGAAACCCCTGTTGCTAGGCAGTCTTCCTAATCTACCTCTATCTATTCTGCTGCGCTTCCCCCTCTTCGGCGAGCTGTCCCGTTGTCTTCTGGGAGATGTGTGTCCCCCAGAAAACAACAGGGTCATTCACAAAGCGCTGCGCGACTCGCGCATGCGCAGGAGGAAACGGGCAGTGAAGCCACAAGGCTCCACTGCCTGTTTCCCTTCATTAAGATGGCGGCGCCTACACCTGATCTGATGGACGAATCGGCCTGGGGGGGGGGCCGACATCGTGAGCTCCCTGGACAGGTAAGTGTCCTTTTTAAAAGTCAGCAGCTACAAACACTGTGCTGACTTTTTAAAAAAAACTATTGCGGCTGGAACACCGCTTTAATTTATTCCAAATGCAAATAGCACACTTGAAATGAACTCTGGACCTTTTATCTGCTCCTTGTAAATGGGATAATGAGGGAATAACACACACCTGGCCATGGAACAGCTGAGCAGCCAATTGTCCCATTACTTTTGGTCCCTTAAAAAGTGGGAGGCAAATATACAAACGTTGTAATTCCTACATGAGAGAGGACAGTAAGGACTTATTATAATACAGCCGCTTCCCGCGCTACTCTGCATTTAAAGGAAACTGAAAAGAAAGTGTGCCCTGCTGTGCCGAGTACTCAGATGTGCACCATGCCCAGTGCCCTGTGCCCTGCCATGTCAGTACCCTGTGCCCAGTACCCTGATGTGCTCTGCTGTGACCCATACCCTGATGTGACCAATACCTTGCACCCTGCTGTGCCCGTATCATACCCTGTGCCCAAACCCTGATGTGCCCCATACCCTGCACCCTGCTGTGCCCGTGCCCTGCTGTGCCCAGTACCCTGATGTGCCCCATACTCTGTGCCCTGTAACCTATGCCCATGCCCTGCTGTGCCCCATACCCTGTGCCCCGTACCCTGTGCCCTTGTCCTGGTGTGCCCCATACCCTGTGCCCCGTACCCTGTGCCTTGTCCTGATGTGCCCCATACCCTGTGCCCTGCTGTGCCCCATACCCTGTGCTCTGCTGTGCCTAGTGCCTCATACCCTGTGTCCGTACCCTGATGTGCCCTGCTGTGACCCATACCCGTGACCCATACCCTGATGCGACTAATACCCTGTGCCCGAACCCCGATGTGCCTTGCTGTGCCCAATACCCTGATGTGACCAATACCCTGCTGTGCCCGTACCCTGCTGTGCCCCATACCCTGTGCCCAAACCCTGATGTGCTCTGTTGTGCCCCATTCCTTGATGTGCCCCATACCCTGCACCCTGCTGTGCCCAGTACCCTGATGTGCCCCATACTCTGTGCCCTGTACCCTATGCCCATGCCCTGCTGTGCCCCGTACCCTGTGCCCTTATCCTGATGTGCCCCATAACCTGTGCTCTGCTGTGCCCAGTGCCTCATACCCTGTGTCCGTACCCTGATGTGTCCTGCTGTGACCCATACCCTGATGTAACTAATACCCTGAACCCTGCTGTGCCGTACACTGTTGTGCCCCATACCCTGTGCCCGAACCCCGATGTGCCCTGCTGTGCCCCATGCCCTGCTGTGCCCTGTATCCTGATGTGCCCTGTACCATGCACCCTACTGTGCCGTGTACCATGTACCCTAATGTGCCCTGTACCCTGCTGCACCATGTACCCTGCTGTGCTCTGTATCACGCTGTGTGCCCTGTACCCTGCTGTGCGCCCCATGCCCTGCTGTGTGCCTTGTGATAAGCCTTGCTGTGTACCCCATGTTATGCTGCTTGCCCCATGCCCAGCCGTGAGCCCCTTAAAGTGCCCCATGTTCTGCTGTGAGCCCCATGATGTACCTCATGTTTTGCTGTGTGCCCTGTGATGTGTCGCATGCTCTGCTGTGTGTTCTATGCCCTGCTGTGAGACCCATGATGTGCCCCATGTTCTGCTGTGTGCCCCATGATGTTCCCAAGGTTCTGCTGTGTGCCCAAGGTTCTGCTGTGTGCCCCATGATGTGCCCAGTGTTCTGCTGTGTGCCCCATGATGTTCTCAAGGTTCTGCTGTGTGCCCCATGATGTTCTCAAGGTTCTGCTGTGTGCCCCATGATGTGCCTCATGTTCTGCTGTGTGCCCCATGATGTGCCCAATGTTCTGCTGTGTGCCCCATGATGTGCCCAATGTTCTGCTGTGTGCCCCATGATGTGCCCAAGGCTCTGCTGTGTGCCCCATGATGTGCCCACTGTTCTGTGTGCCCCATGTTCTGCTGTGTGCCCCATGTTCTGCTGTGTGCCCCATGTTCTGCTGTGTGCCCTTCTGCCCCCCCCTATTGTCTCCTGACCTCCTGTGCTCTGCCCTGCTGTCCCCTGTACACTGCTTATCTTAAGTTAAAACCAGAACTGAGCATCTGTGGAAAAAAAGTACAAATATCACATAAAATAGGTAAGTTCTAAGATTTGTTTCTATTATTTAAAGAGGTTGTAAACCCTCATGTTTTTCACCTTAATGCATCTTATGCATTAGTGTGAAAAAACTTCTGTCACTCAGCAGCCCCCCATTCTCCTCACTTGAGCCCGTTCGTCCCCACGCCGGAGACGCGCTCTACTTCTCTGGTCGGGGGATTCTCAGCACTTGACTGGATAGATTGATAGCAGCGCAGCCATTGGCTCCCGCTGCTGTCAATCAATTCCAATGACCCGGGGAGCGGGGCTGAGTCCGGCATTCTGTGTCTATGGACGCAAATGCTGGTCACGGGAGCACGCCCTCAAGGTAACCCCCCAGGAGAGCGCTTCTCCTAGGTGGTTTCCCAATGCAGGAAAGAGCCGCGAGCGTCGTTGGGGGACCCCAGAAGAGGATGTTCGGAGCCACTCTGTTCAAAACGAACTGCACAGTGGAGGTAAGTATATGTTTGTTATTTTTTTTTTCTAAAGCAAGGGTTTACAACCCCTTTAATGCTATTTTTTTTAATTTTTTTATATCACAGCTCGCTGATCATGCCAATGTTCTGTGAGCTGTAGATCTGAACACTACAGGTTACAGCACACCTAAATTGTTAGCCCCACCCCTGAACCCCCAATGATTGCCTTACCCATACCCCAGTTCATTTATAGTATTTTTCCCATTATGGGCGTGAGTGGGGCCTCGTGTCTAAGTTTTGCCTAAGGCCTCTCAAAGCCTAGAGCCGCCTCTGGCTGGCACCCTCTAATTGGCTTCTGCTGTGACAAATCACAGCAGAAGCGGGGCGCCCCCTACCTGGAAGTGCAGAATCAGGTATTATATAGATTTAGTGCTACAGGGCAGTCAGCAAGCTTATATTTTACATTTTGCAGCCATTGCTATACACAGGAGCCCCTTGCGAACATAAATGGCCAATCTAAGGCAAGGTTCACACAATTGTGTTTTCCCTGCGGCCATGTTTGTGGGGGCAAAAGAGCCTATTTATTTAACTGAGCTTCTGTACCTACGGAAAATGCAGGGAAAAGGTCCCTGCACCTTTTCCAAAATTGTACAGTGCCTTGAAAAAGTATTCATACCCCTTGAAATTTTCCACATTTTGTCATGTTACAACCAAAAACGTAAATGTATTTTACTGGGATTTTATGTGATAGACCAACACAAAGTGGCACATAATTGTGAAGTGGAAGGAAAATGATAAATGTTTTTCAATTTTTTTACAAATAAACATGTGAAAAAGTGCATTTGTATTCAGCCCCCCTTCTGATAACCCTAACTAAAATCTAGTGGAACCAATTGCCTTCAGAAGTCACCTAACTACTAAATAGAGTCCACCTATGTGTAATTTAATCTCATTATAAATACAGCAGTTCTGTGAAGCCCTCAGAGGTTTGTTAGAGAAACTTGGTGAACAAACAGCATCATGAATGCCAAGGGACACACCAGACTTTGGGCACGCGGTTTAGGGGGCGCGCGCGCAGACTTTTTGAGCGGCTGGGTTTTTACTTAGCAATATACCTGCTGGGTAAGCAACCTTCCATTGTTTTTGCTGAATTGTATCTATTTATCTGTGTTTCATTTGACCATTTGATAGATTACTCCTCCTGACGAAGCAGTGTTTGTACCGTGAAACTAGTTGATGTCTGGCTAATCTATGGGAAACACTCTACCAACAGATATTTCTAGGGGAAACCTTTGCGTATTTGTTCATTGTTCGTGCAACTTTTTGAATGTGATTGTTGTATGTTTTCTCTTTTTTATGTGTAATAAATGAATTTTTTATCTAAAAATGGTATTTTCCTTATCAGTTTCGAGATAGTCCACCACACAATTTGGGGGTCTTAGTAATCGTTGGGCTAGCCTAAGCAGCTACCCCTATGCTCTTACCCCTCCCCTTGTTTTCACACTATAAACCTGTTCTTGAAACCGGTCTCTAAGACGTCTCGTAGTCCTTCCTACATATTGCACATCACAAATTTCACATGCAATTAGACAATATTGCTAGTGTTGCAATTAAAGAAAGACCCAATGTTGTATACTCTATGATTAGCTGTAGAGCTAAATATTGTACCGCCATGGATGTGGTTACAGCAGGTACATCCCACTGTACCACACCTATAGTTTCCCTTACAGTGTAGCCAGAAAGCACCTCCCAGGGAACACATTTAACCCTTTGAGTGCCCCTGGTGTTAACCCCTTCTCTGCCAGTGTCATTTATACAGTAATCAGTGCATTTTTTTAGCATTGGTATTGGTGTCACTGGTCCCCAAAATGTGTCAAATTTGTGTGAAATTTGTCCACCGCAATGTCACAGTCCCACTAAAAATCGCTGATCGCCGCCATTACTACTAAACACAATTAAAAATAAATCAAAAATTTCCCTAATTATATCCCATAGTTTATAACTTTTGCACAAACCAATCAATATAGGCTTATTGGGATTTTATTTACCAAAAATATGTAGCAGAATACATATTGGCCTAAATTGATGAAGACATTAGGTTTTTTACATTTTTTAATTGGGAATGTTTTATAGCAGAAAGTAAAAAATATTGTTTTTTATTCAAAATTGTTCTTTTTTTGTTTATAGCGCAAAAAATTCCGGAGCTGACGTGGTTAAAGCAGGGTTAGGTTATATAAAAATATCACAAGTTTTGAACATCTCCTGAAGCACTGTTCAGTCCATTATCCGAAAATGGAAAGAGTATGGCACAACTGCAAACCTACCAAGACATGGCCGTCCACCTAAACTGACAGGCCGGGCAAGGAGAGCATTCATCAGAGAAGCAGCCATGAGGCCCATGGTAACTCTGGAGTAGCTGCAGAGATCCACAGCTCAGGTGGGAGAATCTGTCCACTGAGCTGCAATGTGCAAATCGAGGTGAAACCCCCTATATCTATTTATAATAAAATGTAAAATTGATGTTCATATTTTACATTTTATTATTATTCTTATATAAAGGGGATTTCACCACTATTTCCACATTGCAGCTCTGCAATATTTCTTACCTTTTGCAGAGAGGGTGACACCATCACTACTATATTCTAATACACTGGTTGATTTTCATCTCTGTTATTATTATTGTATATAGGGGATTTCACCATTATTTCCACATTGAAGCCCTGCAATTTCTCAAAATATTTTTGCAGAGGGGTGACATCATCACTACTATATTGCAATACATTGGTTGATGAGAGCTTGCCTTTAAAGAAAAGTCCTGAGCACTGCCTCAACGTGGGTCCTATCAAGGGGTGGGTCCTGATTGATATTGAATGGAAGGCTTCTAAAGCACCATGGGGCTCTATTTAATGGTACAGTGCTCTGTGCCTGTTCCAGATTAGGCCATATTTTTATGTCCCCATGCCTACACCAATCTACCAGGCGTCCCAAATGGGCAGCCTGGTAGTATCTGTATAGGTTGGGTACAGCCAATCCACCATGTTGCTTAGAAAGAATCATCAGAGATCTTCTGATCCTTGGATTTTTATGTGCCCAGATGTATCCGGTGAAAAGAGCATGTATTCGTTTGAAGTATTGCATAGGTATACCTATAGGTATAGCCTGAAACAAATACAGGAACTTTGGTAGAATGTTCATTCTAATAATATTACCTCTCCCAAACCAAGTATGGTATCCCTTATGCCACCTCTCCAGGAGGATCCGCACCTCCTGAACAAGTGGTGGATAGTTAAATTCAAATGGCCAAAGTCTGGTCCTTTCACTTCATTTTAAAACTAGATTTCAGTATTCTCATCTGCTCGGCAGGGACACCTATTCCCATCGCCTCCAATTTAGAAAGGTTGATCTTGAAATAGGATAGGGTACTGTAGACCTCCATCTCCAGGAACCGATTCGGGAGAGAAATCATTGGATTTGGATTTTGGATTGGATATGAAAAAAGCCTGCCAGACCATAACACTGACCTACCTGACACATACACTGATCATTATATCCTCCTCCATACCTCTCCATGGCCTCATCGTCCAGATGCTCCTTGGTGTCCCAGCCGCCGGGAGGTCAGCTAACAGCCACTGCACCTCTCCCATGGTCATGATCTGCTCCGAGAACTGCCCCTCCCCCTCTGCTGTTCCATAGATCGCAGTGCCAGTTGGGCAGGCTGTACCAAAATAGTCCTGGGGCAGGGGGAGCTGGAATTGGATGCCGCAGAGAGGAATGCCCGGATGCCTCACCGGAGGTGTAGGGGTTCGAGGAAGACAATAAGCTGCAGCACAGACCCTCGGGATGGCGGAGGAATAAATTTAACCCCCCCTAATGTCGCACCTGGGGGAGATGACTGGCTGCCCACCCCACCTGCCACTGATGCAAGAAAGGGAGCCTGCTCCTCTGTGCCTGCACCGCCAGTGCAAGTGATTGCCTGGCTGGGGGATCCCCCCATCCTGGCGGCGTGCTGCATGCCCACAGAGAGTGTCAGCTGTGGCACGCGTGCCATAGGTTCGCCATCACTGGTCTAGAGTCAGATTGAGGTCTCCCCCCACTATTAATGTGCCTTCAACAAAAGTCTTCAGGCTGTTGACTGTCAGCTTTTAATGTTCTTTACCCCACTGGGCATTTTTCCAATTCCCGCTCTCTCCCTGTGCCCTGATCTTGTTGCCTGTATCTTGACCTTGAGCCTGCATCTGTCCTGACCTGATCCGATCCCTATCCTGAGCCCATCCTGCTCTTGTCCCTCCGGTTTCCTGGTTTCCCTGGATCCCTGCCCTGCCCAAACCGTCCATCCTCTCCCTGTCCTGTTGGTTCCCCGTCCTTTCCCATCTGACTGACCTCCTTGTGTATGACCTCGGCCCGGCTTTTGTTACGATTACGGTATTTCCCATCCATTTGTATATACCATTTGTTTGTGGGTCTGTGGTTGTTTGCACTGTATATTTTTCACCTATTTGTCACCCATTTTATAATAAACACCCTTATTTTTTCACTTACATGTGTTTCTGGTTTCCTCTGTGCAGTCCACACAGTCTGGTCTACTAAATTCCCTGACACATGGGATCGCCTCCTTCTAAGTAGGCAATTAAGATTACTGAAGGATCAACAAGGTTTTCTGACTGAACAAGAAAACAGAAAAGAGAGGGCGCACCAGCCTTGTGCATTATCCTTTAACAAGTTTATTTAAAAGAACATGTAATAAAAACTACTCACAAAGGTAGATGAGAATCGCGCTTCAGATAGTCTTAAACTTATGACAATCTATTCACTGGTAGCAGTCTCCAAATCCTACGAAGAGGACGTACAACGCTGGCTGACGCGTTTCGAAGGTAGCACCTTCTTCTTCAGAGGTTTTCTTAATGCATTTATTATCACTGTCTTAAAGGAGAAATTACTTATGTAAAATAGGCCATTTTACATAGCTGACCACTTTTTAGTGTTATCTTGCTTATTTCACCTAATGCAGAACAATTTTGGACTACTGATATTTCTTATTAGTACAAGGACTCTTAGTTTTGTAATAAAAGTCCCTTTGCTGGGGCATGTATGTACTGTCACATTAGTAAGATTTTAGCACTCACAATATTTTGAGGGTACTCCGGTGCTTCTCCGATGCTCCTCCGGGCTCTCCCGTGGCGTCGGGGACCCAGAGAAAGAATCGTCCGCCGCCAGATGACGATCATAGAGATTTCACCTCCCCTTTCCAGCGTGTGACGTCACCTTCTCCCTGGACGCTGATGCGTGTATGGAGTTGAGGGGGCTGGCCTGTACGTCAGGGACTCGGAGGGCGAACCCTCCCACTGTATGACGCCTGTCCAATCACATGAGTCAGCTGTGTCAGATTGCCTCTAAAGAGCAGAGGTAGTTAGGCTGCGTGTGTGGACGCTGAGTCTTATGCTGGTACATGCATCAGACCGGTCGTGCAGCCGCTTACTCCCCAAGGTAAACTATCTAATTCTGTTCTGCAAAACATGCTATAATTTGTTAGGCACTTTGCAGGGAGCAATAGGCTTTCACATGCAAATTTAAATTGAAATTTATACTTACACTCTACTGTAGTGGATGTTGCCTACTTAGACACTCCATGCTGCTGCCAGACTTGTTTATATATGGCTGGTATCTGTGATTTAAATCAATCACACAGTACCTTTTATTCCTCTCTTCTAGCTGTTTCTGCAGATGCTCCCACCGCTCCCCTCTTCTGTGATTTTCTCACTGGAGGACCCAATATCACCCCTGACTAGACAGCGCCCTATGTGATATTTTTTCACCTATAATAAGGAGTCGCTCATTGTTTAATGCACTAGCAGGTACATAAAGGACCTATACACTCCCATTACAATTATGCCAAATTTATAGCAGGTGGAAGCCTATTTGGTTCAACCCCTTCCTTACTTATGTGGGGTGGGATCTATCATTCTGTTCCTTCTCTTTCCCAGATGACAGGACAACCAATGGTACCTGATACCAATGGTGCCATATCCTAACCGGTAGGACGCCCTTTGTGTTCTGTCTGGGGTCCTGGATTTGCGCATCTCTCGGGGTCAAGCGTTGGCTCATGAATCTGATCCCTGGCGGCAAACTATTCATTCCCATTTTTCATGCAGTTGGACGCTATTTGATGTTGGCTCAGGAGTAACACGATCAGAACATTTTTTAACGCATTAATTAGTTTTTTTATGTGTTATGAATGTATTTGTACATCACACTATGCCAGGATCTTATGCAGCGTACACACGGTCGGACTTTTCACCTGCAAAAGTCCGACGGACACCACCGGACCGAATCCGGCGGACAATCCGACCGTGTGTGGTCTCCATCGGACTTCCGACGGACCGTTTCGGTCGGAAATCCGACGTACTTTAGATTTGAATCTTGCTTCAAATCTTACGTCGGAACTCCGCCGGACTCAGTTCCTGATGGAAAGCCCGTTCGTCTGTATGCTGGTCCGACGGACCAGATATGACGGAGGAGCAGGTTACTGCATCTCGCGCTCGCTGCAATAGGAAAAACACATTTTCCTATTGCGGCGAGCGCGGGGGGCATCCCAAGCCCTTAGGTCTGGTATGGAACTTTAAGGGGAACCCCCTACGCCGAAAAACTGGCGTGGGGGTCCCCCCAAAATCCATACCAGACCTCGATCCGAGCACACAGCCCGGCCGGTCAGGAAAGGGGGTGGGGACGAGCGAACCCCCCCCCCAACCGCATGCCCTCAACATGGGGGGGTGCTTTGGGGGGAGGGGGGCGCCCTGCGGTGCCCCCCAACCCCAAAGCACCTTGTCCCCTTGTTGATGAGGACAAGGGCCTCTTCCTGACAACCCTGGCCGTTGGTTGTCGGGGTCTGCGGGCGGGGGGCTTATCGGAATCCGGGAGCCCCCTATAATAAGAGGGCCCCCAGATCCCGGCCCCCCCACCCTATGTGAATGAGTATGGGGTACATGGTACCTCTACCCATTCACCTAGGGAAAAAGTGTCAATAATAAAACACACTACACAGGTTTTTAAAATAATTTATTAAACAGATCCAGGGGGGGGATCTTCCTCCGGCTTTGGGGGTCTTCTTCCGGCTTCGGGGGTCCCTCCGGTTCATCTTCTCCCGGCGTCCGGTTGGTTCTTCTCCGCTCTCTCCGGCCTCTTCTCCCGGTGTTCCAGTTCTTCGGCCGGCCCCTCCGCTGTCTTCAGGTAGCTCTCTTGCCAGCAGAGGTCCGGACTTCTGGGCTTCTTGTCTTCTCTTCTCTTCCCCAGATGTTGACACGACACTCTCTCCGGCTGGACTGGTCTCTGAGGGCTCCGTTGTGACTTATATAGGCGGAGACCCCGCCCCCATATGATGTCACAGTCCCTGGGCATGCTGGGACTGTGACGTTTTAAGGGGGCGTGGTCGACCGTCGGAGGCCCGGGCGCAACGTTGTGACGTCACGTCCAGGCCACGCTTGTAAACAAAGCCGCGATCGTGGCTGTAAAGCATGGGATCGTGAATTTTTTTTTGATCTCATGCTTTCCAGCCTGGAGGTGAGATGTGGGGTCTTATTGACCCCTGCATCTCTCCATAAAGAGGACCTGTCACACACCATTCCTATTACAAGGGATGTTTACATTCCTTGTAATAGGAATAAAAGTGATCACAAAAAAAAAATTAAAAGAGAAAATGTAAAAAAAAAAAAGTAAAATAAGCAATAAAAAGAAAAAAAAAAATTAAAGCGCCCCTATCCCCAGTAGCTCGTGCACAGAAGCGAACGCACACGTAAATCCCGCCCACATATGTAAATGACGTTCAAATCACACATGTGGGGTATCACCACATGCACTAGAGCAAGAGCAATAATTCTAGTACTAGACCTCCTCTGCAACTCTAAAATGGTAACCTGTAAAAAATTTGCCTATGGAGATTTTTTAAGTACCAAAGTTTGGCGCCTTTCCATGAGTGTTTTGGGTATCTATTTACTCGGCGTAACTTCATCTTTCACATTATACAAAAAAAATCAGCTAACTTTACTGTTTTGTTATTTTTTAATTCATTAAACTGTTGTTTTTCAAAATAAAATGCGTTTGAATAATTGATGCGCAAATACTGTGCGACATAAAAAGCTGCAACGACCGTCATTTTATTCCCTAGGGTGTCTGCTAAAAAACATATATAATGTTTGGGGGTTCTGAGTAATTTTTTAGCAATAGTTTGTCTCAATTATTTAACTACTAGTTTGTTTGGACAGCTTGGTCTGTTAAAGGAAGTTGGAAAAATAACAGAATGACTGGCCTGGATCAACTGCTGAAAATAAAGAAAAAAAGTAAAACAAATGCAGCAATCACATCTAAGAACTAGTGAGCTTCAATCTAATACATTTATTACTGCTTTAAGTTAAGGTCAGAGTTGTGTTCATAGCCACAAGAAAAGTTGTAGTTTTGGAGTGAAATCGTCCTTAAGTGCCCAGCCAGAACTTTAAATCTGTGGTTGCATTAATCACATATCGGCATTAGGCAAGATAAGTACCACTAAAATATAAACTTACAAGGGGAAGGGAAAAAACAACCAAGTATTTTGCAGTACAAAAATACTCCTCTCCTGCCATCTGGTGGCAACAATAAATATACATAAAATAATTGGGGTTTTTTTTGGTTTTTTTTGCAACGTTTCCCTTGAATAATAAAAACGGTAATATTTTATAATCTGTTAAACTTAATATAATTGTTTTTTTTTTACAATTCTACAAAAACAAAGTAAATGACTGATCAAAAATAATCCAACATTCTAAACAAATAATTTTCTTACCAAATGAAGAGAAGTTTTGATTTATTTTGCTTATTTACAGTATCTCACAAAAGTGAGTACACCCCTCACATTTTTGTAAATATTCTATTATATCTTTTCATGTTACAACACTGAAGAAATGACACTTTGCTACAATGTAAAGTAATGAGTGTAAAGCTTGTATAACAGTGTAAATTTGCTGTCCTCTCAAAATAACTCAACACACAGCCATTAATCTCTAAACCACTAATAACAAAAGAGAGTACACCCCTAAATGAAAATGTCCAAATTGGGCTCAATTAGCCATTTTCCCTCCCCGGTGTGACTCGTTAGTATTACAAGGTCCCAGGTGTGAATGGGGAGCATGTGTGTTAAATTTGATGTTATCGCTCTCACTCTCTCATACTGGTCACTGGAAGTTCAACATGGCACCTCGTGGCAAAGAACTCTGAGGATCTGAAAAAAAGAATTGTTGCTCTACATAAAGATGGCCTAGGCTATAAGAAGATTGCCAAGACCCCGAAACTGAGCTGCAGCACAGTGGCCGAGACCATAAATTGGTTCAACAGGACAGGTTTCAGTCAGAACATGCCTCGCCATGGTCGACCAAAGCAGTTGAGTGCACGTGCTCAGCATCATATCCAGAGGTTGTCTTTGGGAAATAGACGTATGTGTGCTGCCAGCATTGCTGCAGAGGTTGAAGGGGTGGGAGGTCAGCCTATCAGTGCTCAGACCATACGCCACATAATGCATCAAATTGGTCTGCATGGTTTTCGTCCCAGAAGGAACCCTCTTCTAAAGATGATGCACAAGAAAGCCATCAAACAGTTTGCTGAAGACAAGATAAATAAGGACTGGAACCATGTCCTGTGGTCTGATGAGACCAAGATAAACTAATTTGGTTCAGATGGTGTCAAGCGTGTGTGGCGGCAACCAGGTGAGAAATACAAAGACAAATGTGTCTTGTCTACAGTCAAGCATGGTGGTGGGAGTGTCATGGTCTGGGGCTGCATGAGTGCTGCTGGCACTGGGGAGCTACAGTTCATTGAGGGAACCATGAATGCCAACATGTACAGTGCCTTGAAAAACTATTCACACCCCTTGAAATGTTCCACATTTTCTCATGTTACAACCAAAAACGTAAATGTATTTTATTGGGATGTTTTGTGATAGAACAACACAAAGTGACACATAATTGTGAAGTGAAAGGAAAATGATTTTTAACATTTTTTATAAATAAATATCTGAAAAGTGTGGCATGCATTTGTATTCAGCCCCCTTTACTATAATACCCCTGACTAAAATCTAGTGGAACCAACTGCCTTCAGAAGTCACTTAATTAGTAAATAGAGTCCACCTGTGTGTAATTTAATCTCAGTGTAAATACAGCTGTTCCGTGAAGCCCTCAGAGGTTTGTTAGAAAACTTTTGTGAACAAACAGCATCATGAAGGCCAAGGAACATACCAGACAGGTCGGGGGTAAAGCTGTAGAGAAGTTTAAAGCAGGGTTAGGTTCTAAAAAAATTCCAAGCTTTGAACATCTCACTGTTCAATCCATCATTTGAAATGGAAAGAGTATGGCACAACTGCAGACCTACCAAGACAGGGCCGTCCATCTAAACTGACAGGCCGGGCAAGGAGAGCATTAATCAGAGAAGCAGCCAAGAGACCCATGGTTATTCTGGAGGAGCTGCAGAGATACACAGCTCAGGTAGGAGAACCTGTCCACAGGACAACTATTAGTCGTGCACTCCACAAATCTGGCCTTTATGGAAGAGTGATAAGAAGTAAGCCATTGTTGAAAGAAAGCCATAAGAAGTCCCGTATGCAGTTTCCGAGAAGCCATGTGGGGGGACACAGCAAACGTGGAAGAAGGTGCTTTGGTCAAAGGAGACCAAAATTGAACTTTTTGGCCTAAAATCAAAACGCTATGTGTGGCGAAAAACTAACACTGAACATCAGCCTGAACACACCATCCCCACTGTGAAACATGGTGGTGGCAGCATCATGTTGTGGGGATGCTTTTCTTTAGCAGGGACAGGGAAGCTGGTCTGAGTTGATGGGAAGATGGATGGACCCAAATACAGGACAATTGTACAAGAAAACCTGTTAGAGTCTGCTAAAGACTTAAGACTGGGGCGGAGGTTCACCTTCCAGCAGGACGATGACCCTAAACATGCAGCTAGAGCTACAATGGAATGGTTTAGATCAAAGCATATTTTTGTGTTAGAATGGCCCCGTCAAAGTCCAGACCTAAATCCAAATTGAGAATCTGTGGCAACACTTGAAAATTGCTGTTCACATACGCTCTCCATCCAATCTGACAGAGCTTGAGCTATTTCGCAAAGAAGAATGGGCAAAACTGTCACTCTCTAGATGTGCAAAGCTGGTAGAAACATACCAAAAAAGACTTGCAACTGTAATTGCAGCGAAAGGAGGTTCTGCAAAGTATTGACTCGGGGGGCTGAATACAAATGTACACCACACTTTTCACATATTTATTTGTAAAAAAGTGTGAAAACCATTTATAATTTTCCTTCAACTTCACAATCGTGTGCCACTTTGTGTTGGGCTATCACAAAAAATCCCAGTAAAATACATTTACGTTTTTGGTTGTAACATGACAAAATGTGGACAATTTCAAGGGGTATGAATATTTTTTCAAGGCACTGTACTGTGACATACTGAAGCAGAGCATGATTCCCTCCCTTCAGAGACTGGGCCGCAGGGCAATATTCCAACATAACGACCCCAACACACCTCCAAAATTACTACTGCCTTGCTAAAGAAGCTGAGGGTGAAGGTGATGGACTGGCCAAGCATGTCTCCAGACCTAAACCCTATTGAGCATTTGTGGGGCATCCTCAAACAGAAGGTGGAGGAGCGCAAGGCCTCTAACAACCACAAGCGCCGTGATGTCATTATGGAGGAGTGGAAGAGGACTCCAGTGGTAACCTGTGAAGCTCTGGTGAACTCCATGTCCAAGAGGGTTTAGGCAGTGCTGAAAAATAATGGTGGCCACACAAAATATTGACACTTTGGGCCCAATTTGGACATTTTCACTTAGGGGTGTACTCACTTTTGTTGCCAGCGGTTTAGACATAAATGGCTGTGTGTTGAGTTATTTTGAGGGGACAGCAAATTTACACTGTTATACAAGCTGTACACTCACTACTTTACATTGTAGTAAAGTGTCATTTCTTCAGTGTTGTCACATGAAAAGGTATAATAAAATATTTACAAAAATGTGAGGGGTGTACTCACTTTTGTGAGATACTGTACATTGCAATTACACTTTTTCAAAGTGCTTTGCAAAGAAATTTTAACCAGTTACATCACTCCAGCTATAATAGGGTGTTCGTGGCATATCAGTGCTGTTTTTTGCACTGTTAACAGTGTGAAAGTTATTAAACAAAGGTAAAAAAAAAAAAAAAAAGGACCAACGGAAGTTCTAGATGCTTGTTATGTTTTAAATACAATGGAACATAAAATGTTTTTTTTTTCTATTTTGCTGTTGCCTTTAACAGCTACTCAGATCACAGGCTACATTCACACCTGGGTGTTTTGAATTGGTTAAGCCTATAGACACATTTAGAAAAGGATTAAAAAATACATTTAAAAAAATGCTAGAAAAAAAACTAGCAGCCATACTAATGGTGTCCCTCAGCCCCTCCGTGCTCTATACATCTTTGACAGCATTAGACTGCATTCACACCTGGGCATTTTGAATCGCGGCAGATTTGCAGAGATTCTGTCCGCGATTTCAAAATGCCCAAAAAAATTGCACAACGCACATTTTAGATGCCATTTATTTGAATGGCACCTAAAAACGTGGTTTTGTCGTGATTGTCGCATGATAAATCACGCTGCAATCGCAGAAAACCGCATCACAAAGCTTGTTGCCAAAAAAAAGTTCAGGAGCTTCTTTTGGGTGACATGCTTCACGCGATGCGGTTTACATTTTTAGGTGCCATTCAAATGAATGGCATCTGAAATGTGTGTTGTGTAATTTGTCGTTCACACCTGGGCGTTTTGAAATCCCGGGAAGAATCAAAGCAAATCTGCCCGCAATTCAAAATGCCCAAGTGTGACGGCCTGCAACACAGGTTGTACCGGAGCAGCCACAGTGGGAGATTCCAGGTGAGCCGTGCCACTCAGGAGTATTTGTAACGCCATGGCAAACTGATCCTTGCGGTGATCCTGCTCATCCAATCTGGAAAAAATATTACCAACAAGTGGATTGACTGCATATTCTGAATTCATGGCCTTCGTCTACTGTCAGGAACCATGAATCAGACTGGGACAGAAGTACAGTTAAATTACACTTGTTTAATAATAATAAAAAAAGGTAAACAGAGTAAACGTAGTCAAAACATAACCAGCGTTCAGGAACCGGAACGGATAGACAGACAAGCCAAAACATCAGGGATCCAGAGATGAGCGTAGTAAAACAGCAAGCAGGATGTGGAGCCAGAAGCAATGTCAGCCAAGCAAGTCTTTAACAGGAACACAGGAGAGCGTCTCTAGAGATGTGACCAAGTTGAAGGCAGAGATCATCTGAACTGGACGGCTTAAGTAGGCTGGACTGACGAGCAGGATAACATCAACAGGTGAGTCACTGTGGAGAGACAGGAGCTGGCAATTAGCCAACAGCTGAGCGGCCAGCTTTGAGAAGGAAGGGCTGAGCCCAGCCCTGACATATACTCCTAAAAGTTTTTTAATTATACCCACATGAAGGTGTCCATGTTTGATGGCCTTCTTGAGATTTTTAGACATTGACTGATGCGAGCCACAACCGATACGAGGTACCATGTGTCACCAGAAGAATGAAGGGTCATAGCATTATGCTGGGGCCCACATGGGATGGCTCAGAGGGGGCTGCATTTTCTCTCCTTTTATCTATTTGCTAGGTTGCCATTGGTTGCCACTGTTGCTCAGGGCAGCAACAGCAAGAGGATTGGTAGCAAGGGCCAGCGTCAGGATTGGAGGAATTTGGCGGGCGCTGTGCAGCGCTGAAGAAGCCTATATAAGGGGCTGAGTGCAGCGTTCACTGACCGTGTGAAGCAGAGCAAGCGACACCACAGAGCTGCAGCATGAAGCGCCGTTCGTCTGAAGGTCGGGAAGAACTCCTGTGCCGCCTTATTGAGAGAGCGGAGGGAGAGGGCGGTGAAGAATGGCTCCTGCAATGCCTAGGGGAGGAGCGCGACTCGGCTCCGCCTGCTGAGACATCACTCACTAAGCAGAAGATGGAGGTAGCTTCGGCCCCAGTCGGAGGCGGGACTAGGCAGCAGCCGGGGAGGAAGAAGAAACGAACGAGAACAGCGGCCTCGCCTCAGGTGACAAGGCAGGAGAGGGCTGACACTTCAAGAACACAGAGAGAGCCGGCTATGAGGGAGAGCAGCGCTACTCAGCTTCCCCAGGCTGCTGCACTCAGTGAGCATCCGTCAACAGCATATGATGGTGAGCAGTGTCAGTTTTCAAATATGGCAGATGTTTCATTCCTAGTAAATTCATTGTCAAATATTTTACAACAATTTAAAGGGGCACAGTCTGCTGGTGCTAATAATATTGCTAATAGTTTTAAAGGAGCACAGGTCACTGGTGCATTGAATATTAAACAAACCAATGTTAATTCACAAATTCTAGGGGCACAAAGAGAAAGGTTTGGTGCTAGACAGGTCTTGCAAACCAGTAAAATTGATCAGAGGGCACAGATATCTGGTGCTTTTGAGCCTGTTGGTAGTGATACTGAAATATTTACAGGGGCACATGATTATGGTGCTGTTAGAAAATTACCATTGAATGAAGTTGGTTCAGTATGGCAAAACTTAAATGAGCCACAAATGTCTGATCATGGCATGTTAAACCATGATGATGTGGTTAACTCTCCATTGTCTGTTAATCCTATCCTGCCTATCAGGCCTTCAGCAGTGGCAGTTGGGGAGGCTTCTTTTAAGGAACCCTTACCATGTGTTCTGTCACCGTTAGGTTTCCATTTAGCCAGGCCTGTTAAAGAAAAAATTTGGAGAGGAGAATTCATTGACATATTATCTCTTTTGCCGGCTTCTAAAGAATTTTTGTTGAAGTCTGATAGGCTGGCAGCGGATAGATCCGAGGAGGACAGGAGAAGGGCCATACCAAGGACCTTCCAAAATTGGTTGCAGGCTTTCTGCATTTATGCAGCAGTTATGGGTGAACATTTCCCTGCGAAGTGTTCAGGATTATTCCAACACTTAGATATTGTTGCAGAGGCCTTTCGTCATTTCGGTGGCTCTGCATGGTTCACATATGACGAAAATTTTCGCCAAAAATTGGCAGTCCACCCCTCCCTGCATTGGGGTTCCAAAGATGTTGGGTTATGGCTAAATCTCATGTTGCCGCCTAAGCTTCCGTTTACTCCAAAAGGGGTATCTAACGCACAGTCTGCGTTGCGTAAGGGATTTTGCTTTTCTTTCAATGAAGGGCAATGCAAGTTTCTATCAAATTGCAGATACAAGCATGAATGCTCTCATTGTAGTGGGAACCATCCGGCTAGCAGGTGTTTTCGCAAAACCACAGCGACAGCTTTTCAGCCATTTCCCGGGCACGCTCATGGGAAGGGCAGTGACTCCAGTGAACCTCCCAAGAATGCTCCCGTGGTTAGAGCGCTATCCAGACCACAGGATGGCGGCTCTGCTAACTGAAGGTTTCAAGGAGGGTTTTTTGGTCCCGACCTTTCAAGGCTCGGGCTGTTCCATGGTTCAGAATTTAAAATCTGTTTATGCTAATGCTTCAGTGGTAAGAAAGAAAATCTACAAAGAACTGGAAGAAGGGAGGGTGGCGGGTCCTTTTGCTTCCCCGCCATTTGCAAATTTTAGGCTTTCCCCGTTGGGTTTAGTTCCTAAAAAAGATCAAGGTTCTTACCGTCTGATACATCACCTTTCATATCCGGAGAACTCCTCTTTGAATGATGAGGTGGCTGGTGTTGAAGCTCCTGTTTGCTACGCATCATTCGACGAGGCTTTGGTTATATTAAGGAGTCATGGACAAGGGGCCTTGCTATCCAAGGCGGATATTAAGTCAGCATTTCGTTTGCTCCCGGTCCATCCACAGGGCTTCAGTTCACTAGGTTTTCAATTCTCGGGTGAATATTTCTTTGACAAATGTATGCCCATGGGGTTTTCTTTGTCTTGTTTTTATTTTGAAGCTTTTTCAACCTTTCTTCAGTGGGTTTTGTCTGACCTCTATCCCGAGGGAAGTTTCCTACATTATCTAGATGATTTTTTATTTGTGGGCTCAGCTGATTCTTCCTCGTGCCTTAAATCTCTTCAGTTATTTTTTAAGATTTGTGAACACTTTGGGATCCCTTTAGCAGCAGAAAAGACAGTGTTTCCATCCACTTCAATTGAATTTTTAGGGATTACCATAGATTCAGCTGCAATGGAATTTAAACTGCCTCTTCAAAAAATACAGAAAATGAGGTCCATGATCTCAGTTTTTCTTTTAAGAAAGAAAGTATTATTGAAGGAGGCCCAATCTCTTCTGGGTCTGTTTGCCTTTGCAGCCAGAGTCATTCCAATGGCTAGAGTGTTTTCTCGCAAGTTTTCATTGGCAATCAGAGGCTTTACAAACCCATATTCCCATGTTCGGATCTCCAAGAGCGTTCGGGAGGACCTTAGAATTTGGGATGCTTTTCTGTGTCATTTTAATGGCTCTACTATATGGCAACAGGATTTTGTTACTAACGAACAGCTTAATTTTTTCACGGATGCAGCTGGGTCTTCAGGCTTTGGAGCATTCATGGATGGGCATTGGTGCGCAGGTGAGTGGCATCAGGACTGGTTACAAAAGGACATCATTCAAAATTTGGTCCTTTTGGAACTTTTCCCTGTGATAGTCTCTTTAGTAGTTTGGAAAGACGTTTTTGCGAATCGCAGAGTTCTGGTGCATACTGATAATAAAGGCGTTTTATATGCAGTGAATACTTTATCCTCTAAATCTGAACCAGTGATTAGGCTTCTACGTTTTCTGGTTTTACAATGCATGCGATTCAATATCTGGTTGAAAGCAGAGCACATTCCGGGCGTGCAGAATAATATTGCTGATGCTTTATCTCGTTCACAGTTCACGAGGTTTCGGGAATTGGCTCCGACATCGGATCAATGCGGAACTCCTTGCCCGGATTTCCTCTGGGGCTTAATATGGAGTTAATTCTTGGTAACTTCAAGAATTCGGTGTCGAAGAAAACGTGGTCAGATTATCGCCTATCCTGGTCCAGATGGTGCTCCTTTTGTCAGGACTTTGGTCTGGATTCTCTTGTTGTCACTTCTTATGTCTCCCTGTCTTTTGTGTCTTCATTGCTTCAGGCTAATCTTAGCCCAGCTTCTATCAGCAAAATTTTAGCCGGGGTCTCCTTCTTTCTCAAATTCGCAGGTTTGCCAGCTCTAACCTCTTTCTTTCAAGTTAATCAAGTTTTAAAAGGTTTTAGGAGGTCAAAACCGTTATTGGATAATAGGCGCCCTATTTCGGCTGCTATATTGGTTGATCTCCTTAAGGTTTTAGAAGAGGTGTGTTTCTCTGAATTTGAATTAATTTTGTTTAGGGCCGTTTTTTCAGTTGCCTTTTTTGGCGCCCTCAGAATTGGGGAATTTACATCTGAAAATAGAAGGTCCTCAGCTTTTCTCCTCAAATCACATGTCATTGTGTATGATGGGTCCCTTAGCCTTTTTCTTTGTAGGTCTAAATCTCTTCCAACAGGTCAAGGTCATTGGATTTCTCTGTCTAGTTCTACCAATCCTACAATATGCCCGGTGCTATTGGTGTCTAGATATATGTCAATTAGACCATGTTCTGATGATTCCTTCTTTATCCACCAGGATTTGTCCTCTCTAACTAGGTACCAGTTTTCAGCTGTGTTGGCTGCTTCTCTGAAACGCTTGAACCTATCTGGTTTTTGCTTTTCTTCACATTCTTTCCGCATCGGGGCAGCCACCACAGCTGACTCTCTAGGTTTCCCGGCAGAAACTTTAAAAAGAATTGGCCGTTGGGGTAGTGATAGATATAAGATTTATGTTCGCCCCGATCTACTAATTTTATAATCTCTTTTCAGGATCCTCCGCAGCTACAGTTTGGATTGTAGGTCATTCCTACGTTTTCTGGGCAGCCAAGCATGCTGAAACTAGAACCTACTCGGCTAATTTAGGTCTGGACTCTAAGTCTTTCACAGTATTGTGGTCAGGTATTAGGGGTTTGAGGTGGAAAAATTTGAGAGATCATTTACTTCACTTATCTAATGTTTGGCCTTTACCCCAGATCTTGGTGCTTCATGCCGGGGGCAATGATTTAGGCAAAGTTAAGACGTGGGATCTTCTATGCGAAATCAAGAGGGATCTTTGTTATATTCAACTTTTATTCCCAAATGCTATAGTAGCATTTTCAGAGATGATTCCTCGTCTTCTTTGGTCCCCCTCGGGCAATTTATTTTATGTGGACAAGATTAGAAGGCGTCTCAATAGAACAATCCATAGTTTTTTAAGTTCATCCGGTGGCATATCTTTTCGCCACTTAGAATTAGAGGGTTTTGTACACGGTTTATTTCGTGGAGATATGGTCCATTTATCTGTGATAGGCTTAGATATATTTAATATGGGTTTACAAAATCTAATTGAATCAGCCACGGTGTTGGGGGGGGGGGCCTCGGCCGGCAGCACTGCTGCTGTCCTCAGCCGGTGGGGAGTAGTCGTCCAGCATTGTTGGATGGACACCATTTAATTTGTTCAGTTGTAGCCAGGATGGCTTTATATTCTTTAAAATAAATTTGAGTATTTTAGGTAACCCCTATGGATAACACCGTGGCCTTATAAATCCCAATTAATAAATGTTTTGTTAAATTTAATTAACAGTGTTTGTCTTTATTATAATCCCATCTGTGCTAGCCCATGAAGGGTCATAGCATTATGCTGGGGCCCACATGGGATGGCTCAGAGGGGGCTGCATTTTCTCTCCTTTTATCTATTTGCTAGGTTGCCATTGGTTGCCACTGTTGCTCAGGGCAGCAACAGCAAGAGGATTGGTAGCAAGGGCCAGCGTCAGGATTGGAGGAATTTGGCGGGCGCTGTGCAGCGCTGAAGAAGCCTATATAAGGGGCTGAGTGCAGCGTTCACTGACCGTGTGAAGCAGAGCAAGCGACACCCACCCACCCGCCCCCTTTTTTTTGTCATGATGTTGTCCATGAGGGGGAATAGTCGTCCAGCATTGTTGGATGGACACCATTTAATTTGTTCAGTTGTAGCCAGGATGGCTTTATATTCTTTAAAATAAATTTGAGTATTTTAGGTAACCCCTATGGATAACACCGTGGCCTTATAAATCCCAATTAATAAATGTTTTGTTAAATTTAATTAACAGTGTTTGTCTTTATTATAATCCCATCTGTGCTAGCCCATGTCTCCTTTTAAGTTTGCAGTAATGTCTAAGCATTCTCTTTATTGCCATTTCTGAAGACAATTACCCCATCAAGTCCCCCTGTCTTGTGATTGGCAGTGAGCGGATTCTGTAGCTGATATTTGTCCCAGTCTCAGGTATTGAACCTGCCCTCTGTTGGGTCAACGTAAGATGGCACCTTACCATCAAAAAAAATTTGTGTGCGAGCATGCGGAAACTTTCATTTTTTTAAATGTATTTATTTTATTTAAATACATTTTTTTACACTGTTTCTTTAAACTTTTTTTATATTTTTTTTAACTTTATCGTTATCACAGGTGATGAACAATATCTCTTGTGATAGCATGGGCCATGACAGGTCCTCTTTATGCATCTGGCATCTATTAACCACTTAAGGACCAGCCTCGTTTTGGAATTTAGGTGTTTACATGTTTAAAACAGGTTTTTTTGCTAGAAAATTACTTAGAACTCCCAAACATTATATATTGTTTTTTTTTCTAACACCCTAGAGAATAAAATGGCGGTCATTGCAATACTTTTTTCACATCGTATTTGCGCAGCGGTCTTACAATCGCACTTTTTTTTTGACAAAATTCACTTTTTTGACAGACAACAGTAAAGTTAGCCTAATTTTTTTTTTATATTGTGAAAGATAATGTTGTACCAAATAAATTGATACCCAACATGTCATGCTTCAAAATTGCGCCCGCTCGTGGAATGGCGTCAAACTTTTACCCCAAAAAATCTCCATAGGCAACGTTTAAAAAATTCTACAGGTTGCATGTTTTGTGTTACAGAGGAGGTCTAGAATTATTGCTCTCGCTCTAACAATTGCGGTGATATCTCACATGTGTGGTTTGACCACCGTTTTCACATGCGGGCGCTACTCAGGTATGTGTTCGCTTCTGCGAGCGAGCTCTTCAGGACAGGGGGTTTTTAAAAAAAAATTTTTATTATTATTATTTATTTTACATTATTTTATTTATTTGTACACTGTTTAAAAAAAAAAAAAAAAAAAAGCGTCACTTTTATTCCTATTACAAGGAATGTAAAGCATGACAGGACCTCTTAAATATGAGATCTGGGGTCAAAAAGACCTCAGATCTCATATTTACACTAAAATGCAATAAAAAAAAAAAGTCATTTAAAAAAATGACATTGAAAAAATGTGCCTTTAAGACGTATGGACGGAAGTGACGTTTTGACGTCGCTTCCGCCCAGCAGTGTCATGGAGACGAGTGGGCACCTTCTTAGCCTCACTCGTTTCCAGGCACAGCACTGAGAAGGACGCGATCACCTCTGCCGCTACCGACGGCACCGGATTGCGGCGGGAGGGGGGGCCGTCTCCCGCCACCAATAAAAGTGATCTCGCGGTGAATCTGCCACAGAGACCACTTTTATCTGAAAGCCGACCGCCGCACAAAAACGGGGATACCGGGGTAATGGCAGCTAGCTGCTGCTATAACAACGATATCCGCCGGCAAACTTTGGACGTACATCGGCCCTTCAAAGCAGCTGATCAAACAGAGAATGGCTTGATTGGCTGCCTTACAAGCCAGGAACGGCTGTTAATTAAAGAGAAACCAAAAGCGTCAAAATCCTTGACACTTGAGGTTTCTTAGCTCACAGAAGAGATCAGAGCATACCTCCCAACATTTTGAGATGGGAATGAGGGACACCTACTAGCAAATGTATGTTGGCATAGGACACACCCCCTGCCACACCCCCTTAAAGGAGAATTAACCAAGAAAGAAAAGTTTAATTAAATCCACATGGGTTTTTTTTTAACCACTACTATTCCTTTATATTGGCTTTTAAAATTTACAAATGCAGCAATTCAGAATTTGGATGAAAGGTTTAGCTCTGACAAACACTTTTTGAAAGATAAAAAGTGCATTTTATATACAACTATATAGATCATACCTAAATGAGGGACAAATGAGGGGGAATGAGGGACAGAGGAACATTGCTCCAAATCAGGGACCGTCGCTCGAAATCAGGGACAGTTGGGAGCTTTGCCAGAGGATGGAAGTTTCTCCCACATTTCATGTTGCATCGGTCCCAGGCTCCCTGGTGGCAGGAAAGGCAGTTGGTGGGGGGGAGGGGAGAGGAGGGATCCCCTTACATCACCCGTAAAAGTGATTGGGCGACTCTAAAGCCACTGGGATCACTTTAACAAAAAAGAGAATCGCCGGTAACAAAAAAGGATACCAGGATCATGGCTACAGTTGCAGCCATGATCCTGGTATCACCGCTTGTTCCTGAGGATGTACAGGTATATCCTAAAGACAAGAAGCAGTTAATATCAGCCTTCATGGCACTTGCTGGCACTGTCCCTTCCATGTACTAACACTGCTGGTGAGGTCTTCTGCTGACACTAAAAGCTTT
Organism: Lithobates clamitans; assembly: GCA_037952925.1. Classification (NCBI taxonomy): domain Eukaryota; kingdom Metazoa; phylum Chordata; class Amphibia; order Anura; family Ranidae; genus Lithobates; species Lithobates clamitans. Next base: position 42,801 of record JBBGZY010001574.1, on the reverse strand, counting down.
GCCACTGGCAATAATGCTCAATGCCTCTACTCCTGCCTGGCACTGTCAGTATAGCTGGCTGGTCGATGCATTTGCCTAGGCACAGAAGGAAATGGTGTTACCACACAGCCGCTCTGTACAAACAGGAAGTGGCTGGAGCTGCTCTGTCCTAGTTCTCTATTATTTTTCAGTGCATTCTGGGATACAGGAACCTCCGCTGTCTCTCCCCCCCAGCTAGCACTTTATAAATGCTTTAATAAAATGGCGTAAATGCTATAGGTGAAGTTAAGGTGCAGTTACAGTGCGTTACCACTGAAATGAATGGAGGTGGCTGATGCCTTATGAAAGTGATATGCTTCATTTTTAATGCTACACAATGCTACCACTCCTGTGTGTATAGACATTGAGGCTGAGTTCACACGGCCATGTGGGAAAGCCTGCGAATCCTGTGCGGGTTCCTGCATCGCACCTGAATCGCCCGCGGTTCACATTGACATCTGCGAACCGCTGCGGGTGTCAATGTAACGTTAATGACACCCCCAAATCAGTTTGCAGATCGCTTTGAAATGATGCAGGAATCAGATTGCATAGGCGTGAACACCCATGCAATCTGATTCCAGTGATGTGATCTTATTCCATGTGATGTGCACAGCAATGTGGTGTGAATCACATGCAATGTGGTGTGATTGCATAAGTGTGAAGCCAGCCTTAAGGCCACTTATGAGGCTTTAAAAACACTGCTTAACACTTAAAGACCACCCACCGCATATATACTGCAGTGGGTGGCTGTTGCGCGAAACCATGTACCTGTATGTCGTTTCATGCAATAGATAGTGTGGAAGCGCGCGCCCGCTGCACGGAGGAGGAGCCGATGTGCGATGTAGGCTGGCCACCCGCGATCGCTTCACAGAGAGGCAGGGGACAACATGGAGATCTGCTGTTCCTTGTGACTAAGAACAACGATCTCTGTGTTGTTCCTGTCAGCACTTCCCCCACACAGTAAAAAAACACCAACAGGGAACACATTTAACCCTTTGATCGCCCTTGATGTTAACCCCTTCCCTGCCAGTGTCATTTATACAGTAATCAGTGCATTCTTTTTAGCACTGATCACTGTATTGGTGTCACTGGTCCCCAAAAAATGTTACTTAGGGTCAGATTTGTCCACCATAATGTCACAGTCCCGCTATAAATTACCGATCGTCGCCATTACTAGTTCAAAAAAAAAAGAGAAGTCCATAAATCTATCCTGTAGTTTGTAGACACTATAACTTTTACGCAAACCAATCAATATACGCTTATTGGGATTTTTTTACCAAAAATATGTAGAAGAATGCATATTGGCCTACACTGATGAAGAAATTTCTTTTTTTTTTACAATATATTTTTTTTTTTTTTGGATATGTATTATAGCACAAAGTAAAAAATGTTGTTTTGTTTTTTTCAAAATTGTCGGTCTTTTTTTGTTTATAGAGCAAAAAATAAAAACCGCAGAGGTGATCAAATACCACCAAAAGAAAGCTCTATTTGTGGGGAAAAAGGAACATACATTTTATTTGGGAACAGCTTCGCATGCCCGCACAATTGTCAATTAAAATAACGCAGTGCAGTATCGTTAAAAATGACCTGGTCATTAAGGGGGTAAATCCTTCCGGGGCTGAAGTGGATAGATACCATTTAACCACAAGGTATTGACTATGTGTGAACAAGCCCTTACTCTATTACTGAAAACTCTAAATAAAGAATTTACAAAACACATTGCTGGTGAAAGCTGTAGGAAGTTTCTTATTAGAAGAAGTCAATTTTTCAAAAACCAAGGACTGAAAAAGCACTCAGTACAGCAGCCAGTTTTGCTTGTTTTATTGAGGACGGGGAGTGATGGTTTTGTTTTTTTGTCCACACTGGATTTAAAGTGTAAGCTCACCTTTACAGAAAAGTCTCTAAGGTGAACCTATACCGGACCCCCTCAGCGTCCCCTCTGGTCCCACTGTACTGTAGTCCCACGATCCTGCCCTGTCAGGGACCGGAACGATCTTCACCGGTCTGGGGATTTCAAATCCTCCTGTCTTTCTTTCCTCTCCTTGCAGCACTGATAGGACAGGCTAGATGCATTCTAATTGGGCAGCGCTGTCCATGTGACGGTGCTGACCAATTAGAATGCCTCTTGCCCATACACGCTGATAGGTATGAAAAGGGGATTGAGCCAGGATCGGTTTTCTTTTTTTTTTTGATCTCAGGATTTCCAGGCTGGAGGAGAGATGTGGGGTCACCCCACATCTCTCCATAAAGAGGACCTGTCATGCACTATACCTATTACAAGGGAAATTTAAAGGGAAAATGTAAAAATAATAAAATTCAAATAAAATCAACAATAAAATTGAAAAAAAAGGTAAAATGCCCCCCCAGTCCCTGCGTGCTCGGACGCAGAAGCGAACGCATACGTAGGTCGCGCCCACATATGTAAAAGGCGTTCAATCCGCACATGTGAGGTATTGCCGCAAACGCTAGAGTGAGTGCAGCAACTCTATCCCAAGATCTCCTCTGTAACTCTAAACAGGTAACCTGTAAAAAATTTTAAAGCGTTGCCTATGGAGATTTTTAGGTACCGAAGTTTGGCGCCATTCCACGAGTGTGTGCAATTTTAAAGTGTGACATGTTAGGTATCTAGTTAGTCGGTGTAACATCATCTTTCACATTATACAAAACAATTGGGCTAACGTTTTTTTTTTTTGAATTCATGAAACTGCTATTTTTTTTTTTAAAAAGCGTTTGAAAAATTGCTGCGTGTGACATAAAAAGATGCAACAACTGCCATTATATTATATTCCTTAGGTCTTTGCTAAACAAATATATGTAATGAGTAATTTTCAAGCCAAAAAAGTATAATTTTTACATGTAGGAGCGGAGTGTCAGAATTGTCCCGGATTGGAAGTGTTTTTTTTGCTTCTTTTTTTTTTATCTAAGTGATGGCCAGCACTTTTTTCTATACCATGTAGTACATTCATAGAGCCTGTAGATGTCTCTGCTACTATATTTATGGATGTCTTAGCTTATAAATACTAGCAGCTAGACTGAAGAGCGCTCAGCAAGAATTCAGCATTGAGTAGTTTTCCTTGAAGCCCTCAAAGCATTGTTCATCTCCAGTCTGGGAGTGTTGAATACACATTTAAATGGGAATGTCCGCTGTAGCATTACCGTTTAACTTGAGCCAAAATTCTTTATTTGAGGTACTGACTGGGGCTATAATTTATTACAACCTATGAATGCTGTATCTATGACTTTCCCTCACTACATATTAGATTCCTATTAGATTGAAGACAAATCACTCAAAAACATAAGCAGACCATGATAAAAACCCAGCAATAAACATACTATTTTGGGTAGAGTGAGGAAGGGACAGAATCCCTTTTAGATTGTTATTGCACCCCTCACTGGGGAAGATCATTCACCACCAGTTGCCAGTGATGGTGCTCATCAGTACAAGAAATAAAATGGAATGTTACCAATAGGTACAATTTCCTGTGTGTTCCCAAAATTATACCCAGATGTCTCTTGCTCCCTCCACTAAATTTTACCCACATTGGAATACCAATGGTAAATTGATCTGGTACCCATTTGGAGCCCATGCCTGTGTCACATCCTAAAATCAATGTATTATTAGAGACTAGAAAAATCATTGACTTTGTAGGCACACAATGTATGTATAAAGTTAACAAAGTTTATTGATCTGCATCAAAATATTAGTATACAATGTAACAATTAGGTAAAAGACTTTTTCTGTTTAATCCCATTGCTGGCAAAGTGTGAATCCCCTCTAGAGAAGAGTATAGCATATATAAAAACTGTGTGCATTGTAAGGTATATACCAAAATATTCACATAACCTCCAGATACTGGGGTTTCACTTGTCCTTGATGAATCTCATAAGTTACGCTCTATATGTTTCACGACCTGGTTGCTTCTTCAGGAGCTTTAAACAATCCACAGGCATTGTAGATCCTTATTGACTCTTCTGACAGACAAGAATCATAATTACATAGTTGATGAGGTTAAAAAATACACAGGTCCATCTAATTCAACCCTGTAATGCAACATTAGCCACCATGGTCAAAATAAAATTGCTTCTCAAGCATATCATAGCAGATGTGTAAATTTGGGTCACATACTTTTAATCAGCTATACGTTCCCCAGCTAAAGGGTATGTTATAACTAAGTAAGTGACATCCATTAGGAATTTTGAGGGTTGCTAAGGGGCAATAGGACCTACAATTTGGTATGAATAATGGGACAATCCTGTAAGATGTTTAGAAGGTACCAGCACTTTAAGAAAGGAGCTATAGGGTGCTTGAAAGAGAAGTATGGAGTTTTTTTTTTTTTACAAAATCATATTTACCTAGGTGGATACTGCATCGACGCCAGCTCTAAGACTGAGAACCAAGTGATCAAAGACCGCTGGTCGTTCGGTTCTCAGAGGTCCATGAGCAGAGAGCTGATGACTGTCAGTCACTGCTGTCTGCTCTGCCTCCCCACCTTCCCCGCGCTCACTGGAACGCTAGGCTGTGGAATGTGTGTGAGCAGCCTGGCTCAGGCTCTCAATGGCTTGCTGAGAGGCTTAGCCAGGTGCCAGTCCAGGGTTGTGGGCAGATCCCGACTTTATTGTCGCAATCTTGCCCCAGCCTGGACCGCCTCTGTGATGTCAGCAGACAGCGGGCTTCAGGTGCCTCAGCATTACTGGCAGTTTAAAAAGGTTTTTGTAATTGCTTTCTTATGCTCTCCAGTTTCACATACTTGCCAACAGTCCCGATTTTCCTGGGACAATCCAGATTTTTGGACCCTCGTCCCGATTTAAGCTTGTCACAATTATTTTTCCAGGATTTTGCTTTTGTCCCGGGAAAATCGGCAATCGCCGCCATTACCACGAGTATTGTTTCCCCTTGCGTTCAGTGAAGAGGAGAGGGCAGCCAATCGGCTTCTCTCTTCAGTGGCTGCAGGGATTGGAGACCCCTCCCCTCTCCACTGAACACAACAGGAAGAGATCAGCTGCCGCAAACCCTCCACCCCGTGGAGCAACATGTGACCGCTGGCTGGGGAGCAGCAAACAAACAAACCGAGCGCAAAGTTACTGCCGACTAATACAGCTGAGTGAGATTAACCCCTCACACGCCGATTGATCGGCTGCATCATGAAGACACAGCGGGACATAGGCTGCTTGCGAGGAGGGGACAGCAACAAACTGTATAGGCTACACACAGGCTGGATGGTTGGCACAGGGGTCAAAGGCAACACAGTCTGCATGTCACAGGGGGGCCACAGTCTGGATATGTCACAGGGGGGCCAGAGTCTGCATGTCACAGAGGGGCCACAGTCTGCATGTCACAGGGGGGGTCACAGTCTGCATGTCACAGGGGGGCCACAGTCTGCATGTCACGGGGGGGCCACAGTCTGGATGTCACAGGGGGGTCACAGTCTGCATGTCACGGGGGTGGTCACAGTCTGAATGTCACGGGGGGCCACAGTCTGGATGTCACAGCGGGGTCACAGTCTGCATGTCATGGGGGGCCACAGTCCTGATGTCACAGGGGGTCACAGTCTGTATGTCACGGGGGGGCACAGTCTGGATGTCACAGGGGGTTTTTGTAGTAATCAGCGTAGTGTAGTGGGTGTTCATGTTGTAGTGTAGTGGGTGTTGTAGTGTAGTGTAGTGGGTGTTGTAGTAATCAGTGTAGTGTAGTATAGTGGGTGTTGTAGTAATCATCAGTGTAGTGTAGTGGGTGGTGTAGTGGGTGTTGTAGTAATCAGCGTAGTGTAGTGGGTGTTTTAGTAATCAGTGTAGTGTAGTGGGTGTTGTAGTGTAGTGGGTGTTGTAGTAATCAGCGTAGTGTAGTGAGTGTTGTAGTAATCAGCGTAGTGTAGTGGGTGTTCGTAGTGCAGTGGGTAGTGTAGTGGGTGTTGTAGTAATTAGTGTAGTGGATGGTGTAGTGGTAATCAGTGTAGTGTAGTGGGTGTTGTAGTGGACAGTGTAGTATAGTGGGCATTGTAGTGTAGTGGACAGGTAGGTCAATATACTGGTCAGTATAGGAATCAGGTAGGTCAGTGTAGTGGACAGGTAGATAGGTGTAATGGTCAGTCTAGGAATCATGTAGGTCAGTGTAGAGGTCAGTATAGGAATCAGGTAGGTCAGTGTAGGAATCAGGCTGGTAAATACTATTGTAGGAAGAAAAGGTACTCAGGGAGTGCTAAAAGTCTGTAGGTTAGGGGGCGCAAATTTCTTGCCTTGCACTGGGCGCCGACAACCCACGCTACACCAATGCTGCTGGGGGCACCTGATGTAAGGACGGACTCTGCTGGGGGCACCTGATGCAAGGAGGGACTCTGCTGGGGGCACCTGATGCAAGGAGGGACTCTGCTGGGGGCACCTGATGCAAGGAGGGACTCTGCTGGGGGCACCTGATGCAAGGAGGGACTCTGCTGGGGGCACCTGATGCAAGGAGGGACTCTGCTGGGGGCACCTGATGCAAGGACGGACTCTGCTGGGGGCACCTGATGCAAGGAGGGACTCTGCTGGGGCACCTGATGCAAGGAGGGACTCTGCTGGGGGCACCTGATGCAAGGAGGGACTCTGCTGGGGGCACCTGATGCAAGGACGGACTCTGCTGGGGGCACCTGATGCAAAGGACGGACTCTGCTGGAGGCACCTGATGCAAGGATAGACTCTGTTGGGGGCACCTGATGCAAGGACGGACTCTGCTGGGGACACCTGATGCAAGGACGGACTCTGCTGGGGACACCTGATGCAAGGACGGACTCTGCTGGGGACACCTGATGCAAGGACGGACTCTGCTGGTGACAGGCGACGTGGCAGGTGACATGCTCAGGGGTCCCACTGATTCTGCATTATGGTGAGTTGAATGATTTAATTTTATATTACAATGTAAAAATAGAAATAATGCGCTTCAATCATCCTGACACCATAACAACCATGGTGCCGGGTTGATTGAAGCGCTAACACCAGGTGCTTGGAGTATCTTTATCTGCTGATTGTTAAACTCTGGAATACACATATTTCTATTGTGGTGTAGAATCTGGGGCTGCTGTCCCTCCATCCCTCTCCCTTCCTTTCCCCTTTTTCCTCTCCATCCCTCATTCATCTCAGACTCTAACCACACCCCATTTGAACCACGCCCACTATTTCGTGTAAACCACGCCCATTTGCGCACACCACATTTTTATTTTTTCTATGTCACGCCTACAAACGCATGCCCTGCCCCCTACTACTACACCAGTAGTGAAAATCAGGTCTGAACACACAAGTACAGTAAATCTAGCACAAACTGGAACATTCACTTTTAGTGAAACCAAAACAATAAGCACACTCTGAGATAAAGGCAGCTAAACTTACACAAAAATCCCAACTTGAAATTTAAGTTTGGCTCCATAACCTCCTGTCTGCCCCCCTGTGATATGGTGAAGATATTCATCATATTAAATGGCCAATAGTGAGGATCAGAAGGAGTAGGGGGAAAACCCAGTAGCGGCTGGTGCTCAACATTTTTTGGGGGGGTGGGCGCAAACAAACTGAAAAATTATGAAAAACACTGAAAAAAAAACATCAACTGCAGCCTCACTGTGCCCATAAAATGCAGCCACTGTGCCTATAAAATGCAGCCTCTGTGCCCATCATATGCAGCCACTGTGTCCATAAAATACAGCCACTGTGCTCATAAAATGCAGCCTCTGTGCCCATCATATGCAGCCTCTGTGCCCTTCATATGCAGCCTCCCTCCCCATAATTTGTAGCCTCTGTGCCCATCATATGCAGCCTCCCTCCCCATAATATGCTCCCTCTGTGCCCATCATATGCAGCCTGTGCCCATCATATGCAGCTTCTGTGCCCACCATATGCAGGTTTTGTGCCCACCATATGCAGCCTCTATGCCCATCATATGCAGCCTCTGTGCCCACCATATGCTTCTGTGTCCACCATATGCAGCTTATGTGCCCACCATTTGCATCTTCTGTGCCCATCATATGCAACTTCTGTGCCCACCATATGCAGCTTCTGTGCCCACCATATGCAGCCTCTGTGCCTATTATATGCAGCCTCTGTGCCCAACATATGCAGCTTCTGTGACCATCATATGCAGCCTGTGCCCATAATATGCAGCCACTGTGACCCCCCTGCCCGCCCGCCGTCTGACCGGCAGTTACCCCATCCTGGTAGCGGGTCAGGCAGAGGGTGACAGCGGCAAGCTGTGGGACGGGCAGGCGATGGCTGCATCCTCCATGGTTCCCCTGCGTCTCCTCCTCCATGCCGCTAAGCGTCCAATAGGGATGTCTGTGCTTTCAGCCAATCAGGTGACGGGTATTAGACCCGCGCTCCCTGATTGGCGGAGAGGTGGTTTAGTGTTAGAAAAGCAAATATTCATTTGCTTTTCTAACACACCTGGGTGGACTGCGAGTGCAATTGTCAGGGCTGGGCTCAGCCCTTCCTTCTCTGAGCTGGCCGCTCAGCTGTTGGCTAATTGCCAGCTCCCATCTCTCTCCACAGTTACCCAGCTGTTGTTCATATCCTGCTAGTCAGTCCTGCCTACTTAAGCCGCCCAGTCCAGAGGAGCTTTGCCTTCGCCTTGGTCACATCACAAGAAACTATCTCCTGCGTTCCTGTTTAAAGACTGGCTTTGCTGACATCCCTTCTGGCTCCAGATCCTGCTTGCTGTTCCTCTACTTGGATCCCTGACTTTTGGCTTGGCTGACTATTCGTTCCGGTTACTGAACTTTGGCTATGTTTTGACTACGTTTGTTCTTTTTACTTTCCTTAATAAACAAGTGTGCTTTAACTGTACTTCTGTCTTGGTCTGATTTTATGGTTTCTGACAGCAATGCTCTGCGCTCGCAGTCCACCTTTTTTGAAGCCTATTAGAGCCTATGGCTCTAATCAGGTGCTTAAAAAAAACCACCCTGCCGCTGGAATTCAGGCACCCGGCATCCAAAAAGGGTCCAGAAGCCTGAATAGGGGGTGGCTACAGCGGCCATGAATGCATGAATCTATCTATTTTACATATAGGGGCTGGCTGGAGAGAGGGAGGTGGTTGGAAAGAGGGGGTGGCACCTTCTCCCCCCCTAATGGACGCACAGCCACTGGACAAACCCAAGTTCAGAAAATGCAAAACATTCTCTGAATGGCGCCCGTGCTGAGCGGCCGACCTCCTGTGTTCAGTAAGCTATTGTGCAGCCACTCGGAGCAGGGCCTGGAAAGTGGAAATCACTGGAGTAGCGGTGTCTACTTCAGTAATTTCAAGCTTCCAAGGGGATCTGCCAGGTATGGTATATACATAGTTACTTTGGTATATACATAGTTGGTATATACATAGTTATGTATAATAGTATATTAGTATATAATAGTCACTAATTTCTAGTATCTTTTGGGGAGATTTTTGTACCTAAATTCTCAGGCCCACCCTGTAAAATACTAAAAAGTCTGGTTCTCTGTGTTTGAGTGTTGATTAATTTTATCTTATGGAGCATGCAATAGCAACAGTGGGAATCACCAAAACATGGGTAGGTATCCCAAATTACTTTTGTGTACTCCCAAAACACCAGGGTCACTGCCTACTAAAAAAGCCCAATTTTGGTCTCATGCTATTCTTAAAGTGGTATTAAACTCAAAAACAAAAATATTAATAAATAAAATAAAATATTGCTGCTTACCAGTCCTTAAAGTGGATGTACTGTAAACCCAATGTCATCCTTTCTAAACTACTGCCATAGGAGTTATCTATAAGGATATACATGCCTCCTGCATGTATCTTTACCTGTCAAATGTCTCCCCTCTGTCTGTTATGAGAGCCGAAAAACTGCATATTCTGTGGGTGGGTCTGTTGTCTGGAGCTCGGTGGGTGGAGTCGTGATGTCAGTAGACTCCCCGCCCACCTCTACACTCCCCTTGTCAATATGCATTTTCTCCTATGTATTTCTAACACAGAACTTCTGCTATGATCTCTAACATCCAGTGAAAAGACAGGAAAGTAACCACATGACTTCAGCATGCCAAATCATGCTGAGGTGTGGAACAGCCAATCCTTGCAGAGCTGCTGAAGAAAGGAGTGGGGGTGGGAATTAAAAAATAATGCATGTCTCTTAGGCTAGTGCACAAGATATGTAAATCACCTGTCACTCACAGCAAGGGGGAGGATTTGACAAAGTTTTTCTCTGTTTGTCAAGTTTTATCTCACTGAACAATAAAAGAGGATTGCTCAGAGATGGATTAACTCTGTGTGGCAAGACTGGGCTCAAATGATAGGAAATCTTATACTCTACATTATGACATTAAAAAAAAAAAAAAAAAAATCGGGTTTACATCCACTTTAAATGTGGTATCTACATTAGATTTATTTTTAGTCTTTATTTTCACCTGGCAATTTAGCCAGTAACACACTTCATGTCTTTGAGCATCTCCAATCTGGATGAGCGAGCAAAGGAGACACCTTTGGACAGCAGCATTGTCAGCCTTGGAAGATCAATTCGATGTACTAGAACACATGTGTCAAACACTAGGCCTGCGGGCCAAATCTGGCCCACCAGGCCATTTAATGTGGCCCTTGCACCTTACCTGCAGCTGTGGCACCCCCCTCGTCTCTGCCCCCACCTTGTCTCAGCAGTTGGCAGAAGACAGGACAGAACTCCTTATACAGTTCCTGTGCCTCTCTGTGCAGCCACAGCACCCCCTCGTCTCCACCTCCCCTGGTATCAGCAGTCAGCATACTTCAACCCTTCTCTCGTCCTCCTCCAGACTTTGCAATTTCTGCTTCCCAGCTCCATCCCCAGCTTCTTCCCAGCAGCAGCATTAAAGTGGTGTTCTGGACGAAATTATACTTTTTAAATAAAAATACCCCTATAATACACAAGCTTAATGTATTCTAGTAAAGTTAGTCTGTAAACTAAGGTCTGTTTTGTTAGTTTATAGCAGTAGTTTGTTATTTTATAAACTTACAGCAGGCCGTGGCCATCTTAAGTGTGGCCATCTGAAGCCAGACTGTATTTCTTCCTGGATCTCATCCTTGCAGATCTCGCACATGCTCAGTGCAGCACAAGCAGTGTAATAGGTTTCAGGCCAGGTTTCCATAGCAACGGCAGTGTCAGAGGAAGTTGCCGCCCCTTCCCAGAAGGCATTGCAAACAGGAAATGATGTGATGGGCCACGGCCAGGGAGGAGGAAGTGAAAAATGAATAAAGCAGCTATACAGTAGGTGCTGAAAAAAAAATAAAAAAAATATCCAATTCGTTTACAGTGCACAGTTTATTGAGGGATGCCGAAGAGTTGTAAAAGTGGGTGTAACTTCACTTTAAGTAAGGGGGGAGCACTGTGATGTAAAGGATGTGGGGGACATTTAGTCTTACAAATTCAACTGGCCCTTTGAGGACAACCATAATGCTGATGTGGCCCGCAATGAAATTGAGTTTGACGCCCCTGTACTGGAAGATTTAGATGGACTTAACTAATAAATTAAGTGGAACTTCAGCTAACACTTTTAAAAGGTTACAGCAACTTGTTTTATTTGAGGGGGAGGTAAAGGATTTACATTAAAATATAATAAATAATAGCTAACCATTGGTAAGCTCCCACCAGTGTTAAATGATTTGTCTCAGACCTTTAAACGTCACTTTTAGTGGACAGCTTGGTTTGTACAAGAAAGCCTATAAAAATAACAGACTTTCTGGCTAGATCAACAAGTGAAAATAAAGTTAAGAATCCTAAAAAAGAAAATGAATGCAGCCGCCACATCTAAGAATTGGTAAACTGCAATATATGAAATATTTTCTTTGGGGTTTAATACTGCTTTAGATATATATTGTGCATCCCTCATGTATTAGCAATTCGTGTTTTAGTGCCTAGGTGCTTAATCAGGGCTGGCAAATAAAAATATTAATTAGATTGGCTTCTGCTAGTTAAAGTGGTTGTAAAGGCTGAAGTTTTTTTTACCTTCGAGCATTCTATGCATGAAGGTAGAAAACCTTCTGTGTGCTGCAACCCCCCGCCGCCGCCCCCCCCCCCCCAGCTGAGCCCCCTCTCGATCCGGCGATGTGCACGAGAGTCTCGGTTGTCCTGGGACTCCCTCTCCTCATTGGCTGGGACATTTGCTCCCACTGCTGTCAATCACAGCCAGTGAGCCAATGAGGAGAGAGCAGGGGACGGGGCCGAGCAGCAGCTCTATGTGTCTTATGGATGCATAGAGCAGGGCTCGGGAGCAAGCACCCACCAGTGCCCCAAAAAGCAAACGGTTGATATTGGGGGCACCGGTTGTGGGGGAGTAGCCAGGAGCATCGGCGGGAGACCTGAGAAGAAAAGGATTGGGGCTGCTCCATGCAAAACTATTACACAGAGCAGGTATGTCAATTTTTTTTAAAAAACTGAACCTTTAAAAAAAGAAAATTGAGCACCAGCCACCACTGTTTTCAGGTCTTAGTGAACCTCTCCAAAAAAAAGTCACAGAGAGGGGCAACTGAGAAAAGTGCCCTTCTTTCAGTAGTAATCAGAATGCCACCCTATACAGACAAAAAAAATAATTTGTGGCATGTTGCTGGCTCTGCCAAGTAGGGTTGGCTCAGGAGCTATGGAGTCACCACCAGATGGCAGGTCAGTCTACCACAGCTCAAGTTACCCCCAGCAACTCCAGAAGGGAACCTTAGGGGTTCCACAGAACTAATGGCTGATCTAAAGCTTCATTCAACATGAGAGATGTTCTTAGTTAATTCCACACAATCATCCTGGCTCACAGAAGAGCAAACTCTAAGACCCCTTTCACACTGAAGCGCTTGAAAGCTGCTTATAAAACATTGGGCGTTTTTGCGGCACTAGCGGTGTGCTTTTTTAAGGTCACGTGACTCAAAAGAACCATTTTTCTGCGCTTTTCAGGCGCTTCTCATTCATTTAAATGAATAGGGGTGTTTTTGAGGCGCTTTTTTAAGTGCTTCAAAGGTGCTGCTTGCAAGATTATTTTCACCGCCCCGCCAGCGCACCGCCCCAGTGTGAAAGGATCCATTGATGTTAATAAGAAGGAGTTTTCAGGAGCTGTACAGGCGCTTTTTTTTAGCGTGAAAGTGACTGAAAAGCACCTCAGTGTGAAAGGGGTCTTATATATCACTCAGGAAGGTTAAGGGCACATACTATTGTATGACAGTCAGCAATGTCCTAAAGTACAGACCTCAAAACTGTCATGATCAAATTTATGTTGCAGAAGGGGAGGAGGGGCTATAGTTTATGTATAAACCAAATCTTAAAATGATTTGAATGATGAATGTTATTTCTTAAGCACAGCTGTTCTCTCATTTTATTATAGACACATTGTTTCTCTTCTAGACGCTGTGCATTAAAAATCAAAGGATTTCCTCCAAATTAGATTCTTCCTCTTCAACTATTCATAACAGCTAAGCAGAGCACATCATTCAATCGTATTTGTAGGCTGTATTCTGTAACACCCACATCTCAGCATTTGTTTTAGTATTTGTACAAGGATGTGGCATACAATTGTGGTATTTTCAGTACTTTTTGGTTCCTGTCTGAGCAAATAATATATAAAATACGAGAAGGCGGCATGAAGTAAATGTTAGTGTTAATCATGTTTTTCCATTGTCTAAACTGACCTCAACAAACCCCAGAAAAATCAAAGTGAAATCTTTGCCAGTCCAGATTTACACTGCCTTGAGAAAGTATTCATACCCCCTGAAATGTTCCACATTTTGTCATGTTACAACCAAAAGCATAAATGTATTTTATTGGGATTTTATGTGATAGACCAGGGATATGCAATTAGCAGACCTCCAGCTGTTGCAAAACTACAAGTCCCATCATGCCTCTGGGTGTCATGCTAGTGGCTGTCAGAGTCTTGCTATGCCTCAGAAAAATAAATGTTTTTCAACATTTTTTACAAATATATGAAAAGTGTGGCATGCATTCGTATTCAGCCCCCTTTACTCTGATACCCCTAACTAAAATCTAGTGGAACCAATTGCCTTTAGAAGTCACCTAATTGATAAAGTCCACCTGTGTGTAATTTAATCTCAGTATAAATACAGCTGTTCTGTGAAGCCCTCAGAGGTTTGTTAGAGAACCTTAGTGAACAAACTGCATCATGAAGGCCAAGGAACACACCAGACGGGTCAGGGATAAAGTTGTGGAGAAGTTTAAAGCAGGGTTAGGTTATAAAAAAAATATATTGAGCTTTGAACATCTCACGGAGCACTGTTCAATCCATCAGCCAAAAATGGAGAGAGTATGACACAACTGCAAACCTACCAAGACATGGCCATTCAACTAAACTGACAGGCTGGGCAAGAGTGGCAAGAAGAAAGCCATAAGAAGTCCTGTTTGCAGTTTGCGAGAAGCAATGTGGGGAACACAGCAAACATGTGGAAGAAGGTGCTCTGGTCAGATAAGACCAAAATTGAACTTTCCCCCCTCATATTCCAGGACAGCTACTTAAGAGATGATTGGCTCCGCCTTGTACAGGAAACACGAATCAGAAACAATTTAAAAGGCACCTCCCTCTCCTCTGACCTTTAGTTGTTTTGTGTTTCCAGACCCTCTAGGAGCACACCGTAATGTTTGTTATTTTATATAGGTCTGGAGGTCTGGTAACTGTGGTTGGTGGACCCCCCTTCAGCTGGTGATATCCAGGACTGGTTGTGGCCATGTCTAGGGTGTTTTTCTATGTTTATAGACCAAGAAAGGCCCCCTGTATGTATTGGGTTACTTGCCTCCCTGGTGGTTTAGCAGTGGCAACTACCTTCCATTTCCAGCCTCTAGCTGTGTGGAGAGGCATCTTCCCCTCAATGGGTGTACCAAAATGGCGTCGGAGGACGCGGCAAGATAGCGCCGGAACCGGAAGTGACTTCCCTTTCAGGGGCCGGAGCTCCGTCCAAGCCCTTAGACCTTCTATTTGACAGCCTGGAGGCTAAGCGGCGCATCCTACAGCTAAGAGGGTGTTCAGAGAGGGTTGTTGAGACCCTCCTGCACAGCCGTAAGTTAGTCATAAGAAAGATCTATGGGAAAGCTTGGAAAACTTTTGTTTCCTGGCAGAAGACAAGAATAGATTCTTTTTCTACTCCCTATATATTGTATTTTTTAGAGGGGAGTGGAGAAAATACTTTCTGTCAGCACCCTTATGCCGCGTACACACGGTCTGACTTTCTAGAAAGCTAGGTCCGACGTACTTGCCGCCAGACTTCCGGCGGACTACCGCCGGACTTTCTGAACGGCCGGACTTGCCTACACACGGCCGGACTTTCCGGAATCCGGTCTTCCCGACGGACTTCCGCCGGACTTTCAGAACGAACGGACTTTCCCACACACGGACAAGTCCGTTCATTTTGAACGTGACTTTGGTACGACGGGACTAGAAAAGGAATTCAATCTCGCCGCTTTTTTTGGCGAGATTGAAACCTTGCGAGCCCCGTCGCAGGCCCTTAGGTCTGGTATGGAACTTTAAGGGGAACCCCCTACGCCGAAAAACCGGCGTGGGGGTCCCCCCAAAATCCATACCAGACCCCGATCCGAGCACGCAGCCTGGCCGGTCAGGAAAGGGGGTGGGGACGAGCGAGCGCCCCCCCCCCCCCCCTCCTGAACCGTACCAGGCCGCATGCCCTCAACATGGGGGGTGGGTGCTTTGGGGGAGGGGGGCGCCCTGCGCCCCCCCCCAAAGCACCTTGTCCCCATGTTGATGAGGACAAGGGCCTCTTCCCGACAACCCTGGCCGTTGGTTGTCGGGGTCTGCGGGCGGGGGCTTATCGGAATCTGGGAGCCCCCTTTAATAAGGGGGCCCCCAGATCCCGGCCCCCCACCCTATGTAAATGAGTATGGGGTACATGGTACCCCTACCCATTTACCTAGGAAAAAAGTGTAAGTAATAAAACACACTACACAGGTTTTTAAAATATTTTATTAAACAGCTCCGGGGGGGGGGATCTTCCTCCGGCTTCGGGGGTCCCTCCGCTTCATCTTCTCCCGGCGTCCGGTTGGTTCTTCTCTGCTCTCCGGCCTCTTCTCCCGGTGTCGCAGGTCTTCGGCCGGCCCCTCCGCTGTCTTCAGGTAGCTCTATTGCCAGCGGAGGTCCGGACTTCTGGGCTTCTTGGCTTCTTGTGTTCTCTTCTCTTCCCCCAGATGTTGACACGACGCTCTCTCCGGCTGGACTGGTCTCTGAGGGCTGCGTTGTGACTTATATAGGCGGAGACCCCGCCCCCATATGATGTCACAGTCCCTGGGCATGCTGGGACTGTGACGTTTTAGGGGGCGTGGTCGACCACGCCCCCTAAAACGTCACAGTCCCAGCATGCCCAGGGACTGTGACATCATATGGGGGCGGGGTCTCCGCCTATATAAGTCACAACGCAGCCCTCAGAGACCAGTCCAGCCGGAGAGAGCGTCGTGTCAACATCTGGGGGAAGAGAAGAGAACACAAGAAGCCAAGAAGCCCAGAAGTCCGGACCTCCGCTGGCAATAGAGCTACCTGAAGACAGCGGAGGGGCCGGCCGAAGACCTGCGACACCGGGAGAAGAGGCCGGAGAGCAGAGAAGAACCAACCGGACGCCGGGAGAAGATGAAGCGGAGGGACCCCCGAAGCCGGAGGAAGATCCCCCCCCGGAGCTGTTTAATAAAATATTTTAAAAACCTGTGTAGTGTGTTTTATTACTTACACTTTTTTCCTAGGTAAATGGGTAGGGGTACCATGTACCCCATACTCATTTACATAGGGTGGGGGGCCGGGATCTGGGGGCCCCCTTATTAAAGGGGGCTCCCAGATTCCGATAAGCCCCCGCCCGCAGACCCCGACAACCAACGGCCAGGGTTGTCGGGAAGAGGCCCTTGTCCTCATCAACATGGGGACAAGGTGCTTTGGGGGGGGGGGCGCAGGGCGCCCCCCTCCCCCAAAGCACCCACCCCCCATGTTGAGGGCATGCGGCCTGGTACGGTTCAGGAGGGGGGGGGGGGGGGGCGCTCGCTCGTCCCCACCCCCTTTCCTGACCGGCCAGGCTGTGTGCTCGGATCGGGGTCTGGTATGGATTTTAGGGGGACCCCACGCCGTTTTTTCGGCGTAGGGGTTCCCCTTTATAATCCATACCAGACCTAAGGGCCTGGTATGCCCCGCGCTCGCCGCAATAGGAAGATTTGTTTTTCCTATTGCAGCGAGCGCGAGATGCAGTAACCTGCTCCTCCGTCGTATCTGGTCCTTCGGACTAGTATACAGACGAACGGGCTTTCCGTCAGGAACTGAGTCCGGCGGAGGTACGACGTAAAGATTTGAAGCAGGCTTCAAATCTAAAGTACGTCGGATTTCCGCAAAAATCCGACCGAAACGGTCCGTCGGAAGTCCGATGGAGACCACACACGGTCGGACTTTCAGCCGGACTTTGTCCGGCGGCGTCCGGCGGACTTTTGCAGGTGAAAAGTCCGACCGTGTGTACGCGGCATTAGGGTTCAGGTTGCTGCCCTATCTTTGTTTGCAGAAAAAAGACTAGCTGAGAACCCTTTGATCAGGACTGTTAAACAGATTCCTCCCTGGGATCTGTCGTTATTAAATGCTCTGACTAGGGCTCCTTTTGAGCCTTTGCATGAGGCTTCTCTGAAATTGACTTCCTTTCTTTAGGCTATAACGTCGGGGAGAAGGATTTCTGATCTAGCGTCCCTTTCCTGTAAGGACTCTTTCCTGAGGATATTAGAGGACAGGGTAGTCATTAGGCCCGATCCTTTGCACTTTACCAAAGTTTCCTCCAGCTTTCACAGGTCCCAGGAGGTAGGTCTTCCTAGTTTTTGTTCCGCCCCCAAGAATACCAAAGAGAAAAGATACCTTCTACATTATCTAGAAAGGTCCAGTGAGTTTAGGAAATCCTCCCAACTCTTATGCCCTGTACACACGATTGGATATTGATCGGACATTCCTACAACAAAATCCATCGGATTTTTTCAGACGGATGTTGGCTCAAACTTGTCTTGCATACACACGGTCACACAAACTTGGTCGGAAATTCCGAACGTCAAGAACGCAGTGACGTACAACACGCACGACGAGCCGAGAAAGATGAAGTTCAATAGCCAGTGCTGTTCTTCTGCTTGATTCCGAGCATGCGTGGCACTTTGTGCATCGGAATTGTGCACACACAATCGGAATTGTCGACAACGGATTTTGTTGTCGGAAAATTTTATAGCCAGCTCTCAAACTTTGTGTGTCAGAAACTCCTATGAAAAATGTGTGATGGAGCCTACACACGGTCGGAATTTCCGACAACAAGGTCCTATCACACATTTTCCATCGGAAAATCCTATTGTGTGTACAGGGCATTAGTGTTGTTCAGTGCATCTAGAAGTTCCATTTTCAGATAGATTAGGGAAGCTTACAGAGTGTCAGGTCACACCCCTCCTTCCAGAATTAGGGCTCATTCAACGAGATCCTTGGCCACATCATGCGAAGAAATTTCTAAAGCTGCTGTCTGGTCCTCCTCTCATGCGTTTATCAAGCATTATAGAGTCCAGATGCTCTTCAGCCAGGACCTCTCCCTTGGTAGGAAAGTTCTTCAGGCTGTCATCCCTCCCTAAGGTATAGAATCTTGCTTATCCTCTCAAGTAGCTGTCCTGGAAGATGAGGCAGGAAAACTCCCGTTAGACTTAGCGGTAACGGTAATTCCAGGAATCTTCCAGGGCAGTGTCTATATTCCCACCCTATTCTCTATTCACTGGTCTTTGTTTACCTGGTGGTGTTTTAGTGAGTTTGTTATAACTCTGCCGAGTGCACTTTTGGTGGAGGTTTACTTGA
Organism: Lithobates clamitans; assembly: GCA_037952925.1. Lineage (NCBI taxonomy): Eukaryota > Metazoa > Chordata > Amphibia > Anura > Ranidae > Lithobates > Lithobates clamitans. Next base: position 24,021 of record JBBGZY010001574.1, on the reverse strand, counting down.
TCTTCAAACAATCTTCCTCGTGTCTTCCCCACGTTGGGTGTACCAAAATGGCGTCGGAGGACTTCCAGTGACGCGGCAAGATGGCACCGGAACCGGGAGTGACATGACACTTCCTGGACACTGTTTTCTTAAAGGATTTCAGCGTGGTACAATGCAGGGGACTCGCTGCTTTGGAAATAGTCTGCCAAACGCAGGGCAGACTAGTTTAGCAGTGCAGCAGCAGTCAGAGGAGTCTCACCAGCCGGCTTACATTCTCTATGGAGTCTGAGGACAGGACTGAGGATGGAGCACCCGCTCGAGTTGAGCCAGAGGCGGCATCTGGGTCCAATACTGCCCCCAAGGTAAGCCCTTATCTGTGGATAAAGAGCTTCTACTGCAGAGGGGTCTGTATAAGCCTTTTTTATGTTTTTTTTTCTAGGTTGACAAACCTGTAAAAGAGAAAATGTGGTAACTGTAGAGCCAGGCTTTCTGATAGTTATAAAAAATATATTTTGTGAGGATTGCATTACGTCAAAGGCAGGTTCTGGGTCTACTGCCTCTTTAAAGGAGTTAATGACTTCTATGAAGGAGGTAGTGGCCTCTTTTCAGTCCTTTAACAACAGAGTAGCCGGGCTAGGTCCTTCCACTTCTAAGCCTGTGACTCAGGAGTCTTTAGTCTCAGCTAGATCTCTACCTCTCTTAGTGTCAAAGACCGTTAGTTCACATAATGTTTCTGACCTGGAAGAAGGTGAGAATCATGTATCTACATCTGATGAGGAGTCTGCATCAGAGGATGAGGATACTGGTAGCTCAACTAGGTATCTTTTTCCAGTTGAAGATATTGACAAAATATTAAGGTCAATATATACTTCTGAACAGATTGATATACCTCAGCAAGCCCAGTCTGTTCATGATAAGATGTACAGAGGTCTACAAAGGACAGAGATCTAGGGCTTTTCTGTGCATCATTCTCTCAAGGATATGATCCTTTCTGAGTGGAAAGAACCTAGAAGAAGGTTGTTTCAGACTAGGAGGACATAAGAGGTTTCCCTTTCAGTCCAATTTTGAGGAGGTTTTTTTAAAACATCCTAAATTAGATGCTCCTATGTCACAAGTATCTAAAAAGTCAGATTTTTAATTTGAAGACTCTTGAGTCCTTAAAGATCACATGGATAGAAAGGCTGACTCCTTATTACGTAAGGCCTGGGATGCCTCTGTTTTTTCTTTAGGGCCAGCTGTAGCATCCACCTGTGTTGCTAGGAATTTAGACGTGTGGGTCCAACATCTGGGTGACTTCTCCTCCAACACCCCCATAGAGGAGATCAAAGTCAGTTGCTGTTTTGGCTGATGCAGCAGCAGATTCTGTAAAATCTGTTGCCAAAGCATCAGCACTCATTAATTCAGCTAGATGGGCGATCTGGCTAAAATCTTGGGAAGGTGATCTTACCTCCAAGAATAAACTTTGCAGCATACCCTTTGAAGGCAAGAATTTACTTGGTTCTTCTTTAGAGGAAGCCCTATACCAATAGGCTACAGCCAAAGAAGAAGTGGTCATTTGACAAAGACAAGCAAAAAGGGGGGCACAAAAAAAAAAAGGGGGGGGGGCACTCTTTGCTCCTTCAGCCCCTACCAAAAATCCCCAGTGATGCCAGAGCAGGGGTAGGAGGGAGGTTGTACCATTTCATTAAAGGAATAGGCAGAGATTACCAGCAATCCTTTTATCCTCCAAATGATAGAAAGAGGTTACAGGTTGGAATTCAAAACCCCCCCACTCCAGAGGTTTTTTCTTACCCATCTGCTGAGGGACCAAGAGAGACAGCGGGCCATGGTGAATCTGATTGCGATGTGGGAAATGGAGGGGGTTTTTTCTCCCGTTCAAAGACCAAAAATTCAGAGAATTTTATTCTCAAGTCTTTCTAGTAAGAAAGGCTTCCGGCGGTTTTCGGATGGTCATCAATTTAAGTGTCCTGAACAGATTCATAGTCTACAGACAATTCCGAATGGAAAACATTTATTGTGTAAGGAATTTGTTATTACCAGGAGTGTTCATGGTAACCCTAGAATTTCATGACGCTTACCATCATGTACCAATCTGCCAGAGTCATCAAAAGTTCCTCAGATTTGCAGTTCTGTGGGGGATGGTCCAAGTCATTGTCAGTTCAGAGCCCTTCCTTTGGGTCTCTCGGCAGCAGCAAGGATTTTCACGAAAATCATGGCCGAAGTCATGGCCTATTTTCGAATACAGAGGGTATCGATCGTTCCATATTTAGACGATTTTTTTGGTCTTTGCCAGAGAGAAAGGGAGCCTTGTTCAGGATCTGCATTTGGTCTTGCGGACCTTTCAGAAATTGGGGTGGAAGGTCAATCAGCAAAAGTCTTGTCTGGTTCCCTCCCAGAGCATGCCATTTTTGGGTTACCTAATAGACACAGTTGCCCAAAAGATTTTTCTTCCAGAAGAACATTTTTTAAAGATTCTTCTCTCCGTGCAGAACTTCAGGTTGCTCCCACAGGCCTCCCTTCGCCAGATCATGCAGTTATTGGTCTTAATGACTGCAGCAGTTCCGGGGGTGCCATGGGCCCAATTGCACTCCAGGCCCCTTCAGACGTTTCTTCTGCGTCATTGGGATCGCAGAAAAAGCTCTTTGAATCAACTCGCACAGCTTCCAAGAGAGGATTTTCTCAATCTGTCCTGGTGGGGGAGGCGGAAACATCTGCAGGGAGAGAAGCACTGGGCACAGCAATTCCCATGCCAAAAGACTAGAGACTGGGGTGGAGGTTTACCTTCCAGCAGGTCAACGACCCTAAACATACAGCCAGAGCTACAATGGAATGGTTTAGATCAAAGCATATCCATGTGTTAGAATGGCCCCAGTAAAAGTCCAGACCTAAATACCATTGAGAAACTGTGGCAAGAGTTGAAAATTGCTGTTCACAGACGCTCTCCATCCAATCTGACAGAGCTCTAGCTATTTTGCAAAGAAGAGTGGGCAAAAATATCACTCTAGATGTGCAAAGCTGGTAGAGGCATCCCTAAAAGACTTGCAGCTGTAATTGCAGTGAAAGATGGTTCTACAAAGTATTGACTCGGGGGGCTGATTACAAATGCACGCCACACTTTTCACATATTTATTTGTAAAACATTTTGAAAACCATTTATCATTTTCCTTCCACTTCACAATTATGTGCCACTTTGTGTTGGTCTATCACATAAAATACCAATAAAATCCATTTACGCTTTTGGTTGTAACATGACAAAGTATGTACTATTTCAAGGGGTTTGAATACTTTTTCAGAGCACTGTAAGATAAGAGAAATGCGATTTAACTGATTGCGGACCAGCAGGTTGGTTCCGCTGTGCAAAATCAAGTTAATGTACGCGATCTTGCGAGGTTTGCATAGCAGGCCTGTGCCCGCCACGAGTCGGACCGCGGGTCTCGCGGACTCAATACCCGCAATCGTCCCACGGAGAGGAAGAACGGGGAAATGCTTAATGTAAACAAGCATTTACGCGTTCTGCCTAGTGACACTGTCACTGATCACCGCTCCCTGTAATCGGGAGCGGTGATCAGTGATGTGTCACTGCTAGCCCATCCCCCTACAGTTAGAACACATCCCTAGGACACACTTAACCCCTGCAGCACCCCTCCTGGTTAACCCCTTAACTGGCAGTCACATTTACACAGCAATCAATGCATTTTTAATTGCACTGATCGCTGTATAAATGTGAATGGTCCCAAAATAGTGCCAAAAGCGTCCGATCTATACGCCATAATGTCGCAGTCACGATAAAAAAAAAATCGCAGATCACCGCCATTACTTGTAAAAAAAAAAAAATTATTAATAAAAATGCAATAAAACTATCCCCTATTTTGTAGACGCTATAACTTTTGCGCAAACCAAACACTTATTGCGATTTTTTTTTACCAAAAATATGTAGAAGAATACGTATCAGCCTAAATTGAGAAAAAAAAAAAAAAGTTTATTTTTATATATTTTTTGTGGATATTTATTATAGCAAAAAGTATAAAAATATTGTTTTTTTTTTCAAAATTGTCGCTTTTTTTTGTTTATAGCGCAAAAAATAAAAAACGGAGAGGTGATCAAATACCACCAAAAGAAAGCTCTATTTGTGGGGAAAAAAGGACATCAATTTTGTCTGGGAGCCACGTTACACAACCGCGAAATTGTCAGTTAAAGAGACGCAGTGGCGAATTGCAAAAAGTGCTCTGGTCAGGAAGGGGGTAAATTCTTCCGGGGCTGAAGTGGTTATACAAACCTCCCAGAACCCCCCCCCCCCGATCGGCACCACACTACTTACCCCATCCAGGTCGCGGGCGGCTTCCTCACTGCTTCTCCTCCTCACCGGTTTCCAGGGCGGCTTCTCAGCTGCTTCCCCACTGCTCCTACCGGCCAATCTGGTTGCTTCTCCTCCCGGCCAATCGGGTCTTAAGACCCACTTCCTGATTGGCCAAGAGAAGCAGGAAGACATTAGCGAATATTAATTCGCTAATGTCACACAAGTGGGTGGGCTTGGGGCGCAGGCTCACCCATTTTGAAACCAATTAGGGCCTCAGGCTCTGATCATGTGCTTCTAAAAAAAACCAACATAGAAAGCCATGCATCCGGTACCCTGCATGGAGTTTAGGAGGGGGGGGGGCACCGCCTGAAAATGATTTTACATGTTCCTCTGTGGTAAAAAGGTTAGGAAAGGCTGCTTTAGAGCTTTGGTACACCAGCTCGATAACATACAGATCAGGAACAGAGAGTCCTATCTATGTACTAATGCTAGCAGCATAACGAATAATAGTTACAGTATAACTAAAGGCAAAACTTTTCTCTATTTTTGGACAGAGTGGAGAGGAATTAGAACACGTGTTAGTTTTTTATTGCTGTCTGTGCACCCATTAGGGAGATTCACCCTTGTTATTTTTCCTGTTTACCATTATAATCGAAAGTGAAAGTAAAGGAAAATCCCAAAGTTTGGGTTGAACCCAGAAAAGTAATAACTGAGAAATCTTTCAATGGGGACACTAGTTCTGATGGCCCGGGGGACCCAAAGCGATTCCCTGCAGGAATTTCCTCTCGCTTCCTGTTTAGGCTATGGGACAGGAAGTGAAGGTAAATCTCCCCAAAAAAAGCACAGATGGCAAAAAAAATAAACAGGGGTTCTAACCCTCCCTTACTCTATCCAAAATATAAAAATACTTTTGCCTATAATTCTACTTTAAAGCAGTTGTGCTCAGCCCCGCCTCTCACTCTCTGGGTTTGACTGATAGCAGCAAGAGAAGCCAATGGTTCCCGCTGTTCTCAATGAAACTTGTGAGACCAGGAAGAGGAGGCCTCCAGCTTAGCACAGTACTGGATGGATGCAGCAGTCAGGTAAGTGTTGGGGGGGAAATACAGAGGAACTCATCATTAAGGTAAAAAAAAAAAAAAAAAAAGTTCCACTTTAAATACTACATATTCTGTTTGCGAACCAAGATATGTGCGTGAGCTGCCCAGGCTGTATGGGAATTAAGTTCTGTGCCCACAGCTGTGAGTGCTGGCGGGAGAGGGAGCTCATCTATGCTCCAAGCAAAGGTAGAGAGTGATAGGTGTCCCAGAAGCCGCACATCAAGTCAAAGCCTGCTGTGTGATAGTGAATGGCAATCTCAGCCTGGACCCCTGCCAGGCCATGCCCCCAACACGTTTCACTCTCCCCACCGGAGCTTACTCACGGGTAAGCTCCGGTGGGTGGAGTGAAACGCGTTGGGGGCCTGGTGGGGTCCATGCTGAGACTGCCATTCACTATCACAAAGCAGGCTTTGACTTGATATGCGGCTTCGGGGACACCTATCACATATCCTATCTTCCACTGCAGCAGAGAGCAGCACAGCGTGCCTGTGCGCTCTCCTCAGCAGTCACAGGACTTGTCCCTGCACATGCTCACTGTCTCCCAGTCTTCCTACACGCCCTCCCTTAAGTGACATCACCATAGCGAGAAAAGCCTAATGCTAGCCATACACTATATGAAAAATGGGCAGAAACAATTTATTGGTTATTGCATGATGGCACTATCGTTTGCTCTCACGGCCGAATGTTCGTTCTTCAAAAATGGGTTTGACCGATTTTCGTATAGTGTATGGCCAGCATTAGGCTGGGTTCACACTGGTGAACGCAGCGGCTCACAGCAAGGGTGCGGTGTGTCTTCACCGTTTCAGGTCAAATTTCAGCCTGAATTTTTGGCTGAATTCAGACCTGAAACAGACCAGATGCACAGGACTCCTGTGCAATTCACACCGAAGCAGCTGCGGAGATGTGTAAACCAGCTCCATAGAGAGCCGGTCACAATCTCCTGCTATGCAAATTAGATGCGGTGAAACCCGCATCCAATTCACAATAGTGTGAACCCAGCCTGAAGAAGCAATTTTCTAGTTTGTATTGCACAGTCAGGCAAGGCTGGTCTTCTAGACAGAGCTGTCTCAGCATGTACTCAGACAAAAGTTACAGCCGTGCATCTAGGCTGGAAGAGGACAGCTGAACGCAGTAATGTGATGACCTCACACCAAACTGTAGCCCAGCCGTCTTTCCTTCAGCCTCATAACAGAAGGTCTGTACTTCCATACAAATATGAGGCTGGAGGAAAAGTTTGCAAGAGACTGTCTATTTCGCCCATGATGCAGACTGTAGGTGCAATGCTCTGCAGGCTTCATGACAAAAATGAAGCAAATACACATTTTTATTTTATTATATCAATGTTGCTGCATTTACAAATATTTTGTAAGGCTCCATTCACACTTGTGCGACTCCAAAGTTGTGCTGACTTTGGAATGTAACTTTGAATGGGTGCAACTTGGATATGACTTTGACCAGTGATAATGGACAACTGTTGCATTGTATAACATTCAGGTACAACTTTCAAGCAACTTTTCAGGGTAACATTGATGTCTATGGCCCTAAAGTTCCATGAAAGTCGGACCAAAGTAGTGCATGAACTTTAAGTCACACATAAATGAATGGCTATCGTTGGAAAACATGGGGAACGATTTGTCATGCAACTTTGATGTCCAAAGTTGCATGAGAAGAAGCACAAATGTGAATGGAGTCTAAAAGATGCACGGTCTTCTTGGTTTAAATGCATTTTAAACCTTTTTTCAGTCAAGACTCCCCTTTCTAAAAAAAAAAAACTAATAGTTTCCACCTATCAGCACTAGGGTCATTGGTTTGAATCCCAACCATGGCAATACCTGCCTGGAGTTTGCATGTTCACCCAGTGGCTGCTGTTGCTCGATAATTTTGGAGGGGGGGCAGCAAACCAACACCACCTACCCCCCCTTTGGCGGGAGACGAATAATAAAGTGGTTATATTCCCACAAAAAACAAACACCTGCAAGGCAAAAGGCACAATGAGCAGGTATGCACCGGATACTTGCTCATTATGAAGTACTTACCTTAAAACGATGCGCCGACATCACTTCCCGGTAACCACTGAGGGGGCGGACAGGTTTCCTCTGCGTTTCTTCCGGGTTCGCGGCTCCAGGGCTGAGTGGCCGGAGCCGCGATGACGTCACTCCTGTGAGTGCGCCCAGGAGTCCTTTCCGGCAAGGAGCTTTGATTTTCCGGAAGCATCAGCCAGACCTTCAGAGTGCATGCGCCGCCGATGTCAGCATGCAAGTGGACATACAGGTTTAGGAGATATTAATTTTACCTACAGGTAAGCCCTATTATAGGCTTACCTGTAGGTAAAAAAAAATGTGAAAGCAGGGCATACAACTGCTTTAACACGGGGAATAGCCCCCCACCCAGGAGACAGACAGCCTCCTTTCCTCTGTCCTGTCCAGACTCCGATCTCCCCTCTAGCCGGGGAGTGCTGACTGGTGACTGACTTGCTTCTCCCCGGCTGCGCATTTCCTCCCTCGTCAATAACATCGCTTCTCCTTTCGGCCAATCATGAAACAGGTCTCATGGCCTGCTTCCTGATTGGCTGGGAGGAAAACCAGTGCAAGAATAGCAAATGTTCATTCGCTATTCTCACACAACTGGGTGGGCTCGAAGCGCAGTACTCTGTGCCCAGAGCCCAACCTTTTTTGAAACCTATTAGACCCTCTGACTCTAACCACATGCTTCATGTAGATCGGGGGGGGGGAGGGGCGGCGCCCTGCATGTAGATCGGGGGGGGGCGGCGCCCTGCATGTAGATCGGGGGGGGGCGGCGCCCTGCATGTAGATCGGGGGGGGGCGGCGCCCTGCATGTAGATCGGGGGGGGGCGGCGCCCTGCATGTAGATCGGGGGGGGGCGGCGCCCTGCATGTAGATCGGGGGGGGGCGGCGCCCTGCATGTAGATCGGGGGGGGGCGGCGCCCTGCATGTAGATCGGGGGGGGGCGGCGCCCTGCATGTAGATCGGGGGGGGCGGCGCCCTGCATGTAGATCGGGGGGGGGCGGCGCCCTGCATGTAGATCGGGGGGGGCGGCGCCCTGCATGTAGATCGGGGGGGGCGGCGCCCTGCATGTAGATCGGGGGGGGGCGGCGCCCTGCATGTAGATCGGGGGGGGGCGGCGCCCTGCATGTAGATCGGGGGGGGGCGGCGCCCTGCATGTAGATCGGGGGGGGCGGCGCCCTGCATGTAGATCGGGGGGGGGCGGCGCCCTGCATGTAGATCGGGGGGGGCGGCGCCCTGCATGTAGATCGGGGGGGGCGGCGCCCTGCATGTAGATCGAGGGGGGGCGGCGCCCTGCATGTAGATGGGGGGGGGGGGCGGCGCCCTGCATGTAGATCGGGGGGGGCGGCGCCCTGCATGTAGATCGGGGGGGGGCGGCGCCCTGCATGTAGATCGGGGGGGCGGCGCCCTGCATGTAGATCGGGGGGGGCGGCGCCCTGCATGTAGATCGGGGGGGCGGCGCCCTGCATGTAGATCGGGGGGGCGGCGCCCTGCATGTAGATCGGGGGGGCGGCGCCCTGCATGTAGATCGGGGGGGCGGCGCCCTGCATGTAGATCGGGGGGGCGGCGCCCTGCATGTAGATCGGGGGGGCAGCGCCCTGCATGTAGATCGGAGGGGGCGGCGCCCTGCATGTAGATCGGGGGGGCAGCGCCCTGCATGTAGATCGGGGGGGCGGCGCCCTGCATGGGAAGAGAGCCAATCCAACACTAGAAAGCAGGGCCAGCACTGGGAGGAATAATCTAATTCAGTTAAAGAAAACCAGAACTTTAGATTCTAAAGACTAAAAAGCTGCATAGAACGGAAGTATTGAAGAAAAATCCAGGTTTAGGCATCCCCTTAGGTGTGTAGAGAAAGGGACTGAGATTATTCGCCGTGAAATAAAGCATCCCCTTAGCTGTACAGAGTCTAGGTCTAGTCTGTGAAATAAAACCTCCCTATAGCTGTGTCTAAGAATAGAGCTGGTCCTATGAACGGTGCAGCCATGAAGCTCCCCTTTGGCTGAGAAGTGTCATTTCTTGGTAGGAAGTCTTCCCGCGCCGCTCGCACTTTGCTGCCACCTCCCTCCGACCACAGAGAGAGCGAGCCTCTACTCTAACCCAGCAAGCTCTACTCCTCGCCTCACGAAAAGTTCAGTCACGTGAACGCTTTGCAGCCACTCCCCGCTTTTTGACGGCGCCGGCGGGATGACGTCAGGAACCCGGAAGTCAGCAATGTCATCTAGTCACCCGGCATGTTTGTGGAATGGTGTGATCAGAGGTGGTGGGAGGTCAGTGCTCTGTGTCTTTACAGGTCTGTAGTTATAGAAGCTGCATGATTTCTGCAGGTGTGGGACTACAAATGCCAGCATTTCCACTTCTAGCCCCATAGCTTAATCTTATTTGGAATCACACCCCATTGTCCCTCTTTCCTCCCTTGTGCTCCTGTATTTTTTGGGGGGGATTGTAGAGTTCTTCTAAAAGAGGAGCTTCAGCCAGATTTAGAAAAACACTGCTATATAGCTGCTGACTTTTAATAAAAGGACACTTACCTTCCCAAGGGATCCAGTGCTGTCCTCACCCGGGACTGTCCATTCGCCAGTCTTTGGGTCCCCGGTGCCACCATGTTGACTGGGGGAAGCCAGCTGTTACTCCCCACTGCATATGCGTGATGCGCTCTGCACCCTGTGAAACATCCCGCAGCCTCCTGGGACCTGTGATATGTCCCATGAGGTTTGGGCACGGGAAGGGGCAACTTCAGCTTGGATCGCCTAGGTCAGGCATCACTAAATGGTGGACCGCGGCTGCCCCCCCCCCTCCAGACTCCGCCGCTGTCATTATCACAGTAGAGCAGGAGGTGGGAAAGATCAAGAGTGAGAGGCACAGTAAAACTACATGGGGGTGCGGGAGCTAACAAAGGTAACTTTGCATATCAACTAGCAGATAATTGGTTGCTAGGACACTGAGCGGTTCTAGCAACCAATCACCAACTCCTTAATATGTAAAGTTAACTTTGTCAGCGCCCGCCCCCCATGCAGTTTTACTGTGCCTCTCACTCTTGATCTTTCCCGCCTCTCGCTCTGTGTACCTTTATGGTAGGATTGAGGGGGGCAGAGGACCTTACACTGAAAGATGGGGGTGCTGGGGATTAAGGATGAGCTTCGGCATGTTCGCACACTCCACCTGCAGAGCACGCCAGGAAGTTGGCACTGTGCTGCGCTAATCACAGGCAGTGAGACATTTCCCGATTTCTGAAGCCGCACATCGGGAAAATGTCTTACTGACTGTGATTAGCGCAGCACAGTGCCGACTTCCTGGTGAGTTCTGCACGTGGGCTGTGCGAACACGCCGGAACTCATCCTTAATGTCAATGTACAGAGAGGTCTACTTGGGGAAGGGAAGTTGGGTGGGGTGGGGGGGTGATGTAGAGGGGCAGAGCACACCAGTGTGTGCGCGGGGGGGCTGGGAGATGCAAAGGGGCAGTGAGTCCTACTGTGGATGTGAAAGGGGGGGTTGATGTAAAGGGTCAGGGAGCCCTACTGTGGGGGTGATGTAAGGGGCAGAGAGCACTGGTGGTGGGGTTTGATGTAAAGGGGCAGTGCTGTTGAGGGGGTAATGTAAAAGGGGGGGTCGGAACACTACTGTGAAGAGGCAGAGGACACTGATGTAAGATTGGGAATGTGATATAAGAGAAGATAGGGGCTGTTATGTGTGTGCAAACATGCAATTCAGATCTCTGCTGAAAGAAAAATTTACTGATCAGAATTTTAATTCAATACTCCTGGCCTTTGGCTGCTTGTATAGGTAGCATTCAGTTCCTTGGACAGCTTTCAGAGTTCCAATTTTTGGCCCTAGTAATGATCCAATGGGTGTATGCGGTTTATACCAATAAATGACTCCTACTCTTCGACTTTTTCTATACAAAATCATGAGGGTGACTGGAAGAGAAGTGGCTGTTGACTTGATCTGTATCTGATTTGTAGTGTTGAGCTGACACTTGTATAGCGGTACATTCTGGGCTGCATGTTGAACCGTTAAAATAACATTTCATTATATTGATTATATGCTATTGGGAGATGCTTCTTGTTCTGTAACGTTTCCATTTGTTGAAATTTCAGGTAGTCTTATGAAAGAACATCTTGTCAACTTGATATGCAATGAACATAATTTACCTTGTGACCTTTTAAAGCTGCCAAGCCTGGATTACAGGTTAGTTGTAAGTGACTGCACATAAAGTGTTGTCAACAAAAAAAAAAAAATGGTACTCTTCCATGAAAAAAAATAATTTCATGGAAGAGTACCATTTTTTTTTTTTTGTTGGATCCTGATTTTCAGCAATGATAATGATAGGAAGGGACCCATAACCCTGTTGTATTAAAGTACCTGTGTACATTATATCGAGGGGGATTATGTGTAATTATTCTAGTGCTCAAAGATCCCAGAAATGTATACATACAAATCTTGCTGATCACCTGCAGAGCTGAGCTTATTTTTAAACAAACACAGGAAACCTGTGGGTCATCATCAGAAAGTAGGGACATTGCTATGGTCTCAAGAGACCCAGGACACAAATATGAGTAAAAATGGTGGTGCACGAAACTATGGACAGGATCAAGAGGAAGAAGTGGTTTTTAGGCTGGGTTTCCCCGCATCCAATTCGCATGACAGGAGAGTATGACCGGCTCTCAATCGAGCCGGTTCAAACATCTCCAGGGTGGCTGCAGAGGGGATTACATTGGGGTCATGTGCGTCTTTGGCTCCTGTTTAAGGTCTGAATTCAGGCCCGATTCGTCCTTGAAACAGAGAACAGGGACGCACCGGACCCCCTGCTGTGAGGCGCATCCGAATTAAGTGTGAACCCAGCCTTAAGGTATTGGGATGTGGGTGAGCCTTTGGTAACCTCATGTACTGTGCAGGACCTCTGGTCCTACATTTTTTGAGGGAACCCATGTTATATTATACCTTTTTCCAATCCCCCTAGACAAAAGAGCAGTTAACCCCTGCAGTGCAGTCCATCCTGGACATCAGCTTAAAACATAAACAGTCTTGTCATCTTCTCTTAGCTTCCCTGACACATGTTATTTCAAAGACATACCTCCACTTCATACAGAACAGAAGATTTCTGTACCTACAGTCCCTATTTAAACATATGGAAGTAATTGGTGACTTATTATTAAAGAACACATAACAAACACCTAACCTAACTGGATGATGTGGCCAACAGAACCAATATACTGTATAATAGATATATTGAAAGGGGGACAAGCTAGATTGATAGCAGCAGCACTATACTATACACAAGACAGGGAAACCAGAAACAGTTCAAGCAGGTTTGTTCTGCCCTTTTTTCAGGAAAGCATTGAAGGTACAGCACATCTATAGGATAAAATATTATTAATATTATACAGGATTTACAGTTAGGTCCATATATATTTAGGCACAGGCACAATTTTTATACTTTTGTCTCTGTATGCCACCAGAATAAAATGTAAACAAAACAATCCAAATTAATTTGAAGTGCAGTTTAATTCAAGGGGTTAAAAATAACTATAAAGTATAAATTTTAGGAACTGCAACCATTTTTATACACAGTCCCGCCATTTTCAGGGGCTCAAATGTAATCGGACAAATGAATATAATCATAAATAAAATGTTAATTTTTAATATTTTGTTGAGCATCCTTTACTGGCAATGACTGCCTGAAGTCTGGAACCCATGCACATTACCTGCTTTCTGATGCTTTGCCAGGCTCTAACTGCAGCTGTCTTCAGTTGTTCTTTGTGTGTGGGTCTTTTTGCCTTTAGTTTTGCCTTCAACAAGTGAAATGCGTGCTCAATGGGTTGAAATAAGGTGATTGACTCGGCCATTGCAGAATAGTCCACCTCTTTTCCTTCAAAATAAGGGTGAGCTCCGGCGTGTTCGCATGCTGCACGTGCCGAGCCCGCCAGGAAGTCGGCAATGCGCTGCGCTAATCACAGGCAGTGAGACATTTCCCGATCTCTGCAGCCGAGCATCTGGAAATGTCTCACTGCTTGTGATTAGCGCTGTGCAGTGCCGAGTTCCTGGCGGGCTCGGCATGTGCAGCATGCGAACACGTTGGAGCTCCTTACTTCAAAAGCTCATGGGTTGCTTTTGTAGTGTGTTTTGGATAATTGTTCATCTGTACTGTGAAGCGCCGTCCAATCAACTTTGCTGCATTTATCTGAATCTGGGCTGACAGTATATCTCCAAACACTGCAGAATTCATTCGATTGCTTCTGTCTTCTGTCACATCATCAATAAACACCAATGACTCATTGCCACTGAAAGCCATGCATGCCTATGCCATCACACTGCCCCCACCATGTTTTACAGATGACGTTGTGTGCTTTGGATCATGAGCTGTTCCAAGCCTTCTGCACACTTTTTTCTTCTTTTTTCTTCCCATCATTCTGGTACAGATTAATCTTAGTTTCATCTGTCCAAAGAATGATTTTCTAGAACTGGTCTGGCTTCTTTAGATGTTTTTTGGCAAAGTCTAATCTGGCTTTTCTATTCCTCAGGCTTATGAATGGTTTACACCTTGTGGTGAACCCTCTGTGTTTGCTCTTGTGAAGTCTTCCCTTGATTGTAGACTTTGACAATGATACGCCCACCTCCTGGAGAATGTCCTTCACTTGTCTGTATGTTGTGAATGGGTTTTTCTTTACCATAGAGAGGATCCTGACACCGGGGAGGGAAAATGGCTGATTGGGCCAAATGTGGACATTTTCACTTAGGGGTGTACTCACTTTTGTTGCCAGCAGTTTCGACATTAATGGCTGTGTGTTGAGTTTTTTTGAGGGGACAGGAAATTTACACTGTTATACAAGCTGTACACTCACTACTTACTACTTACTACTTACATTGAAGCAAAGTTTCATTTTTTCAGTGTTGTCACATGAAAAGATATAATAAAATATTTACAAAAATGTGAGGGGTGTACTCACTTTTGTGAGATACTGTATATTACTTTTATCATATACTGTATAATAATAAATACACCCAGAAGTAGAATATATGGGCATTTTAACTAGGAGTCAGACATGAAGCTATATGAAGGGTATATGAATTTATATAAATATAAATTTTATTTTTAAAGCAGTACTAAAAGCTGAGACTTTTTCATTGATATGATCATTTTAAATATTACGCACAATAGTGGTAAAAGTTTACTTTTTTTTTTTTTTATAATTGTATTTTTATTGGTTTTCAAAAATTAAGTACAAAGTTGTAACAAACGAGCATTACATTATCAATGCATATGCATCATACAGCTATCATAATAGAAAAAAAAAAAAAAAGAACAAAGTATAAAGTAACAAATATAGGTGACAAAAAGTGTTCACAGTAACAATACGCAAAAATATATTAGGTCTATTCCCTATGGTGTGTAAATAATATATTGGAGGGAGTCTGGGCCCTTGAGATCAGTTCAGGCCCATACACAGGTAGTATAGGGTTGACTTAAGATTAGGGTGAACCTGGTGACATGGGGGTCCCGTACTCCGAAAGATCCCACGGTTCCCATATTTCAGTGAACTTGGAGACACAATCGTGTACCGAGGCTGTCAAAAACTCCATTGTCCGAATCTCAGCCACCAAGAGTAGTAATCTGGATCGTGGGGGAGGGGTATTGGATAACCAGAATAACGGGATAAGTCTTCTGGCGGCTAGTAATATGTAAGATATTAATTTGTTTGTCTTTTTAGATATCCCTGATGGAGGTAAGCCTAATAGATAGGTCAAGGGATCCACCGGAAGGGACACCCCCGTCACTTTTTGTATAAGAAAATGTACATCACACCAAAAAGGTTGAATCAAAGAGCACTGCCAAAAAATGTGGAACAGTGAGCCTATTTCAGTTCCACATCGCCAACAATGCTGTGAGACTGAAGGGTCATACTTATGAATTACATCGGGAGTTCTGTACCAGAACATGAGAATTTTAATGGTTGTCTCTCTCTGAGTGACACATTTGGAAGATCTAAATGTAGAGGACCAGATTTTATCCCACATCTGTATTGTAACAGGACGGCCCACTAGATGAGACCACCTGCGCATATAAAGATGTAATGTCTCTGTGATGGGAGACGACTCATGGAGGATACTATATATACAGGAAATTAAATGTAATTGATGAGGGCCTTGGGCACAAAGATATTCAAAAGTAGTAGGTTTATCCAGAGTTAGGGATGGTGATTTAGAATGAAAGAAATGTCTAATTTGCATATAAAAGTGGAAGAGATGTGGTGGAAGGTCAAATTTCTCACTTAAGGTGTTAAAGGTGTGTAGTTTCCTTGTTATGGGATGTACAAGGTTCCTGAGTTGAAAGAGATGAACATTCACCCATGGGTATATCCTGCCCAAAGACATACTATCCGGAATGAGAGGGTTAAATAATACGTTTATAAGAGGGGAGCAGGGAGCCATAAGGGAAAAGCGTTTAAGGCAGTTACGCCATATATTTAGAGTCAATATGTAAAAGTTTACTTTAAAGCTGAACTGCAGTCTGCTCTCATAATTTGTAATAAAAACATCTTTGCCATTCTGAAGCTTCCCTCTGCATATTATTTTATATTTTATATATACTGGCACACCTCCAGCTATGCAGCCATGCAGCTCTCATTGGCCCTCTTTTGACTCATGCCCCCTCCGTTCCTGGCAAACTCTCAGGAGAGTGAGAGAGAGAGAGATGTGCATGATGTCATAAGCCTAGGCTTTTCACCAGAAAAGAAACAGGAAGTGGGCTGTATAAGGTATTTACTTATCAAAAGTTAAAACAACAAGGGCAGAAGATGTCATGGAAAGCTGAATTTTTTTTTTTGTAATCTTGCAGATTTTCAGACAGAACTATAATATGCATGTCAGACTCCCTTGTCATAGACAGGTAGTTTGATACAAGCTCCCTGCGCCTGCTGGCCAGACAGCATTTAAAACATTTAGTAGCAGCAGCATGTTTTTTTTTTTTCCACCTGTCATGATGGGGTTAAAAAACAAAAATGAGCCCTTTATAATACAAAAAACAGCAGATAATCGCTACTATAAGTGGTTAATTTATACGTATATTTAATGTGATTGAAAACATTGGAATTTTTTTTTTACAACAAACATATACTGTATATACTCGAGTATAAGTCGTTCCGAGTATAAGTCGAGGCCCTAATTTACCACAGAAAAATGGGAAAAACTTACTGACCCGAGTATAAGACGAGGGTTAGAAATGCACAGCTACTGTAAGTGGAAAAGAGGGTCAACAATGCCAATTTGCAGCATTACTGTTCCCATTTGCATGCCTCACTGTGCCCATTTGCAGCCATAGGTCCCCTGAACTTCAAACTCGGTAGTTAAGGGTTCCTAGATGCCCCCTAGCTGCAGCCAAAATTTGGGGTCTCTGAACCCAAAGGGTCCCGAAATGACATTGCTGCAGATGGACACAGTTGACCGAATTTGGGGCCCCGTATCTCGGGGCCACTTAGTGCTAGGAACCCCAAATTTGGTGTGCAAACCCAGTGGAACTAGTACCATACCATTTTCAAAGCTGGGGTTTCTAGCACTAAGTGGCCCCTAGATACAGGGCCCCAAAAATCAGTTTAGAAAATGTCAAGCAGTTTTCTGCAGCAGAGAATGACAATTTCCTAACCTGTTTTGGGGCCCCGTATCTCAGGGCCACTTGGTGCTAGGAACCCCAGCATTGGATATGTTATAGTACCAGTTCCACTGGGTTTGCATACCAAATTTGGGGTTCCTAGCACCAAGTGACCCTGAGATATGGGGCCCAAAAGTCGGTTCAGAAAATGTCAAGCAGTTTTCTGCAGCAGAGAATGACATTTTCCTAACCTGTTTTGGGGCCCTGTATCTCAGGGCCACTTGGTGCTAGGAACCCCAGCTTTGGATATGTTGTGGTACCAGTTCCACTGGGTTTGCACACCAAATTTGGGGTTCCTAGCACTAAGTGGCCCTGAGATACACGGCCCCAAAGTCTGTTCGGAAAATGAAATTTTTTGCTGCAGAAAAGTGCTTGACTCGAGTATAAGTCAAGGGGGGCACTTTCAGAACAAAAAAATGTGCTGAAAAATTCGACTTATACTTGAGTATATATGGTACGTACCTGCTCCACGCAATGGTTTTGCACAGAGCAGCCCTGATTCTCCTCTTCTGGTGTCCCCCCACAGGCACTTCTGGCTCCTGCTTTCTTCTGAGTATCCCTATAGCAAGCTGCAAAGTATAGTATAGAGTGCCGCTATAGCAAGATAAAAAACAATGTCTGCCTTTAGAATCACTCATTTTCTTCTGCGCAGGACTACATGTCCATGAGCCATGGCTCTTCATACATTCACAAGTTCTCAGGCACTTACTGACATGTATGAACGGTGTACTGAGCTTTATGTGTGCTGCACTGTGTATACTGACATGTATGAATGGTGTACTGAGCTGTATGTGTGCTGCACTGTGTATACTGACATGTATGAATGGTGTACTGAGCTGTATGTGTTCGGATCGTTCCTCGGATCAGGAGTCATGGATCAGATCATTTTCGGATCAACAAAAAAAAAAAAAAATTAATTGAATTTACAAAAACCTGTGAAAATTCCACCACCATATAGTCCCCACTGTAATATCCACACTCTCCGTCCCCACTGTAATATCCACGTCATCTCACCCACTGTAATGGACATCTCCCCCACTGTAATATCCATGTCATCTCCCCCACTGAAATATCCACATCTCCCCCACTGTAATATCCACGTCATCTCACCCACTATAATGGACATCTCCCCCACTGTAATATCCACGTCATCTCACCCACTATAATGGACATCTCCCCCACTGTAATATCCACGTCATCTCCCCCACTGTAATGGACATCTCCCCCACTGTAATATCCATGTCATCTCCCCCACTGTAATATCCATGTCATCTCCCCCACTGAAATATCCATGTCATCTCCCCCACTGAAATATTCATGTCATCTCCCCCACTGAAATATTCATGTCATCTCCCCCACTGAAATATCCATGTCATCTCCCCCACTGTAATATCCATGTCATCTCCCCCACTGAAATATCCACATCTCCCCCACTGTAATATCCACGTCATCTCACCCACTGTAATATCCACATCATCTCCCCCACTGTAATATCCACGTCATCTCCCCCACTGTAATATCCACGTCATCTCCCCCACTGTAATATCCACATCTCTCCCACTGTAATATCCACATCTCCCCCACTGTAATATCCACGTCATCTCCCCCACTGTAATATCCACATCTCTCCCACTGTAATATCCACATCTCCCCCACTGTAATATCCACATCATCTCCCCCACTGTAATATCCACGTCATGTCCCCCACTGTAATATCCACGCCATCTCCCCCACTGAAATATCCACGTCATCTCCCCCACTGTAATATCCACGTCATCTCCCCCACTGTAATATCCACGTCATCTCCCCCACTGTAATATCCACGTCATCTCCCCCACTGTAATATCCACGTCATCTCCCCCACTGTAATATCCACGTCATCTCCCCCACTGTAATATCCACGTCATCTCCCCCACTGTAATATCCACATCTCCCCCACTGTAATATTCACATCTCCCCACATCTCCCCCACTAATATCCACATCTCCCCCCACTGTAATATCCACATCTCCCCTACGATTGTCTGCTTGCTTGCAGTTGAGGCGGGTGATGATGTCGTCAGCGCGCTGCTCACCTAGGCCGCCGCCGGGTGTACCAAGATGGCTGCCACTCCGGAGCTAGGCTGAAGTCGCTGCCTTTCCTAAGGCCGAGGCGGCAGAGTGCTCCGCGGATCGTGTGTGTACCGATCTGAACAGGTTTAACTGTTTGGATCACGGATCGGTGACAATCCGTTGCACCCCTAGTGAACGGTGTACTGAGCTGTGTGCTGCACTGTGTATACTGACATGAGTGAACAGTGTACTGAGCTGTATGTGTGCTGCACTGTGTATACTGACATGTGTGAACCGTGTACTGAGCTGTATGTGTGCTGCACTGTATATACTGACATGTATGAGGGGTGTACTGAGCTGTATGTGTGCTGCACTGTGTATACTGACATGTATGAAGGGTGTACTGAGCTGTATGTGTGCTGCACTGTGTATACTGACATGTATGAAGGGTGTACTGAGCTGTGTGCTGCACTGTGTATACTGACATGTGTGAACCGTGTACTGAGCTGTATGTGTGCTGCACTGTGTATACTGACATGAGTGAACGGTGTACTGAGCTGTATGTGTGCTGCACTGTGTATACTGACATGTATGAACGCTGTACTGAGCTGTGTGTGTGCTGCACTGTGTATACTGACATGTGTGAACCGTGTACTGAGCTGTATGTGTGCTGCACTGTGTATACTGACATGAGTGAACGGTGTACTGAGCTGTATGTGTGCTGCACTGTGTATACTGACATGTATGAACGCTGTACTGAGCTGTGTGTGTGCTGCACTGTATTTTCTGTTATATAAACAAATAATGCATTCTGTATGCAGGCCAACTAATCGGCTGACCAACTAATCGGCTGACTAACGAATCGGTTTATGAAAATAGTTGACAACTATTTTCATAATCGATTATAATTTACTATGTCGATTAGTTATTTCAGCCCTACATATAAAAATGGATAGATTAAAAGTAGGTATGCCTGGAGGTAGCCCACCTCTCCTTAAAGCGAAGTTCCAGCTTGTTTTTTTTTTAATTTAAATAACCCCTGGAATGTTTGCACCTAATGCTAATTACAATGGAATGTAAATGTTGGGATTCTAAATCCTGTTCTTTTTAAAAAAAAAAGCTTACTTTGTAGCCCCCAGGGAGCTCGCTCTCATCTTTAGCGTGTGCATCTGAAACCCACTTGTTCCTCTTTCCAGGATACGGCGCTGCTGGCTACCCAGCATGCACCTCCTGGTTCTCATGCATGCGCATAGCGCTTCTATAAACGGAGGATGCCCATTGACTCCTGGGATTGATGACACTAATCTCACAGGAGCCGATGCGCTGACGGAAAAGATGTACCTTGCCACAGCGAGATGCACAGGAAGAGAACAAATATACCATTGAAAACAAGGTACATTCAACAACAAAAAAACCAAAAAAAGTTCCAATGCCTTTTTAACCTGCAACAAAGAACTGGATGGGGCAAAGTTTTAAATGTGGGTGGAACTCTTTGAACAGACTAGGATCTGAACACGTCTGAGCTCATCCCATCTGTGATCCATTCATAGAGCATCTGAGGCATTGTATATTGATTTGCTGCAGGGTTTTTTTTAGGGGTGTTTTCCTGTTTTTCAACACAAAAATGCACCAACATGTTTGAAAATGCTAACATCCACATATTTTTTAATATTTTTAGAAGGAGTGCTGAGTAGAAAATACTTTCATCAAATGATCACTTTCAGTTTTGTAAATGACAAGCCACGCACCTGGCATGCCTGTAGACACGTATGATATATATATATAATATATTTTTTTAAATGCTCCTAGCACTGCAAACTTAGGGGTGTTACTGGAGATGCCACATTCAGTGCAACAGGCTGACTTCGAGCACTTTGCAGATTTCTGGGAGAATTCAGTAAGTAATTTACAGGAGAAAGTAGGTAAGAATTCTGGGAAATCCTAACTACAAACTGAAGGTCGTTACCATGGATGCAAAAGAATAAAAATGTAGTATTTCGGCAGGCAGGAAGTGTAAAGTTAGCTGACTTGTTACTAGTTAAAGCTGTGTATTATTACTTGAACCTTGGAGCGATTTGTGAGTTTCTTCCAGATCTGTGCAGTAATCCAACATTATTATTATTATAAAGGATTTATATAGCACCAACAGTTTGCGCAGCGCTTTACAAAATGAAGACAGACAGTACAGTACAAGAGGAATCAGAGAGCCCTGCTCATTAAAGCTTACAATCCAATGAAGCTTTTCCTCTCTGCAAGAATATTCTGTAATAAGGACCAGTCACTGCTGCTCTCTCTCCTTGTGCAGGGTGACTGGTCTTGTCTCCACCCCCTCATCTAGTTTTCAGCAGGCACTCTGTAGTGGGTGGGGCCTGCTAAATCTATCCCACAGCTCTGCTCTCTGTGCAGGCTAGGTATAGCACAATAGACTGTAATGATGTCACTGCTACTTTTAGAAGGTAATACCTGGATTTGTAAAGGCATTTATAAATATAAATGCACACAAACGTGATTTATAAATGTGAACATATTTTAATTAAAACAATTTGTACCCAGAGTTCAGCTTTAAAGTGGTTCTAAGGTCTCAAGGTTTTTTACCTTCATGCATTCTATGCATGAAGGTTAAATATCTTCTCTGTGCAGCAGCCCCCCCAATACTTACCTGAGTCCCATTGCAATCCAGCAATGTGCACAAGAGCCCCGGCTCTCCATGGACTCTTCCTTCTCATTAGCTGAGACAGTAGTGGGAGCCATAGGCTCCCTCTGCTGTCAATCGTAGTCAGTGAGCCAATGAGGAGAGAGATGTGTGGGACAGAGCCTGCTTGGGTGTTCTCCCCATTGCAAGCTGCTTGCTGTTGGGGAAACTTGGCAGGAGGGAGGAGCCAGGATTGCCGGCGGGGGACCCAAGAAGAGGAGGATCTGGGCTGCTCTGTGTGAAACTGCTGCATGGAGCAGGTAAGTATAACATGTTTGGTATTTTTAGAATGAAAGAAAAGCCTTTAATATCACTTTAAAGTATATTTTCAGCTTTTATAAAGAACTAGGTGTTTTACTGAAGTCATGCCATAGGGTTTGCAAAACAGCTTGGCATTTTTTTTTATTCCATTGTAAATACAGTGGGGACGAAAAGTATTCAGACCCCCTTAAACTTTTCACTCTTTGTTATATTGCAGCCATTTGCTAAAATCATTTAAGTTCATTTTTTTTTTTTTTATCATTAATGTACACACAGCACCCCATAGTGACAGAAAAAAACAGAATTGTTGACATTTTTGCAGATTTATTAAAAAAGAAAAACTGAAATATCACATGGTCCTAAGTATTCAGACCCTTTGCTCAGTATTTAGTAGAAGCACCCTTTTGATCTAATACAGCCATGAGTCTTTTTGGGAAAGATGCAACAAGTTTTTCACACCTGGATTTGGGGATCCTCTGCCATTCCTCCTTGCAGATCCTCTCCAGTTCTGTCAGGTTGGATGGTAAACGTTGGTGGACAGCCATTTTTAGGTCTCTCCAGAGATGCTCAATTGGGTTTAAGTCAGGGCTCTGGCTGGGTCATTCAAAAAGAGTCACAGAGTTGTTGTGAAGCCACTCCTTCGTTATTTTAGTTGTGTGCTTAGGGTCATTGTCTTGTTGGAAGGTAAACCTTCAGCCCAGTCTGAGGTCTTGAGCACTCTGGAGAAGGTTTTCATCCAGAATATCCCTGTACTTGGCCGCATTCATCTTTCCCTCGATTGCAACCAGTCGTCCTGTCCCTGCAGCTGAAAAACACTCCCACAGTATGATGCTGCCACCACCATGCTTCACTGTTGGGACTGTATTGGACAGTTGATGAGCAGTGCCTGGTTTTCTCCACACATACCGCTTACAATTAAGGCCAAAAAGTTTTAACTTGGTCTCATCAGACCAGAGAATCTCATTTCTCACCATCTTGGAGTCCTTCAGGTGTTTTTTAGCAACCCCATGCAGGCTTTCATGTGTCTTGCACTGAGGAGAGGCTTCCGTCGGGCCACTCTGCCATAAAGCCCCGACTGGTGGAGGGCTGCAGTGATGGTTGACTTTCTACAACTTTCTCCCATCTCCCGACTGCATCTCTGGAGCTCAGCCACAGTGATCTTTTGGGTTCTTCTTTACCTCTCTCACCAAGGCTCTTCTCCCCCAATAGCTCAGTTTGGCCGGACGGCCAGCTCTATGTAGGGGTCTGGTCGTCCGAAACGTCTTCCATTTAAGGATTATGGAGGCCACTGTGCTCTTAGGAACCTTAAGTGCAGCAGAAATTTTTTGTGTAACCTTGGCCAGATCTGTGCCTTGCCACAATTCTGTCTCTGAGCTCTTCAAGCAGTTCCTTTGACCTCATGATTCTTATTTGCTCTGACATGCACTGTGAGCTGTAAGGTCTTATATAGACAGGTGTGTGGCTTTCCAATCAAACACACTAATCAAACACAGCTGGACTCAAATAAAGGTGTAGAACCATCTCAAGGATGATCAGAAGAAATGGACAGCACCTGAGTTAAATATATGATTGTCATAGCAAAGGGTCTGAATACTTAGGACCATGAGATATTTCAGTTTTTCTTTTTTAATAAATCTGCAAAAATGTCAACAATTCTGTGTTTTTCTGTCAATATGGGGTGCTGTGTGTACATTAATGAGGAAAAAAATGAACCTAAATGATTTCAGCAAATGGCTGCAATATAACAAAGAGTGAAAAATTTAAGGGGGTCAGAATACTTTCCGTCCCCACTGTATATCTCACTAGATTTATACAACATGTTCAGGTTTATCAGTCTATTGATCAAGCTTCAGTCATACTAAAAATGTGAAATAGCCAAATTCTGCTTTTGTTTTGATTGGTTCCTCCCCTGGCAGCAACTTTTGAATATCTGTAGGAATTTTGTAGAAGAAAAGCAGGCAGCACTATTAGTGGATC